>CM077876.1:47721911-48434751 GCA_039720435.1 Amazona ochrocephala | reverse complement strand
TCCTCTCTGAGTGAGTGGAGTAAACAGGTATAGTTAAATGGTTGCAAATGACTGATGAAGAGATGGTCGGGCAAGTGCAAAATGATGGGCTCAGAATGTAACCCCATATATATAGCTCATGTAATTGTATATGAGCACCTTTCTTCATAGGAAGGACAATAAGTATGCCTTACTGGACCTTCAGCTGTGTGACAGACCTGGTTTATCACCTCCACCACAGAACACTTCATGATACCTTCACTTGTGCAGCCACTTTTTCTGGCGCTGGAGAAGTTCAGTGTGTTATGCTTTACATACTTTTTGAGTGGTAATAACAAAAATGCATTTTGTGCTATCTATTAATAGCAAACGCTTAAAGGTAAATTCATTTATATATTGGCACCACTTGGCAACCTGAAGTTCAAGACAGGTATCTCTGTTTAAACTAAGGGAAAATAAATTCTTGCTAAAACTGTTAAGGGTTCAACAGTGGAAAGGCCAAGAAAACAAAGAAATGTGCTCTTTAACTGTCCTTGTCCATTATGCAGCAGGCACTAAAAGGAACAGATTTATTTCTCTGAAAATTCTGACAGTTAAAAAGGACAATGTCAAGGCATTTAATATATATGGACAAGTTCACTAATGTTCTCTGGTCGCTTTCTGCTGCTCTAGTAATGCAAAACAGCCTTAAACCCAGCCAGATTTACAGCTGCTTTGTCTGCTAGAGCAATGAAAAAGCGGCCCAGGCGTCCCAGTGAAAATGGCCCATATGCTGCGTCCTAGATTCTCAACAATAGGAATCTAAATTCACATTTAGGTGATTAAATAATTGTCCTGCTTTTCTGAAGTGCCAAGCCTACTTATGAACCATTGAGCCATTAAAGAAGAAACTTCAGTTTCTTTTTTTCTGATGTGAGACCCTACCTGCAGTGGCTGTGATGTCAGGCTGCACCTGGGGAGTGAACCACACACAGTGAATGTGTTGAAGATGGGCTTGTAGATGTCAGAACACATCTGCATCTGGTGTGTGATGTGAAGAGCAAGGAATGTCCTGTAGTGTTTGGCAAAAAGCTGGATGAGGTGCACCTCTACATCCAGGGGTGTTTGGAGAAGAGCTGATTGGGTGACACTGCACTTGAGACGTGATAGTCTTGATTCAGTGCCTAGCAGTGTGGAAAATCAGAATGTGTCTGCGTGAACCTAAAACTGGTTTTACAAGACTAATTAATCCTAATAGAAAATACACATGTTGTTAACAGCAAATTGTCATTCCTTGAAAGTTGGACAAGAAAATGCAACGCTTCATCAACCTGCCTTTGCTTCTGCTGTGCGTGTTTTCTCGCTATGCTCCTCATTGTGTTGACCCTGACAAAGATTTCTCTTGATTCTAGAGAAAGCATGGAAGTTACACCTTACTTAACAGAGAAAGGAAGAAAGTTGTAAATGCAGAGAAAACCAGAGATAGATTGGATTTTGGACCTCTTCCAAATCTGAAAGCCAAACTTCAGACGGGGGATGCAGAAAGGATAAAAACAAAGTAAAAGAACCCTCTAAAACCACATGACATTGGACAGGGCTGCAGTGTTCCTTTAAAGTGATGAACTATTTTTAAAACCTTTACTTTGGGAGATGCACTATGTTCTTAAACTTTTGGGGCCACACCAGAAATTTGGAGGTAGAGCTGGTTCTGAAACAGATTTCCCACAGCCAAGTCAGAAAAGTTTGTTGCAATATAAACTTCTTACACTATTGAACTTTTCCTCCTACACATTAGGACCAGATTTTTAGCTAGTTCAGATTGATACAGAACAACAGACTTCAGTTGAGAGTGCAATTTATTTATGTCACCTGAAGAAATTATTTTCTGTGCTATTTCTTGTTTCAGTTTGTATCAATGGCAATGAACCAATGATCAAAGCATTCCAGAATTTAAGAAGTGTGGTCTATACATGGAGCTTAATTTTGCAGTCATTATTCTGTTATAAATACAATTCAGACAGCATTAATTTAAATACCTTGATTTTCTATGGATTTCTGAGGCAAGGAGAAATGTTTCTCTTCCATTTAAAACTCATTTCTAATTTTCAACATCATGGAATAGTTTTTAACCGAAAGGGGAATGTGTCTTCTTGATTTGCCAAAAAGCACAATAAGAAGGAAAGCATAAGCACAAAACACTCTATCTGTAAATTCTAGATTTCAAGTATTTCCTTTAGCTATGATTGTTCATATAAATCAAATGTTTAATCTCACTATTAAAATCTGACAGACTGTAACTTAAAAACTAAGTTTATCACACTATAGCCTATCACTGAAGCAAAATCTAGTGTGCTTGCTGTAATTCAGGAGGTTAAGGACCATGGTGCGTGTTGAAACAAATACCTTACAAAATTGAAATGATTTTCCACTGAAAATTTCCTGAAGCAATTTTTATGCTTAGCTGAGAAATCGCAAAAGGAAATGAGAAGAAACTTCAGCTTGTAAGTGGAGAAGAATACAGTCAATCTTAACTTGAACAGATCTTTAAAAAAAACCCAAACCTAAAAAACCCTGAAATGCCCACCCCAAACAAGCCCCTCACCCAGTCTCTTCTTTCACATGCTTTGAAATGCAGTGTTCATCAGCAGCTAAATCTCAAAGACTTCCCTTTAAAATGCCTGGTCTGTGAAGCATGGATCTGAAATATTTTATCAGATTCTGTTAGAGCCCAAAATCCCCTTAGTACATTTACTTCGAAGATGGAGCAATATCAGAGCAAGGGGCAGGAAAGGCAAACGTGCTGCTGTTTCACATGCACTCAGTCCCCCTACAAAGCATCCTCTGGGGGATTTTTCTATATGGTTCCTAACCTTAAGCCAGCCTTTCTAGAGGCTTTCATCTATAGCAGAATGGGGTATCATAATATGTGTGTTCACCCTCAGGAGACATGGCAAAGGTTGCTAGGCATTATTGACCTGCAGTGTAATAATGTCCCTCAAGACTAGCACTTAAAGCTTTCCATTCTGAGTAAGTAAGACTAGCTGGATCTTTTCTATGTCTCTGGGAATAGTATAACTTTTCATAAAGCTATGTATAAAGAATGCTGTAAAAGGGCAAGAGGATATTGTCACCAACTCTGAAACAGGCCTGCAAGGCGCACACGTACTTGGCTTACGCAAATCTCACCTCTTTGTGAAGCTGGTTGGCCAGACTGCTATTGCCAATATCAATACAATTTTGACAATGCTAGGAACGAACAATCTGAGTACTTAAGGTCTTCAGCCTCTTGTTTCAATCAATAGAATGAGGATTAACATACAGCTTTACTGTATCTATACTTGGTGTACATTGGCTAGCTAATTTGGATTTGATGGACCTAAAAAACTTCACATTAGTTTAGAATCTGGCCTCTAGTTTAGATTATAGGAACAATTTCCTGCATTCCCTTTTTTTTTTTTTTTAAAGTAAGAATGTTGATTATTTTGCAAAATTACAGGAGTAAAAAATTTTCATAAGGTGCAGCAGATTACAGGACCTACTTTGTTTTCTACAGAGGTATATTTTTCAGGCCAGAGATGGCTAATAAGTGGTCTAATGGCCTTCATTTCAGTTTAAAAGACAGACAAGCAGGGTTTTAACTTCTAAATGAGACAAAGCTTGGAGCAGAATTTTTCAAGAACATCTAAACCTTTCAGAAACACAGATGGAACTGATGGAAAATTTCCATTTTGAATAGCCTGGTCTTGTAGCTTCACAGAAATGAATCATGGTATATATGGCAGAGGAAGGTGTTCAAGGCCAGCTGGATGGCTTTCACCCTGGCAAACTGACTCAATTCACCTTCTTCTTCAGCAGTTTCTGCAACTTGTCGTCGGGGACTCCATACAGCTGACTTCCATCTGCAATGCTTTCCCACAGTACAATAGGACTCATCAGTAAACAAGGTATATTGCTTTCCACTTTCTGACAGTCTGTTATACAGTGGGGCCTCTTCAGCACTCATCACCTCCTCCCCCGGTGACATTCTAAAATCTTTGCCCTCTGGCCAGTCCATGATGACTTCTAGAATTCCTGGACGACTGGGATTTCCTATTTGAGCTCGTTGGGTAATTAGTGCAGTCTTCTTACTCCATGTAGCATCGGTTGCATGATGCGTAAGGAAGACCCTGCCTTTGAACATCCAGCCCAGCATGGGCAACTGTGGTGTCAGGAGGAGCTGTGCTTCAGTGACAGTCACTTCTGAAGCAGCTCTAACCCCTTCATAGGCTGCCAGTATCTCTTTTTCAGTTGGGGTATATCTGGCCTCAGATCCTCTGCATACCCAACTCCAAAAACCGAGGGGTTGACCTCGAGTCTCCTCTGGAGCTTTCTGCCAGAGGCTCCAGGTAGGACCATTCTCCCTGGCTGTGGTGAAGAGTACTGTTTTTACATCTGGTCCAGTCCAGACTGGTCCAAGGGCTACTGCACGAACTATCTCTCATTTAATTTGCTCAAAGGCTTGTTGTTGCTTAGGGCCCCATTTAAAATCATTCTTCTTCTGGGTCACATGATAGAGAGAGCTTACAATCAAACTGTAATTTGGGATGTGCATTCTCCAGAGCCCCATAGCACACAAGAAAGCTTGTGTTTCTTTCTTATTAGTTGGTGGAGACATTGCTGTTATCTTATTGATCACATCTGTGGGGATCTGGTGACGTCCATCTTGCCATTTTATTCCCAAAAATTGAATCTCCTGTGCAGGTCCCTTGACCTTACTCCGTTATATGGCAAAACCAGCTTTCAGCAGGATTTGGATTATTTTCCTCCCTTTCTCAAAAATTTCTTCTGCTGTATCGCCCCACACGATAATGTCATCAATGTACTGCAGGTGTTCTGAAGCTTGCCCCTGTTCCTGTGCAGTCTGGAACAGTCCACAGGTACTAGGGTATTAGGATCCTGTATATTAGATCCTATATATTAGGATATAGATCCATAGACATTAGATCAGCCCAGGTAGGGCTGTGTTTCCACCCCTGGGGCAGTCAGTTCCAAGAGTACTGGATGCCCCTGCAAGTAAAAGAGAACTGTGGCCTGCACTCTTCTGCCAGAGGAATTGAGAAAAATGCATTGGCAATATCAGTCGTGGCATACCACTTGGCTGCCTTTGACTTCAGTTCATACTGAAGGTCTAGCATGTCCGGTAAGGCAGCACTCAAGGGTGGTGTAACTTCGTTCAGGCCACGATAGTCTACTGTTAATCACTCCCCGTTAGATTTCCACACTGGCCATAAAGGGCTATTAAAGGGTGAGTGGGTCCTACTGGTCACTCCTTGGCTTTCCAGTCTGTGGATCAGCTTGTGGATGGGAATCAGGGAGTCTCGGTTGATGCTATAGTGTACTGTTGTGGTCATGATTGACACTTGTTGTTCTTCGACCTTCAGCAACCCCATAACAGGATCCTCTGAGAGAATAGGCAAGCTGGACAGCTGCTTAATTTCCTCTGTCTCCAAAGCAACAATACCAAAAGCTCCTTGGTACCCTTTTGGGTCTTTGAAGTACTCTCTCCTGAGGTAGTCTATGCCAAGGATGCATGGAGCCTCTGGACTCATCACAGTGGGTTGCTTTTGCCACTTCCTCCCAGTCAGGCTGATTTCAACCTCCAGAACAGTCAACTCTTTGGATCCTCCTGTCACTCCAGAAATAGAAATGGGTTCCACCCCTTGATAGCTTGATGGCATCAGGGTACACTGTGCACCGGTATCTACTAGAGCCTTATACTTCTGTGGGACAGATGTGCCAGGCCATATGATCCACACAGTCCAGTAAATCGGATAGTCCCCTACCTCCACCTGTCTGGAGGCATGGCCCCTCTAATAATGATCACAACATTGGTCACTCATGTCTTGATGACAGAGATTAGTCTTTATCACAGGAGCTGGAGTAAAATCAGCTCTTCCACTTCATCTGGGAACCTTCTCACCAGAGACTGAAGCCGCAGCTTCCATGGGATGATCATCCTTGACCTCTGTTCTCCTCTTCAATTCATGCATCTGTTCTTCCAGAGCTGAGGTAGGTTTACCATCCCACTACCTCATGCCTTCTCTGTGATCCCTCAGGAAAAACTATAGGGCAGCTCATGGCATGTACCTCCTATATCTTCTCTCTTGAGCAGTAGGACACTTTTGTTAATAACTGAGACGTGTGCTGGTACACGTGGGGAGCTGGATAGATCGGATAGATTGTCTCTCAGTTGCTTGAACTCCTGGAACAGTTTTTCCACAGCTGAAATGGTGGAAGGGGCTTTGTGGAGCTATGTTGGGTGCCACAAAGAACTATCATGGTTTAAGCCCAGCCTGTCACTCAGAACCACGCAGACGTTTGCTCACTCCCCTCTTTCTCCCCTCCATCCCAGAGGGATGGGGAGGAGAATCGAAAGAATGCAAGTCCCATGGGTTGAGATAAGAACAGTCCAGTAACTAAGTTATAACACAAACTACTACTGCTACCACCAATAATAATAATGATAAGGGAAATAACAAGGGAAGAAAATACAACCGCTCACCACCTGCTGACCAATACCCAGCCAAACCTGAGCAGTGATCTATCCCTTCTGGATAACTGCCCCCAGTTTATATACTGGGCATGACATGCTGTAGTATGGAATACCCCTTTGGTTAGTTCGGGTCAGGTGTCCTGTTTCTGCTCCCTCCCAGCTTCCTGTCCTCTCTGGCAGAGCATGAGACTCAGAAAGTCCTTGGTCAGTGCAAACGTTACTGAGCAACAACTAAAAACACCGGTGTTATCAGCGTTGTTCCCAGGTTGAAAGTCAAAACACAGAGCTGCACCAGTTACTAAGAAGGAGAAAAAAATAACTGCTACTGCTGAACCCGGGACAGAGGGCTACTGGGAAGGGTAAATTTCTTCCTACAATGTCAGTGGTGTTTATTTATTTATGAAACAGAAACAGGATGCCCCTTCATACCCTTGTGTCATTCAGTGGCAGTGACACTTAGAAAAAACATGCTGGAGTTGCTTCTCACGTCAGCTGCTTTATCAGTTAGTTCACCAATTCAGAATGTTAATCATAAAACAAAAATCCGTTAAGCATTTTATACCTAGAATATTTTGCAAAATATGCTTTAGGTGTTCTTGACGTAAACAGAAATTTTACATTTATCTACACCAGCTTAAAAGAGACCTAATTATTGTTTTCCCATGAAAAATTTTCAAAAATATCTGGAGAATAATGATCCCCAGAAAACCAAAATCAGATTCAAAGAAGAGAATAATATTAATAATAAGACCAGGAGTGCCTGTCAACCTCTTTTCCAAATTTGATCAGAAATATTTGGTCTTGCAGAGAATTCAAAGTTAACCCTAACTTCACAGAAGAAGAGGAGAAGGCTATTTCATAGTGTACACTTGAATACAGTTCTACCTCATTAAAACTTCACTAAAATGTGGTTTAGCACATTTTAGCTCTCAGAAATGGCAGGAAATAAATCTGTGCCTTGAACTATGTGGTATATGTGAAAGAACTTGGTAATTTCCATCAGGTTCCTCATAGACAGATGCCCATTTCATGAAAGTGTTATTCATTAGAAAATCCAAGGAATTAAAAATGAATGGGAGCAGATTCCCTTAAAATTTCCCCTCTGAAGACTGGCTGTAGTGAAGAGCTCCTGTAAGGATATCTCCTGTAAGACCTGGGGGAGGGCAGCACTGTGTGCATACTGAAGGCTCCATGGCACACAGTATTTGAAAACAATACTTTATGAATCACAGTTTCACACTCAGATATTTATTTAGGAACCTGAATTTTCCTCCTTTTCAATTTATTTCTAAATATTTAGCATTATTATTTTTATTTTCTTTTAGCCCATATATTATTTAAGTAAAAAGTGTAAAAGAATTTATTATGGTCATTAAACTGTTCAAATACGTATTGCTAACATATTTCTTCCTCTACTGGTCTGATTCTATAAATTCTAGTCATAAAAATACTTCTTTACTCAAAGCTAACCCTCTTTCTTACTAAATTGATAGACTGGTTGATATTTTTGAGGAGGAAAAAAACCCAACCTTTTAATAACTGCAAACCTAGCGTGCTAATAATACACCCTTTCTCTTTCAGACTATCAATCAGCTTCTAGGTGAAGTCTTAATTTGGCAACATGAGAAAGGTAGTTTTATTATGGTTTGATCAGATCTGGTCATAATTCCTCTTAACCTGAGACTCCCTGGTCTGATTTTGTGAGTTTTGACATGAAAGATAGCAAAAGAACTCAACAAGCAAATCTATCATCACTAACAAAGGCAAACAGGAGAGGTATTGAAACTAACAAGTGCAATAAAAGTTTGCATTGGAAATCAGGTACCACCGACTACTACTAAACAGTAATTTTCAGCAGGCTAGCAGCTAGATTACCTACCTAAGTGAATATAGGTTATAAAACCAGAAGGCCTTGTTATGTTGATGTTTTTGCTGGTGATGCAATCATGTTGAATATCTTTCTCCCCTGAAATATTTAACATTGTTAGGGAAAGAGCAATTTTTTTATTACCAAAACCCAGCTACCAAAGCTAATGCTTCAATAACACTAAAAAATTTCCTTATATTCTATACATATTGAAGTTTCTGTCATTGCAGTGTGACTTTATTAGCTCAGTAAGAGGCAGCCTAACATTCTCTTGTGAATAAACTTTCTTATTATGGTAACGCAAATTCCATTTCAGTTCAGAAATCAGCCCATTAGCTGCAAAGTTGTGGAAGAGAAGAATTTACAACAGGAAGTGACAGCTGTCCTTTAAGATAGAAATTGGGGAACACTCCTGAGTGCAATTGGTAAGGAAACAGCAGTTTGCAGTCTCAGTTCCTGGAGAACTGCTCAGTTGCAGAGCAAGACAGGTCGAATGAGGTGATCCTGCCCCTCTACTCTGCTCTCACGAGACCTCACTTGGAATATTGTGTGCAGTTCTGGTGTCCTCAACATAAAAAGGACATGGTACTGTTGGAACAAGTCCAAAGGAGGGCCACGAGGATGATCAGGGAACTGGAGCACCTCCTGTGTGAAGACAGGATGAGAAAGTTGGGGCTGCTCAGCCTGGAGAAGATAAGGCTGCGTGGAGACCTCATAGCAGCCTTCCAGTATCTGAAGGGGGCCTATAGGGATCCTGGGGGGGGACCTCTTCATTAGGGACTGTAGTGATAGGACGAGGGGTAATGGGTTCAAACTTAAACAGGGGAAGTTTAGATTGGATATGAGGAAGAAATTCTTTCCTGTAAGGGTGGTGAGGCCCTGGAATGGGTTGCCCGGGGAAGTTGTGAATGCTCCATCCCTGGCGGTGTTCAAGGCTGGGTGGACAGAGCCTTGGGTGGCGTGGTTTAGCGTGAGGTGTCCCTGCCCATGTCAGGGGGGTTGGAACTAGATGATCTTAAGTTCCTTTCCAACCCCAACTATTCTATGATTATATGATTCTATGATTCTATGATTCTATAAGACTTTTAGAGTGTTTTTCTCATCTTTTGGTGACAGCAAATATAGCATAGCCACTGTACCTACTCATAAAACAACTCACAGTTAGTTTGCCATCAGTGCAGAAGTGTGTCTTGCTCTGTATTGCTGCTGTTCAACTTTTATTTTAATTTTAAGAATGATGTTGGGGTGCCCTCCAGCCCAGCTTCCATCTCAATATAGTGCCACTCTGCAAAGCTAAAAGCATGACCTCTGCCTTCCAATCTGAATTATTCTATGATTCTATGATTCTCTACTTAAGTCCGTTGATCAGGAGGTGACTGCTAAAGTACCAAGATATTCCTCTGACTCATATTTCTTCCTGCAGACAAATGAGTTGTTTCCAAAAGTTTTCCAGATCTTAGCATACTGAGAAATATCTGGCTTTGCAGGTCATGATGTGACCTGCTTATGAGATGTGGTAGTCACCTAATTTATGGTTCCTTATTCAGCTAAAGCAGCCGAGCAGCTACTCCATGGCATGTCATGGAGATGTCACATGTTTGTCCACATTAAAACTGGCTGGCCTAGAACAGACTCCTCATATCCCACCCCACAAACTCATGCTCAGGAAAAGTGTTAGGAGGTGAGGAATACAAGTGTGAATCCCCTTGTGTTATGGACACTTCTGGCCCACAGGCATTAATGTGAATGAAAACCAGTAGCTTACCACTTCAGATTTGTGTGTTTGACTGTCCAATTCATTTGCGAGATGAGTGTACGAGCTCTTGAATCATACTTTTAAGGCACTTGATTCTCTCAAAATATAGAGGGACCACAGCCCATAGCTCTGGATTTTGTATGATACTTCTAGGGACAGGTTCTTTAAAACAGGCACTGTGCTGTCTAATGTAGGCTGATATCAAAGTTTTTTGTCTAGCCCTTGGGGAATCAAAGGCTTAGGCAACTTTGAATTCAGTTGTCAATCAGAGTCAGTAGGAAGCACATTTAGGTCTGGAACAAATACCACTGTAGCACTTTGGTGCTAAACTTTCATGTGAGTCCAGCTTCTACCATTACCAAAGAAAAATGTAGTACACTATCTGTTAAAGAATTTTTCCAAAAAAGATCAGAAGTTGGAAGAGTACTTTTTGCCTTCTCACAGCTGCATCTGTTTCAGAGTAAAATTCTTAAGTGAGACGTGCACTTGTGGGAGATGCATTCTGCAGGATGACAACTCTTTTTCAGTTTACCGTTATGTGACTATACACAGCAAATGCATTCCCTTTCTGTAGCATATCATTTCTACAGTTTGACTGCCTGCCCATTTCATCATTTGCCTGCTATGAACAGACGGGAAAAATGTGCTCTTTCCATATAAGGGTGTGGTGATGCCTTTGACCTATGATATCCAGGGACCATAGTTTGAGAAACCCTGGAATATTCATACGCACTTCCTGTGGTGTCCCTAGAAAGAGCTTCTCTTTAATTTTTGATTATGCAATTTCCAAATAGTCTTTCAGTGACAGACATTTGGTGTTGGATCTATTTTTATGTAAAGAATAGGGGCCAGAGTGCTTTGTTCCATGTCCACCCAAAGAAAATTAACCCATTTCTCCCCCCCTAAAATTTTGTGATGAGATACAGAGTCTCTGTATCTCATCACAAGTATAAGTTGTAGATTATCTAGTCTCTCTTTCTTGGTAAAAGGTAATACAAGAATGCAGTATTTTTATGACAATCGTAGCATATATTTTTAAAAGCATGGTGCTAAGATGCATTAGTGCAAAATCATTATTAGAGTAGAAACATGTATTTTCAAAGAGCCAATATAACAGCAATTACTGATGTAATTCACTACCATAATAATCTATTTATCATAATAAATTTTCTCAGAATTAGAATATAAAATATTACTTTAGCTACAGTCTGTCCGAGGGAGCAGAATTAAGCATTCTGCTTTCTATGAGATGTTGGAACAGACAAATCAGGCAATTTTATATTAGATAATTAAAGGCCTTTTGAAAGCCAGACACGTTTGGAAGAAAGAAAATGTAATTCCCATCAAAGCTTAGACTACAACTTGCTTTTTAGGAAAAAAAAAAAAAAAAAAGGGAGAAAGAAAATCAAAATCAGAAAGAAATGTTGGGGATATTTTTTCTTTCTTTTCAGCTCAGAAAAACCAAGTGGAGGTCCCAGATTCTAAGGATTAAGTTATAAAAAGCCCCTTAGACTGACCTCCAGGATTCTGGAAGAAAACCCAGTGTGTAATGAGGGAGTATGAGAAAAAGAAAGAAAAAGTAAATTATTTTTTCTTTTTTGGTTCATTTCCAGTGCCTTTAGGGACTTTATGTGGGTACACTGGGTAAACAACACAATGGAATTATACTGTTAGTCTCTCTCTTGCCACATGTTTAAATTTTGCAACAAATATGCAGTTGGTGGCTTCTTTATACTGTAAAGTGCCTGATCACCTTATCCCCCTGGTAAAAGAGAACATTACTTAAAGGGGAGTAAGTTAGAAAATAGAGCAACAGCGCACAAAAATTTGGCAGCAAAAATCATTGTGAGAGATTGAAGCATCTCTAATATAAGCAAGCAATCCTGAGAACTGGAAGCAAAGGGTTTCAGATATCTTGGGAATTTGGCTGCCTTTGTGGCAGATACAGTAAACAGCTTCAGAAAAGATTGTGTATTTCTGCTAATCACTTAAGCCATAAGATAACAGCTAAATTGACATTTTGTGTACATGAAGTGAAACTGCTTACTGCTGTTCCCTATTTTCTGTCATTTTTGCAGAACAGTGACTGCCAGCAGTGCACCGTGAGTGCAATAACGTTACAGGACCTTGGCAAAAAGACAACCCTGAGACTTATATACCCCCAAATGCAAGTCCTGTCTGAAATTCTTTCATGTGTTAAAATGATAAATGTTACTATCTTTTCTGTTTATCATCTAGTAAGAATGCAAAGAGTGCAAAAATAACCCCTGATAGCTGAAGGTTATTTGGGCCTTCCTTTTTTTAGAAATAGGCCTAGTGCTTGCTCTTTAGCTTGCTTTCTTATCACACTTCAATGTGCAGTTCCATCATTGCTGTTAGTGGTAATTTCATGACTTGATGTTAGAATTTGCACTGGTATTAGAACTGATTTAAAACATTTCTCTCTCCTCTTCATGCACAAGTGTACATTTCTGTTTCCACTCAGAGATTACTGCACCCCAACTTCACTGAAAAAATTATTAGTAAGACCACAGTGTAATTTTAATTGAAGATATAATCCTTGTTAAAAAAAGATCTCTTTTGAGGGAGATAGAAGTACTGTTATAACTAAAGATGTAAAGAACTATTAATCTTGAGGTCAGATACAAGTTTGCTCTTTTGTAGGTAATGCAAAAAACTTAGTCACCCAGATATGGCACAATATTGTTCCAGGTCTTGGTAGCAGACATTCAGAAAAAGGCTTCTGTCTTCCTGTGCCCACTTCCTTTATCTTTACTAAGAAATGCAACAGGACTGAAATGATCTTTTCATGGCTTAAAGGTAATATCACTCATGTTTTCTTCTGATATTATGCTTTTTCAAAAGCTACAATTCTTTTTAATGCACTGAATCTATCACAAGTATCACTTTGTTCTAGAAAAAGAAGCAAAATGCTGAAAATGACTTGCTGAAGAGAGGCTGCATATAATTTTCAGCCACCCTTCTACCTGTCTCAGTGGTGAACATCTATTTGCTCTTTGGAAGAAATGCATCTAAAATATGAACAGGTTTTTGTAGAAATCCTGACAGTCCACTCTCCCCTAGTGAAATTATGAAGATTTTGCCAAAGGGTTGGGGAAAGATTCTCTTGAAATCTTGCTGAATGCTTCCATCAATGACAAAGTGTCAAATCACATAAGGAGTAAATATGGAAAGTATATTCAATTCAAGCATTTTGAAAAGTAGTGAAAGAAAATACCTAGAGACATGAGAAATAAGCTATATGGTGATAAAGGAGAGTAGAGGTGAATGTTTCCATAGGAACCAAGAGAAAAGAAATTTGTCTACGTTCAGAATCACTTCAATGACATTAAGAAAGGGGTCAGCAACTATCTTGGTGCAATTCTTCCTTTTCCTTGTGCTCTTGAAAGCCTTTAGATGTTTGGAAAGTAAAAAGAGTTTAGAAGGTGAACAGGACTAAATACTATGGTAACTGCAAAGTTAATGCTACCTAACTTACGTGAGGTCTTCTATGATACTGAACAACTTTAAATGCTAATAAACACATGTATAAGGAGCTGATGAGTACTAACTGGGCTACATGTGTCTTCTTTGGATTGCAGAATCTGTGTGATATGAAACTTAACACTTGTTCCTTCTGTAGAATGTTGAGAAATCAGGTAAATCTCACGAAAGCAGAATGGGCCAGAGGAAAGAGTACAATTTTTACACCACTAGATGCACGAACTAAAAGCCTTTTTTTCCTATAAGGGAATACTCTATGTCCAGGCAGAAAAATGTAATTTCTTTAGAGAACAGAACAAAAATGCTTCCAAAGTCCAGATATTACAGGAGGAGGAAGTATGTGATATGCCTCATACTGAAAGAGATCTGGGGCTCAGAGCAGGCAAATAGCTAGGTAGGAGTTAGCAATGCATTGCAGTGGAAATAAAAAACAATGTGATCTTGTGTAGTAAACTAATGGAACAACCATTTTGCGCAGCAGCATTGCTATTGTACCTCTGCAGCCAGATCACACCTGGACTACTGCCTTCAGTTTTGCCACTTACAGGACTGTACCAATAAAGGCTACGATGTGAGAATGTTAGGAAGAAGTTAAAGATGGGAACAAGTAAAATGTGCCTACTGTTTTACGTAGACAAAGAGCAAATATGAAAACAATGGGCTGGTATACGACAAATCTAATTATGAAACAGGGTGAGAAAATGATCCAAACTTAGAATGACATTATGGTTAAATAAATATAGGCTGCATATAAAACCAGTGCACTTTTTAATGGAGATATTTTTCCCATGGGAATGTCATCATATTCAGAGCAGGGCTGGGGAAAACACTGGAGAGTGTATGTCAGGGAGCAATCATGCACTAGTAGTTGCAAGAATGCATTTAGCATGTCTTTCTAATTAGCGTCGTTATTATTCTAAGAATCATATTAAGTTAAAAATAAGAGCGAGTAGAATAGTGAATTGCAGAAAAGAAGGGAAAGGTGTGGTTTTAGCTCTTCACCAGTTTTAAGTGATTGCAAGAGTTAATGTTTTTATAACTAAGAATATAAGGAAAGCTATGGAATAAAAGTTGTGAGGTAAAAGTCAGTGGGAAGTAGTCCTGAATGCCCAGAGTTCTGCCATGAAATCACAGGAGGTGTATCAGGTGACACTGAATGGGGCATCTCTCCAACAAAATGCATTTTCCAGAAGTGTGGACTTTCCCTGCAGCTTGAATATCTGTAGACCCCAGAGATGAGGCTTCTAGTAACTTTGCTTTCTTAAAGCCACACATCTAAGAAAAACTTTGCCTTGAGTTAACATTAAGATTTAGTGAGAAAAAATACGTGAGGCAGCCAGACTGTCCAGTTTGGAGTCCCTCCAGCCAAGTGGTGGCATGAACATCGTTGGGGAGAAACCAGCTGAGAGCGTGGATTAGTCAGGGGAGCTTGTTACCTTTTTCACTTCCATATAAACCAACAGCTGCTAGCCTTGTTAAAATAGGTTTCAAACTGATTCTTAGTAAACTCAGATATAGCCTCAAGGCCCGTATTCTTTCACCATCATGGAGATTATTATTGTCCTGGCAAACCATATTAGGATCTTGAAAATGGCACACTACACAGTGAATTGGAAAGGCAGTAATGTAAAAAGTCAAGAAATAAGCCAGTAGAGAAAATTCACATTATCCTTACTGGCTTTGCTAATTGGTTTAAATGAGAATGGTAAAGTTATGTTTCCTTCACTGGCACTGTTGTTCTTTCTTTGGTTTTCTATAAGCCTGTTGTGGAAGACAGAATTTAAATGTTATGGATCATTGTCAACAGAAAAAGAAATTTTTCTTGGGAAGGGGCAGAGAATGTCAATAGCTTGTTTGAGCCTTGGATTCATTTCGCAGACACACAACTTAATTCAAGGAGATTTGGTAGGATGAGATAAACAAGTGTTGAAAAAACAGAAAAGAAACAGACTTTCACATACTTTTGGAAGGTAGGTAAGCTACTTCTCTGAAAGGGAGTGCTTTAGAAGCTGATCTCATGCCAGACTTAAAGCTGCAGATTGCTATGTAGCTTTTCTATGCTTCATTCCTTTCCTTGGGTGAGACATGGCTTCTCACCCTTCCCAAATGAAAGGCAGAAGGGCAGAAAAAGGAAGGAATGATGTCTTTTTCTCCAGTTTCTATAGTATCAGAAAGAGATGATCCAAGGGTAACACCATTACTGATTTATGTGAAAGTTATGCATACGCAAATCAAGACAGTCTGAAAATACATGTAAAGGAAAGCCCTTGGTTTTAATGCTGCACATTAAGTGGGTGTCATGCGTTCAGCAGCAGCAGTCATTTTTCTCCTTCATAGTAGCTGGTGCAGTGCTGTGTTTTCTACTTTCGGCCTGGGAACAGCACTGATAACACTGATGTTTATAGTTACGGCTTAGAATGCTTTGGTCTGAATAAGGACTTTCTGAGTCTCATGCTCTGCCAGGGAGAAAGGGAAGCCGGGAGGAAGGAGAGACAGGGCACGTGACCCAAACTGACCAAAGAGGTATTCCATACCACAGCACGTCATGTCCAGGATGTAAAAATGGAGGGCAGAGACCCGGAAGGGTGGGGGTGCATTGCTCGTTCGGGCTGGGGATTGGTGGTGAGCTATTCTATTCTTTCCTTGTATTTTCTGTTGTCATTATTATTATTGGTCGTAGCAGTAGTGGTTTGTGTTATAGCTTAGTTACTAAACTGTTCTTATCTCAACCTGTGGGAGTTGCATTCTTTTGATTCTCTTCCCCATCTCCCCGGGAGCGGGACTGTGAGAAGAAAGAGTGGGGAGTGAGTGAGAGAGCAATTGCGTGAGTTATAGAGGCTTAAACCACAACAGTGGGAAATTCAGCTTTCAAATATTTTTTAGAGCACAGTTCTTTTTTACTTTTCTGCCAAGACATACATACAAAGTTCTGTGCTTCTAGGCTAAAAAAGAGTGCTTTACTAAAAAAGACTGAATGATGCATCTCTCTCAGCTATTTTGTTCCCTGATTTTGGTAAATAGATTTTAATGGGATAATTTACATTATTAAAGCTAATCACGCCATTAAAATATTTGAAATAGAGTCCTATGCGTTACTGAATCATCTTTTCTTGAACAGGAAACAAGATTAGGGCTTTGCAAACAGAGTTATCAGTTGTGATTGGGTGTATTTGATCCAATCTAGAAGTTTCTAATTTTGAATTTGCTTGAGGTTAGGTTATCTTCTTGGATTTGTCATCTTTCACAGATTTTTCTGCATATTTAATACCTATGGAGGCTGTACACAGGTACTAGTGCAGACTACTGGTTAAATTTAATTTTGAAATAACTTTTCCCATGTAGATTAAGACAGGTTTTGACCACTGTGACTGCAGAATAATTCAATTCACCTCAGTAGTACTAATCTTGCAAGCTTGTATTAACGTGAATGACAGTAGAATTTGTTTTCCCAATTGGGATAACAGCAGGGGAAGTTTGCTCCATCTATACAAGTCTTCTGGTTTTGTCAAGGCCAATGTGACACCAGTAATGCATAGGTGGAATGAAGCGTATCCTGTCAGGGAATAGAAAAAAGGATAGAAGTCACTTTTAATATATAGATCCTGTGCACAGTTTTTCACTGTATAAATTTCTGTATTCTTGGTTAAGACCAAATATTTAAAAAACTAAGGACAAGATCTATCAGTAGACTAATATGAATAACTCTACCTACACTGTGATGTACCCATGTCAATAAACATGAAAACTGAGGGATTGAATGATGAGATAGCTTCTTATGTATATTCGAAGTCTTTTGTGTACACAGATGTCCATTTGCATGTGCCTCTTGCTTTAGAAAATATGTGAAGTGTGTCTGTGAGAATCTATATCCAACCCGACTTCTTCAAAATGAAAATCTCCATGTGTTGCTACTGTATTTCCCAAAGAATCAACTATTAGTGTTTCTTTAATCCTCTTCACAGTAGCAACATAATTCAATCCAAACACTAATCCTTATGAATGTTGCTCAGTATATGTAATGATGTATTAAAGCTGTTTTAACCTCTATCTAGGAAATAATAATATCCTACGCCAAGTTTCTAGGTTTTTCCATATATTTTTGACCCAAGCAAAATAAAATAGAGAGAGGAGGAGAAATACTACAAGCCTTAATCTTCTGTCTGTGAACAGCCCCCAGGGACTTTATGATGTCTGATGAAAACAGTACAAAAATGCTGACGGCACTATCTTGTATTTGCAATAAACAACTCCATGCAGACACAGCGCTAGAGAAAGAAGGTGAAACAACTTCAGTCATCATGTTAATAAAACCCCTAAATTGAAAGTCTGTAAGTTCTCATTTAAAGCTTTCTAAAGAAAATGAGTAAGAATGTAACAAAGTGAACAAATATCATGATTCTTCTAGCAGCACGTTGGACCAAAGGTAATTCAGCATCGCATGTGGTCCACAACTGAAGCTGGTATGAAGGAAGGTGAAGTGCTGCTCAGTGAATCCTAGGATACAGAGTAACTACCCTGTGTTTGGATCCCAGAGCCATCCACGCCCTTCAGAGAGTTTTGAACCAGATGTTTGTGGCATAAGGATAAAAAATAGCCAGAATGAAATCCAAAACCCAAAATAAATGTTATCAGGAAAGAGAATAAGGACTACCACATTCATAAGCAAAGAGTTTGCCCATTATTTTCCTTATTCATTGGCCAGCAATCACAACCTCAAAACATTATGTTTCTATTTGCTTTGACAACAAACACATTCAATCTATAGTTATTGAAGGTGGTTATTTCAATATCAATTTATTAGCAACATCAAAACAAATGCTTATTGTTTTTAAATGTGAAGCAGTGTCTTTGTCACTAATTTTAGAACTCATTTTAATTTGAACTTGACATCAATATAAACATGGCAATGCCACCTTGCCACTATGTGTTGCCACCATGTATTTTTATTTTCTCATGGGAACTGACAAAATATGATTCATTATGACAATACTAGCATAAACCAATGAATAGCAATGAGGATTTATAAGCCTGGAGAAGAGAAGGCAGCGTGGAGACCTCATAGCAGCCTTCTAATACCTGAAGGAGGCCTATAGGGATGCTGGGGAGGGACTCTTCAATAGGGACTGTAGTGATAGGACGAGGGGTAATGGGTTCAAACTTAAACAGAGGAAGTTTAGATTGGATATAAGAAAGAATTTCTTTACTGTTAGGGTGGAGAGGCACTGGAATGGGTTGTTCACGGAAGTTGTGAATGCCCCATCGCTGGCGGTGTTCAAGGCAGGGTTGGGCATAGCCTTGTGTGGCACGGCTTGATGGGAGGTATTCTTGCCAAGGGCAGGGGATTAGAACTAGATGGTCTTGAGGTCCTTTCCAACCCTAACTAGTCTATGATTATATGATTCTATAATATTAACATGTATAACATAATCTGTATTGAATCTGTCAGCACTAATAACTTAGATTTTTTTTTTCCTGTAGTATACATTCTCATGTGTCTATAAATGTCTTCATTAATATACATTTATGATTACTATTAAGCTTATGCATAGTTTATTTTATTATGCAAATAAGGGTTATAACATACACACAAAGATAGTGACTTTCCATACATCACTTTTATCTTTAATATGTCGTATGAAAAGTAAGGAGGTTAAAAACTCAGCCCCATTAATTAAAATTGTTTAGCTTTACTGGCTGGATGGCCGCACGCAAAGAGTAGTGCTCAGTGGCTCAGTGTCCAGCTGGAGACCAGTAACGAGTGGTGTCCCCCAGGGATCGGTGTTGGGACCGGTCTTGTTCAACATCTCTGTGGGTGACATGGACAGTGGGATTGAGTGCGCCCTCAGCAAGTTTGCCAATGACACCAAGCTGTGTGGTTCAGCTGATACATTGGAGGGAAGGAATGCCATCCAGAGGGACCTTGACACGCTTGTGAGGTGGGCTGATGCCAACCTAATGAAGTTTAACCATGCTAAGTGCAAAGTCCTACACCTGGGTCGGAGCAATCCCAGGCACAGCTACAGATTGGGCGGGGAGGAGATTGAGAGCAGCCCTGCGGAGAAGGACTTGGGGGTGTGGGTTGATGAAAAAATGAACATGAGCCGGCAGTGTGCGCTTGCAGCCCAGAAAACCAACCGTATCCTGGGTTGCAACAAAAGGAGTGTGACCAGCAGGTCGAGGGAGGTGATCCTGCCCCTTTGCTCTCGTGAGACCTCACTTGGAGTATTGTGTGCAGTTCTGGTGTCCTCAACATCAAAAGGACATGGAACTGTTAGAACAAGTGCAGAGGAGGGCCATGAGGATGATCAGGGGACTGGAGCACCTCTCGTATGAAGATTGGTTGAGAAAATTGGGGCTGTTCAGCCTGCAGAAGAGAAGGCTGCGTGGAGACCTCATAGCAGCCTTCCAATACCTGAAGGGGGCCTATAGGGATGCTGGGGAGGGACTCTTCATTAGGGACTGTGGTGAGAGGACAAGGGGTAATGGGTTTAAACTTAAACAGGGGAGGTTTAGATTGGATATGTGGAAGAAATTCTTTACTGTGAGGGTGGTGGGGCCCTGGAATGGGTTGCCCAGGGAGGTTGTGGATGCTTCATCCCTGGCGGGGTTCAAGGTGGGGTTGGACATAGCCTTGGATGTCATGGTTTAGTGGGAGGTGTCCCTTCCCATGGCAGGGGGGTTGGAACTCAATGATCTTGAGGTCCTTTCCAACCCTTACTATTCTATGATTCTATGATTCTTCAACTAAAAATATTCATAGTAGAGGTTGTCTATGGAGGTATTAATTACCTGGATCTATTTATCTATATAAAATCTCTCACAAAAAGCTATGCCAAAAAAGCATTTTTTCAGAACTGATAAAAAAAAAAATAATAAAAAGAAAGAGATTTAGAGCTTGGAATGAAAGTTTTGTCTCTACATACACCCAGGTACAATTGGAAACAATAAGAGAGTCACAAAGGTGGTTCTACATGATGCATAGTTGTTGGAGGGCATATGGTGCATTTCACTCTTAACTGAGACTTATTCTATCCTTTTAGTGCTTTATGTTAGAATCTTAAGAAGATTTGTTAGTCCATCTTGTTTTCTTTAAAGTAAAAGTTGCTAAAATAAGCCAAGGAGGAAAACTAGAGTCACAGCCATCTGTGAAAAGCTCCAGACCAATAAATGTGTTGAACTGTGATGAGATCCACACCAGTAATGATGGTCTCTGGGGAAATCTTCATACGCTGTTGATCTTTTCTACTGAACTGGACCATCAAACACATCTCTAACACTACATGGAAATAAAACCTTTTTTCTCCTTCTCCATTTGCTGTGTTTAGGGAGAAAAACTCATCTGAAAAAATTAGTAAATAAACTATCTCAGGATGAGGATGTCAGTGACATCTTTTAGCCCCAAAGGGTTTCTAAATTATTCTGCTCTTCTTGTGAGAGTACTATTAGATTAAATAGTCCCTATTGTGGAGGTTCAGATAAAAGCTATCTTGAAGTGAAGGCTTTGATTGAAAAAGCTACTTCAGAATAACTATAGGCAACTCATACGTCTGCACTGAAACTTCAACTTGGGTGCTTTGCTGAATGGCGATGAAACCTAGTAGCAAAAATCGGTGCAGGTCAGTAATACAGTTACACCTAATGCAGAATTCCTGAGGCTCAGTACCACACTCCTTTCTCTAGCTTGTGTCATTACTCATTAGCAGATGCATCTTGTCATGTATGATTAAAAATATTTTAATTAAAGGTACTGGGTCAAAAGGTTAACTCTACTATTTATGCTATTAGATTATGAGTGCTTTCAGAGAAAAGTTAAGCTGGATTCCTGTTTACACCGGAAGACATGTTCCCTTTTAGCTCAGAAAGATGAGTTTTACTAAAGGAAAAGAGCAAAGACAGGCTGAGAGAACACTGCTTTTTCTCAGAAATATCTTCAAGTACCTATTGCAAGTAAGCTTGTGTTGGGATGGGCAGGGGGAACCCCGCTCTGGTCTGACAAATATTGTTGCATATAGGGTACCAGGACAAGCCATGGAGAATGACTGCTGCTTCTAGAAGGGGCTTCCCAGTCCTGCACTACTGCACTACAGGCCTCTGGGCAACACAACCTCTTTCTCTCCTTTGGTGGCAGCTGTCACAGCCAAGTTCAACAGCCAAGGGACACAGCCAGGAGTGAAGTTGGGAGTGGGGTCATTTTCCAGTCCTCCCGATCTGTCTGCTGTTTAAATGGCTGTTTATGTATGGCTTTCCTGCCAGGGTGAAATGTGGACAACTGTGATTCAGTTGTAGGAAATCCTGTATGCAGATAGTACTATGGATGCTGCTGTCACAGCTGCGAATACTGCAGTACCAGATACTGTTTTAGCAGTTACACAAAAAAGCCCAAACCTGCTAGAAATGAAAGTAATCAACGTGTTCAAAAGTCTTCCCAAGAAATGACGCTCTCTAGTGACTTTGGGTTTGGTCCTTTGGGGCCCACGTAATATACTAATGGGACTATCAATGTTTCACTTGGCTTAGGATGCAGCCTGCCACATACCTTTGGATAAAGTTGTGCTAGATTTCATTTCATTTCATTTCATCTTTTGTATGTCAGTTCCTTGTTCTGATGGTTCTGTGCACAGATCTCTGGAGTGCAGAATCAACATGAAATTGGCTAGAGAGATGATTTCAGTTATTATTTCAGCTGTGTTGAGTGACATGTTTGCTGTCACTCAAGATCTTGAAATCTGAATCCAGCGGGTGAACCCTGGAAACAATGGAATCCCATGTAGAGAGTGGTTTTGTGTCCTGGTTTTTATTTTATTTTAAAAATATATGAGAGAACAGTAAAAGGAAAAGCAGATAGTGAAGAAAAGCACAGTGAGATGACAAAGTTGGATGGAAATGACTTTTTTAGGCATATAGGTGCAAGGGAGAGATATTTCACCTATCTTTTTCTGAACTACAATTGTTTTCATTGATACATTGGCTGTACTCCTTTCACTAGGGTCCTGTGTTGTCTTCAGGAATCTGTATGCCAGATCTGTTACTAAAGTGGGAGTTGGGGTTAACAGCTAAAGAAAACAATCTTTGCTTATTCTCTAGGAAAGATAACGCAAGCAAATCTGTCTGAAAATTTATTGACCTAAGCTGTTAGTTTTGAAATACTCAAAGAAAAAAATTCAAGATCCCACACCCCCCCCCCCCGCTCCGTAAAACTTCCTTAAAGCAATTTTCAAGAATCTTGCTTTAAATTCACAAAAAAAGACTGAAAATCTTGACATAAGCCCTTAATGCATGTTCTGTCATATAGAACAAGGATAGTGAAAAAAAAAATGTTAGGCACAAAGTAGTATGCAGAGTAATAGATTAAACTCTTCGTTTGTAGGTTTTCACAGGTATGCAAGTCTTGTTTCTGCAGTTTTCATTGTGTGGTTGAATTTCTGTAGTTTTTTTTGTTTAAAATGCAAATTGTCCTACGACATAGTAAGAGTAATGAATTCCATTAAGAAAATTAAATTTATTTTATAAAACTTATTGATAGATTTCTTCATAGGATAACAAAAATCTGCTATATCTCTATTATATATAAATAAGGCACAAAATTTTGATTAGGTATTTTAAACCCTCTTTGCTATTTTTCATGTGTTCAAAGTGCCATTTTGACATCACCTGTTATACCACTGTAAATTTCATGTATGTAGGAATTTTCAGAACATTTGGAAGTTACTAATCAATGCTTGAATATTCTTGCTTTTTAATGAAAAGTGAACTCTCAGAACTTTCCCATTGTCCTTATAGACTACTCTAAAGCCTGCTGATAAGCAGTTTAATTGATTTTAATGGTCTGTAACTCTAAGAGTTTATCAGAGGGGCTTAAAGTCATGCACAAGCTCTGAATTGTAGCTTACTTTAGAAGTCAGTGAGAGTGTTATGAAGGGAAGACTATCAAATTAAGATCAACATATGAGCTGATGAAAGCAATTTGAAGTATTTGGAAATATTTCCTTCTATCTTTGGATACTGTTTTGTGAGTTTTTCCTAAGTTAAATTTATACTTTGGGTCTTCTTTATTTTACAGCCATTTATAAAAAGCAGAACAAAGTTGGTGGAGAGCAATCATTCTCTTCCCAGGAAAACTGGCTGATTCTGTCAATATATCAGCTGCAAAATATTCATGTTAACCTTTACATTGTCCCATACTGGCTTCAGTATCATATTAACTGAAGTGTGACTCATTTCCCTGAGGATAAATTGTTCCATTTAAGAGGCCACATGAAGAGCATGACCTGCACAAGCATGGAAGAAAGCTGTGCAGTTTTGCCTTTGCCTCTTAAGGAGAGGCACTGGAGAAGGTGATGCAAATAAAGGGAACATAATAACAAGGGTTACAATTCCATTAGGCTATACAGCCCAGTTAATTGCTCTTACTCCCATATACTCCATGGAATACCCATGTGAATAAGTGATATACAGAGGTATTGAAAAGATATGAGAAAGCTTCAGTCAGCTGAGCTGTCTAGCTACTTGGTACAGGAGAGAGAGACTGTGGGTGTGCACATAAATTAAACAATTACCTGGTCTTCCGCGCTGTTTTTGTTATTGCTGATCTTCTCCATGATATGTCTTTTCATGGCCTGTCTCTTTTGAGGAAGAACCTCATGATTTGATGAAATTTAGATCTGTCCTGGCCGCGTTGGATTCAGAGCGGCAGTGTATGTTTCAGTCTCAGCAGTTTATCAGCTTGCATTGAAAACAATAAACATAAAACCTAGAAAATATATATATATTTTAAAGTGAAACTAATGCACAGAAACAGTTGCATTCATCAGCTAGGCTTTTGCAAACTCTTGTATACTCAGGGGAGCAGAAAAAGTAATAGCCTCAGATAGTTAAGGCTATATAATGCCACAAACTGTGTAACTGATATAATTTAGGTCCAATTTCAATAAAAAGTGCTCCCTTTCCAGGGCTTCTGTGAACTTATGGACATAGGTGTTAGTGAATCTTGACTTCCATAGTTCCTTTAAATTATAGACTTAAACTAAGTCTATAATTAAAATTTTAATTTAATTTTTAAATTTTTTAGTTGACAACATGTTAATAAATATCACTCTACTGCAACTCAAAAATTGGACCAAAATGATATTAGGGCTTTGATTTGAATAAAGAAAAAGGGGAGGTTTAAGGGAATAAACACTCAGGGTGACATTACAGCATAGTTTTGAGCAACCTGAATTGCAGTTAACTGAAGGCAGAGAAGGCAGAGTTTGTCTAAACGGCTATAATGATTTTGGAGACTTTCCTTCTGGAAGCAGTTCAGCTTCTCAAAAAAAACTCTCTTTGGTCCTTCTGCTTGTCCTTATTTAAATCTACATGCTCCAAGCCACTGTAACATTCAAAGAATGAAAATTGTCAATTGGTTGTGTTGAGGAAGTGTCATTATCCTCAGCTTTCATATGGAGAATTGAATTCAAGACAGAAGTAAAAGGAATTTACCACAGTTTCACCAAAAAATCTGTGGCACAATAGGGAATACAATGCAAGGCTTCTAAACCTAAGGTTAATTTCCTAACATCTGATCCACATAACCTCCATAATTAGTCTCCTTCCCCGTGTCCCAGCAGAGTGTGACTGAATATAATTCTAAGATAGTCTGCTGATTCTTGATTGTCTTGGTTTTCCATTGGCTTCCCCCCATTACCTCATTTTTATTCTCTCTTTCTTTTATACAAGGTTTTCCTTTTTCTCAGGAGACAGCACTTGGTACGTCAAGAAATAGATCAGCTTGTTGTTGGGATAGTCCATTGTAGTGCTCCCAATCGCTAGTGTTGATTCAAATTTTGACAAGAATTTCATTTGTGATGTGATGTAAATTTGAGATGTGACAAAATCTAATAAGTAAAGACACGATAGAAATAAATTTCACCTTTGCTTTTCAAGTACGTAATAGTTAAATCTTAATCTTCAATTAGGAAAAAAGTGAAATGAAATGAAATGAAATGAAATGAAATGAAATGAAATGAAATGAAATAAAATGAGAGAAGGGAAGGGAAGGGAAGGGAAGGGAAGGGAAGGGAAGGGAAGGGAAGGGAAGGGAAGGGAAGGGAAGGGAAGGGAAGGGAAGGGAAGGGAAGGGAAGGGAAGGGAAGGGAAGGGAAGGGAAGGGAAGGGAAGGGAAGGGAGAGGAGGGGAGGGGAGAGGAGGGGAAGGGAAATGAAGGGCAGGGAAGGGAAAGGAAGGGAAGGGAAGAGGAGAGGAGAGGAGAGGAGAGGAGAGGAGAGGAGAGGAGAGGAGAGGAGAGGAGAGGAGAGGAGGGGAGGGGAGGGGAGGGGAGGGGAGGGGAGGGGAGGGGAGAGGAGAGGAGAGGAGAAGAGAGGAGAGGAGAGGAGAAGAAGAGAAGAGAAGAGAAGAGAAGAGAAGAGAAGAGAAGAGAAGAGAAGAGAAGAGAAGAGAAGAGAAGAGAAGAGAAGAGAAGAGAAGAGAAGAGAAATGTGTTCATCCATCCTATTCTTCAGATGTGCTGGATGGGAAGATCATGCCATGCATTAGCGTTGAAAGGTGTTTGACTGTCAGTTCTATCATCATGAGCTGACCACATTCTTGCTTTCATTGCTTAAGAGACTGGTCTGGGATGACCTCATTTAGATGAAAGAAAAAAATATTCTTTCTCAGATAGAATGAGAACAAATCTAGATATCTTCAGCAGCTCAATACAGAAGCCCCAGTTACGTCAAAGCAAAGTCTTAGTGAGATCTGTAGGGACTGAATTGCAGAAGAAATCTATCTAAGTGTCTTGAAAGGTTAATGTTCTTGCTGACTCAGACCTACAAAATACATTTTTTTACAAGCAGGTTTGCAGAGTAGCCTCCTTTGAACCCATATGACCACAAAGTCGTACAAGAAGTACATTACCCTGTTTTTTGTCGATCACCCTTCTGACTTTAAATATTCAAAATTCTATCAATCATAAAATATCCAAACGTGAAGAAATTCCTGCAGTTTACTGAGGCTGACTTCTAAAGCTGTAGCTTTTTGATCTCCTAAAGATCTGAGAGCATTTTGTAGTTTACACGTACATAGAGGTGTTTCAAAAGAGATGATCCTCTCGCGCTCATGAAAAAGCATAATGAGTTATTTTTATTTTCCAAAATATACAAAGTATTTATTTGTGTGTTCTTTTTTTTTTTTTTTTCTTTTTTCCCAGAAAACCCCAAAGGTTAAAGATACAAAAGATTCAAAGGGCATTAACTTTGAAAGAACAAAAACGCACATTCAAATGTTATATTCACATTGTTTCTTTCTCATATAAAAAGTGTAAGCATTCCACTAAACTGAAGAAATCTAGCTTAATGCCTTTTCTGAATCATGCTTTGTCATCTTTAGTGGAATGAAATACATATAAAGCTCAAGGGTCATGAACTTACTGCTAATAGAAAGGGTGCAGTTCAAGAAGAAATACTGAAAATTCTTACGATCTCTGTTTTCCATGCAGTAATAGGGATAATATTTTCTGTGTGATAATAGTGATATTATTTTCTGAAGTTTTTTGGAACAATCCATGTAAGTTTTAAGCAAGTAGAGATCATAACTGAGAGGAAAAAATGAGGTGAAGCCATTTTATAAGTAGAAAGTCTTTATTTCTGAATAATTTCTAGTTTGCATAAATAATCTAGATCACCTGAACTCATCAACAAAGGTTAGGATACCTACATTTGGAAATAATTGAACTTTGCTGAATCATCAAACATACAATTTCCACTTCACTAATTGTCTTCATTGAAGTTTCTTTTTCTTTTTTCTTTTTTTCTTTTTCTTTTTTTTTTTTTTTTTTTTTTCCCCAAGACAATTAGCAAGACAGTCAATTAACTCTGCAATACCTGATGTGGGAAGAAGATATATTCTCCACACACTTATTTTTTTTGCCATTAGTGAAGGAACCAAACATTTTTTTAAAATGAAAAGAATCAACAAGACTGCACAGAGTTGGAATTAGTTTCTTATTGTTTTTCCAAAAGAATGTTGAGAATGTTGGTTACACTTGAACTGAATGCTGTGATGAAAAACAACTGGGTGCTTGGTGACAGCCAGCATGGCTTCACTAAGGGGAAATCCTGCCAGACCAATTTGGTGGCCTTCTATTGTGGGGCTACAGAACTGATGGACAGGGGTAGAGCAGTTGGTGCCATCTACCTGGACTTGTGCAAAGCGCTAGACACTGTCTCACATGACTTCCTTGTCTCTATATTGGAAAGACATCACTTTGACAGGTGGACCACTCAGTAGATAAAGAACTGTCTGGATGGCCGCACGCAAAGAGTAATGTTCAGTGGCTCAATGTCTAGCTGGAGACCAGTAACGAGTGGTGTCCCCCAGGGATCAGTGTTGGGACCGATCTTGTTCAACATCTTTGTGGGTGACATGGACAGTGGGATTGAGTGTGCCCTCAGCAAGTTTGCCGATGACACCAAGCTGTGTGGTTCGGTTGATATGTTGGAGGGAAGGAATGCCATCCAGAGGGACCTTGACACGCTTGTGAGGTGGGCTGATGCCATGAAGATTAATCATGCCAAGTGCAAGGTCCTACAGCTGGGTGGGAGCAATGCCAGGCACAGCTACAGATTGGGCAGAGGAGAGCCTCAGAGCAACCCTGTGGAGAAGGACTTGGGGGTGTTGGTCGATGAGAAAATGAACATGAGCCGGCAGTGTGCGCTTGCAGCCCAGAAAGCCAACTGTATACTGGGCTGCATCAAAAGGACCATGACCAGCAGGTCGAGGGAGGTGATCCTGCCCCTCTACTCTGCTCTTGTAAGGCCTGACTTGGAGTATTGTGTGCAGTTCTGGTGTCCTCAACATAAAAAGGACATGGAACTGTTGGAACAAGTGCAGAGGAGGGCCACGAGGATGATCAGGAGACTGGAGCACCTCCCGCATGAAGCTAGGCTGAGAAAGTTGGGGCTGTTCAGGCTGGAGAAGAGAAGTCTGCATGAAGACCTCATTACAGCTTTCCAGTGTCTGAATGGGGCTTACAAGGATGCTGAGGGGGGACTATTCAGTAGGGACTGTACTGATAGGACAATGGGTAATGGATTCAAACTTAAACAGGGGAAGTTTAGAATGGATAAAAGCAAGAAGTTCTTTACTGTGAGGGTGGTGAGGCACTGGAATGGGTTACTCAGGGAAGCTGTGAATGCTCCATCCCTGGTGTCCTGGGTTCAGCAGTAGCAGTCATTTTTCTCCTTCTTGGTAGCTGGTGCAGCGCTGTGTTTTTGACTTTGGGCCTGGGAACAGCGCTGATAACACCAGTGTTTCCAGTTACTGCTTAGAATGTTTTGGTCTGACCAAGGACTCTCTGAGTCTCATGCTCTGCCAGGGAGGAGGGGAAGCCAGAAGGAAGCAGAGACAGGACACCTGACCCAAACTGACCAAGGAGAGGTATTCCATACCACAGCATGTCATGTCCAGGATGTAAAAATGGAGAACAGAGACCCGGAGGTGGGGGGGGTGCACTGCTTGGTTGGACTGGATGGTGAGCAATTGTATTCTTTCTTTGTATTTGCCTTGTCATTATTATTATTGGTGGTAGCAGCAGCGATTTGTGTTATAGCTTAGTTACTAAACTGTTCTTATCTCAGCCTGTGGGAGTTGCATTCTTTTGATTCTCTTCCCCATCCCCCCGGGAGCGGGAGTGGGGGAAGAAAGAGTGGGGAGTGAGTGAGAGAGTGACTGTGTGAGCTATAGAGCCTTAAACAGCGACAGTTCTTTTTGGCGCCCAACGTGGGGCACGAAGGGTTGAGATAATGACAGGATTAATAGCAACTCATCACAATGCTGATTTATTGGCTCTCAAAGTTGTTGCTCTGGTTCTCACAGGTTCAGCGTATGATACTTTTCTTACACCAGGTATTTCTTATCTTAACATTTTTCAGACATGGGTTTTAGGTTAAGGTCCTTGTTGCATTGTACTTTATTGCACCGATTTTTAATGCAATAGACTCAGTGATCCTGAAACTGACCCGGCTGTGTTCTCAATGTGGTCACCAATTCTGTACTTTGGGAGGTATATAATAGAAGTATTTAGCAATTACACATCTTTTTTCACCTCCTCGGGTGGTCAACCTGTGAAGGAGACATTCTTTTATGCTCCCAGCACAGCCCCCTGCCCCTCCCCCCCCGACCTTTTACAGCATCATTTGAGAATTTTGAAGGTTTTGAGTGGCCTTTAGATACCCTTGAGACCTGCCTGCTGGTTGTGATGGGGATTGCCATTTTGGCACGCATATCGAGTGTGCTTTACTCATGACCATTTTGTCTGGTCCTGAGAGTTATGCAGAGACAGGTTTGGGCCTTGTCTAGGGTTAAACGATGATATAGGAGGTCCAAGAGATTTTCGCCAAGGCTGGATAGTCATGAGTGGCAGGGTGTGTGGGATAGTATGGGCAAGTATCTAGGCCAGTGGGCCCCTCCAGTGCTTTGGAACTTCACCAGTGAACAAATGCAAAATCCAGAAAAATTAGTAAAACACTTGAAGGAGGTGTGTTGTCATTCTGGTCGCACCAGAGATGGACAAATCATGACAACGTGCTGGGGCTTGGCCTATGCTTACAGAGCCCTATTCAACACCATCCAGCACCTTCAAAAGGAAAAAAATCTGAGGGCAGAGTTATGGACAGTGCAGCTACTCCAGCTCGGTCGTCAGGTGGTGAGCAGTTGTATCCTCTTCCCTTGTATTTCTCTTGTCATTATTATTATTGGTGGTAGCAGTAGTGATTTGTGTTATACCTTGGTTAGTGGACTGTTCTTATCTCAACCTGTGGGAGTTACATTCTTTCGATTCTTCTCCCCATTCCCACCCCCCTTCAGAGTGAGGGGGAAGAAAGAGGGGGAAGTGAGAGAGCAACTGCGTGAGTTATAGAGGCTTAAACCACGACAGCTCTTTTTGGCGCCCAACGTGCTCAAGGCCAGGTTGGACAGAGCCTTGTGTGGCATGGTTTAGTGTGAGATATTCCTGCCCACGGCCAGGGGGTTGGAACTAGATGATCTTAAGGTGCTTTCCAGCCCTAACTATTCTATGATTCTATGATTTATTTTAGAGGCAGTGCTACTCAATTTGGTGTTTAGCTTTCTTTTCATCTTCCCCTATATCCACTAACAGCAGATGTTGCAGGGCACTGTTTAAAAAATTTTTGGTGTTTCTTACAGGTATACTATGTGGGTTCCTTTGAGATATGCAATACAAATCTTTCTTGGAGCATGTGTGGCCCCAAAATGAAAATAACCCAAAACTTCCAAACTCTCCTCTCCTAACTTCAACGACTATTTTCAAAGAAGCTCTCCAGGTCCCTTATCTCATTTAGTACACCTGACGGCTCTGCCCAGCAGCTTTCCCATCTCTCTCCGGAGCCCTGGCAGTGTCCAAAATGACTGCTCTAAGAAATGTGCTTGGCTATTGTTTCAAGTGAAATATGGAGAGAATGAAATGTTCTTTCTTTGAATATCAAATTTTTCTTTACTACAATGTATTGTCTGCTTGAACATTTCTGATGAAATTGGAGACCCTTATGCTTTCCTGAATTACTAAGGTAGTTTTACTTACATAAAACTATTAAACGGCATATAGTAATAAAAGTTTATACATATATAAGCCACATATGAATTCATAAAATTTAGAAATCTTCAATTCCAAGATTGTCTGAAGAAATATGAATGGTTTTCTGCATGAATTGTCCACTTTGTACACACGTTATGCTTGGTTTTCCACATGTCTTGCTACTAGCACACTATTTTTTTTTTTTTTTTTATTTTTTTGGTAGTGCGCTGGTTTCATTCACTGGAAAAGACGGGTGGTTTCTGTTGAGTTATGTAATATTTTCTGTGTTCACTCCATGTCCTATTAACCCCACTATGTGTAGTTCTGTCCTGGTGGCAGAATAGCTTTCTTCCCTTTGGTTTTCTTGCCTGAATTCTCCATCTGCTTTTGATGATTTGAACTTACCAAGGCTCTAGTGTCAACACCTTAGCCAGATTTGTTTCCTATGAAAAGCAGAAAAAAGGAAAAAAAAAAAAAAATGAGGAGTAAAGATGGTGCAGTTCTGGATATTATTCCATCATGCCACTGGTGCGTGAAGGTGATACATATTCCCAGGTGATCCCAAGTGCAGAATTCCTGTGCAGCCACAGAGATATTTGATGTTTTAAAAAAATTCTATTAGCTTTCCGTCTGACTTTCTTATGTAGCCAAATACTGTGAAAATATTGGCCTTCTATGTGTAATGAATTTGACTTCAAAATACCCATTAGCTAATGTAAGAAGATAGTCTCCATTTGCATATGAGTAAGAAGTGTGCAAAGAAGCTGCATCTTAAACTTTCAAACATTGGAACACAAAATCATTGATTTTTTCAAAACTTTAGCATGTTTAAAGCATTTTCTATATATGCTTCCCACAGCATTACTTATGGATGTAATTATTTGGGATCTCTATAAAACAGAACCTAGATTCTCAAAGTAGTTACTCAGAAAATGAGAAATTAGGAGACAGCCATTTGTGAAAAGCATAATAAAGTAAGTGACTTATCTGACACAGGAGTTGACTGACAAAATCAGAGATGGGATTCAGTTCTTTGGGCAGAATTCAACTGCCTTATCAAGGATTCATTCATGCATCCCGCATTCTTGCTCGTGTTTTTTTGTTTTTTTGTTTTTTTTTTTTTTTTTTTTTGAGTACAATGCAACAACTTTTGCTATAAATGTTACTGGGGACCTACAGTTACAAACTTCACCACCTCACTTCTCCTGCTGAATACTGCTTTCGGCACCTCATGAGAGTTTGAGCCTTCAGATCATGTTATGCCTTTTCCTGCTAAGTTAAAAACAATCCTACCATTAGAAATCATCTAATTACATTTACATTAATGGTACTTAGTATGTCAAAAGAAGAACTAAACTCAAGATCAATTTCAAGTAAGAGGGACCAGTCTGACTCCACTTTATCTGGAAAAATGGAATGTATTGATCTATCTCCATCTGTAATAACCTGTACACTTGCAATTCTCTGTTTCAAGGTGGAAAACTAATGCAAATACTGGAGGCTATATTCACAAAGAATATGTGAAGTGTGCATATGCTTCATAGAGATTTTGGTTGGAATATCCAGACTAGAGAAGATTGCCTTTGATCTGGGACCAGAAGGTTACATTTCTATTTTTTTCTAAAACTAGTGTCTGGCTTAATACATATTGTTTACAGTCAGGGTTGTGCATTAGCAGGACTGCATTACATTCAATACTTAGGCTGTATCTTTGTACCATGCTGAACCAAAATGTGTGGATGTAGAAATTGTTATCCTGATGAATTTATATCTGGCCCTTGTATGGTGTAGTCATTCAGCTCTTAAAAACTTAGATGCACCTTATATTCTTCTTGCAATTTTTCTTTAGTTCTTCTTTTGGGTATGCGCATAATGATCCAAGTCCAATGACAGTCAAGCATCTCAGTTCCAACTTCCTAGCTATCTCCTGGAATGAAGAAGAGAATGCTTTATACTCTCTCCCACAGCATCTGATGCAACATAGGTTTGCTGAGGAGAGAGAAGACAGCCAGCAAGTGGAGGGAAAGCAAGCTGAAGAGAATGATCTGAGCCAGAACTTCCACCTCCCCAGAGAATCCTCTAGTCAACAGCAAAGCTTTCCAAGGTACAGTGGTATTCAGAAGTGCAACATATGTTGGAATTTGTTAGAACTGCTTAATTTTTGTTCAGTTTCCTACTTAAATGCAATATATTGTGCTCTCTATCATTACAGCTGGGAGGAAGGTTACCTGATCAATTTTTCCTGAATATTTTGAGGCAGGCTGAGAAGTCACGTGAGTATAGGGTAGTAGGCTGCTTTTTATCACCAGAACAGAAGGAGGCTTGTTTCTCTAAGCAAGTAGCATGGCCCAGGATAGCAGTCAAACCATTGGCATTGAGGACCCAGCATCCATGCTGCCTGCACTGCAGGGAATTGCTTTGTATAAACTCTAGTCTAGTTCTGTGGGTTGAATGTCCTTTGGTGTATGGAACTCAGTATGCGCAATTATGGAGAACTTCTGTTTTTATCCCAAAGAATGCTTGTTCAGGTGCTCCAACTCAGCAACTTTATGCACTCATGCCTTGAATTGAAAAAAAAAAAAAAAAAAGGAGATACTCTCTTCAAATCCTGGAAGGCAATATGGGGCTACAAAGAAGAAAGCCAAGAGTAAGAGACTTGTTAGTGCAAGCACCTCCTTGAAGGTCCTGAGAGGCACAGGGAAGCACCACGCAGCAGGGAGCAGAAGCAGAGCTCAAACTCCAAGGATGTGGAAATAAAGACCCATTTACAGGAGCACAGAAGGGTCTGCATAGAGCTTACCTGATACAAGAAGCTACTCAGAGTTGCTGCAATGGAAAGAACTGTTGAAAAGATATCCACTATGCTGGGATCTAGTGAACAGCTGGTAAATCTGTCTTCATGACTTTTATTTAAGTCTCTGTTTCCCATCAGATATAAATTTCAGCTGTTGACAAATTTAGCTTTTTCCAGCCTGTTACTTCTGTCTTAGAATAAAAATTAATTTTGTAAATGGGAAATCTGATATGCCTTTTTATGTTTCCAACAAATGCTAAAAGGCTTATGGATTAAGGTTTCTGGATATGTCAGGTTGAAGAAGTAGCTTGAGACATATTCATTTTGTTGTAATTTTGTTTAGTTTACCCCGCTTCTCATCCCTCTGACTGCAGTAAAAGAACTAGCAGGAATAAGATGGATTTTGTGGAATATTTCTCTGTGCCAATTTTCACACATTATTTCATCCACAGGTTTTCCATGAGAGAAAATGATGCTCAGTCTGGCCCTCAATTTTTATCCCATCCCCACTGGAACAAAACTTGCTGGTAACAAATATTGCCTTGTTTGAATGAAGGAGACTGAAAAGTGACGTCAGATTTATTTCTACACTTTAAACAAACACTTTAATCTGCTGTGCTCATTTTTGTTTCAGCAGTGGTTGCATTCAGTTTATCATTCCAGACATTTCTTCCTGCAAACTCCCTCACCAGGTTTTGGAAACACTTTTTTCTTATGGGAGAAATATTTCATGAGCCCTCACCCTTTGTCTGAAAACCAGTCATGTGGGAACTGATTGCTATTCACTGAAAGGATGTTTTCACTCAGAATTAATATAGCTTTATTTAATTTATGACATCACATAACATGATAAATTATGAATTTAAAATATCATTATTTGGTGTGTGAATACTTGTCATCCATTTTGATAGCAAATTAATCCCAAGGCATTTGGGAAAAAAAACCTTCCAGCAGCTCACGGTAACATAGTAACAGAAGTAGTAACATCATAGTAGCAGAAGCTCAGACAGGTCCAAAATGTTTGTAAATTGGCAATCCTACACACTGAACTGCTCTGCTCTCCCTGGATTTCATGATTTACTAGATTTTAATGTATAATATATTGTATTCAGAGCTAAATAGAATGAATTGTTTGACACTCAAACAATAGTTCTTCTGTAAAAAGCAGAATTTAAATATGACACATGCATTGCACACCAGTTCAAGCAAGGAAGGAGGTATGGATCCATCTATCAGTACTTTATCAAGCTCATTTACAAAGGGCTAATTTACGTATCTGCTCCAGCATGCAATTTAAAATATTTTTTAAAATATTTCTTATCATTTCCTGTTGTTAATTCATTCGCTTCCAAATGCAGCCAGATGGGGAAAAATATCCTACCTAGGCATATGTCCACAAAGAGCTTCTAGACTTTGGAAAAAGCACGAGAATACTTTTTTCTCTCATTTTAGTATTTCAAAATTTTATTTCACTAGAAATGACAAAATGATGAGCTAGAAAGAATAATACAAAGTTAATTAAACTCCTTTGTATCCTAGACTGTCTAAATTTGTTTGGCTGAAGTTTCAGTCAAAGATTTGTGCTGTTTCTTGTTTAATCTGAACTGATTCACCCATTCCCGTGAATCCAAGAATAGATTATTTGTCTTTTTATGAATCTTGACTGCCTGTAATCTGAGGAAATGGAAAAGGAATGAAATTACTTTCACATTTGCTGTGGGACACTACTTGGCTGAAATCCTTTCTCTGGTACTAAGCTTTTAAACAAAGGATGCTGAGAACAGCTTCCAGCTTATTCAGCATTACATATAAAGTGAATGAACAGCACCTCTAGGTTGCATTTCTAGCTGTGCTGCTTGACTGAAATATTTCACACTGCAGCTGATTTTCTCTTTTTAGCTATTGTAGCTATTATGTTTCTTGCTTAACCTAGCCCAGCTTTCCAGCTATAGGGAAAACAAATGAAAGTAGGGGGCAAAGATTCAGCACCACACAGACATCATAAATTCTAGTAATTTAAACCAGATAAATATGGCTTAGAAAAACATTGTGAAACTTCATTGGTGAGTTTGCCTTTAATATGCTTTGCAGAACTTTAATAGCAGCCAGTTTTGGTTGTTGTTCATTTCAGACAGGAAAGGTGAAATGTGATTAGAGCTACAGCTAATTTGGGTGGTCTATGTATGGCTACAAGTCAGTGTTTACTTACCTAATTTACAATTAGAACAGCTATTTGTGGTGGGTGAGCTGTACACTGTAAAGAAAGAAAGGCAGATGCAAAGAAAGAAAAAGCAATAGTAAAGAGAAAAGAGGTTTTTGCCTGGAGTGGGGAGAGGGAAATAACTGAGGAAAGGGCAAGCTGCAGGAGATTCTGAGGGTAAGTTGCCAGTGCCCAAGGCTGAACACCTGAAGTAAAATGCATTCACTGAAAACATAGTTTCTTGCTTATTCTGGTGCATATCATGTGAATTGCACCAATGTCTGTAAGAGGGCAAGGTGTTTCATTCACTGAAATTTAAAGAGCAAGCTGGTTTTAGAGCTGAGTGGAGGGGATGGGATAGGAGAAAGTAAATAAGAAAGAAGTTAAGCCCTGGGAATTTTGCTGAGGTGGTACCTATGTAAATGAACATGTAGAAGATCTTTGGGTGATAACCAGAATTTGACACTGCAAAAGGCTTTAGCACCTCTCTCTAAGAAACGCATTTAACAAAGTATTTGAGCACATACAATTTTGAAGTCACATGTAGAATATACTGGGACAATTTCTGTAATTAAAGAAATGCATATATTTAGGTAGCTTGCACTGAGTCCATGTATGCCATTCCAAGTGCCATTTGTAAATTCTGGACTCTAAGAAGCTGTGCTTTAAATGTGATGAAAGATCAATAAAATAAAGATTATTGAAGAAAAGATTAGTCTTTTGGTAGAGATTAGAGCCATATAAATATAGCCCTTTAGTGCAGAAGAGAGAATGATCAATACTGCAGTTGCTACAATGACAGTTCAGTGAAACTTTGAAAATATTTGTTAGATATATATTACTTTTGTGTTGACTGGATTATCTAAGCAGCACATAGTATGCCATTAATTTATTCTGTTTAATGATTGTTTTAACTAAAGGTTTGCAAACTGATCCTGGCTGCTTAACAAACGGTTGCATTGCTAATAGGTAGCAGAAAGAATGTGTTCTCAAGACTCCAAGTAAACCAAGCGAAGTAAGTTGTTAGATTTTTTTTTTTTAATTAAATGTCAGCTACTTGCAACTGTTTTAAATTTTCTGTTTTGTAAAGTCACAGTAAGAACAGGCTTTTTGTTGTTAAATTTATGAAGGATAAAAAAACTACAATTCCCAAAGCAATGACTGCTAAATGTTTCCTTTTTTTTTTCTTTTGACGTTTTAACAGAAGTTTTTGCATTCTGCAAGCGGTCAGTTCTGGTCCTGTCTGTGTGAAACAGGAAGACATACGTTTTTACCAAGAAACAGCTAATAACATAAATATACATTTCAAATACACAACCCTAAAATTAAAAGAAATGGTAACACTAACATATTGTAAAGCAAGACAAAGCAGCACTTTAATGGCAGCTTAATTTTTAATCTGTTCTAGCAGTCTTTCTCTGTGCAACATATCTGCTGGAAACAAAATGCATTTTTTTAGGTTCAGCAGTGGAGTACTCCTGGTTTGACCTCTGATGACCAAGAAATTAAAACCAAAACCCACAGGCCTGCTCCAAAGAAGGTAGAAAGCAATTCATGGTGGAAAACACTCTATGCCCCTGATTATGGATTCACTTGGTTCCTCTAAATGTGTATGCTGAATGTCCACCAGAACACATGGGAAGCAACAAAACACACAGTACTTTAAGAGAGCCTTCATTACTTTCACCTTTAGAATTGTTGCTGCTACAATAACACTCAGAGGTAAACAGGGCCCTGAGGGTCTGACTAGTTTGCTAGAAGTTATGCCACAAAAGTCACTGGGATTCCCTTGGGCTTTTTTTCCAGTGTTATAACTATGGTGGATAGAAGACCTGACTCCTGTCTGCAAGAATTGCCTTGGTCCTTTTACAACAATGTTTAATTTTCTGCATACTGTTTTCCCAATTACTAACTAGAGGGAAGGTGACATCCTCTGAACCAGATCCAGACTTGAGCTTTCAGTCAGCTTGCTAGAGACACTGATTAATAAGACAACTATTCAATATATTTTCAATTATTTTAAAAATTGCCATGCTTGTTCAAAATCACTGTTCCATTAATGCCTATGCTCACCATACCTTAAGGCCTGCTACTGGAGTCAAGGCATTGCCATCAGAAAGACACAAAATGTCAGCCCAGCCTACCACAGGTTTTGTAATGTTTCCGTACGCTGAACTATAAAAACATGTTTTACACTATTTGACATGCAAAGTAGAACCCCAAGTCCCTGTATTTTTCCTCCTTCACCATTATCCAAACAGGTAGATATAGTTGTTATTTTAAAACCTTTATTGCTGAAAAAGAAAGGAGAATAATATTGCCTGCTTTCCAAGTAACATGCGGAGCTGCAGTACTGGCAGTGAGAATAATCTTGTTTTGACTTGCAAAATGAACACAATTGGTAAAGAAGTCACTGAGGGAGAATAAATGTGAAACACTAAGATATCATTTTTATAGCATCACTTTTCTTATTACAACAGCCACTCTTAAAAAAAATAACCTTAGGAATAATTTTACTTATTGTTTACATCTTTTACAGGTACTTTGAGTAAAGCTGAGGTGTGTGAAAGCAGTAAATAGTGCCAACAACATTTCTGAACAAGCTGAAAACCCCTGTATTGATGTTCAGCTGCACTGGACAAATGCAAGGAATAACACAGAGCTTATACTGCTCATGTGCGCATGTGTTCTTTATTTTTTTTCATTAACTTGGACCACTTTACATTTTAACATATAATTGGCTTCATACTTTAAAAGTACTACAGATGGAAAATGTTAAAAAAAAGTCATTAAACCAGCTTGATTTATTGTAAAAATAGGTTTGGAAAGTTGACTTTGATATCTGTTGCAGCCTAGGGACATGAGGGCATGCAGCAATAAAGCACAGTGCTGGGACAGTGTAAAAATCAGAGCAACTTTGCCTCTGACCTCTTTCTGGTGTGGAAGTTTTAGTGGCTAAATTACAACAGTGCAGTAAGGTCTCTTCCAAAGGGAAATGCAAAACCAGGCTGCAGAATACTTTGGAACAGCTGCAAATTTTCATTAAGAAGCAAATATTTTAGGAGAAACAAGAACTAATAACAGCTTCCTGAAAGAATAGTCTCTCTGTTATTTGCTTTCATTACTCTTTCTTGTTTCTTCTGCCCCCAAATTCTATCACTATACATCAGATCAACTAATCTTTATAATTTTATAAAATTGCTAATAGTTACAGTCCTTAAAAGCTGAAGCTTAAAGTGGGTATTATTCAGGAAAACAATGTATCATGTGCTATTGGCCATTCCTTGAATGATGAGAGTTGTTCCGAATGACACCTATGGCTCCCTTCCAGCCTAAATTATCCTATGAATTTATAAAAAATGTGTAGTTAAAGTAACGATGTTTAAAGGACTAAAAAGGATGCCTTGACCTTGGTCTACATCTAGGCAGGGAGCCTGGAAGTCCTGCAAGTGGTGACCATAGACCAGTATTACAGCCTCGTCCCCATGGCCAGGAGTCTGAAGCCTGGAAAACTTCAGTGTTTTCCAGTGTTTGAACCTGGGAGCTGGGAAGTTCTACAGTGTGGGATGTCCTGCATTGTCTCATCATATTTGTAACCATTTGATTAAAGTTGGGCCCCTTGGAGGTGTAAACTTAAAAAAAAAACTATAAAAATGCTATCTGACATCCCTTAATATGTGTTCCTCTGTCTTCACTGAGATTAAAGGCATGATAATGGCAGCACAAATCAGGGTGGAAATGGGGACCTCCCCACTTTTCTAACTCAGGAGACACTCAGAATGTAGTTATGAAACTGATCTGTTCAAAAGCATTTTGGGTTTTGTTTTCTTTGATGGCTGAAATGCTAGTAAAAGAATCAGGAGCAAGCTAGTATTGAAATATGGAATAGGAACAAAAGTATTGCTCATTGCTTCTGAGTTGTCATATTCAGTTTTGTTTAGTTTACCTTGACTGAAGAACTGTAAACTAAATCTGGTGGTCAATGTATTGGTTAAAATTAAAGTTAGAAAGTAAAAAGATGATCCTTCATTTAGATGACACCATCTTGGTGAACACAGAGATGTGGAAGAGATAAAGGAGAGATAGGAAAGAAAAGACCAGCTGCTCATGAGCATTCACGAATTTCTAATTATTTAAGTTTACAAACAAATAAATGGAAGGGAATGACACTTCCAGTTTTCAATGAAATGGCTTTGACTTTTAGTAAAAATTAGTATGGTCTATTTTTTGTTTAAAAACACTGAGGATTTTGAACTGAATGAAGTGTATGTTTTGTGTTTTGGAAAATAAAATTTCCCTGGGAAAAGAAATCTTTCTTTTTTTCCTACAAATATCTTTCAGTAAGCAGGTTTTAATCAGCTTCAATTTATAGGCTTCAATCACTGGACTTCCAATACTCTGTGGCCCCTGTGACATTCATTGCATTAACTAATGTGAGCCAATTGTACTCACTAATGTGATGCATTGTACTGAGCACCTCCTATCAACAGGAGATACACATATATACTTAAGGATGTATCATTAACAATTCACATTGTATGTGGGCTTAATACACATTTTCTGATGCAGCACCTTTCAAAAAATTTGCTGAAAAGGCATGAGAAAGAAATCTCAGATCATCATAAAGCCTGGGTAATGACCCTGATGACAACAGAAAGAGGCCAGAATTTTTGCAATCAGTGAAACAACACATGAAATGTAGGAAGCCTGCAAATTTAGCATGGACAACTTGAAAGACCATAGGAAAACCATACTTGTTTCGACTAAATAAACAGACATCCCTGAGCATCCTGCCTCCAGGTACCATCCTGAGGGATGTAGGTCTTCTAGTGATTTCATCTTTTCTAGACCCATGTGATTACTTTTTATACCCTAAAGCACCTCAGACCAAAGCAAGTTAGAAGAGCTTGGGGAGAAAGAAAGTTAACACAACACTGGATGCAAACACTCTTTGGATCTGGGGAACAGTGTAGCCAGACTTTTGTGACTGGGGAATACAAAAGAAAGCTTCAGCAAGTTCTCTTGACAGTGGTACAAGTCTCTGTTAGTTCTGTTCTTTCCTTCCAATAAATCAACTCCACAATGAAATATGTTTTCTTTTCTAAGCCTAGTAGCATCAGTCTTTGACTCCTCTCTTGAATAATCAAAAAATTGTTCAGGTAGTGCATGCAAAAAATTTTTCTCCAAGCATTTCCTACTGATTCCCTATGTACTTACTCTACCTGATCATCCTTACTTAATTTATCATAGAATCATAAAATCATAGAATAGTTAGGGTTGGAAAGGACCTTAAGATCATCTAGTTCCAACCCCCCTTTTTCACATTTATTAATCACCATTTTTTAAGTGTTTTATGACGGATATATCAAGGAAAAATAATTCTGCAATTGGTATATCGTACACTTGATAATTTTTACTCCGTTTTGAAATAGAATTTTATTTTGGAAACCATGTATTTGTCTTACGAATGCTGAGTTAACATTAGCTATTAGTTCTTTGATTAAAAAATAACAAAAAAAAAAATCCAAATGCAATGAGGTAATCCAGCTGCAAAGTAAATTATTTTCCAGCATTTTTTATTTTCTGATGTTTATGTAATTTAGAATCCAGGTATCCAAAATTTCTGTGCTTTTTATGTAGTGATTAGAACCAGGAGAATAACTCAACACACGCACACAAAAATCTGAGTTGGGTCACATTTTTTCAGGAACAGTCACAAAGCTGATTTTGCAGAAGTTCACAAAAAATAAAAGTGTTGAGGGAATTAACTCTAAAACTGGTATTTATGAATAAAAATAAAGAACTTCTTGCATAGTCATCCAACCAAAGATGATACTGGCTGGCTCATCTGGACAGTCACAATGAGACAACATAGAATTACAGCCAAATTTCATCTAATATATAATAGGAGGCTTTAAAAACATTCAGCTAATTAACTCAAATAACAAATGTTGTTCATTAATAAAATAATGTCTTTTAACATATTTTATTGCGATAAAAATAAATTAATTTCTTTGTGACACATTTTTTTTTTCAGTGGTAAAGGCTTGGCTTAGATTTAGACTTATAAAAATTGTGGGGACTTTGGGTTTATATGGGTGTCCTGGTTTTGGCTGGGAGAGAGTTAATTTTCTTCCTAGTAAATGGTATAGTGCTGCATTTTAGATTCAGTATGAGAATAATGTTTATAACATATTGATATTTTAGTTGTTGCTAATCAGTGTTTACACTATTAACAAGTGTAAACATGTCAAGGACTCTTCACCTTCTCACCTTAACCCACCAGTGAGTAGGCTGGGAGTTCGCAAGAAACCGGGAGGGGACACAGCCAGGACAGCTGACCCCCGCTGACCACAGGGATACTCCATACAATACGGCATTTTTCTCAATATACAAACTAGGGTAAAGCTGGTCATGGGCCCCTGCTAGAGAGCTGACGGGGTGTCTGTCAGCAGGTAGTGAGCATTTGCATTGTGTATCAGCTGTATATTCTCATTATTTTATCCTTATAATTTTCACTTCCTTTTCTGTCCTATTAAACTGTCTTTATGTCAACCCACAAATTTTGCTTCTTTCTTTTTTTTCCCGATTCTCTCCCCATCTCTCAGGAGTGAGTAAGGAGCTGGTGTTTAGCTACTTTACCTCTCGCTTCCAGAGTTAAATGACGACAATCCTGGCCCCATGCAATCTTACCACCACCACCACAGGTCATGTGCACCTGACTTCGTGTGGATTTTTGGGTAACTGTTTCTTGTTCAAGTCATCATAAATCACCTCCAGCACAGCTAATTCCTTCAGGTACTGGACACCTTTCTACATGGTGGCCCACTTGCCTGGGTGATATAAAACATCTTCCTTGAAAGGGATACCTTTCCTTCCTGTCTGACAGGAGTTACCTCCAGAAGCTGAGGACTTGTGCCCATTTTCCAATCGCTTTGTCAATGACTCCTTCCCTAGAAAGTGATCCCAGCTGTTTGGCTTTCTTACCTTCTAATTCCAGGTTATTTGTCCCATTACTCTGCTCTCGTGAGTTCCTACTTGGAGTACTCTTTGCAATTCTGGTGTTAAAGTAAAAAAGACATGGAGCTGTTGGAGCAAGTCCAGAGGAGGATGATAAGGGGACTGGAGCACCTCCCATATGAACACAGGCTGAGAAAGTTGGGGCTGTTCAGCCTGAAGAAGAGTAGGCTGCTTGGAGACCTCAAAGCAGCCTTCCAGTATCTGAAGGAGGCATATAAGGATGCTGGCAGGACTCTTCATCAGGGACTGCAGTGATAAAACAAGGGGGAATGGGTTTAAACTTAAACAGGGGAAGTTCAGGTTACATATAAGGAAGAAGTTTTTTATTGTGGAGGTGTTGAGGCACTGGAACAGGTTGCCCAGAGGAGTGGTAAATGCTCCATCCCTGGCAGTGTTCAAGACCAGGCTGGACAGAACCTTGGGTGGCATGGTCTAGTGTGAGGCATCCCTGCCCATGGTAGGGGGGTTGGGACTGGGTGATCTTAAGGTTCTTTCCAACCCAAACTATTCTATGAGGTGTCATGGACCCATCATAAATAATTCACCTTTATGTTGCCAGTCCAGATCTACCTCAGCCACTTCGATCTTAGCATCCTGGTCCACCTCCTGGCTGTTTTATTTTCCAGTGGCCTAGGCTGAACTTCAATTAGTGACTGTTTAGTCACTTAAGCAACGTCACCTCTTCCAGTTAATCCTTGCAACCAGCTGAGATGGTGGAAGAGGTTAACATGCCTCATACCCTGCCAGTTAGCAGTTACTGTCCTCCTGCTGGAGAGTAGCAGCTCTCTTGCACAGCTGGAGAAGGAAACATTCATCTGCACCTCCCCTGTTCTAGTTTAGCTAACAGATGTCTGTTGAAGGCTTCTACTGTTTTATCTCTACTGAGATTTGTGATGTTTTTTTCCTTCTCTGTCCCCTGGAGGAGTCACAATCTGACAGCTCCAGATGCAGTTAGAAAAGGTGGAGAATCTGGCCCAATAATGGTTTGTACTGGAGCCATGAGAGTGTTTTCAAGACCATGACTAAGAGGAGGTCAAATGCCTAAAGAAACCCTCAGTTCATGCTTTTGGTAATACTGTCCTGGCAACCTTATTCCTCAATTCTAAGTTTTCATTTAGGGAATATTTTCCTTCTGCACACACATATTTATCACATATTTTTTCTTGTAATAATGTAAGCATTTTTTCAGAAGACTTGTCCATATGTTCTTTTAAAAATGTTTTTATTGCTCTTGTTAAATCCAAGGTATTTTTCTTGGCTGGAATTTTAATTAGTGCTGTGACATAAACCTTCCTAGTGCTTGCTGTTTGTTTACTTTCCAAGGAACCTCTATTACTGTTAAAAAAAATAGAATTTCTAATTTGTTTATGTCTTGCACAGTTTCCTATCTTGTAAAAATGAGGCACTTACTTAATTTCTATCACATTGATTTAGGCCTAATTATACCCACCTTGACTCGTACTGCCCTTTTTCCTTTTCTTTCATGTCCTGTTCCATGCTCTCAAGGCATAGCCAGTTTTTCAGAAAGCAAAATAGAGGCTGATGAGAATGTGCAATTTTCTTCTAGAGGACTAATCTTTCTCCAGACCATATTCACTCTGGTGCAACACCACAAAAGTAAATGAAATTGCAGAAGATCCACATCTGGCCCCAAAAGTTAATCAAGCTACTTTTGTTTTATGAGTTTGTTTCTGGTTTTATTCCTTGTAGAACCCTTAAGTTTGCTGACTGCACTTAATAAACTGTTTTCAGCTACCCCTGTTGTACTTATGGTTTAATGTATTCCTGATGGTTTAATAACTAAATGGTGGAAGGAAGGAAGGAAGGAAGGAAGGAAGGAAGGGAGGGAGGGAGGGAGGGAGGGAGGGAGGGAGGGAGGAAGGAAGGAAGGAAGGAAGGAAGGAAGGAAGGAAGGAAGGAAGGAAGGAAGGAAGGAAGGAAGGAAAGAAGGAAAGAAGGAAAGAAGGAAAGAAGGAAAGAAGGAAAGAAGGAAAGAAGGAAAGAAGGAAGAGAAAGGAATAATTCTTCTTGTTCTGCGATGCACGTCATAGTGGAGATGCTTGCTGTGCTTTCTCGGATGAGCGTGGGAAGAGTGTGAGCATGTTCTCTTATGTTTTTAGGCCCTGCTTGACCAGAACAGCAAAAGGAGGTGGGAAAGGCAGTGAATGGCTGTGGGAAAGGATGAGGTTGTGGGTGAGTTTGTGGGTGATGAGATCATGCAACTGCACAGCAGTGCCCCAGATCCTCAGAACTGACTTAACTCAGTTAAGTTAGGCAATCACTAGGCTAAGAAAAGCTGAAGGGTTCATTTCTTTAAAAAGTCCCCCGCATATCAAACCAAATGAAAACACACCATAAGTAATTCCTGCTTCTACATTTTACAACAACAAAATTGAATTCAGAGCTCATAAAAACAAACTCCCCATATTACTGAGGAAAGGACTGATGGATGGGAAGAGATCTCAACAAAAATGCTTCCATTGCAATCATTGTTTTAACTTCTTTTCCCAGAGTGAGACAATTAAATTTGTGAAGAAGTAACCTGTTATCCTCTTATTTACACCACTGATCTATGCCATTCTATCAGTCCCCATCCCTGCATTTGGCCCACTGAAATACCTTACAAAATTTATATAATCCATCCCCCTTTGTTCTTTTAATTCAGCTGCAGCTACCCAGAAGTCATTCTTGTATAATAATAGGGCCAATTCTTTAGCATAAACACTAGATGAGAGCATAGCTGTTATAACCACCCCAGAGGCAAGTAATGTTAGGCCCATTTTCAGGCGTCTTCAAACACTTATTCAAAATTGCCTGCAGACCTTGTGCAAAGCTGATCTTCGAAGTATGGAGCTTGTCTGAGGATGAAAGTAGATGCTGTTATACATAATTGAAGAGAAGGTCAAAATTATTTAAATGTTTGTTTTTAATGGGAAAAATATTATTTGATTTTTTATTCACTGCAAAGAAACCTTTCGATTGTGCACTTAAAGTGGCATTTTCACCAACATTCACACAAGACTGGGACCAGATATGAGTGACAGTTGAAAATTCTAGGCATCATTGATTTTTGTCGCATCATTCTTTACTGCAAATAATAAAAATAATGCAAGAATTGAACCTTTTGAGGTGTTGCTGGCAATTTATCTCCTGAATATTGTTTTTATCTGTATGCTGTCTCTTCAGCAACGTGAGCTTCTCTCTTTGCAGTTGAGAGAATTCCTGGGTACTTTAAACTACACAGACTTGCTTTTTTCACTTAAACGTGAAACCTACAAACATCAGAAGATAGGATTGTCATCTCTTCAACTACGTAAGTTTTTGTGTCTTTGAATTCAGTGTCATTGTGAGGAGAAGAGTTTTAAATATACTTTTTTTTAATGGGAAAAGTGGTGGGGGTTGCGTTTAATAAGACCACTGTAATGTTGCAGAGCATCCCACCGATAAGTCTGGGGTGGAAGTGTACTGCTGATGACTTATGCTGAACAAAGAAATTGGAAGGGAATGCTCTTGTGGGAGTTGCAGACCTGCTGTTCTTTTAACCTAAACTGAAGATGCACTTGCCTGCAGATGACAGTGAAATTGGCATACATTATTAAGAATGACGTGAAATTGGGAAAAAACCTACATTTGCAGTTTTCCTGTTATTCTTTAAAATGAAGGGTCTAGATAAAACATTCAGACACCAGTGTAGTCATGTAGCAGTGAGAGGGAACAGTGGGATACTGGTAGTGTCATCACAAGCTTGTGACTTTGGCTCTGCTTGTGTTATTTAGCACTCAAATAAGTGTTAGTGTGATACCAACCAAGCAAAGCAAATAAAGAGAATAAAAACAACCTGTGCTGAAACTGTGGCTGCTGTCAAAATGGAGAAGTAGAACTTGACTTTCAAGTACCTGATGGGTTGTGCCGCATCGCATAAGGCAGTAATGCTACTAGATGTGTCAGCCTGATAAACTGTCGGGTTACAATGTGGTCATTCAAAAGTTAAAAGGAATAAGGAAAGGAAGAAGTAACAGATGCTGTTGCCTCATATCTCCTTGCACCAAGCTCCCTTCTTGTAGTTGGGCAGTTGTTCTTCAAGCAAGCATGTTGAAGTAACATACACACGGAGTAGCCAGTATTAAAAGTTTGAAGAAATCTAATGGCTCCCTGTGCATCTTTTCATGGTGGAAATTAGGCAACTAGCAACTCAATGATGCTATAAAACTTTACTTCCTGAGTGAACTGGCTTGTGGAATATTCAAACAGCCTTTTTGAAGGTCACACACAATCCCTCAGAATAAAGGTTGTCCCTATCTCTTCTGATTCGTTTCATGGTGGATATGATGAAAAGCTGGCTTGTATGCCATTTCCCCCTCCATTCTAGCAAAGTGCAACTTTTACTAGTATGTTTACATCCTTTGAATAAACTTGGACCACTGATTATGTAAATCATACCAGTATTTAAATTGAATGGTTAGGTTCAGCAAATGGCACCAAAATAACACGGATACCTAAACCCCCTTGTGAACTGTGTAGATAGGGGCCTGCAGTTTTTTGAACACTTCTGCTTTACTTTAAACAAATCATATCTCATTTCCAAATACCTATCACAAGAGATGTTTCTGGAAGACTGCCTTTTACTTTCAAAGATCTCTCAAGCTGCTAAGTCTTTGCATGTAGCCTTCTATTACCTTTATACAAAGAGCAGGTCTCAAGCATTTTGCTTCTCTTCAAAGTAGCACTGTTTTAAATAATGAACAGTTGCCAGGAGCAATGGCACAGGCTAATTTGCTGTTGTGTATTTGTCAGATCATTATTTCTGCTCTTTGGCCATCACTAGCCCAGCAGGCACAAATAAATCCTCAGGGCTTAAAATCTTCCTACAAGAAGCTATTTTCTCTGGTCACCTGTCAACAACACCTTTTTTCACCTTCCCCCCCCCCTTATTTTTGTTCTGATGTACACTGATATTTTTTATAAAAACTGACCAAGCTATTGACATCAAGTGACTTTATTTCAGTCTCTCTTTGATTATCATTTCTGTGAATAGAACTTGATGCTCTAGAGATAATAGAGTTGAAAAATAGTAGCAAAAACCATTGCTCAATATTCTTAAGAACAAAGAGAAAAAAGACTAACACAGCAGTAAAATGTCTACTTCTTTTAATTTTTCATCTTTCTAAATACCATGGCAGTAGAAAAAGAAAGGGTGTATACATCAGTGATGAGCAATAATAAGAACATGTCATATGTAAAGGCTATGCTTAATAATGGCACTTCTACGTATCCTGAACCTGATCTGCAGCTGGTGCAAGTAAGAATAGTTCAATTGAAATCAACACATCATTTTCATTCCTGGCAGAAATAGCACATTCCATGAATCTGTGGTAGATTTTGTATACTTCAATAAAGACTTATCATTATACAACTTTTAATGCTACCATATTTATATTTTGTGTGGGTATTAAAATATTGAAACCATGGGAACAAATTCTGCAGATCTGATCTGAGAATGAGTCTCTACCACTCTCATGGGAATCAGTTTCTTGTGTCCAGGATTCTCACTGAGCTGGATAGCAGGGTCATGAGGCTTAACTCATGTTTTAGTATATATTAGAAAGAGAGACCAAGAGGTCATCTGTCCCAATTAACAAACTTCTTGTTTACCTGGTGACAGTTGTTTGGTGGGATAGTTTATTAAAATGGAAAGTTCTCACAAAAATGCTCCTGCTATGCCTTTCATCCGCAAAGTTAACGAGAACAGAAGGAAGAAAGTAGTTCAAATGGGTAAATAGCTTATAGCATGTTGAGAATGGGAGACTTCATGTCACTATGCTGCTTTGAGGTAATTTCCACATCCTCAGTTCAGAGCCCTAGCAAGGACACTGTTGTGGGAGTTCATAGTTTCTCTACACTTAAGAATTTAGTTTTATTTTGGAGGAAATGAGGAGATTTCAAAATATTACTTAGATTTTGGTTTCCTGAAGCTCAATTACTACTGTTTCAGAGAAACAAAGCTGCGTAGGATCTTTCCACCAGCAACTGCTGCACTGCTGCAGAGCACACTCACAAATCATCTGTTTCTGAAACCAGTAAATTTGGCTTTCATTTGGATGCAGTGGCTGCTCTGTGAGATTACTGAAAGATGGCATTTGATTTTCTCCTATAATCTGTGAGGCTTATAAGTGTATTTTCTTTAAAGTTAACCTTTTAATGTTGTTTCAAAACTCTGCAGAGTTCAAAATCCAGTGAGCTTGTCACACAAAGTGTGACATAACCTGAATTTAGTTCTGGAAGTTATTGATCAGTTTTCAAATACTTCATCTCAATGTACTTAAAATGATTTTCTTGGTAATTAGATCCCATGAGATGATTTTTCCCTGAAAATTTTGCTGGTAAATGACACAGCAAATTCATTAATTTGAATATCCTAAACATATTCTAAATCCACCAAGTGATTTCATATCTTAATTGGCACATTAAAAACCTTTAGAATGGCTAAAATGGTAATATTAAATAATGAGTAGTACGGTTTATGCTTGGCAGAATATAACATTTATTTGATCAGATATTATTTAATAAGAAAAAAAATCTTGACTTCTTACAAGTAAATTAGGACAGTTAGAAATACATCAAAAATAGAGGTCAATGTTCAACAGAAATAAGGAAAACTGGAATTAGTCAGGCCTGACCCAGGCTCAAGGGAGGTGTGTTGCCTACCAGGGGCTCGGATCAGGGATGTGGCCGAGAACCTGCCTGCTCTAGTCGGTCCCACTGACTATTACCCACTCCTGGTAATACATGTGGGTGCTAGTGATATAGATAGCAGTAGCCTGGAGAACATAAAGAAGGACTACAGAGCTCTGGGAGAGATGGTTAGGGGCTCTGGAGCTCAGATAGTCTTTTCGTCAATTCTCCAGGATACAGGACAGGACCTTGAAAAGGCTAGGAGGATTGCGCAGGTTAATAAATGGTTAGAAGGGTGGTGCTGTAGTCAAGGGTTTGGGTACCTTGAACATGGGACTCAGTATAGTAGGCCAGGTCTACTGGGGGCTGGTGGAACTGGACTGACAAAGAAGGGGAAGAGTGGATTTGGTAGGAGGCTTGACAGACTGGTCAAGGATGCTTTAAATTAGATGTGATGGGGGAGGGGGGCATCATTCCATCCCAATACATCCAGCCGATTGGCAGCACCTACAGTAAATGTTCGCAGCAATGTAGAGATATTCCAGCTGCTCCAGCCAGTGAGCCGGCTTCAATTGGATCTTGGCTCAAATGCCTCTATACAAATGCTCATAACATGGGGAACAAACAAGAGGAATTAGAGATGTGTGCACATCTACGGGGGTATGATATCATCGGCATCACAGAAACATGGTGGGATGGTTCCTATGACTGGTGTGTTGGAATGGAAGGTTACCGGCTCTTTAGGAAAGACAGGCCCAGCAGACGGGGAGGGGGAGTTGCTATTTATGTTAAGGATAGGCTAGAGAGTATGGAACTCTGTCTGGGAACAGGTGAGCAGTCGACAGAGAGTTTGTGGATCAGGGTTAAAGGGAGAAAAATGATGGGTGACATTATTATAGGGATCTGTTACAGACCTCCTGACCAAGGGGACTTGCTGGACGAAGCGCTCCATAGGCAGATAGGAGCAGCCTCACGCTCGCAGGCCCTTGTTCTCATGGGAGACTTCAACCACGCTGTTATCTGTTGGAGGGATGGTACGGTCCGGCACAAGCAATCCAGAAAGTTCCTCGAATGTGTGGAAGACAACTTCCTTCTGCAAATAATTGAGGAGCCGACAAGAAGAGGTGTCATGCTTGACCTCGTCCTCACCAAGAAGGAAGGGCTGGTTGGGAATGTGACGCTCCAGGGCAGCCTTGATTGCAGCGATCATGAGATGGTCGAGTTTGAGATCCTCAGGACAGTGAGAAGAGCGTGCCGCAAGCTCATTGCCATGGACTTCAACAGAGCAGACTTTGGCCTCTTCAGGAACCTGCTCAGTAAGGTTCCATGGGATACAGCCCTAGAGAGCAGGGGGGCCCAAGACTGTTAGTTGATATTCAAGGATCACCTGCTGCAAGCTCAGGAGCGATACATCCCAACTAGAAGGAAGTGCTGCAGGAGGGCCAGGAGACCTCCTTGGATGGATAAGGAGCTGCTGAGCAAAATTTGAAGGAAAAAAGAGGCTTATAAAAGGTGTAAGCAAGGTCAGGCGGCCTGGGAAGAATACAGGGATGTTGTCTGGGAAGCTAGGGACCAGGTTAGGAAAGCTAAGGCCCACTTAGAATTAAACTTGGCTAGGGATGTTAAGGATAACAGGAAGGGATTTTATAGGTACATTGCCAATAAAAGACAGGTTAGGGACACCGTGGGCCCTCTCCAGAAGCTATCGGGAGAGCTGGGTACCCTGGATTTGGAGAAGGCTGATGTTCTTAATGACTTCTTTGCCTCAGTCTTCACCGGCAAATGCTCTGACCACACCACCCAAGTCTTGGAAGGCAGATGCAGGGGCAGTGAGAATGAAGACCCTGGGCCCACTGTAGGAGAGGATCTGGTTCGAGACCATCTTAGGAACCTGAATGTATACAAGTCCATGGGTCTGGATGAAATCCATCCGCGGGTCCTGAAGGAGCTGGCAAATGAAGTTGCTAAGCCACTGTCCATCACATTTGAAAAATCATGGCAGTCAGGTGAAGTTCCCGACGGCTGGAAAAAGGGAAATATAACCCCCATTTTTAAGAAGGGGAAAATGGATAACCCAGGGAATTACAGACCAGTCAGTCTCACCTCTGTGCCTGGCAAAATCTTGGAGCAGATTCTCCTGGAAGGCATGCCAAGGCACATAAAAGCCAACAAGGTGGTTGGTGACAGCCAGCATGGCTTCACGAAGGGGAAATCCTGCCTGACCAATCTGGTGGCCTTCTATGAAGGGGCTACGGAACTGATGGACAGGGGCAGAGCAGTTGATGTCATCTACCTGGACTTGTGTAAAGCCTTTGACACTGTCTCACATGACATCCTTCTCTCTAAGTTGGAAAGACATCAATTTGATAGGTGGAGCACTCGCTGGATAGAGAACTGGCTGGATGGCCGCACGCAAAGAGTAGTGCTCAATGGCTCAATGTCCAGCTGGAGACCAGTAACGAGTGGTGTGCCCCAGGGATCAGTGTTGGGACCGGTCTTGTTCAACATCTTTGTGGGTGACATGGACAGTGGGATTGAGTGTGCCCTCAGCAAGTTTGCTGATGACACCAAGCTGTGTGGTTTGGTTGATAAGTTGGAGGGAAGGAATGCCATCCAGAGGGACCTTGACACTCTTGTGAGGTGGGCTGATGCCAACCTGATGAAGTTTAACCATGCCAAGTGCAAGGTCCTACAGCTGGGTCGGAGCAATGCCAGGCACAGCTACAGGTTGGGCAGGGAGGAGATTGAGAGCAGCCCTGTGGAGAAGGACTTGGGGGTGTGGGTTGATGAAAAAATGAACATGAGCCGGCAGTGTGCGCTTGCAGCCCAGAAAGCCAACCGTATCCTGGGCTGCATCAAAAGGAGTGTGACCAGCAGGTTGAAGGAGGTGATCCTGCCCCTCTACTCTGCTCTCGTGAGGCCTCACTTGGAGTATTGTGTGCAGTTCTGGTGTCCTCAACATAAAAAGGACATGGAACTGTTAGAACAAGTGCAGAGGAGGGCCACGAGGATGATCAGGGGACTGGAGCACCTCCCGTATGAAGATAGGCTGAGAAAATTGGGGCTGTTCAGGCTGGAGAAGAGAAGGCTGCGTGGAGACCTCATAGCAGCCTTCCAATAGCTGAAGGGGGCCTATAGGGATGCTGGGGAGGGACTCTTCATTAGGGACTGTGGTGAGAGGACAAGGGGTGGTGGGTTCAAACTTAAACAGGGGAAGTTTAGATTGGATGTGAGGAAGAAGTTCTTTACTGTGAGGGTGGTGAGGCCCTAGAGTGGGTTGCCCGGGGAAGTTGTGAATGCTTCATCCCTGGCGGCATTCAAGGTGGGGTTGGGCATAGCCTTGGATGGGATGGTTAAGTGTGAGGTGTCCTTGCCCATGGCAGGGGAGTTGGAACTCGATGATCTGAGGTCCTTTCCAACCCTAACTGTTCTATGATTCTCTGACTCTATGATATAAGTAGTTCAATATTATTGATGATTACTCAGGTAACTGCCTGGCAGTTTTGGAAATGTGTAAAGGTACAAAACTTTCTTGAGTGTATTCATAATCGATATTAATCTTAAAATTCTTCTAGGAGTATCATGTGCTGTAAATTGCATCCCTCTAGTCTTTATTTCTGGCTTTAATATTTTAGTTGTCCAGGAGAAAGAAGAAACATTAAAATACAACTAAGCCACTGACTGTAGCAACTACTAAATCCTAAAAAAGAATGGATCTTAAAGAGATATTGTGTTGATCATTGTTTATCTCAAAAGTGTATTTGTTGAGATTGACAGGGACTACAACAATTTGTGACTAAGCAAAATATAAATTTACAGAGATTAATTTGAAATTTCCTGATCTAGATTATTGCATCAGTTCCTTAAGTAGAAAAGAAATTACAGATGGTTTACAGTTTTGACAGAAAACAGAAGCAACAGTGGGACTAAAACTTCAGTTTTTTCAATACTGCAGCAACTGAGCAATATTTTCTGGAAGCACATGTATCTCAATAGGCAAATTATCCTCTTATAAACCTTCTAGTGACTTCACATAGCATGTCAGGAAAGAGTTGATATTTCCTTTTCTGCCTGGGTCACATGAAAGTTCTGTACATTAAACTTCAAGCAAAACACTTCCAGATCTCACCTAAGTGTCACCTTCATGTTTGCCTGTTTTGAAGCTTCAGATTTTACACTGAGAAATAAAAATGGTTTGGAGCTTGAGAAGAAGAGAACTAATCAATGAAGGAAAGAGAAGGATTCTGTCTCTGCTTATACTTCAGGAGAACTGGGAGGTGGTTTCTAGAATTTGTGGAGAGCTATTTGGCTGTGAACGGGCATGTGAGCAATCCAGACAATTGCTTGACAATTGTAAGGTAGTGACCCGCAGGCACTGAGGCCTCGCCTGAGGGTTACTAAAGTTCGTGTACGTGCAGAAACCTTGGGAAAAGTTAGCATGGAAAACTACTGAGAGAGATACGCAGAGAAGGAACGTTAACTGTAACCTTGAAGCATATGCTGTCATAGTTAACCAATCATTAAGCTGTTACTGAGTGAATCCTGTTTGGTATTTCGCCGTGTGAACAATACATGTATCCAATTAGACTTGTGTGTGTTAATGATAGACAAGTAGAGTGCCTATATATACTGAGCTATCTGCGCAATAAACTTTGGCACAGCCTGATCATATTGGTCTGTGTGCTGTGTCTGGGACTTCTGCGTCAACAAGAATTTCTACAGTTTCAGGCAAAATTTTATTCATAAGTACATGCTTCCTCATGTAACAAAAAATATTGCATCTTCATGGGTCCTGGAAAATGACAATCAAAATAAATGGCAATATCACTAAGTTAACAACCATAAACTAGGTGCTCTTTAATTGCAACAAACCAGTCTACTTCTCTTTGTCTATTGAGGACTGTCATATCAAGAACATCCATGTTATGTTGGAAGTCATGGACAGTTGCTTGATATGGGTAGCACAAAAGCAGGAACAATTTCCAAAGGGTAGAACATTTAATGTCCTTTCTTTTAGATTCATCTAGCTAATCTCTGAATGCAACCCATTCCAACACATACTTAAGTAAGCAAGAGATTGTGTATTTTTATCTAGAGCCAGTCAAATCCTATTGTTTCTATTAGAGCTAGATATCATATTAGCAAAGGTCTGTGTATGAATATTGGCAGATGAATATCAGTAAATGGTAGTCATGGCCAAAAATTACTTAGATGACTAGTCCAGACCCTATCAGTCAAGAACTGAATCTATAACTTATTTTTCTATTCTATGTAGAATTAAGGCAATATTCAAAAGCAAATTCATAGTCCCTTTCTGTGCTCTATTCTCTCTACGTGATTATGTAAAGTTTGTATCTGATGAATTAAAATTAGAAGCTGCAAAATTACCTATTTCTAGGTTTGACTTCAATGAATGAATGAATAAATCAATTAATGAACTGACATCAGCAAATAAAAAAAAAAAAAAGAAGCTAAGCAGGATTGGAGTGAAGAAAAAGAATCTGCAAAATTATTGTCTTAAATGGGTATAAAATGAAAGATTATCCCAAGAAATAATTACCCAGCTGCCATTCGCTGCCTCAAAGTGATTATTCAGTTTCCTACAACTACTGCTCAAAATGCTGAGTATAAGGGCTTCTTTTCAAATTGAAGGTGTATCATGATGTTAACAAATAATATGGTACAAATTGTGCTAAAAACCCTAGATGTCTTTGTTCTTCGAGTCAGATTTGCAACTGATTTTTACCAGGCACTGATTTTTCCTCATTTATTAATCTTCCAGATTAGTATTACTGTTGACCAGACATGTATCACACCATCTGCCATAATTTTTTATTACATCAGATAAAGCCAGCTGCCTCAGTACATGTAGGGTATTTTCTCTTCAACTGTAGACAGTGTATTTTCTCGCATATTTTTCAAAGCTGCTGAAACTTTTCACCCCGACAATAACTGAGAGTAGTTAGGTATCGGTGAAGCAATCATGTCTAATAGGCTTTTTTGTGAAATTGTTTTTTTCTTTCCCAGCTATGCAGTTTCTATGAAAAATATTCAGCTCCCAAGTGAGTCAGCCATCTTGCCAAATTATGTAAACCAGGTCTCCTGCAGACAATGTTTGGTTCTCAAGATGAGAAGCCATTTACAACTGCAGATTTTTGAATCTACATAATTCTGATGTTCTCATCATAAAAGCTGGTAGAAAAACCTTAGGATCCTAAGATCCAGGCTAAGAAATTGTTTCAAGCATGCCCTCTTGCATGATTGTTTCTGAAAGCTTTAACCCTTAGATTTTCCTGACATTTGAACTGGGAGGGTGACAATGACTGAATGTGGACTGGTGTCAGCCTCCATTAAATGGTTACCTGGGAAGACAAGTGTCCCTGCGAAAACGAGATGACAGTTGAGCTTTCCTCCAGAGTGCTAGAATTATTACTCCATTCAGAGTCACTGAGTGTGCGATGTGTAGGTACTGAAAGAATTCACTGTAGCGTGGTACATAGTACACGGAGCTGCAAATAGGGTCATTATTCTGTTCAGAGCCCCAATGCCCAGAGTAATTAACTTCACATGCCGTGGCTGAATGCTGAGGCTGAGTTCAAGTGAAGTGGTGAGGAGCCCAGCCCTGAAGGGCATGGTTGCTTGAGTTCTTTATTGCAAACACAATGAAAAAAGTAATAGTTTTTGCTACACAATGTTGCAGTGCTTCTGCTTAGGAAATGAATTTTTATGTGTTTTGTGTCTCATGAATTCTGCATATTTTATTCCCTACAGTTTAGTGCAAAAAGCACTTTTTGTATTGCTAAGTAACGTGACTAATTGCACAAACAAACTGTCCCGGTGCAGTACTAGGTTGAAACGTCAGGAGCCATCAGGAGGTCCCCAGAAAAGAGTGCCTATGTAATTTTGAATTTTCTTTACACAGCATTATCTTAAGGCAAACACAGAATGTTTTAGCCAATTTGTATTTTAAGATTAATGAGAGCAAAAGCTATTTGGGTTTATTTTTTAACTATCCCACATAAACGATCATCAGCACTGCAGGTATAAGATTTTAATGTATTAATTTGTGCATATCAGTGTAAATAAAGTGCAAAGTCAACAATAAATACTGAGGACTCATTCTCTTCTTCAAACCAGAAATCCTCCTCTCAATACCAGCCATCAGGAACGTCTTCATTCAACTAAACTGCAGCAGTCTAGTCTGGATAATAGAATGCTTTCCTATCACTCTTTCTAATTGTAGTACTGATTTCAATACTCAGATTTATATTACATTTTCTGAATGGGGTAGGGAATAAATAACTTAGACACCAACCACAGGGAAGGCAGCAGCCACCAGCGGGCATTTCTTGAAAGTGTGCTTCATTTCCTGTCTTGGCTTACTCATTCTGCTGTCTATCTAAACCAGGTCATTTCCATGTTCCCTTTCAATTTGTGCGCTGATAATGGCATCTGTGGGTGGATTTTGAGTTTGAGCCGGCTGCTGCCTGCATTCAAGCTTCAGGAACAGACAATTTAGAAATTGATATGATTAGCATCCAGGATTTTGTTAAACTTTCCCTGGCATCCTTTCCTGTCTAGGGCTCCACTGATATACAGGAGTGTATGTGGAGAACTAGGTGAGAAATGAGGGAAGTTATACGGACTTCTTTAACAAGCTGTTTGTTGTAAGCAATTTTGTTGTGCTGCATTTCTCCCAGAGGTTTCAGTGAATTGATGTAGACAATCAGTATATAAGTAGGCATACCTGTTATTTTGTCTCCTGGGGAAGTTTTGTATCAAAAGAAAAAAATGTGGCTCACAGCAGAAGTCATCTACAGTGAGTGGTGAATGCATGAGGGTTTGTCTTACAGATTATCTTTATTACAAGCTTCAAACCTGTGGTTAGATACCCTGATGAGTGTGATAATTGGTAACATCTTCCAGTTTGAAAGGAAGCTGCCTAATGAATATTTTTTACTATTAGAAAACTGTAATCTTTGTATTCCCATATTTGCAAAATATACCTGATGAAAAATAAGTAAATATTTTAAACATATTATAAAAAGGCCTTCAAGAGGCCGCCATGTCCAGCCTTTGCTCAAAGACAGAATAAATTGCATTTGTACTTTTTTTTTCTTTTGCTGAAAATCCTTCTTTCCTGTGGAGAACTACTTCGCATACTGTGAGTTATGATTAAAAAGCTGTGGTGAATTACTGAATAGTCCGTGTGTGTTGAGGAATTTAATTTGTAACCTACTGAAAAGAAACCTGCAACTATAAAGCAGGTTGAAGGACAGAACTTATTGTCCCCACTCACCCAGTAGAGCCTCTTAAAACCCCCGAAAATCTGAAATTTCAAGACAAATGTCTTTTTTTGAGGTTTTCAGGGAAGGAAGTTCAACCACTACTCTCTGTAGCAGTAGTAACATGACCTGCAGAGTTCCAGGTCTTTGCCCAGGGCTCAGTGAGCTATTTAAAGTGGATGGAGGCTGCAAATCTAAGCAAAGTTCACTTCTAGGATTGATTCCTGCATTGATGAGGCTGCTAAAGTCTTCCAGAAAAAAAAAAAATAAAATCTGTAGCCTTTTCCTCAGAAATTCTCATAAAATCCTGGAGTCATGATCTGTGATTCAAACCACTCACTGAAACCCTCCAGTCTTCTGCTGTAAACTGTACAAATGTATTTGCAGAGCTGTAGCCTGGACATGGTTGCTAACTTGTACCTTTCATCTGCTTGTCATTAAAAAAATGCTTCTTTGCTCTGCAAATAGGATCAAACCTTGACAAATTTTTCTGTAAGAAGTATAAACAGTAGGTATTTTCAGTCTGCTAGGCAAAACATACGCAATAACAGAGCTTCATGCGTATATCAGGTAAATAACCAGGCAAAATTTTGGACTAGGGTCAGAATACCTCTACAAACAGTGTCAGGCAAACTGAAAAATGATACAGTGCTGATCATGGAAAATGGGAAAAGATCAGGAAAAACCCTTGCAGTTCGATGAGTCTGAAGGGACAAGGAGAGAAGACAGATGAGAAACAAGTTACTACTGCAGGACAGAACTATGTGGAGCCTTACGGGTGAATACATAAAATTTGAACTTGAGTTCATTGATCAAGCAGAGGGAGTTGAAAAATATCTTCACCATTATTTTTTAAAAATTATGCCTTTCGAAGACATTGGAGGAGAGCAATTAAGATATCCAAGGAGAAATCTTCATCATTACCTTCATTCAAACACCATTTACCTATTTACTCCTTGCTAGATACTTTGTATAATTTACAGGGCGCAAGTTAGTACTCCCTAGAACATGAGAGAAATAAGTACTCCCAAAAACCAATTGCCAAACCCAAGCTGTTTCCCTTGAATGGATGAGCTCACTGGAGATATGAAGAGTTATTTGAAATTCTCCAACAGCCAAGTATGTGAAGTTATGTCAAACTGCTGCTTCCCTGCCAGTCTAGTTTCTGTCTTCAGGATAAGTGGCAGCCTCATTGAGCAGTAATACAGATAGCACAGTACTACCTAAAATGTCAGATACTTATTAGATTAGTGACAATGGGAGAAGGATTCTATCAAATCATAACTGTGTTCATTAAATGACCTCTAAAATTATGGAGAGCTGAGAGAAAAGATTTTCAGCATACAAAGAGATGTCTCCCTATATATTAATTTAAAGAAGGGAGAGCAGACGCTGCATGTGGTGTCAGATTTGTAAATCTCAAAGGGTAATGTACGATTTCATTATCTTAGATACATTCTCACTGGATTATAAAAGAGTCACCAACAGTACAACTTTCAACAGCTGAACTATGCCTAATGGCACAGACACAGTACCGTGTATCTTTTTATAATTTACAATGGAGTGCTGAGAAAGCTTTGGCCCAGTTGAGACATTCTCACTTATTCAAGTGGCTCTATTTAAATCAATGAAATGACTTGTGCTAGGGCTTCTTTGACTTTTCATGGGAAAGGGCCTCTTGAATTCAGCTGATTGGCACATTTGAATTTCAGTGATAATGGTCTGGTTATTTATTAGGAGTTTTTTTGGAAGGGGAATGCACCTAGGAACATCAATATGGGTTTTTTTTGTCATTCTGCACCAGAAGTGGGGCACTATTTTACTTTAGAACTGAAAGATTGAAGAGAGTAATTTATTATTTGTTTTATGTAGTGTGCATCAAGGCATAACAAAGTCTTACTGGGTTAAATTCTGTAAATTTCCTAATCTGAAGTTTATTTGAGACTGTTACCAACACTAATTGCGTTTATTGGTTGATGTATTCTTTTTCCCAAGATTCATAGTTTTTTAAAAAAAGTTCATTTTGTATTAGCTCAGGGCTTTTTTACATACCAGGAATAATAGTATGCGTGATAGAGGTGCCAAGATTTATATGGAAAAAAACAGAAGAATTCATAAATTTAACAACTGAAGCAACTACATTTGGAAAGCATGATAATAGCTCTTAAGACACAACACAGTTGTACATTTATGCTAATCAGCCAATTTGCTACTACTTTCCTTAATGGAGAAAGGTGTTTTTAGTGTACAGAATTCAGCTGCATGAATGACAGATTGAACATTAGGATACTAACTCATGTCAGTTTTTCCTCTGAAATTTGGACTGTGTGCCAATACACAAGTACATCCATAATATACAAAGCAAGTAACTGATCATGCTGCTAAGTTAATGCAGGACACAATTTTAAGGGCAGTTTCGAGAAGCATTTGTCATTATATTTATCTATTTTTTTAACATTCTCTTACTTTTTCTGGTGGAATTCTCATTAGTCGGTTTATGCCACAAAGAGGGCTCTGAAATTTAGTGACTAACTTGTTCTGGGATGTGTGGCTGCACAGCATGAAAGGGGTGTCAGCACTTTAACAGTGTCCCACAGCTGTCTCACACCAGCATGGTGCCCTGGTAAGGCTGGTATAAACAGAGAAATGAGCACTTTGGAACCTGGTGATTGCAGAGATGAGTCACAGGTGGTTTGAAAAAGCCATGGTTCAGCGCTGAGCTCAAATGAAGTGAGGGTACTGTCAGCTTTTTGAAGCTCTACTGGTTTGTGTTTATGAGAATTGGCTTTCTAAACTTTATCCCATGCTCAGCTGTGACTGCAGCTTCAAGTTGACTGGGTGCAATATGAGAAAAGACACAGGCAGGACCTGTGTGATATCTCATCTATTTTACTGCCTTTAGACTGATGATATGGTAGCTCTGAAAGAGCAAGGATAATATAAGGTGAATGTTTCTCACAACTTGCTACCTGTGCTGGAAGCAATTCAATGTCATAGGTGTTGCTGCAGGGCACGAATACTCTGAAGTCATCTGGTCCCTAGTAAAAGTAAAAGGTCCATCATTTACAGGTATCATAGGTGCTGCTTCTGTTTGCTTCTTGCTCCTGCTTGCATCAAGATACAAATATAATAATGAGGGGCTACCCCTTAAAGTAAACCATACCAGAGAGGTCAGTAATCAGACAGGGAGGAACAGGAGAAGGAGCAGACTTACTGAGCAAGTACAGCTCCTCTCTCCTAAGCAAAGTTCAAGACAAACTGAGGGAACTTAACTAATCGCATTTTTACAAGTATCATTATGCTTCTGAAGAAAAATGCATGTGATTTTTATAAGAAAATATGTCTAGTAAATATACACATATCAAGATAATTTGCAGTAGAAAATACTGGCAAAAGTTTTACAGTATGACTGCTACCTTCTACATTGTGAATGTCTTCTAGATTTCCTACCCAGCCATAAGCAGAGGAAACATGCTCATTATTTTAATATGACTTGCTTTCAGCCATGCTTAACACGTGTTTTTCAGTGTGGGAAAAAGAAAACCCAAATCCAACAGTTCTTTCTCCATTTTCTGGAGTCCCTGCACTGGTGTTCCACATACTTAGGGAGTAAAGACTTGCTCCTGAATCCAGATGTTTGTCATTTATCACACCAAGAGCTGGTACTTGTGAGAATTTAAGTACTTTCTTCTTTCAGGAAAAGTAGTTCTTTCACGCCAGTCAATAGGCTGACATCATCATAAGTACTATACTTCTAGAAGACATTTTACTAGTCCAACAGAATTATGCAATTTTGCACTTAGTTTACTAATCTTTATTTGTTTAATATACCACTGCATACAGTGTGCCTGTTGTGACAGTTGGAAACCTATGTTTTGCTCAAGTACCTGTGCTAAAATTTTAATGCAAGCTGAAAAAATAATGGTTACAGTCTGGCCTTTTAGTGGCATGCGGTAATTGTAGCCGTTTAGTGTACAGTGCAGTTTTACTGAAATAAGAATGTTGGATGGAAAAGAAAAGCAAGCATTTCAGGGTTGTTTTCTTTTTTTTTGCCTCACTGTATAGATTGTAAGCTTTTAGGAGAAAGTGGACATAATTGTATAAGTGCTGCTTACATTAAAGAAAAGCTGATAAGGCTAATACTTTTGAAACTGTGTAACAGGAGTTTGTAATATCTAAAAATAGTGGTGCCTTGTAGAGAGTTGATTCTTAACTCTTAGACTACTTGCGTTAGTGAGAAATCTATTCTGGACAAATAGTTTCATGTGCTCCGGAGAATAGGTGAACAACTGAACTTTGTTTTGGGCCAGATGACAACTTGCAAGATAGTGTACAGGATATTCTGGGAATCTGCCAGAGAAGGAACAAGAAGGTCTAAAGACTAAAGATGTAAAGCAATAGTCAGCATTTATATGACTATTCAATAAACAAATACTTTATCTTCTTGCAGTTACAGCTGTAATGATAAAAGGGAAATGATATCATTATAGTGATATTAGAAGGACTTGTTTAACACTGAGCTATTTGGGACAAACTACATCCTTCCTGTTTGGAAGCATTTGATATTTCTCCCATCAGGCTAACAAATTTATTGTAGACTTAGATACAACAATTTTTTCCTGAGCACAGCCAAAATTCGTACTGGATTAAAGTAGACAGGACTCTTCTCAAAACAAAGCTTAAAATGTTCTGCTTTTAAGCAGGTGGTTTGTATTTTGATGTACATGTATGTATAACTTATTCTTCCATTCAGATATTCACTTTTCTGTCTCAGGACTGTGTTTGCTCTAAATATAAATGCATATTCATATAATTTGTGTAAATAATGTGCAGATAACACTTGAGATCAAGGTTAGTTTGAGGTTGATGCTGTATGTCACCATAACTCTGATCAACTTTAGGCACCTTTTGTCTGGAGGTGGAAGAGACCTGCTTAATTCCCATTATGTAAGTTCTGCAATTGCTCTCATCACCAAATATTTGAATTCTATCCAAAAGGGCATTGAGCTGGCTGACTACTTCATACTATGGATAAAATTTGTTTCTTTTACTTTCTTCCCAAGAACAGATTGCAAACAATTGCAATTTTATTTTGGTAAGTTTCCAATTAGAGAAGGTTCTTTTCTCATACACATTCACGTGCACCTCCTTCCCTAGCAGAGGTATTGTTTATTCTTCATTTTTTCATGTAAGAGTATTAAAAAGCATTGAAGAATGTACCTTGCACAAGCAGAGACAGATCTGCATAAAAAGATCGTGGATGACAAGCAATTTGGATACCGCATCAGAACGACAGCTATTTGAAAATGCAAGTTAGCCAGAAGTTGTAGGATAGTAAAAGACTTTGTAATTACTGCCATAGGCTTTAATCCTGTGTATTAGGCTCATCTACTGCACCTGTTTTCTCAAGTCCTATTTGTTTCTTGATTGGGGTAGAGGATAAATACGCATATGATGTTTATTTAGGAGTTGCCATTCTTATTATTATGTGTTAATCAGCTATACACAACATTTCTGGTTTGAAAATATGCTGCTTACAAGAGATATGTAAGCTATTTTCTGCAGCTAAATATCAGCTGATATAATCCTTTGAAAAGAGGCATGTGGCACCAATGTGGCAGGGTTGGCACATGATAGGGCACTATCAAAAAGATGTTTTTTTCCTTTCTGGCAAGCTACTTACACAAACTCATTACATTTTACATTAGGCATAAGAATCTGAGGAGCCCCTGAGCAGGCAACTTGTCATTATTATGAATGACTAGGAAGTAAGGAAACAAACTGTGGATGTCTATCAACAATTTCTGTAAACATCATCGATATTTTTCAGGGTCATTAAACTGGCTGACCATTGTGATTATGTCTAACATTCAACGGTATTTAAGCATAAGTGACAGTAAGTATTTGTGGCACCATGATTCACAGGTTTTTTTCCTACAGATTTGGAAGGTTTATGTGATTAATTACATTATACACTTTGCCCAGCTAGTCGGCTAATGTTATTTTGGAAAACTCATAAGGTAAGCTGGGTATGCTAGTAATGTCAGTTGTCAAAAAACATCATAATAGTATTACAGTGAAAACCAGAAGGTTCATAAAAAAGACTTGTATTCATGTCTATACATTTGAGGGACTTAAAAAAAAATTAAGGCCTCAGCTGTTTGAAAAGAATGTAATTTTTCTTTATGAATGATGTGGTCCAAAGGAATTAACTTGGCTAGCCCACTTGCAACCTTAAAATGCTGTGAGGACTCTGAAAGCCCCAAACTTCTGTTAGCATAGGTGATCTTGAAGGCAAATCGTGTGAGCATTTTTTGCCTTCAGAGAGTGTCATGCTGCCTTGAGAAGATTCTGAGAAAAGGACTGGTTCATAGCTTGCTGTAGATCCAAGTAAATATTTCAGCACTTGGTAGGTGAGTTTTCCATAAGTACAGATTGCCTAGCAATGTTTTCCACAGTACGCAGGCAGACAAGATTATTTTTGTCTGATATTTCATTCTTTCCTCTCTTTTGCCGTGGAACTGCAAAAAAAAAAAAAAAAAAAAGAAAGAGAAAGCTATTTGGTTTAAAACCATCTCACAACAAATTGCAAGGCCATTAGACAAATCTCTGAAGAATCTCTTGGAACATGCAATGTCTGGGGGAGCACTAAACTGGGAATAGGTTCCACAGTGGGGACCAGCTCCAAAGCACAGAGGAGCTGTGATGAAGCTGTCAACTTTCAGGAAAACCTAATCAGGAAGGGACTAAAACCCCATATTTCCTCAACAGCACAAGCTTTCAGAATAATGAAACTTTTCCTTGTCTTGAGACCAGCTTTTCAGAGGACAACAACCCATGTTCCAGTTCCTGACTTTTGCCTCAAGATTCTCTGTGGCCCAGGTCCGCTGTGTAGAGAAGTTCTGCAAGCATTTCAAAATGGGGATAGCTCTCTTCCTCAGGCACACAGGAAACAGCTGTTTCACCAGCAGTGAAGGGCAGCCAGTGAAACAAAAAGAGGAGACGAAACATTCATCAGGAGATGGACAGTGCCATTCTACAGTGAATGACTGCCATGGTCCCACTCTTTCTAAGACATAACTACAGTTCATAATGAAGTTGGCTTCAGGAAGAGACACAAGCTCCTGAAGACCACAGAGACAGTTAGGACGTGACTCAGAATGTGCTAAATCTTGGAAAATGCAAGATATACTGACCTTGTTTAGATGGACATGACTTGCTTTCCACAATACTGTAATCTACTACTTTAGTGTATCTAACCATATGCTTTAATTCAACTAGTAAAAGTTGGGTGTTGTGGTTTTGGTGGTAAAAGTTCAATCATCACTTGTGACCAGAGGCTGTCAGTAAATGTACCACAGATAGGTTGCAACTATTAGTGGTCAGGATCTGTTGTACTACTTAAATATACAGGTTTAGCTGAGCAAAATAGAGGAAGTGGTGTAATATGAGAATGTGTAAGAGAAGAAGAAAATTGCTGTCAGGACCGAAGTTAGTCTAGAAAAAATTAGATGTTAGCCTAAGTTCTATTATTGTCATTGTTAAATAGGGAAATTTTTATAATGCTCATTACAGAAAAGTAGTTTTCATTAACATTGTAGTTTTGGAAAATCATGCAAAATCATGTTTTGACTTTCATTTACATGCATTTTTTCCCCCAGAATATAGTAATGGAAATTGTCCTGACCAAGAGGGTACTGTAATAAATGAGTATGTAATAAATAAGTTCCTTACATTTACTTCTGTCCTGGGTTCAGCAGTAGCAGTCATTTTTCTCCTTCTCGGTAGCTGGTGCAGCGCTGTGTTTTTGATTTTGGGCCTGGGAACAGTGCTGATAACACCAGTGTTTTCAGTTACTGCTTAGAATGTTTAGGCTGGCCAAGGACTTTCTGAGTTTCATGGTCTGCCAGGGAGGAGGGGAAGCTGGGAGGAAGCCGAGACGGGACACCTGACCCAGACTAACCAAAGAGATTATTCCATACCACAGCACGTCATGTCCAGGATGTAAAAACGGAGGGCAGAGACCCGGAAGGGTGGTGGGGGTGCACTGTGGGGAGTGCACTGCTTGGTTGAGCCGGGGATTGGTGGTGAGCTATTGTATTCTTTCATTGTATTTGCCTTGTCATTAGTATTATTGGTGGTAGCAGTAGCGATTTGTGCTATACTTTAGTTACTAAACTGTTCTTATCTCAACCTGCGGGAGTCGCATTCTTTTGATTCTCCTCCCCATCCCCTCAGGAGCTGGGGGGAAGAAAGAGGGAGTGAGTGAGAGAGCGACTGCGTGAGGGGTTTAAACCACGACAACTTCTCCTATGTATTTTGTACAGTTGTACAGTAAATTAGTTCAGATGGATAAATATAAAATGAGATTTAAGATGAATATAAAAACAAACTAGTGGAGAAGAAAACCATGTCCTACAAAATCTTTCTGATAAGAAGCCTATCATAATTAAAGCTGTAGATAAAAGGTCTTTGAATTTTGTAATAGGTTTTGAAAATAAAAGACATAAGTTTTATCAACAATTAATTAATTAAGGTTGTAATCAGAAATTAAATACACACCTTACTTTCAAATATAATAATATTGGACATGCTATACTTGTTCAAACCAGCCCATAGTGCAAATTGGACAGTATCAAGTGTTTTAGAGTCAAGATTAAGAATTTGCAGTGGCCAACAAGCTTCTTACAGGGAAAGTTTCTTATTAGATCCTAAATACTCAGCTGATGACTAGTGCTTAGAAGCCTGAGGATTAATAACACTAAGGCTTGACTTAGTTAACGCCAATTCCAGTTATCTGGAACTGCAGCTGTTCATTGTCCTATTATTAATGCTCAGTCCTGTGCAAGATAGCTCTAAGATTTTGACCTCAGTGCCACCCTTGTGGCAAAGACTCCTACAGGTGAATTTTGTGCACATAGAGGATTTCCTTTCAACACTTTTAAAAAATGCTCCCTCTCCAATTTCCTGGATGCTTCATTGCTGGTTTAGCAGACTCCTTTATGAAAAAGAACTACTAGAAGTGTTTCCCTCTATACTGAAGCTTGTATTAGTATATTTATCATTGTCTTTCTTTCATTTTCTTTCTAAATAAGGCTTTTCCATGAACTTATGTGGACATTTTTCTGAGTTGCTAATATTCTTGTTTTCTGTATTCAGAAACTGACTAGTTACAGTTCCGCTTACAGGAAGGGACTAAACCCTGTAGACTACAGGAATAAGAGACATTCTTATACATTTGATGTTAAAATAATTCAGACATTTTGTACATATAACATGACTATATAAGTTTTATATATATATTTATGTATTAAATATTTTTGTCCTTTTTGTCTATAACTTTGCCATTTTGATTTTCATTAGTTAGCATTTAACATTAATTTTGGGTGCATTCTTCTCATGTTTCTTTTGATGAGAAAGATTTTGAGCTATCCTGCTTAGGCAATTCCTCTTTTGTTCCCTGACATACTACAATTAAATTGATGTGTATTAAATTTTATGAGCTGAAGGGACAAGTCAATTCAACCCAGAGTGACTAAAATGTTTAGATGTCAGGTTTAACAGGAAATCTGTTTCAAAGAATGGATTTGCAACCAGGTTAGTATTGGCTTTATCTCTTTGGTTTGGAAAGAATGTGCCTACGAGCTCTAATTGGAAGTTTATGATACAGATATATAAAGAACATGAAACAGAGAGGGAAATTCATTCAATTTTGGCTAAGCATAGAAATATTGGACTAGCACTTTTCCTATGCTGTTCCTTTAAAAAAACAAACAAATACCACTCCCTGACCACACAAAGAAATCAATAAAGTCATCAGAAAACTGTGAACTATACTAAGGTTAGGTAGAAGTTCAGCTGGTTTATTTGAGGAATTGTCAATACTTGCCATCAGAAAAATAAAAATACATGTGATTTATTGATTGTATCAATTATATTCACAGAAAACATTTGCTATCCAATCCTGCAACTTAGAGTTGTGATTTCCAGTGATGGTTCCTGAAGGCATGATGAGAAACAACTGGCTATAACTGGTCTGAAAATCATTGAATCATTGCCATTGGTAGCTGATTATCTACTTCACAGTTGCATTCTTAAGTCTTCTACTGTGGCAATACTATTAAGTGTCTTCTTCAATCATTATTAATTGGCAGGAAAATCTCCATTGGTATGTGATAGTATTTGACAGTCTCAGCATCATGTGTAGAATGATGAATTACTAAGTAAAAATGTGAAATTTAGGAGGAGAGATATTAATTTACCTGAATGTTGCTGAACATCTTAGAATGAAATGTAGTTCTGACAATGTTTACAAGGAGGAGATTAAGCTGAGGATATTTCTTTTTATAGAAGATATTTTGCTTTATATTGACTTAAAGGCTATTTCAACTGACCTGGAACTGCTTTGTTCCATTGTTTGCCTGTTTTATCAACCTGATCTGTTTCTCTCTACCTCCCTTCTGCATTTCTGTTATCCTGGCTTCAGACACTTTTCATCCATTTCTGGGCTAGGTAGCAGGAATTTGCCTTATCATGCCTATGTCTGACTCCCTCTTGGTATTAACTTCCCATTTATACAAATTCCTGGGAGGTCAAATGCTAAAGAGGTGTTAAAAAGCTAAATGATTTGTGGGATTCAAGTACTTGTCCATAGCTGGAGCCACTGATCATGGAAGTACACCTACACTTTTGCACATGATGGATGAAGTTTATTTCCCTCACGTCTCAGCTCTTTTGTTTTGCTTTTGTACGCAAAGCTACCGATGTTTCGATTTTGTTGACTCACCTCAGTGAGTTAGAAAACATTCTCTTGCTAATCTCAACTGTGATTATAGTGCTATTGCTTGATTATGGCGTAACCAATATGCTAAATATTTTAGACATGCTGTTGTTATTTTACTCTATCATTTTAGGATTTTCTCTTGGAAAAAAGTTTGCTCTGATACTTTGCCTTCTTTCTTCCTCCATTCACTGTCAAACTTTCTGTGACAGAAGTAAAAAGTCTGAAGAAAGGGTTTTGTCTTTCTTTGCCTGTCAAGACTCTGAGTAGCATTGTTGTTGTCATATTAATACGTGACAAACCCCAACTACTATGAATATATTAACAAAAAAGGACAAAAGAATTCACCACTGTAAATAGATCATCCTTGATGCGTTTCCATCAGTTTAGTCTTGCATTGGAACCTGTAAACTGAGGTATAACACTGAGAAAAACTTCAGGAGAAATTAGTGCAGGGGACAGGAAAAATGAACTACTAAGGTTTGACATTCCTAGTTATAACATAATTTGAGAATAAAGAAAAATAAGATACACTGTTTCAAGTTTTCAGTAACGTCTTCAGCTCATTAATATCTGTGGCGTGGAGGCTGCTCTGAGCTGGTTACTGTATTTTGCCAGTTAAGCAAACCAGCAGCTGTAAACAAATTAGGAAAATTCAGTGCTGCTTATCTGAATTCAAAACAAGAAATTAAATTGAATGTTGGCAATTTTAAATTTGGTCATACTGTAGATAAGCAAGGATAAGTAAATATGCCCAACACTTGCAAATATCTGCAATATTTTAAAACATTTTCTTTTTAAAAGCCAAACATTTGCTCTATTTAATAGCTATCTCTTTACTTTTGTATGTGAAATAAATGCTCAACTCTCTGTCTTTATTAAACACTGGGTTTAGGAAAGATGAGTTTGTGCAAACAGAAACTCAGCTTTGCCTATACCACATTGAATTGTTTAAAAGCAATCATGGTCTCTTCACAATCTTGTGGTTTGTATTTTAGTTGTTAGTACATAACCAGACACATCTGTATGGTTTAGGAAAAGTGTATTCCATAAACTAGTAAAATATTCTGGCACAAGCCTTTATTCCTATTTTTATTTGATATTTCACAAGAATCATATACCCCCTTCAACATCCCCCCCCCTGGGTCCACTTTCCCCCCAGCCTCTATCTCTCCAAAGAGCCATTGGGAATCTGTGGATTATTGACTAGATCTTATACAATAGAGATGTCACATTTTGAAGCCATCTGGAGAAATAACATGTACTTTGAAAGATAACATTCAACTAAAAATAAAAATACATCCTATCTTGGTATTTTCAGATCTTTGACAGTATGTACTGAGGTTCCACATCAGGCAGAAGTACATCTTTCTTTTTCTTCACATGCATCTCTAAGATAAGTACTGATTCATTTATGTGGGAAATGCATCTACTTTCCTAAGGTCAGCCAGGCAGCTGAAGGTACTTCTCAGAGAGGTGTTCTCACTTGAGTAATACAGCAAAATACTGAAATAGAAACAGCATCTCTCAGGACAAATACTGCTTATGAAAAACAGATACATTAGGCCATGAAGTCAGATTCATATACTTGCAGTTTCCTGGAACTACCAAGACATGTCAAGCTGTTTCTTAGTCTTGTTTTGAAGACCATGTGTTGACTCCAACATTTCATTTTAGTAGGAAGTGTCATTGCGGGGGGCTGGATTTTGCATTCTTTTCTCCAGCAAAACTCCCAACAGTTTTTTGCTAATCAAAGTTAACAGGATACTATACAATAGTATATATTCACATACTTTATCTTGTTCTCCCTCTTCACTCTCAACAAAAATTAAGTTAGATGTAGTGGGAAAGGAGGGAGTGCTGAAGAAGAGAGGGGCATAGCACTGAAGGTACAATATACTTCGTTAATGAATAAGAATTGCCTTCTGTTTTGATAGCTTTGTATCATAAGTTAATGAAGTATACCTTTTGTTTCCAATCTACACAAGCTAAAAAAGGTGAAAAATGCATAAAGACTGTACCTGTGATATGTGAGACCATTCTTTTCTTTCAGTGGTTTTCCATTCCCCCAAATTTTGTGAATACTGAAATAAATGCTCTAAAAATATGTTTGTCAAGCCTCAGTATCCATTACAAAAAAAGGCACTTTGACAGAGTGTTTTTGTTATTGATTGAATCTGTAGATGTTGTCTAGAAGATAATGGATACAGATCTGTTTCCTGGTCTGATTACCAATATAGCTTTTACTAAGAATCCTTGTTTAACACAACATAGGTATTCAACTAATAAGTGGAAGTTTCATCACCTATTTAATCCGAGAAGCTTCGAAGAGATCTGAAGTGGGGAAAAAAGAACAAAATAAAAAGGTACGCTGCACCTTTCTTGCCCTACACAAGACAATAATGACCCAACTGGGAAAAATCCTTCAAACATGATGAATTGAGGAAAATGCACTCCATCAGTCTTCGAGCAATCATGACAATCTTGTACTTTCAACTCTAATTACAGCTGAAAGCAATGAGCAGTCATCTGATATTTACACCTGGTAGAAAATTTCCTTATCTACCTATGAGTAAGACTAGTAATTCAAAGTTCTTACTTCAAGGTGCTTCACTTTTGCCCTCAAATGATAGCAATGAGGTACCCTTGGAAATGACAGGATGGTTTCTATATTCATTTAAGCTATCAAGAGAGTGCAGCAGTGATACTAGAAACAAGATGCCTTTGTTTACCACAATCTAGAGTCCAGGTACCTTTGGACTAAAATATATTTTTTAAAATATTAAGATAAAATTAGTAGATAGAATTTATATAAGCAATAGGAAAGGCATACCTTTTGTATGTTTTACTTCTCTAGGGAGTACAAACATATGGAATGATATATATTTATTGTGGAACCATTTTCTTCTTTGATATTCATAGTATGTTATACAAAAACAAAGAATTACTTTGTATGAGAAAATCACTTTGTGACATGGCTATGTGAATCTCTGTACTAATATGGCTTTCTGTGAGAAAGTATCTCTTTTGCTCTCTGGGGGGAAAAAAATTATTAAAAGAGCCTGATTATATAGCTAATAATACATTATGCAAATATTCAACCCAGGGTGGTTTGACACACAATGCATTGATTTATATGCTGTTTAAAAGCACCTTATTATTCTGTTCTGTTATTTATAAGCTGGACTGTGTGTTTGTTTATGCTGCTACATAGCCAGAGAGAACTGAGGAGCTACTGCCTTACGTTGGTGTCTCAGCCTACACTTAAGAACTGCTTGAAATTAGGGTCTGGTCAGAAAGCAGGCTTAGCACGCAGTGGTAGATACCATGCACTTCAGCCTAAAATGGGAGCCCTCAGGCAACTTCAGAAGAGAGAACAACTACTTCCCTCTGGGGAGTTTTATTTGTTCTTTGTGTGATGGGTCAAGTGAAAGAGTGTTTGACAGGGACTGTTTTACAATAGATTCCTGTTAAAGTATGGTGATGAGTCACCATATCTATTTACAGCAAAATGATAAATAGAGGTACTTTTCAATGCAGAATCTCTCACAACAAAGAGTGTTGAATTTGAAAGAGAAGGAAGTCCTCATTTAGAATGATATCAGAAGACATTATGAGAAGATGAAACAATACAAATTCCTAAGCTATGAATTTGCTTCAGTGGTTTGTTGAATATGACAAGATCTAAGCATGTAAGTTGCATCATTGATTTGGTTCACACACTTCTGTTTATGCTAAGTATAAGCAGGGAGTCCCACAGAGTCCCACAGAAGCCTAATTCTGGAAAATACAGAATTAATGAGTATTTCTGGTAGTAGCCTTGGGGGCTAGCAATGTAATTTTGATCTTGCCTTTGATTTGTTAAATTTTTTAAATGTAGTTTTCATCCTGGTTCATGCTAGTGTCGGTGCATGTGAGAACTAAATTAGCATTTATTCATCCAATGTTGCTTCCACCAGATGGAACTGGTGATGTTCAGCGTGTCCTGGGGATATAGCTGTCACAGAAACTGTAAAGAGCCATCACTTGGTGATGGCTTTTGGTTATTACTGATGTGGATCAGATTTGATCTGTGAATTAAAGTCTTATATTTTGTGTCATTAATTTGTAATAAGTTGCTGTTTTGTTTTTTTTTTTTTTTTTTTTTTTTTTAGAAACAACCCAATATTAAACTAAGTTGTTTAATTTATGCAATATTTTCTATGCATGTATTACCCTTTGGTAAAAAGCTGGAGTACTCGAGTGAATTAATCACAGATCCAGTCCCATAGCTTTAGGAAAGTCAGCAGCTCACCATATCTTTCTATTAGAGTGAGAGTAGAGTTGAGATTTAACATACTTTCACAAGGGTAGATGTTATAGCACAGTGGACTGAGATGCTAGAAAAAGATAGCTGAAGACTGCATTTGTGACTTAGCATGTGGTTCCCTAATGTTTTCTGTTAACAAGCAGCTGATTGTGATCTGTTGTGAAGCCACTGATAAATTATCCCTCCTCCACCCCCCTAGTGAGAAAAGCTCTTGAATTTATATTGCAAGACAGTTTTCTTAAAATTCGGCACCAGCAGATTATCTCTGAAGTCAACTTTCCTTAGTGTTTTTCTGATTTTATGTGTCTGGGGAGAATTCTCTCTTTATCAAAGGTCTTTTACCCCTGAGCCAAAATGTTGATGGCTGATGAAAGTGTTTCAGAGCCTTGTTAACATTCGGTAGCTTAAAAGCCAATGAAAACTAATTTTTGTCATGTTGCACTCTTTTTTTTTCCTTTCCTCCAGAGGTCGTTGCTATTGGCAGGGTAAGATATTAAATGCCTCTTTAATCTGAATCAGAAGACTTTTCACACAAGGTTTAATATTTTCTTTTTAAGTAGCCTGTTAGCAATTGACAGAAGGCTGAAGACTAGGGAGGCTTCATTTGTCTTACCAATGACAAGAACTGAGTAAAAAATAGCAATTTCAATGTACTATTGATGAGTGTTGCAGCTTCCTGTGATTAAATGCTGCATCACATGTGAATAGCAGTAGCAGGCACTATTCTTTGAAAACTATGGCCATATACAGTACTTTAATAGAATTGTAAACACATGGATGATAAATACAAAGTAAGGTTTATCAGAATTAAGATTTCAAGTGAAAGAACAGCCAGACTAGAAGCAAGGGGACCCTTATATCTTCTTTGAGAAGAAACCAATAATTCTTGTAGTTGGGTTATTTCATGATTCTGGGAGATCCAGGATCATCAGGTTTAAGCAGGAAGTTTTTAAGTGGTTTGCTGAGCAGCAGTTTGGGAAAATACTTCATTGTGCTTACCTCCCTCTTTCATTCAAAACAATTCATAGTGAGGCAGGACATTGCAAGTCAAGGATTACTTCCTTTCTTTTCAAGCCATACATTGCAGTGAACCACTGCATGGCAAGAGCCTGGAGCATCTTAGGAGCTGCTATGGTGACTACACATCAATGTCAGCTTTCTAACTTTACAATTTGAACTAATTTCCTACACTTCCTTACTGTCACTCCTACCTTACGAAGACAGATGTATTTCTGTAACCTGCTTTGACAGACAGGTACTGTTCTTTCTTTTTTATCATGTGTCTTGCTGTTCTTACCAAAGCTGAAATCTGAATATTCTGGCAAAGCAACTGAAGACTGATAAGCTGGTACAACAAACTTATGCTGTCACAAAATTGAACTATAGTGGTGGGGACTATGTGGAAGGAACTGTTTCTATTACTCAATAGGATGCAAATTTTTCCTATGCAGGCTGTATTAACAGTGTTTTCTTCTTGAAAAATACCTGTTCTTTGTCTCCATTACTTGTATCCTGACAGATTCAACCACAGATCTCATTGTTTTTCCAAAGCAATCAGGCGTATTTCAGTTACAGCCAAGAAGCTTTTATTCTACAAAGTGTCTTTAAAAAAAAAAAAAAGTGCTTTTTGAAAACTTAAATGGAGATGTCCTGAAAGGAATTAACAGCTTCTTATTTTTCCCTAATACTTAGTCACTCTCTGTCACTGCACAAGTTTCTTCTTTCTACTTTTCACTGACATCCTACCTCTCTCAAATAAGGTGTAAATTAGTCCTCTTTACCTAATTTAGTCTTGTCTGTGTTCATGTTAATACACCTCTTTATTTTGTGTACTCTTGTAATAAAATGTGTCATTTATGTTCTATTGATGTTCCACTCAGAATTAAACTATGCGTCTTTTAGCCTTTAGTGATTTCAAGCTTAGCCGTCAAGTGACCACACTAATCAATAATATGAGAGTAAGATTCACTGTCTACCTCTTGCTGTGTTATGGCCCAAAGCAAAATAACCCAGGTGAAATGTACTCATCAATTTGGAGCCATATTTAAATAATGTCAGGGATCTTACTTGTACAGGGGCCTTTTAAGTCGTTCTGTGTTCACTAATGTAGCTTCTGTGTGCTAATTTTAGGCACTAGTCCCATGGTTGAGATTAGAGGACTTTCACTTTCAGCTCCTATGGCAGTGTGTACTGTTTTCCCAAGTACTTCCTACTGTAGTTACTATCAGCAGAAGTGAACCAATTTGAACAAGAAAGACAGAGTATTAATGTACAATTGATGGTGGCCTGAGTGCTTGCTGTGTGCAGCTGACGAACTGCTGATGCTTTGAATGTGCATTGTCTACTTCTATTAAAGTCAGTTAGGCACAGTATAGTGATGAGAATGCCAGAGGTCATCAGTGCTAGGTCAAGCCTGAGTGTTTTGTTTCCTTAATTGGAACAGAGGTCATTTTGGCAACAGCTCTGTAGCCGATAGGGCATGACAGGCCTGTGTTTACTGTGGCTTACTGATTGCAGATTTTCCAGGTCTTCAAAAGCTTGGGTCTTGAGGGTAGCATTATTTTCCTTTCGAGCAAATCTACTCATGATATTTGGGTTTGCAGGCTTATTCTTATTGTGTTTTGTTTCAGGACAATATAAACCAGCTCTTATAATGCTTAGTTATTTAAATGATACGTGTTGGTTTATGTGCAAGTGCCTACATCACTCAAAAAAGGTGATCAAGCAAAATAATGCCTATTATTCCTACTTTTGGTGATATAAATAGTTTCTAGAATTGAAGCATTGATATAATTTAATCTGAAGTGAAATGAGATTGTGACAGGAAGGCAAATTGCATTTCTGAACATCACTTATTCAGGTGCTCTAGCTGTAAATGATCTGTGCCATATTTCACCAGTGAAAAACCTTCATGTACAAAAGCATACTAAATGTAGGTGCATAAACAAAAGAAAACACGCCCATGAGTTGTCGTCTCTCACTGATTTTAATTACTTACAGATAGCGATGTAAAGACCAGCAAACCAGGGTCCCACATGAGTTTATGCAAATCCAAATGTCTATGCATTGTTGGAACAATTTCTTAAGCTTATTTTGGTTGTCTCTATAGGATAATCCTATTCTTTAGTTAGTAAGTCACTGAAAGATAATTATATCAATTTGGTTAATGTTAGGAATAGACTTAATTTTGTATAACAGATTCCCAAATAGAGGTAACGTAGGTTTAAATAACCCTGAATATTTCTTAGAAAAATATTGAAAGCTGCAAGAATTTTTTTTTTGCATGTTGGTAAAGATAAAATCTTGCCATGAGACTGCCCTTCTGCAGAGCTAATCTATAACTAAAAAGCCAGTTTACAGTAAGCTTCCCATAACACTTAGACACATGCTAAAAAGGAAGAAAAATAAACCAAACCCTGCCCTCCCATCATGTCACAAGGGTGTATGGCATTGCTGTGTTATGTGGGATTTATGATTGCACCAGTTCTCTTCAGATGTGGAAAAAAGAGTGAATAAGATTGTGTGATGGCTTTGGATGTGATCCTGCAGCTGTGTTTGAGCTGTTGGAAGACACTGCATTGCTATTCCACACAAGCAGGTGGGAAATATCAACTGAGAAAGAGTTCAAAATGCCTGTCCCATCAACCTTGTGTGGATGTTACATTGGGAAATATCTAGAAGATACTGGGTTTTGACATTAAAAGCAATAAAAGGTTTGCTACGTTTGTTATATTACAGTGTCCTAAAAACCCAGGTGTTCAGCAGACCAGGGTATGACATGAGAACAGTAGTGACCCAATTTCATCCATTTTTTCCATGGAGACAATGGAAAGGATGAGAAATGGATTCTGAATAAGCTAGAAATAATGAAATGACACATGCAGATTAAAACAGTACAGTGAACTATATGTGGATACATTTCAGACAAAGATATAGTCACAAGCTTCACTTCCATTATTAAATTTATGCACTAACACTTGACAAAAGGGACAGTTCAGTAATGCAGTGTGTGGTATAGCTTATATTTCCTTTGAAGGCATGCAAGCATGCAGGTGTCTTCTCTGTTTTCCAGCAACACTGATGTTTGGTAATATGACAGACAATTAATGACTTGCATGTGAGATGAAGGGAGGAAAAAAATGTGAATGAAAGTATTAACTTTTTTTAAAACTCAAAAAGGCTTCGTAGAAATTCAGGCCTGCTCTTATTTTAACTGATCTGATTAACCTATTTATAATAATTATAATAATAATAATGACTTATTATGTGTCTTCTTTGAAGTTCTTTGACGGATGTCTGATCCTAAAAATAATGCCAAGTTCTGTGTACTTAAGCCTGTCTGCTCTGGGCTTTTGTACTCATTATAACCAGTTCCCTGGAGCTTTTCAATGCTCTGGAGCCCCACACTTCCCCCCATGAGCGTCTTTCAGTCTGTGACAACTTCCTTATGGTATAGCTTCCTTCCTGAGGAACACCACTCTTGGGAAGAATAAGGTTTGACTTCCAAAATTGATAGGAGTTTTAGAAGAAAAACAGCGTCATCTTCAAGAAGACCTATGCTGGCTTTGTGCTTGGGCTTCCTAGCAGAGTTGATCCAAGAGGCATAAGGCTGCAGGTGCTTAAGGACAAGTTTGAGCCAGGCTTGATGAGTCTTGCATTATATTTGGGCTAAGTGAGAAATGGAGAAGGAACTGTTTTTTGGTTGTTCTTGTTGCCTCCCCACAATTTTCAACCAATGTAAGTAAGTATTTGTTTCTACCAGAGCAGCTGAGACCTCGGAAATGGTCATTCTTCCTTTTCATTTTTTTTCTGCCATCAGTGAGATCTAACATTCAGGTACAAGGTGAGTTTCCTGTGGAAAACCAACGAGCAGAAGATCGTACAACCCATGTGGAAGATTGTTGTGTTACTTTCACACTGTAGATGTGAAAGTCCCTCTGTACATATAGTGGACGCTTTCTAACCCCAGTGCACCACTGCCTTCCAACTCCACTCACCCTTCATCTGTCTTCTGGCTACAGCAGACTACAAGTAACAGGTATCCAGGAATCATGCCGAACAGGTCCCTGATTGGGATGATTTCTGGACCCCGAGATAAGCAAACACAACTTTTCTGAATTTGGTACCTACTTCTTTTCATTGCAAAGAATATACATATATACCCTTCAGAAATAATCTTCCAAACACAATCAACAGTTTGGGACACCTCTGAAATTTCTACTGCACATTTTGGTAACACAGTACTGTGAAGTTTGCAGCCAAAAAAAAGGGTTGGTTTTTGTTTCAACTAGGACAGATGCAAAGAGGCAATACTGTGGATGAATACTACGTGTTTTTAAAGGGTTTTGACATTAAAATAAAATTCTTCACCTATACCTATTACCAGACACAGACTATTTTAAGACTAGGTGGTGCCATTCAAGACCTTGTAGAAGGTCTTGTCAGTTAAAAAAGAAAATAAAAAAATAAAGAGTTCTTAGCTTGAGAGTCTGGAAGAAATGTCCTAAAAAAGTTGAAAAAGTTTTTATTCCCTACTTGACTAGACCAGAACTTTCATGTATATATAAATCTACCTATAAATGTTTTGAGATTAAAGCAGTAAAAATGTACATCTGGAATGAAAGTTATATCAACAAAGACGCAGTCCTGCCAGACTATTTGTGTGAAGTCCTGGAAAGCGTAAGATGTGTTAGGAATTCAAGATAAAGCCTCAGATTTCAACAGAACACCAATTACTGTGTATAAGATATGAAACTCTTCTATTGTTTCCTCCTGAAATATTTTTGAGCAAGTTTAGTACACATGAAAGATATGAGAATGACGGCTCTGGAGAATGAAGGTTTCTGTTTATCCTTATTACTGGCAATAAAGCAGGCAATTGAGGAGTAAGTTTCCTCAGCACAGTTCTGGAAGAAAACTTCTGCAAATGGGAGCACAGTAATGTTTTCTGACCTTTACTGAACATCTGAAGAAGCCACGCAGGCACAGTGAGTCCAAATAATCACATTCTCTAAACATATCCTGCATGCAAACCTAGTTACATGCATTCATGGTTGCTCTGACTAAATTTAAATAAAAGAGACACTATGAGCCCCCTGAATATCTGTCAATATTCACAGATAACTAAAATGGATATTATCCTCCTTCTTTATATACTTCAGTTTTCATGCTCAATCAGCCTTTGAACTTTCTGTTTGCATTGGTACAGAGATATCCATTAGTGTCAAAACAGTTGTTTTATTTCCAGGTTCTTGCAAAAGCAGCCATCTCCATGCCATCTCTAAAAGCACTGCAGCTGAAATAAAACCATTGGACTGTAACGATACAACAAAGCAACAGGAACTGGGTAATAGTTGTATTGCCACTAAAAGTCCATGTCATGACTCAAGTCATTTTGGTAAGACAATGGCAGGAAGCCAGTTCATTAAGCAAGGCTGTTTTTTTTCTGCTTTGTTTGGGGCTGGGGTTCTTTGTTGTTGCTGGTTTTGTTGGTTTTTAGTTTACCCCTTCTGTTTTTTCTTTCCTTTTTTTTTTTTGTTTGTTTGTTTGTTTTTGTTGTTTATTTGGTTTGGTTTTTATTTTCTTATTTTTTCTGAATTACATCATCATCAGAAACAAAAGAGAGCAGATCCCTCTCTGGTCTCAGTTCCATAGCACTTATGCACATGTCTAACTGGGCGAAAGAATACTCAGGTATTTATATGTAGGTACTGTCTTACTGCAATCCAGTCTTTCAGATGCAACAATCAGTCTTCTTTATACCTAATTTAAAGTTTTAATAGAGAGTTTCAGCAGCAAGAATGCAAGCTCCTTTTCCCCCAGAAACCCTCAGCTAAATTATAAGACACGAACGTCACTCTTTGTGTGATTTTGCAAACATGACTAAGCAAAAATTAATGGCTGTCACTGGAATGCCTGCATGTTTTCAGCAAAATATGCTACAGGACATATTGACATTTGCCAATTAACAATCACCCTTAAACACCCCAGTCTGGACAGAGAGTAGAAGGATGGCAGAACTCCCATAGTACAGCTATTTCAGAAGCCTTTAATTATCCATACCACTCCGAAACATGGCAATATGGAAGGGAGGGCTTATTGTACTCCACTTTCAAATGGGTCCTTTTAGATGACTCACATTTTCTTCCACAACTTTCTTGAAAGACACCCCAGTCACCCTTTCATCATCCTATTTTGCGATCAATAGCCTTGTATTTCATTATATAGGATTTAGGCATCTCTGGACAGTATTGCCATAAATCTTGATGGATGACAGAACACTAAATGTTTTGCTGTAAATTTTAAATGGCTGTATTCTGGCACTGCCGAAGAAACCATGTAAGCATGTAAAATGAGACGGCAAACGCTAAGCAAACTGATAGTAATAACCGAAATCAGAGGTCTGATTAAATAATAGACATACTTGGCTTTGTTACCGAATTTTAGTTTCCCAGACCAAAGAAGGGAAGTGAAATATAGATAGGTAGAAACATTAATAATTTGCCAGCATGACAGTGTGTTGTCTTGTATCATACCGGATTAGTTATAGTAAATTGCTTTCCTTCCTTTCTGGCATTTAGACTTTGTGATTTAGGGGGTCTTGTGTAGTCCTATGTTTCTCTTTCCTTTCTTCCTTTCTTTGAGAACAAACACTATTTTCATTTTAGAGGAACTAATTATAAATAAGCCTCAAACATGGATCTTTATTATAGACTGTTGTATAAAATTAGGCTGATATTCAAGCCTTCTGAATACTTAGAGCTCATACTAATTTTTAGTTCCAAGAACTTCCTAAAATTAAGCTCAGAGTATGCTTTAGCATGACTTTTGACAAGGATTTTTTGGTGTGCAGCACATGATTTAGAGGCACATGTTTCAGGACCAAAATGGCAGTCTACAGAACATATCTTTGTCTTTAAGCACCTAAGTAGTCAATCTGGCTTCCAGATTCATGCTTAAGATTAAGGCTTCACTTAAATGGACTTCATTAGAATAGGGCATGGGAGTCCATTTCACAAGAGTAATGTAACTGCATCAATCACAAGCTTCACATGTCCTTGCTTCAAAATAAAGTATTCACAGTGTTCTAAGAAATGTTTATGGCACTTCTTGTCTTGGGGCCTTTGCTTCTGCTTTCCCACTCACCTGGTAAGTTCCTCTGCCTGGGGCTTACCTCTGTCAAACCTGTTATTTGGAAGCGTCATTTGAGCAATGACATAAGAGGGATGTGAGAAACTGACATACAAAGCTGCACATACAACTAGGCTCCATTGCTCACAAATGATTTTGATAAGAACCTCTCTGATAGGAACTGCAAAACTTCTCTCTTTTGAATAGGGTAAGATCAGTTCACGTGAAAAGGATAAGATCCTAATACCAGACTTGTGACAATATATTTTATTGTATCTATTATTCTACACAAAGATTTGGGTTTGATTCACAACAAGTTTATAGCTCTTTTAAGCCAGTATGACTGTGTGGATTTCAGTGTCTTGGTCTTATTTCAGATTTGAGTACTGATCGCTAACCTGTTACTCCAGTTTTATGCTAGTGAATTGGACCCTAATCCTAAAATTATTTCTGCCATCTTTTCATTCTACTGTACATCACCTGGCAGCTGCATATGTAGCTGCTATGCAATTTATGCTTTGCAGGTGTCAGTAACTCCATGTCAGAAAGCAGAAAGATGCTTGGATGTATTTGGTAATTACTGTGTTACTAACAGGGTAATTGCACACTTATTTCTGTCTACAAATTACATGGTAGTCACACTCAGAATTACCATTAAAGACATCTTCAGTAGTTGCCAGTGAATAATTGCTTTTTAATTACAATATAATTACATGCTTATTACTGTCTGGTAGAATAAAACACTGCTTGATTCTGTATATTTTGTGGCATTGTCACAGCAGACAGAAGTCCATGGATGTCATTCACATCAACACTGTCTGTGGCAACTCACCAAAATTTTTGGAAGTGTTTTTATCTAAGAGAGAATGACTGTCTCTAAGGAGGTGGTATCACTCTCTCAGAAGTTTATCCTGCTAATAAAGTCCCTCTCAGTTAGGTTTAAGGGTGCCATGGTTTTCAAATGTAATTGTGACTTCTCTTTTAAGCTGACAGGAACAGTGTCCACAGATTGACCACGGGTAAAAGTTTGCACAGGGGCTTCTATCAAAAATATTCCAGCCCAAAGCTCCAAATAACTGCATGATACTTTCTCATCGACAGTGGTGAACTCTCATCCAGTGGTTGACTCTAAGCTGCCCTACCACAGCCTGTTTGGCTATGAATTTGAGAGACAAGGTAGTACAAAGCACCACCTGTCGTGAGTTCCAGGGTCTCAGAAGAAGGTGTAAGCCAAAGCTTAATATGTTTCTAAGGACTGACAACTTGTAAAACTCCAGGATCTAAAAGTATCGAAAAAAGCAGTATTTTATTTACCTAATTATGGAATAATATTTTAAAAAAGCATCATTAATCTTTACTATGTCTTTGTTTATACAGAATGGAGAAGAGCAGAATATTCAAAAGATATATTATCTAGTTTTAGGGAGGTCTATCCAATAAATCGCAGGGAATCCAGCAGAATCTGGCTACACATCATGCCAGTAGAAAAGCCTACTCCAGATCTCATGGAGAAACAAGCTTTTTCACTGGCTTGAGATCAGATTCTGCTAAATTTCCAGAACTTTCTCAGCAAGGGATGTTTTTCTCACTGAGCCTGGCCTTGACAGGCTACATGCTTTTAGCTACAGTATCACCTTGCCAAGAGCCATAAACTTGCTGAGATACTGTTAATCACAATTAAGTAATTTACTGTAAGATTTTAGAGTCTGGTTTATTGCAAATACAATGGGCAAATTAACTGAGGTCCAATTAATCATCAAGGTTTGGATAGCCTGAATTCTACAGTGTTAATCACAATTTAAACAAATAGGTAGCATTTTCGACCATCTAAAGCATGCTGTGCCATTCAATGTGCTTTACAAACGAATGAAATTGTTCCTGTGATTCTGCACAGAAAAACAAAACAAACAACAAAATCAGCACTGAAGAAACTCAATCCCTGTTTTGACTTCTGAGTTGTAAAAAACCTTTCTTTTTGCTAGTTTATCATCCTGCCTAGTGGCATTTTCAGGCAGCGCTTATTCACATACCTTGCCACTTTCAATCATGCCCTGATTTACAGATGTGGTTTTACCCCAGCTGGCAGCTAAGCCCCATGCAGCCACTCACTCACTACTGCCTGGTGGGGTAGGGGAGAGAATCAGAAGGGCAAAAGTGTGGAAACTTCTGGGCTGAAATAAAGACAGTTTAATAGGTAAAACAAAAGCTACACACACAGACAAAGAAAACCAAGGAATTCATTCACCACTTCTCATGGTCAGGCAGGTATTCAGACATCTCCAGGAAAGCAGGGCTCCATCACACATAACAGTTACTTGGGAAGACAAAGGCAATCACTCCAAATGTCCCCATCTTCCTTCTTCGTCCCCCAGCTTTATATGCTGAGCATGATGCCATATGATATGGAATATCCCTGTGGTCAGTGGGGGTCGGCTGTCCTGACTGTGTCCCCTCCAAATTTCTTGGGCACCCCCAACCCACTCGCTGGAGCAGAAAAGGTCTTGACTCTGTGTAAGTACTGCTCAGCAATAGCAAAAACATCCCTGTATTATTAATACTGTTCCCAGCACAAATCCAAATATAGCCCCTAACAGCTACTGTAAAGAAAAATATTCCAGGCAAAACCAGCATTGCAGATAGTGGGGAAAATATTTGTTTATCTCAAGTTTCAACCTGAGTCTGATCTTTTGTACAGGAAGAAAATGAATATGGTTAAATGTAGTAGAGATATAAAGGTTTCAGCTAATCATGGATATTGAAAGAAAAGAAATACTTTCATTTAACATTCAGCTATGTTTTCATGAAGTCCTTCTCATTGTCTACTCTGCTTATATTTTTCCCCTCAAGGATAGCTTAGATGAAGTTGAAATTCAAAGAGCAGTCAATAGTCACTGTGACAAGAGTCACTAAAACTATTTTCTTTTTCACATACTCCTTTGATTTGAGTTCACTTAAATATATCTTGAAGGGCTGGCAGAATAACAGTAGGCTAAAATAATGAATTTCTTTGTTCTTGAATAATAATACGTTTTGTTTGAGGTCAGAATTTTTAAAATGATTTAGCATGTGTGACATATTGGCAGTCTTTATTTTCAGAGACTTCCTTTTTAATCTAAAATATAGCAGCTTATTTTTGAAACTGAACTGCTAGGGTGGAGAACAAACTGCAGCCACTCAGTGGTATTGCAAATAATTCAAAGGGAAATGCAGTGTTTGAAAGCAGTATCTTTTGCTAAAGGGCTTTTTGCTAGTAGGCAGAAGCATGAGACAGAACCACTGTCTCAGCGTAGCACAGTAAAGGCTAGAGCATGAGTGCTCTGGGATTTAGAAATAACAGACTTTCTACTGAAACATTATAATGAGATTTGAGTGTTTAAATAAACAAGGAACTGCTGGACTCTTGGTATTCTCAGTAGCCAGCATCAAATGGATAAAAAATGCTTTCTTCATGGTCTTTGGGATGCCTAGCATGATTTCACTGAAGTATCTTCATGCTTTCTGTATACTGGACATTTTCATTACTGAAAACGTCTTGTGTTTCTAGTGTTGGAAGCTCACTTTGTATCTTTCACTTATGATCCATATAGTACCTAAACTAAGACAGATCTGTATCATGGTTTATAAAAGCTTGGAAGGATTAACTGGAAGTTCTGAATCTACTGGCAGAGAGAGAAGCAGAGTCACAGGGGCTTCCTGTTTCAGAGTTAGATCTCCAGCTAGAGGGCACATGCTCAAACATACACGGTTCTTAGAATGAAGTTTTTCACCTTCAGAGCGTTTTGCTGAAGCAGCAATCTTCTGTCAAGAGCATTGAAGCAGAGGAGTGTTATATAGACTGGAGAGAAGCAGCAGCTGATCTGGAAAAAGGCCCATTTCAACTTGATGCATTCATCCTAAAAAAATCAAGTGAAACTTTCATCCTACATGCTCTTGATTCATGCATGCTCCATTACTGGAATAACTGAACCTTGAATAGTTCCACTAATCAACTAGAAACATAAAATCAAAATATAGGAAGAAAACAAAGAAAAGGATGAAAAAGTCTGGTGAGCTGGGGCAATGCTTTCTTCATGGGGCTATGAGGCAGGAAATCTGTGTTTACAGCTTGCCTCTGTCTCACATTTATGCCATTTGAACAGTTGCTTAAGCTTTCTGTACTTCAGTACCTGAGGACAGCACAGGGATAGCAGCTCTTTGTTTCCCTTTTTCATCCTATTTGTTTAGCCTGTCAGATGTCTGGCACATGGGCTTGTCACTCAGTGTCTATTTACAGCGTTCCAGTTTTGATGGGGATGTCTGACTGGCACATAATTGATGCCAATAACACAAATCAAAAGTGTTTTACACGAGCATTTCCTGTGTGGCCAGGATTTACAGCAAGTGTTTATACATGGCAAGCACAGCGTGCTACCCTGTCATTCCCTCTCCATACAACCTCTGAGGCCAGTTTCTGCTCATTTGATGAACTATCTTAGCATATGGTTAGGAGCCTCCTGTAACTCTACTTTTGATTTGATCTCTTTATGCCTCTGAAGACAACTACAGGTTCAGGGTTTCCTGAAGCTTTTATGCATATAGACCTGGTGTTTTACAGATACGTGTATTTACCTAAGCACAGTATCGTAAGCTTTCCTTTTCCTTGTAAAAGAAATAAAAGAGGATAGCATATAGTTAGGCTAATGTCACGTATAGAGCAGATGTGTGCTTTGCTATTACTATTAATAGAGAGTATTATTTACTTAACAGCATCTGTGTGTTGTGTCTGTGCCTGTTCTGGACAGAAAGGGGGAAAGGGTTTTTCTGAACAAAGTTGGTGTGAATGCAGTTCTCTGCAAAATACAGATGTACGCTGCTTATGCCTGTTTAATGTGTCAGATTCTGTATGGGGAGATCATGAAAATGCAGCTGGAGATGAAGAGCAGCATGAAAAGAGAAGAGTACGAGTAAAGCTACAAAGGCATAAGAATTTGAAGAAGTGTATGAGGAGCAGCTAGTTTGGTAGTCTGTATTGTGTGAGTGGGCAGCAATGGGAGGCGAGAAAATAGTGAAGGAAAACTGGAGGTGAGGATGAGTGGTTTCATTTTTAATTGGATGGGGAATTCAGGAGAAAGGTGCAGCAAGTGGCACCCAGGCAGCATTTACTTTCAGCATGTTCTTCTCACCCTTTTCAAAAAGCTACCCATCATGACCAAACGTTCAGAATTTCTTTTACAGGTGTGTCACAAAGACACACACATAATTTGTCTATAAATTGAAGCTTGCCTAGGATATTTTATTGTAACTGTGGATTTGGACACCATAGAGGAAAAAGGTACGTTGAATGCACACACTGTACAAAAACTCATCACAAACAACTAAAGGCTGCCTAACAGGGAGTGCTACATCCTATTCAGAAAGAAAGAATAATTCCAGGCTGACAGCATCATTATAATTTTATTTTAACATGCGTCTAAAATGTGTTGTGACTAACCATATGAAAAGTTAGCATTTATTCTTGAATGGGTGGACTTAGGTAGGCAAAAGAAAGAATACATTCTCAACTAGCAAATAATTTTTATATTAGCCAAAGCAAAAGCTTCACAGCAAATGTATGTAAATCACTAACTTTCAGTGCACCGAGGGGAATGTACTTCATGCTATAACTTAAATACTAATGAAATCAAGTGAAAATGATAGTCATTAGTCAGCTGTGCCTTGATAAGTTTCCCTGTGGACTGATATAAATTCACCATTAGAAATGGATTCTCTCACAGTCCACAGTGAGCATTTAATCCTTCTGTAAAGCAGATTTAAATTTGATGTTTAATATGTGGGTTTTTCATATCAGGTCTCTTATGTTTCTATATTTGCAGCTTGTGTTTAATCTTTTTTAAGTCACTCTGAGTTTTTTATCTGCATTCTCTCGGTTTTATGTGCATATTATTGGACTATGTGAATCATACAGCCACAGGTATTAATGATAATCAGTAGAAGTGAACTAATTAGCACACAGCTCAAAATAATGATGTCTCCTACAATCCAAATGACCTACTTTGGTTTCAGTTCATAAAAGGAGTGTGTTACCCAACAGAAATTTAAGAGCAGCATTTTGAATGGTATTCAAGAAAAGGACAGCTATAAACATTACTTATCTCTTTCCTTAGACGAAAAATAATTTTAAACACTTTGTGAGCATCTGATTCTGACAAATTATATGAAAATAAGTCAGAAGAGGCTCACAAGTGCACGCACAGACACACACACACACATTTACACATGCAACTTCTGAAACCTTAGCTGAGGTAATTTGAGAGGAGTGAGAAGTGAGACTCTTGCCAGCATTCGTCCAAGTCAAATCCTGCTGCGTGACATCAGGAGTATATCCTACTCACTCAAGTTTTGTACTAATGCTAGCTCCTCATTCCCTTACACTTCTATCATGTCTGCACAGGAAATACCATTGAAGCATCAAAGCCTAGATTTGAAAAGAATTTTTACCCAGGGAAAACTCACACTGAAAAGAATAGGAACCATAAGAGAATGGAAAATTCATAGAATTTCTTAGAAATATTGTGATATGTCCAGAATTTCTTGGTTTACTACTATATGCACATAATATTTAGTATTAGATAGCTACCAGACTGTAGAAGAAAGAAAGCACAGTAGTGGTGTCCCATGTGTACTCTGCCCTTTTATAGCTGGAAGGGGAATCTCTAGGAGTAATAAGAATTACTGTGGGCTGTGTGTTATGTAACATTATAAATTATACATCATAATGCTGCATAAAGCCAAACCAGTGAATGAGCTCAAGCATGGAGTACTGGTTACTTAATAGTCAGTATGTTCCCTAAGTTTTGGCTCATACCAGCCAGCTTTCTAATAAAACAACCAGGCATGGTTCAGGGCATACCTATATCTTCTCAGAATCTTAAAATCATAGAATAGTTAGGGTTGGAAAGGACCTCAAGATCATCTAATTCCAAACCCGCTGCCATGGGCAGGGACACCTCACACTAAACTATGCCACCCAAGGCTCTGTCCAACCTGGCCTTGAACACCGTCAGCGATGGAGCATTCACAACTTCCCTGGGCAACCCATTCCAGTGCCTCACCAATCTCACAGCAAAGAACTTCTTCCTTATATCCAATCTAACCTTCCCCTGTTTAAGTTCGAACCCATTACCCCTTGTCTTATAACTACACTCCCTAATGAAATAGTCCCTTCCCAGCATCCTTCTAGGCCCCCTTCAGGTATTGAAAGGCTGCTATGAGGTCTCCACGCAGCCTTCTCTTCACCAGGCTGAACAGCCCCAATTTTCTCAGCCTATCTTCATATAGGAGGTGCTCCAGTCCCATGGTCATCCTCGTGGTCCTCCTCTGCACTTGTTCCAACAGTTCCATGTCCTTTTGATGTTGAGGACACCAGAACTGTACACAATAAGTGAGGTCTCATGAGAGCAGAGTAGAGGGGCAGGAGCACCTCCTTTGACTTGCTAGTCACTCTCCTTTTCATGCAGCCCAGGATACGGTTGGCTTTCTGGGCTGCAAGCGCACACTGTCGGATCATGTTCAATTTCTCATCAAACAACACCCCCAAGTCCTTCTCCGCAGGGCTGCTCTGAATCTCTTCTCTGCTCAACCTGTAGCTGTGCCTGGGATTGCTCCCACGCAGGTGTAGGACCTTGCACTTGGCATGGTTAAACTTCATCAGGTTGGCATCAGCCCAACTCACAAGTGTGTCTAGGTCCCTCTGGATGGCATTCCTTCCCTCCAACATATCAACCGAACCACACAGCTTGGTGTCATCGAAAAACTTGCTGAGGACACCCTCAATCCCACTGTCCATGTCACCCACGAAGATGTTGAACAAGACCGGTCCCAACACCGATCTCTGAGGGACACCACTCGTTACTGGTCTCCAGCTAGACATTGAGCCTTTGAGCACTACTCTTTGCGTGCGGCCATCCAGCCAGTTCTTTATCCACCGAGTGCTCCACCTATCAAATTGATGTCTCTTCAATATACAGACAAGGAAGTCATGTGGGACAGCATCAAACGCTTTGCACACGTCCATGTAGATGACATCAACTGCTCTACCCCTGTCCATCAGTTCCGTAGCCCCATCATAGAAGGCCACCAGATTGGTCTGGCAGGATTTCCCCTTAGTGAAGCCATGCTGGCTGTCACCAAGCACCTTCTTGGTTTTCATGTGCCTCAGCATGCCTTCCAGGAGAATGTGCTTCAAGACTTTGCCAGGCACAGAGGTGAGACTGACTGGTCTGCAGTTCCCTGGGGTCATCCATTTTCCCCTTCTTAAAAATGGGGGTTATATTAGCCTTTTTCCAGTCATCAGGAACAATGACAGTATGAAGGCAGTATGAACAATAGAGTCCAAGATTTGGTTGTCTTCAGGCATCCAGAGTAAAGTCCAGTCTCAGAAATGAGCTTTCATACCTTCATTTTATACTTTATCATGCAGAACCTCAGCCTTCCCTTCTACCAAAATGGTACTTTTCTTTATTTATTTTACACAGATTTACATTAAATGACTTCTCTCTAGTCAGTCTTTCTACCACACCTCCCCCTCCTCCACCATCGCACTCCCCCCTGCCCAAATTCTTAAAAACTTATAAAAGCTCCTTGTGGTACTAGATTTGAAGCAAACCACATATATAACTATACCAATTATATTGGTTATGCTGGACAGGAATTATTTATCTTGTCCAGCAGGATATTTTTTATCTGTTTTCCATATCATAACACGACAAAATAGTGAACACCACCTTCATACAAATTCATGAAATCTTTACATTTGAACCTTACCAGCATGGCAAAACAAGGCACTTTTGGTGTAAATCTATTGATTCAGGCATTTTGGACTGAATTTTGAAAAAGTTTGGCCTTTAACCTAGCAGACTTTGATTGCAAAGGTGCAAACTTTCAACCTGTTGCTATTACTATTAAAAATAGTAACTCAGAGCAGTACACAATTTGCACGTAAAATCCCATTGTAAAGCACTAAAAAGCAAGAGAATACAATTTAGATCAGCCAGAGCTTTCAACACTGTCCTAATTTACACAAGACTGGAAAAGAAGCTGAGGGCTCAGCATGCAACTCCACCTTCTTGTCCTGACATGTGTCGTTGCTGTCATGCTGTGCAGTCTGTCATCTCACTTCCCCAGGGCTCCACCTCCATGGTGTTTGTTTCCCACTCATATCTTTCACAGTGCTCTGGCCTCTGCCCTGAGGAGCACTGTTATGTGGGAAAGTGTGCGGTAAGGGAGAACACTGAGCACTTTCAAAAACATGATGCATGTGCCACTTGTGTTCGGTTTACAATTAAACGATGTTGAGGCTAAGTATGCCATTTTATGACATATTTTGTTTTCACAGTTGCTGAGCAGGGAGTGAAGTGAAATTATTAAACCACCCTCTAAATCCAAAACAAATCTAAAAAAGCAAACAGAAACTTTTATGTGTGTGTGTGTGTGTGTGTTTGCAACTGCCCTTCCTAACAAATCTAGAGCTGCTGCCTAATAATTTATGCTGGCCTGATGTTAGTTTGCTTTCTGGATGAGTGTGTTGGTCTAATTCCAGAGGCATCTGCCTGCAAAAATACACAGAAAAGAGTGTATTAAGCTTAGCCACCACTTAGCAAATACTTGAGGGAGGAATCGTTAGGTCAGATTCTTGTTCAGCATTGCGAATGTACTGGGCTTAGTTTGACTGCTAAGGCTTGAAGCCCAGTAGCAAAGCATAAGAAGCAATGACAACTATGCAGTAAGGAGTACTAATTACAGCTCCTTCCTCAGAAGAGGCTATCAGGACTTTGGAGAGCCCAGTCCTTGTTTTGAGTATGTGAAGAACTTAGTTTAGGGAACCTGAATCTGGCAGATGAGAAAGCTTTTTGGAAAAAATGAGTATGTAAACTGTTATAGAATCATAGAACAGTTAGGGTTGGAAAGGACCTTAAGGTCATCAAGTTCCAACCCCCCTGACATGGGCAGGAACACATCACACTGAGCTATGTCAACCAAGGCTCTATCCAATCCCGCCTTGGGCACTGCCAGGGATAGAGCATTCACAGCTTCCCTGGGCAACACATACCAGTGCCTCACCACCCTTACAGTATAGAACTACCTCCTTATATCCAATCTAAACGTCCCCTGCTTAAGTCTGAACGGTTACTCCTTGTCCTATCACTACAGTCCCTAATGAAATAGTCCCTTCCCAGCATCCTTCTAGGCCCCCTTCAGATACTGGAAGGCTGCTATGAGGTTTTCACGCAGCCTATTGACCTTTTAAAACAAAATAAGGCACTTGCAAGGTAGTGACTTTCTTGATACTGATGACATGATTGACCTTGTCCTCACCAACAAGGAAGGGCTGGTTGGAAATGTGACGCTCCAGTGCAGCCTTGATTGCAACAATCATGAGATGGTCAAGTTTGAGATCCTCAGGACAGTGAGAAGAGCGTGCAGCAAGCTCACTGCCCTGGGCTTCAAGAGGGCAGACTTTGGCCTCTTCAGGAACCTGCTCAGTAAGTTTCCATGGGATACAGCCCTAGAGGGCAGGAGGGCCCAAGACTGTTGGTTGATATTCAAGGATCACCTGCTACAGGCTCAGGAGCGATGCATCCCAACTAGAAGGAAGTTCAGCAGGAGGGCCAGGAGACCTCCATGGATGGATAAGGACCTGCTGAGGAAAATTCAAAGGAAAAAAGAGGCTTATAAAAGGTGGGAAGAATACAGGGATGTTGTCCGGGAAGCTAGGGACCAGGTTAAGAAAGCTAAGGCCCACTTAGAATTCAACTTGGCTAGGGATGTTAAGGATAACAGGAAGGGATTCTATAGGTACATTGCAAATAAAAGACAGGTTAGGGACAATGTGAGTCCTCTCCAGAAGCTATCGGGAGAACTGGCTACCCTGGACTTAGAGAAGGCTGAGGTTCTTAATGACTTCTTTGCCTCAGTCTTCACCGGCAAATGCTCTGACCACACCACCTAAGTCTTGGAAGGCAGACGCAGGGACTGTGAAAATGAAGACCCTGGGCCCACTGTAGGAGAGGATCTGGCTCAAGACCATCTTAGGAACCTGAATACATACAAGTCCATGGGACCAGATGAAATCCATCTGCATGTCCTGAAGCAGCTGGCAAATGAAGTTGCTAAGCCACTGTCCATCATATTTGAAAAATCCTGGCAGTCGGGTGAAGTTCCAGAATACTGGAAAAAGGGAAATATAACCCCCATTTTTAAGAAGGGGAAAATGGATGACCCAGGGAATTACAGACCAGTCAGTCTCACCTCTGTACCTGGCAAAGTCTTGAAGCACATTCTCCTGGAAGGCATGCTAAGGCACATGAAAACCAAGAAGGTGGTTGGTGACAGCCAGCATGGCTTCACTAAGGGGAAATCCTGCCAGACCAATCTGGTGGCCTTCTATGAAGGGGCTACGGAACTGATGGACAGGGGCAGAGCAGTTGATGTCATCTACCTGGACTTGTGTAAAGCCTTTGACACTGTCTTACATGACATCCTTCTCTCTAAGTTGGAGAGACATCAATTTGATAGGTGGACCATTCAGTGGATAAAGAACTGGCTGGATGGCCTCATGCAAAGAGTTATGCTCAATGGCTCAATGTCCAGCTGGAGACTAGTAACGAGTGGTGTCCCCCAGGGATCGGTGTTGGGACCGGTCTTGTTCAACATCTTTGTGGGTGACATGGACAGTGGGATTGAGTGCGCCCTCAGCAAGTTTGCCGATGACACCAAGCTGTGTGGTTCGGTTGATATGCTGGAGGGAAGGAATGCCATCCAGAGGGACCTTGACACGCTTGTGAGGTGGGCTGATGCCAACCTGATGAAGTTTAACCATGCCAAGTGCAAGGTCCTCCATGTGGGTCGGAGCAATCCCGGGTGCAGCTCCAGGTTGGGCAGAGAAGAGATTCAGAGCAGCCCTGCGGAGAAGGACTTGGGGGTGTTGTTTGATGAGAAAATGAACATGAGCCGGCAGTGTGAGCTTGCAACCCGGAAAGCCAACCGTGTCCTGGGCTGCATCAAAAGGAGCGTGACCAGCAGGTCGAGGGAGGTGATCCTGCCCCTTTACTCTGCTCTCGTGAAACCTCACTTGGAGTATTGTGTACAGTTCTGGTGTCCTCAACATCAAAAGGACATGGAACTGTTGGAACAAGTGCAGAGGAGGACCACGAGGATGACCATGGGACTGGAGCACCTCCTATATGAAGATAGGCTGAGAAAATTGGGGCTGTTCAGCCTGGTGAAGAGAAGGCTGCGTGGAGACCTCATAGCAGCCTTTCAATACCTGAAGGGGGCCTATAGGGATTCTATGTATGGACTCTTCATTAGGGACTGTGGTGAGAGGACAAGGGGTGGTGGGTTCAAACTTAAACAGGTGAAGTTTAGATTGGATCTGAGGAAGGAATTCTTTCCTGTAAGGGTGGTGAGTCACTGGAATGGGTTGCCCAGGGAAGTTGTGAATGCTCTATCCCTGGCAGTGCCCAAGGTGGGGTTGGACATAGCCGTGGATGGCATGATTTTGTGGGAGGTGTCCCTGCCCATGTCAGGGGGGTTGGAAGTAGATGATCTTAAGTTCCTTTCCAACCCTAACTATTCTATGATTCTATGATTCTCTGATTCTATGACATAAACACATTTGATTTTAAGAGTGTTTACAAATGAAACAAATTCATGTTCTTGAACTCATTTCAACCTATCGATAACTACAGCTCTTAATACTTGATATTTTGGTTCAGGGCTCTTAGAGTGTGATCATTTTAAGGATTATAGAATAACTTTGGTGTTATATGTATATTTATCAATAGTATCAATCATAGTATATTATGTTTTAACAAATAAGACTTCAGGTTGGATGCAATTACTTTTCTTGGTGTATTTCATAGTTTCTTAAGGGAAGTCTGATGGTCAAGAATTCCAGTAAAATGGAGATGTAACAGGAAATGGAGTCATAAAAAAGGCCAATTTTTCAAGCCCAACTGTAAGACCTGTAGAAAACAATCCCTGTTCTTAATATCTAGATATCACTATCTACAGAAATGGTGATATCTAAGATGTTAGACCTCAGTCTCAGTCACTTTTGGCAGCATCTCCTTCTTGCAGAGCTGTAGTGCCCAGCATGGTTCCTGAGTGGAACATTGGTCTTTCCATCCTCGCATACCTCACATGAACTGGAGTAGCAGCAGTAGCAAGTAACATGAAGCTGCAGGAACAACATGGGCGTCTGGACCCAAGTGCTGAAGCTAAGGCTTGCTGGAGAGATACTTATGGCCTCTAGAAGATCTCTTCCAATAAATTTGAGTGGACAAGGTACAAGGTCAATGTCTTTGGCCTTTTTCACAGAGAGAACGGGTTCTCTTCATGCCTGGGCTAGATAAAAAGGTGGAAAAAACCTGAAGGCTAAAATTCTCAGGAATCATCTGCAAAATGCTCTCTTTCCTTGCTCTCCTTCATCCCCTCAGGCCCTGCACACAATCTGAAATCAGAATTTACTGTCATTCTGTTGATGATTCAAGAGGCAGTGACCTTCTTTCCCAGAAAAATGAGTCATCAGCACAAAGCGCAGTAAAAGGTGGTCTTTGAGTGACCCTTTTTCCATATCTATTTATCTAAGGACTGCGAAATACATCATGAGCATTAATGCCTATAAATTAACTGGCAGAAGGTGTGTTGATTCTTCTAATTCAGAACAGATTCTTGTTGTCTTCAGTGGGATCAACTCTGCTTTAGCCCTACAACCTTTTGGTGTGTTTATTTAGCTGATGAAGACACACTTATTTTAGCAATATTTAGCAACATGCTCAAGGTCCTGCAAAAGCCCTGTGGCAAATCCAGTAATGAATGCAGAAATTTTAACTCCCACACCTGTGCTTCAAATACGTTTTCTCGGTATGCTCCATGGATGTTACTCAGACAATTCAGAAGAAGCAGATGTTTTTGTTGGAACTGCCACTTTTCTGGTAATATCATCATTTCAATGAAATGGTTATTTGAATAGCACAAATGAGCAGGAGCTGTATGACCTCCATGTGCTTTTGTTACATTTGTTTGAGAGTTTCCTTTCTGAATTTTAGCTTGAAATTGCATTTTAAAGGCAGCTTGTGCACCATTCATAGCAGCACAGCAGCTATTAATTCTGGCTGCCCTGCTTCTCTTTTTCTCTTTCCTTTAACAAGTTTTTCACTAGCTTTCATCAGTGCAGATGAGGCCTGGAAAAGATTTGTAAGGCTCACTCATTAGACATATTTTACTTAAATGGTGGTGCAGCTTGTCATGGTGCGAAGCCAAGCAATGCATACAGGTGAACAGCACAGCCAGCAGGGATGAGAGATGGGAGCCAGGGTTTGCTCACTGTTCTGCCTGTCCTCACAGTGCCACATGCTTCAGTGATTAACCTGCATTACTCACACAAGGCTAGACACGTGGCGAAGGCTCTACTGTAGGTAGGATTCAAACATATAAATCCTAAAACTTTAACCTGAATTATGTACAGCTAACCTTAAAACATAAAACATTTACTTAGGCATACAGCTCAGGATCACATTTGCTATGCTTTGAGGGTCAAAAATTTTCTTTTTCCTTGTGTAGTGACGTAGCTTGATATAATAATGAAATTGTGTGTGTTGTTTGTTATGTGCATCTGTACCTATATCTTTATACCTACATCTGTATATATATTCTGTATTATATGTGTGTGTGCCTGTGCAAGGACAATATATGAACTTAAACATGAAGTGTGTGTATGCGATCTATGCAAAGTTCATCAGATTTCCCTGAAGCTCTGTGAAATACATGTCTTTTTTATCTTAGCTAAGCTGAAGGATAAAAAAAAGAGAAGACCAATATGATACTTATCATTCTCCAGCATGTTTGTGATGGAATAGCACAATGTGAATGCTGCTAACGGGTGACAAAAAATTCTTACACATCTGGCTTGTACCATCTGACATTCAATAGTGTGTATCTGTTCACTGTCCCTTTAACCTGCTTCATCTCTTTGCTTCCCTGCTATTCCAGTATGTGAAACTTATTCGGTGCACTAGAAAAGGGACCTGTCTAATGATCTTACTAGTGTTAATGAAATATAAATATTTAATAGAAAAAATAATAGGTATATAAGATTGGAGCACCTCCTGTACGAGGACAGGATGAGAAAGTTGGGTCTGCTCAGCCTGGAGAAGAGAAGGTTGCTTGGAGACCTCCTAGCAGCCTTCCAGTATCTGAAGGGGGGCAATAGGGATGCTGGGGAGGGACTCGTATCTGAAGGGGGGCTATAGGGATGCTGGGGAGGGACTCTTAGTGACAGGACAAGGGGTAATGGGTTCAAACTTAAACGGGAAGTTTAGGTTGGCTATAAGGAAGAAATTCTTTATTGTTAGGGTGGTGAGGCACAGGAACGTGTTGCCCAGGAAAGCTGTGAATGCCCCATCGCTGGCGGTGTTCAAGGCTGGATTGGACAGAGCCTTGGATGGCATGGTTTAGTGGGAAGTGTCCCTGCCCATGGCAGGGGTGTTGGAACTAGATGATCTTAAGGTCCTTTTCAACCCTAACTATTCTATGATTCTATGATTCTATATTTTAAAGGTATCGGAAGAATAAATGTGTTCCTTACTAGGTATTTGTCCCTTCTGCAGCCCTCTAAGATATCTTTATTTTTCCTTCCTAGTTTGTTTTTTTAAAGTTCATAACTTTAGACCTCATTTGCATCGCAAAAACTGCAATAGTATTAAGGAAAGATATAGCATAGCTTTATTCCTAGATCAAGTAAACTTAAAATTCGATTAATTGCGTCTCTTTTTACATTAGGTATGCTTAAAAATTCTATTCAAACTATAATGTCATCATTAAGGCTTTTTCAGCATGGCAAAACTGACAACAGTTAGTTCCAGTGTGTAATTAGGACATATAAAAGCCTTCACTATAAACAGAATTTTAATGCCTACGACATCATCAGAGGAGAGATTTTATTTTATAGATTGTTTTCATCTTATTTTGAACATCTATCATGAGCTGTTGTCTTTGCTAATGTGTAATGAAACAATGACAAGATCAAGTCTACAGGCACCCAAATTGTTTCATATTGGGAGTGGCTGTGGGCTTTTCTCCCCAGCAGCACATGGTTCTTCAGTGCTAAGGCAATGCTGCTGTAGTTCTGATATGATATGTAAGAGTTCTGGTGTCCTCAACATAAAAAGGACATGGTACTGTTAGAACAAGTCCAGAGGAGGGCCACGAGGATGATCAGGGAACTGGAGCACCTCCCATATGAAAACAGGATGAGAAAATTGGGGCTGTTCAGCCTGGTGAAGAGAAGGCTGGGTGGAGACCTCATAGCAGCCTTCCAATACCTGAAGGGGCCTAAGGGGCCTATAGGGATGCTGGGGAGTGACTTTTCATTAGGGGCCGTAGTGAGAGGACAAGGGGTAATGGGTTCAAACTTAAACAGGGGAAGTTTAGATTGGATATGAGGAAGAAATTCTTTCCTGTAAGGGTGGTGAGGCCCTGGAATGGGTTGCCCAGGGAAGTTGTGAATGCTTCATCCCTAGCGGTGTTCAAGGTGCGGTTAGACATAGCCGTGGATGGCATGGTTTAGTGTGAGGTGCCCCTGCCCACGGCAGGGGTGTTGGAACTAGATGATCTGAAATTCCTTTCCAACCCTAACTATTCTATGATTCTATGATTCTATGATTAAGTACTTTAGACAATATTCAACTCTTATTTAGCCACTCTCTGTAATTTGCTTTCCATTACTGATCTATTGCTTTTCACCAGATGTGAAGATACTAATAAATCTAACTTTTCTTTTGAATAGGTAGGTAACAAAAGGGTATTCTTTATCTTTCTGTCCATATGGTTTTAGCTAGCATTAATTTTCATTTGCAATCCTGATTGGAAAAAACACACACAGAAATCTCATCCTTACATTGCTCAATGTTGTTACTGGAGTTCAGAGGTGTCAAATACCATCAGGCAATAAATTAGCAAGGACATTTTCACTGAAATTGATTTCTTGAGTCTCTGGAATCCTTGAAATCACTAGAAGTCTTTGTTACTTTTCAGGTACCTTATTAATCTTTATAGAGCTGTGTCCTGGGTTCATCAGTAGCAGTTGTTTTTTCTCCTCCTTAGTAGCTGGTGCAGCGTTGTGTTTTTGACTTTCATCTGGGGAACAGCACTGATAGCACCAATGTTTTTAGTTACTGCTCAGTAATGTTTACTTTGACCAAAGACTTTCTGAACCTCATGCTCTGCCAGGGAGGAGGGGAAGCCGGGAGGAAACAGAGACAGGACACCTGACCCAAAGTAACCAAAGAGGTATTTCATACCACAACACGTCATGCTCAGTATATAAACTGAGGGCAGTTATCCGGAAGGGTTCAATCACTTCTTGGTCAGGCTGGGTATTGGTGAGTGGGGGGCGAGTGGCTGTATTCTCTTTCCTTGTTATTTCCCTTATCACTATTATTATTGGTGGTAGCAGCAGTGGTTTGTGTTATACCTTAGTTACTGGACTGTTCTTATCTGAACCCATGGGAGTTACATTCTTTTGATCCTCCTCCCCATCCCTTCTGGGGCGGGGAGGAAGGAGGGGGGAATGAGAGAGAGGCTGCGTGGGGAAAATGGATGACCCAGGGAATTTCAGACCAGTCAGTCTCACCTCTGTGCCTGCAAAATCTTGGAGCGGATTCTCCTGGAAGGCATGCTGAGGCACATGAAAACCAAGAAGGTGCTTGGTGACAGCCAACATGGCTTCACTAAGGGGAAATCCTGCCTGACCAATCTGGTGACCTTCTATGAAGGGGCTACGGAACTGATGGACAGGGGCAGAGCAGTTGATGTCATCTACCTGGACTTGTGTAAAGCCTTTGACACTGTCTCACATGACATCCTTCTCTCTAAGTTGGAGAGACATCAATTTGATAGGTGGAGTACTCGGTGGATAAAGAACTGGCTGGATGGCCGCACGCAAAGAGTAGTGCTCAGTGGATCAGTGTCCAGCTGGGGACCAGTAACGAGTGGTGTCCCCCAGGGATCGGTGTTGGGGCCGGTCTTGTTCAACATCTTTGTGGGTGACATGGACAGTGGGATTGAGTGCGCCCTCAGCAAGTTTGCCGATGACACCAAGCTGTGTGGTTTGGTTGATATGCTGGAGGGAAGGAATGCCATCCAGAGGGACCTTGACACGCTTGTGAGGTGGGCTGATGCCAACCTGATGAAGTTTAACCATGCCAAGTGCAAGGTCCTACAGCTGGGTCGGAGCAATGCCAGGCACAGCTACAGGTTGGGCGGGGAGGAGATTCAGAGCAGCCCTGTGGAGAAGGACTTGGGGGTGTGGGTTGATGAAAAAATGAACATGAGCCGGCAGTGTGCGCTTGCAGCCCAGAAGGCCAACCGTATCCTGGGCTGCATCAAAAGGAGCGTGACCAGCAGGTCGAGGGAGGTGCTCCTGCCCCTTTACTCTGCTCTCATGAGACCTCACTTGGAGTATTGTGTGCAGTTCTGGTGTCCTCAACATAAAAAGGACATGGAACTGTTGGAACAAGTGCAGAGAAGGGCCACGAGGATGATCAGGGGACTGGAGCACCTCTTGTATGAAGATAGGCTGAGAAAATTGGGGCTGTTCAGCCTGGAGAAGAGAAGGCTGCGTGGAGACCTCCTAGCAGCCTTCTAATACCTGAAGGGGGCCTATAGGGATGCTGGGGAGTGACTCTTCATTAGGGACTGTGGTGAGAGGACAAGGGGTAATGGGTTTAAACTTAAACAGGGGAGGTTTAGATTGGATCTGAGGAAGAAATTCTTTACTGTGAGGGTGGTGGGGCCCTGGAATGGGTTGCCCAGGGAGGTTGTGAATGCTTCATCCCTGGCAGCGTTCAAGGTGGGGTTGGGCATAGCCTTGGATGGCATGGTTTAGTGGGAGGTGTCCCTGCCCATGGCAGGGGGGTTGGAACTCGATGATCTTGAGGTGCTTTCTAACCCTTACTATTCTATGATTCTATGATTCTATGACACTGTTGGGTGCAGCTTTCCTGCTATGCTTTCTCAGATGTAAACAGCCACGAAGGAGCAGGGATCCCCTTCTAATTCAGAAGACTCCACATTAGGTCTCTAAACTGAACAGGAAAATCATATTGAAAGCAATCATAATCATGAAGTGTAAATGAGACATAGGGTGCTGAATTATTCCCTGATAGTGTCTGTGCCAGTCTCACTGGTGACTTACATTTGCTTGTCTCTAAGTGTGGTTTAAAATCTAATGAAGAAGTTCAGAGCTAGGTGAGTGATTCTTATCAAAACTCAACATCTACAAAACATTGAAAGTGAAAAAATAATGAAGAAAATAAAGGAAGAAAAGGTAAGGAAAAAAAGCTTGGAAGAAGGAGTGGGGAGAATGGTAGAGAGAGGGAAGGAGGTGGACTGCAATTGTAAGACCCCATTTGCAGGGAAACAAAGAGCAATCAATGTAACAGCTGTATAAAGCAGTCAAAAAAGGACAAAGACTGCAGGCTGACATCTTTTATTCCTGAGCCCAGGTGGAGCTATAATTGGCAGTCTCAGCTTGGAGATGAATACAGTGTTAAAGAGCCCTCCCCTTGGAAAAGCAGACAAAGAAGTGTCTTGGGTTTTTAGAAGAACGGTCAAAGAATATTTCTAGTTTTTTTGGGGCTAGGTGGGGGAGCAGAGACAACAAAAAAAAGTCAAAGTGGTCATGGGGGGATAAAATCTTGGCATGTTATGAAATGCGTGGCTGTAATCTGTAAATTCCACAGCTGCCTGAGCTCCCTTTACCTTCCTGCTCACTGCTCTTACAGAGCTGCAAAAACAGTCAGCTAAAGAGCGCATGACATCCTCACAAAGTGTTGCTGGCTATGTCTGCTAATTCAGGTGCCAAATGCTGACCTCTCTGTTCACAGTTAACAAGGATGACAGAAAATCTGGGCAGGATCAGTCATGATCACTGACATTTAGATTTAACTAAGGCAGAATGGCTGCTGTCCTGCTACACAAGAAAGAAGAGGCATTTTGCCACTGATTATCTTCAGCCGCTGCTCAGAATTCCAGATATAAGGCCCCTTCCACAAGGAAGTACACACAGCTTTTGTGCTGAAATGTAAATTATTAAATATAGGCAGACAAGGAAAAATTATTTATGTCCTTTTCAATATAATTTGCTATCAATACTTTGCATCCCTGTGGTTTCCTGGTTTCACCTCTGCAATTTTATTTATTTATTTTTATTATGTTCATGAGGTACCTCTAAGGTACAGACCCCAAAGTATATAATTTTTTTAATAAAGAGTGTTTTATTTCTTTTCTGAAAAACAGCAACAGACCTCAAATATCTGAAAACGTATAAAGGACAACAGTTAGGGCATAAGATCTGCATTTACAGTCTCTCCTAATAAACTAGTTACTTAGGACATAACTGCATTAAAATTAATCAGACACCTAGACTTCAAATTAACCAGCAACAAATGCTCATTTTCTTTTCAGACACTATATGCAAGTGTGCTTAACTATCATTTACTCAGTGGGGTACATGGATAAAGAAGGTATACAATATGAATGTATTGGTTTACTCCTTTCCTCTGGCCAAGAATAAATCAGGAATGAAGACTTAGTTCTCTGAGATAGTTAGTTTGTAGTCATTGACCTTCTGTTTCACATTTTAATTTGAATCTTGGGTGGAATTTTTTAAAACCTCTGGAAAATTCAGCTAGTATTTGTTGATTTTCCAACAGAAGGCTTGTACATTTATGACCTTAGAAAGACCGTTGAAAGTGTTACTTTACACATGTGTATGTGTCTGTGTGTCTGTGTGTGTGTACATGTACAGTACACCTTAAAACATTGTATAATGATCATATTGGGTCTCCTCCAGTATTCTCTTGCCAGTAGTGGCCATCAGCAAATGTTTAGAGTAAGTACACCCTGAATGTGATGCTTGCATCTAATGTTTTCCTCACATAAAGCATTTTCAGCTGAGCAAATTTACTGGGCTAGATGTGGTTCCTGTGTGCTTAGTAGCACTTGCTGTATTTATCATTCAAGTATTTGTCCACTGTATTTCTGAACACACATAAACTGTTAAAAATTACAAAGCTCCTTGCAAAGGCACTAGCACTCTTTTGGAATTAAACCCAGCAGTTAAATCTTGCTAGGATTTAGGTTGCAAAATCATGCAAAGTTGTTCTTAAGAAGCTGGTCACTGGTTTCGATACAGGTAGAAAACAGACCTTCCGTCAAGTCCTAGTGTCACAGCCAGTTGGCAGGGGAAAGACTGTGATCACATCCTTAATATTAAATATCCCTCTACCATTCTCTTCCACTGATACTAACAAGTGCCAGATATCCAGCGTCCACATTGCAATCTATTTTGTCCTTCAACACAGGGGCACATCACATGTATTGCTTACTGGGAAGACTTCTTGTCCCAGCTAATTTTCAAAATACACTTGAAAATTGTTAGAAACTCTTACTGTAGAATCATGCAAGTTGGCTGAGTCAAAAACATGCCAGAAGTGTTTCTAGAAGCTTAATATTATAGAAAAATAGGTTCCAGAGCTCAGGAACATATCTAGGTACCTTTAATTTATAACCATGGTTGCAGCCTTAGAAAAGCAGTAACTGGTACAGTACTGTGCTGTACTTCTGACTGTGCTGGGACCTTATTTTATATAGAAGAACAGGTGTAGGCTAAGTCATTCCCCAGTTAGCTTCCATGAATGTGGGCTCTTCACAGATCAGCCTACAAAAGTAACAACATCTGGGAACAGCTGTTTTCTCTGCCTGAGCCTCTCCTGAGTGCAGCAGTAGTTGGGGTGTCATCATACCTTCATTCTGCTTTCATTTCTGTTTTCAATCAATTCATATATATTTATCCAGGTGTAAAAAATAAGATGTTAAAGGTAAGTATCTAACCAAATGCATAAAACACGTGTCAGTCTTCTGATCTTCTAAATGGCATAGCTTGCAAAAACAAGAACAGGGAAAGAACAGTAGAAGTTGATACAAATGGAGATGTTGATCAGCAGCCTAAACATTGCATGGGCATAGACCACAGCCCTTGTGTTCACCTCAGATATGCACAGCCTGATTTGAAGGGTCAGCTCAATGAATTCGATGAGACAAATCTGTTTTAAATTCCAGGGCATTTTACAACAGGTTAGTTGATTTTTTCACTGACTCACTTTGCTACTGGGCCTTCTATGCTTGGCCTGAATGTCAGCCTGCACTTGTTTGCTTAATGTCATCCATCAATTATAAAATGGCATCTCTCATTGCAATCAATGAAACCAGGTTGATGAAACATACACCATAAACAACAATTATAATGAAAATTAGGGAGAGTTTTCTAGTGAGTATATACATGGATAGTGATTTATGACTGTCACTGTCACTCATTTTCAATGCTACTTAGCTCTCTAGGCTGCTTTTTGCAACCCATTTATCCAGACTTTTCTCCAGCCTCTTTTCCAGCCCTGCAAGTATAAAATAGGATAATGATGGTGAAGTCTATCAATATGTATTAGCTGCATACATGTAAATGAACTGAGATGTACAGGAAAACCACCTACATGCATTCATGATTAGATGCATTCTGATACACATGCAAAGCCTTGTGATTGCTGATAGTCTTTCTCACTAATTTCTTTTTGTATAATGCATATACATATGATTTCTAAGTGTATGTGAAATTATTATCATATTTTTATAAATAGAATTTATCTGCATGCAAGCATAAAATACTAAGTTTTGTCCCAAAAGGGCTTAAAAATCAACTGCTAATGTGGGATGTTAAAGACAGGACAAATATAAAACCTAGGTAGGCAGTTGAGACATTTGTTTTCTGATAAATTTTATGAATTTTATTTTTCACTCATCCAGTCCCATGTTATTTATCACTTATGTTTACCTGCTGTACTTGCCACACAGACTGCAACTGCCTGAGGCAGGAACTGATTTCTTTGCTACATGTCTGTATACTACATAGCACAATCAATCCTTGATTAGGTGCCTAGGCAGTAGCGTGGTGCAAATAAGTAATAACTTCCCAGTGCATGGCCTTTTGTGACTGAATTAAAGACAGAATGGGGTGGCGAAATAGCTATATTGTAAATTGAAGTCAATAAGGACATCAGACAAGACTGAATACATAATAAAAATAACATGCAAGAGATTAATAGCGAAAATTTATTTTGTTCCAGAAGAGCAAATAACTGTCAATGACTTATATTCAATTTATTTCTTTATGCAGTTGGGATGACCTTTCATACTCGTCAACCAAGACCCAGCTGGATTTGCTGCCAATGTTTTAGAGAATGGCAGGGCTGAGTGGTCTTCATAATCTACTAATCCTGGTGTAGTATACCAGTGTAATAAAAGGCTGTTAATTAATACAAGCTGTAGAAACAATGTATGAATTAAACACATGTCCACTTGGAAAATCTGAAGTTCCCGACAACTGGAAAAAGGGAAATATAACCCCCATTTTTAAGAAGGGGAAAATGGATGACCCCAGGGAACTACAGATCAGTCAGTCTCACCTCTGTGCCTGGCAAAATCTTGGAGCAGATTCTCCTGGAAGGCATCCTAAGGCACATGAAAACCAACAAGGTTGTTGGTGACAGCCAGCATGGCTTCACTAAGGGGAAATCCTGCCAGACCAATCTGGTGGCCTTCTATGATAGAGCTACAGAACTGATGGACAGGGGCAGAGCAGTTGATGTCATCTACATGGACGTGTGCAAAGCGTTTGATGCTGTCCCACATGACTTCCTTGTCTGTATATTGGAGAGACATCAATTTGACATGTGGACCACTCGGTGGATAAAGAACTGTCTGGATGGCCACACACAAAGAGTCATGGTCAGTGGCTTAATGTCCAGCTGGAGACCAGTAACAAGTGGTGTCCCTCAGAGATCGGTGTTGGGACCGGTCTTGTTCAACATCTTTGTGGGTGACATGGACAGTGGGATTGAGTGTGCCCTCAGCAAGATTTTCGATGACACCAAGCTGTGTGGCTCGGTTGATAAGTTGGAGGGAAGGAATGCCATCCAGAGGGACCTTGACACACTTGTGAGGTGGGCTGATGCCAACCTGATGAAGTTTAACCATGCCAAGTGCAAGGTCCTACAGCTGGGTCAGAACAATCTCAGGCACAGCTACAGTTTGGGCAGAGAAGAGACTCAGAGCAGCCATGCAGAGAAGGACGTGGGGGTGTTGTTTGATGAGAAACTGAACATGATCCGGCAGTGTGCGCTCGCAGCCTGGAAAGCCAACCGTATCCTGGGCTGCATCAAAAGAAGCGTGACCAGCAAGTCAAAGGAGGTGCTCCTGCCCCTCTACTCTGCTCTCGTGAAACCTCACTTGGAGTATTGAGTGGAGTTCTGGTGTCCTCAACATAAAAAGTACATGGAACTGTTGGAACAAGTCCAAAGGAGGGCCATGAGGATGATCAGGGAACTGGAGCACCTCCCATATGAAGACAGGATGAGAAAGTTGGGGCTTTTCATCCTGGAGATGAGACGGCTGAGTGGAGACCTCCTAGCAGCCTTCCAATACCTGAAGGGGGCCTATAGGGATGCTGGGGAGGGACTCTTCATTAGGGACTGTAGTGAGAGGACAAGGGGTAATGGGTTCAAACTTAAACAGGGGAACTTTAGATTTGATATGAGGAAGAACTTTACTGTAAGCGTGGTTGGGCACTGGAATCGGTTGGCTGCCCAAAGAATTTGTGAGTGCTCCATCCCTGGCGGTGTTCAAGGCCAGGTTGATCAGAGCCTTGGATGGCATGGTTTAGTGTGAGGTGTCCCTGCCCATGGCAGGGATGTTGGAACTAGATGACCTCAAGGTTCTTTCCAACCCTAACTATTCTATGATTCTATATTTGTAATAACATACTTATAGAAGTGTATTCATCTTAGAAAGTTGTAGTTGCAAGGCATTTGTGCTCTTGTCTGTTAACATTCTTTTTAAAAAAGGGCTGTATTCTCTCAATTTTATGTCAAAAGAATATGGAATTACTTTGTAGTTGGCAGCTTCAAAGGAAGGCCTGTGGACAGCAGCCTAAGTGTGTGGCTGGGCCCTGCACTCTTTGATGGCCAGCTTATCCAGCAACAAGAAGCTGAGAAGAGGAAGAGTAAAAGCTGTGAAAATCTGAGTTCTGTCAGCACATAGTTTCTGCAGCCACTGTTATCAAGTGTGCAATAGGTGAGCTTGACTGCTATAGGGAGAGATGTAGGTTCTCACGTACTCAGGAGTCAGCAGAAATGGGAGATTTAAAGGACTATATTGGTCCTTGAACAACAACTGAAAGTGGGCCTAATGAGTTCCCTGTGGTCTGTGTGATGAAGCTGACTGGCCACAATAATCTGCTGTAGACAAAGCTGCTGTCTCAGAGATCAGCTTATGGAGGTGTATTGTACTGATCTGTTCTGTAGGTCACAGTGGCACTGGTAACTAGGATGAGCTTCCCACCTGAAAGAATTTGTTAGAACAATTCTGTTGATCATAAAATTAAGAAAACACTGCAAGGCAGGAAAACCTCTTAGGAATAGAGGGCAATCAAGAATATCATTATATATTAAAATAAATTATGCTGCAAACTTTACTTCTCAAATTCATGACTGCCAAAGTCTTTACAGTGTCTCTAGTTAACTAGCTTTATTTCTGTTTTATCTTCATCTTGACTCATCCAGTCTGTTCTGATCCAAGTCTCCATTTCAGGAGATAAGGATTTCCTGGTAAGGGAATTCAGAACTGCCCTCATGACAGTGGTGATATCACCACCTTCATGATGACCTGTCTAAGCTTTTGATTGTGTATTGAAAATGAGGGGCACCATAGAACCTTATGGTCATTGTGGGGCTGAGCAACTGCCTGATTTCATTTGTGGGAAATTCCTGGAAGCATGAAGCTGTGCCAGCCTCTGAGTAATTCCATCCAAGACAGACACTGTCTGGCAATGTAAAACTTGCCTAGTTTGGAGTTTCATGGTGACCTGTGATCACTTTCACTGAAAGGCTTATTAACACTTTTTGTCTGATCAGACATCGGCTTGGTAGAGTTTCCATATGACAGAGAGAGATTTGGGTCATTCTGGCCAATCCATATTTTTTTAAAACTGAGAAGCTCCCATTAGAAATCAAAATTATATAAAAAAAAGCAAACAAGTCAGAAAAAGTCTTGAGATATCTTCATATATAATACACATGTTTACATGCTGATATCAAGGATTGAGTAATTTTTCCTGTTTTCACATTTTTAAAATTGCATTTAATTTTAGGGCAGAAATTTGGCAAGTCTCCCATGGCCATCTGGGACCACCTTAAATAATATGTATGACTTGCCTGTTTTACCCTGTGACAGCTTTGAACTTGCTCAACAGAGACTTAGCAGTATATGCGGCGTATCATATGTGGCTGTTCAGGGTGAAGAAACTAAAAGCAAGGCGGCAGGGGAAATGGGAAGGCTTGCAAATAAGCGCTCTAGGATAAATTGTTTTTTCTGGATTACATTGTTGCTTCTGCAGTTTGAAGTTTCGCACACCTCACAAAGTATTTTATCTTTCCACAGTATTCACAAAGACGATGCTCAGAAGCACTAATTTTTCCTGTGATGTAAGCTTACTTGTCTCTTGGAAAGATGTATGAGCGAATGTAATATATTCATAGAATCATAGAATAGTTAGGGTTGAAAAAGACCTTAAGAACATCTAGTTCCAACACCCCTGCCATGGGAAGGGACACCTCCCACTAAACCATGACACGCAAGGCGCTCTCCAACCCAGCCTTGAACACCGTCAGCGATGGAGCATTCACAACTTCCCTGGGAAACCCGTTCCAGTGCCTCACTACCCTTACAGTAAACAATTTCTTCCTCATATCCAATCTAAACTTCCCCTGTTTAAGTTTGAACCCATTACCCCTTGTCCTATCACTACAGTCCCTAATGAAGAGTCCATCCCCAGCATCCCTATAGGCTCTCTTCAGATATTGGAAGGCTGCTATGAGGTCTCCACACAGCCTTCTCTTCTCCAGGCTGAACAGCCCCAACTTTCTCATCCTGTCTTCATATGGGAGGTGCTCCAGTTCCCTGATCATCCTCGTGGCCCTCCTCTGCACTTGTTCCAACAGTTCCATGTCCTTTTTATGTTGAAGAGACCAGAACTGCACACAATACTCCAAGTGAGGTCTCACGAGGGCAGAGTAGAGGGGCAGGATCACCTCCCTCACCCTGCTGGTCAAGCTTCTTTTGATTCCTAGGTAAAGAGAACCCTACGCTGTTTAAGCAAGCTATATTCAATTGATGCTTGTGTGTATATACATGTGTGTGTAAGTATATATATGTGTGTGTATTTATTATGCATTTAAATTGGAATTTCCTCTCTCCTTATTTCAGTTTCTTTATTCACAGTATCTCAGTCTTGGTTGAATTACTGATCCATTTTTACATTTTAGGCAACATTTTGAAAAGCGCCATTGCATGTAAGAAAATAAATGGCATTCAGGCTCTGAAGGCAATTTAGGAGTTTTTGAAAACCGGGTCAAACTTTCTTTGTTATATGGCTGCACAAAAATTTTTGCTTTCTGTTCTTATAACAATTTATTATTAGTATTACAGTAATGTAGATGAGGCCTAGTCATAGGAACAGAACTCTATTGTGCTAGGTTTTTACATAAACATATATTAGACAGCCTCTAACTCAGAGGATTTAGGAACAATTTTTTTTTCCCCTCTTCTGTCCCTGTATTTTATTTCTATTGCTTTCTTTTAAGGAGAATGAAAGCAATGTTAAAATTTAAATCCACAATGTCTGAGTGGTTAGGAAGGAAGCAAAACTGCTTCACTTATTCGTTATCTTTAGAAAGAGAAAGGACCAGTTGCAAAGCTGAACCCTAAGAAAACCAAAATGACAAAAGTATGAATAAACAACACTTGATTGAACAAGAAAAAGACTATTTTGCTCACAGAAAATAAATATTGACACGAACAACAGAGCAATTATTTAAAAATAAATAATTAATATAACTTTTCCAATATAAATTAATAACTATTGGATATTTCAAAAGACCATAGCGTTTGGTGTAGTTTTCACTAGTTTTTCCTGTGTCTTGACTTTGATAATGTGCGAAATTAAAGTGATTTGTGAATCTGTAGGAAAGTATGGCTGATTCAAAATCAGTGCTGCTAGCTTCCTTGTTCTCTTCGTCTGCTTTCACTGAAAGAAAACATTTCATGGAAATATCAATACTTTTTCCTGTGGGAACAGGAAGGGAGAGAGTATTACCACATGAACACTCTGGTGTTCAATACTCAAATTCATATCTTCAAATGAAGTTCTAAAGGTACTTCCAAATAGAAGATGAGAAGGATCAGCGAAGACTGTCTTCCAATGCCTAAAGGAGGCCTACAAGAAATTTGGAGAGCGACTTCTTTCAAGGTTATGTAGTGACAAGACAAGGGGAAATGGTTTTAAACTGAAAAATGAGAGATTTAGACTAGACTCTAGGAAAAAACTCTTCACTATGGGGGTGGTGAGACACTGGAACAGGTCGCCCAGAGAAGCTGTGGCTGCCCCATCCCTGGCAGTGTTCAAGGCCAGGGTGGATGGGGCTTTGAGCAACCTGTTCTAGTGGAACGTGTCCCAGCCCATTGCAGAGGGCTTGGAACTAGATGATCTTTAAGGTCCCTTTCAACCCAAAGCACTCTGTGATTCTATGATTTTATGAAGTATCAGACCTGCTGGCTTCACTTAACCTCTAGAAGCACTTAAAGGACTCTGTTTGTTTGAATGGGTGTGAGGAAAAAATTATTTACAATGAGGATGGTAAAATACTGGAACAGGTTTCCCAGAGAGGGGGCGGATGCATCATTCCTGGAGACCTTCCAGGCCAGGCTGGATGTGGTGCTGGGCAATCTGATCTAGTTTAAGATTTCTCAGCTCACTGCAGGAGGGTTAGCCTAGATGACCTTTGGCGGTCCCTTCCAATCCTAGCTATTCTGATTCTATGATTCTATGAATAATTGTGGTCAATATGTTTTGCTTACAGGTATATGTATGTTTGTAAGCAGGGTATAAAGACTTTTCTCCCTTTTTCTCTTTGTATAGCCTGCCTAAAAGCCAGCAAAATTCTGGTCAGTTATGGCAAAATGTTTCTTGGATACTGCAACAAATTCATGGTATTTTCTTCCCTGCTCTGCTCTTTGAATAGTACAAAAATATCACTGGTGTCAGAATGTCCGAGTTAAAAGCTGAGAAGATGGATATGCATCTAAGCTCAGATATTTCTTCCAAACTAATTGGTGTGCTGTGGTCTGCTCAGGACTCCTGCTTCCTCCATATTTGCGGAATTATTTATCACAGAAATAACACTCTTTGAAGGTTGGTGTTTCCCCGGATTTCTCACAAAGTGGAGCTGAAAAATGTCTGGGACATTATATCTGAACACAAAAGCTCCTTAATCCCTCTTGGAGATCAAAATATTAAATGCATTCCTCCACAATGTTAAAACCATAAAGGATTGTGCAGAACCTAATTTCGTTGCATTAAGTATACGAGATATCATTTCATTATTCAGCTTTAATGTCTGTGGGTAAATAACAAGTGAAATTTTTGTATTGCATTTGCAAATTTCCCAAATTGGTTAAAAAATTTGTACAGAAATTAAACAACTGTGATTGATAGAATTGTTTAGGAAAAGAGAAAATTAATATATTCTAACTAGTGGTTTTTTGGTTGGTTGGTTGATGTTTTCTTTGGTTATTAGCATTGGTTTTGCTAAAGGGAAGGGAAATGTAATGTTTCTAGAGCAATTTGGCAGCTTTATAAATACAAACAAGAGAATAAAAATGCATTCAGAAATGGAGTAAATTTCTCCATTTCTTTCTTTCCCCCTTTTTTTCATCTCCCATCTTCTTTTTCTCTCCCTACATATTGATTATTGATATACTCTGTATACTTGCAACGTATTTAGATTTTCAGCTGCTAAATTCTGTGACTTAAGTATTTACTAAGAGGTTTTCAAATGGCCCCCATCTTCTTAAGCTTTGAGGGTCTTTTGTTATGTGACTAAGACATAAACATTGCACAGAATGACCTATGCTCAGAGAAGCCTGCTAGTCAATAGAAAACGTTACTATCAATGATTAATAAAAGTGTCCTGAAAATCAATGCACAATAGGGATTCAAAACGTTAGTGATTTCAGTGGTGTTTCAATAGCAGCTTTAAAGTCACCTTCTATTGTCAGCTTTACCTTAACATTAAAGCAATTTCATTTAGCAGGAATCAATTAAGTGTTCTAAGTTCTTAAAATTATAAGAAGCTTGTTTCTGAAAAAGCATTGTATCTGCAATCAAATGTTCCACCAATCTGGCCATTTTACACACACACATGCACAAAGGGTAGTTTATTGCATTTGAGCTCTGCTCCTTGTAGTAGGCGACAGGTGGAACATAAGGGAACCATCTATAGCTATTAAATCTATAGCCCTGGTCTTGGTAATACAGCAATTATTGTGCTCATTAAATATGTCTACTTATATCATTGCAATGATGGAGTTCTGCTTTCTCATGTTCAATTACACTGCAGCAATATCCCCCTACTGCAACAACAGTAAGGTTATAAAGAACTGGAAATGAGCAGCTGATATGGGACCTTGACTCATCCCAGTAGAGTGAGTTGCTGGTTCACCAGCGGTATTGCACTGGAATTTTCCAAAAGCCTACTTTTTCCTTTTACTTCAGCAGGTGTTAAACCAGGAAGTTTAAAAAAAAACCAAACAATTCTTTTGTGAAAGTCTCACATTTACTTTTAAGTCCTGTTCTGACATTTTAAATGGAATTTGTGAAGTTGCTTCCTTTGTTTCTTTTCTTCAATTTTCTGTTCATTCAGACAGAAAAAATGTTGTTGACTCCAGCAAAAACAAAACAAAGGTTGTTTGGGGAGATGGAGGGACTTTGGATTTGCAAATGAAGAAAAAGAAATTGTGATTTTCCTGTGTTCTTGAAAGTGTTTCTTTGTCAGAAAATCCATTTGTCCTCCTGATCTATTTCTCTTTGTAGAAGAATTCTTTGCTTGACCTTGCAGCCAGTTTCTGACCTCTTTGCCTCATTCTAATATGTGTGTGTACATGTATATTCAATGCTCAAAGCTAGCATACTGGTACTTCTTTTTTCTCATCTTTGTGATAGATGAATAGACTGCATGCTAAGGATTTTCTTCTCTCTGTCATGACCACTGTGAATATGTATACACATACACAGAATTCCATTCGAGTCCCTTGTCTCTAAAAGTGTTTAAACAAGAAATAAACCCATAAAAATACTTTTAAATTGGAAAGTTGGCATAAGAAGCTGGGATATCCAGCTGTTTTTTGTAATCTTTCATCTCCTTCTATTAACTCAGGTGCATTTTATTGGTCAGTCAAACTTATAAACATTCCCAAAATATAGCTATATAAGTTGTTTTCTGCCTTGTTTTTGCTATGATTTTTATATTCTTGCCACAAATACCTGCTAGTAGCACCAGTCATAAGTATGAATGAATACAAAAGGCTGACAAGATTTGTAAAAACATTTCTTCTATCTTAGTAAAGCAAGTGAATACTGCACCTTGATTTTTGCTTAGGTAATCCAATTACTTCCTAAAATCATTCCTCATGACTAGTCAGACTTAATTCTAACGGAAGCAGCAAATGCCAGTTAGGTCTCTTTTTATCTCCTCCTAATCTGGTAGTAGAGGTGGTGGCTTGTTTCAGCATGACCTTTATATGTTTCTTTGTTTTTAAACAATTAATTATGTTTACTTAATTAGAAAAAACTTCATAAAAACTCTGGAATACAAAAGTTAACCTACTTGTTTTGAAGCTATGTTATTATAGCAGTAAAGTTTCCAGAGAGAAGCAACAAAAACATTCTGAAATATGTTTTGCAAAGCATTGTTTATTCTGCATAAAAGAGAGCTAGAGGGATGTCAGTGGTAAAACTGGCCCTGACCATATGTAGAAGCAGTTCAATGCTGAGTTTCTTTGAAGATGCCATTTTAGTTTCTGTGTGTCCTTCCAGAGAACTTTTTAATGAAAGAGCTAAAGAGAAGAGAGAGAAGAGGAGGAGAGGAGAGGAGAGGAGAGGAGAGGAGAGGAGAGGAGAGGAGAGGAGAGGAGAGGAGAGGAGAGGAGAGGAGAGGAGAGGAGAGGAGAGGAGAGGAGAGGAGAGGAGAGGAGAGGAGAGGAGAGGAGAGGAGAGGAGAGGAGAGGAGAGGAGAGGAGAGGAGAGGAGAGGAGAGGAGAGGAGAGGAGAGAAGAGAAGAGAAGAGAAGAGAAGAGAAGAGAAGAGAAGAGAAGAGAAGAGAAGAGAAGAGAAGAGAAGAGAAGAGAAGAGAAGAGAAGAGAAGAGAAGAGAAGATTAAAACCCGATACCACAGGGAAACTCTCTGTAAACTGATGAAAGGCTATAAAGCTTTTTACTTTTATTCTTATGTTGTATTAATAGTTTTCAAATCTGAATGAGTTAACTAGTCATGAGTTTAAATAGGATTATCCAAACACAATCCCACATATTAGAAAAACAAAATCAAGGCAAAGAATTGCAAGATGCCAAGCAAATTTGTGAAAGAGTTGGGAAAAGAAGATCTATCTACCTGAACTCTAGTGCTGTAATGTATGAGAGTAATTTCCTAATTCTTAAATAAACATATTCTTTTTTTCCAGAAAAAAATTCCTAGAATTTCACATACTGATATTCTAGTCATATTACAAGTAATTTTTTTCACCGGAAAATTTTTCCTGTTGTATTTTTTTTGTCTACACTTCTACCTATACATTTGGTCATTGTAGCATTATTATTATTTCAATATTGATCTTGATTTTCTTGATGCAATTTGAAACTGTAATTGTTGCTATCCTTAATTTTTTTTTTTTTTCAAAATCTGTTAATGGTTAAGAGGACTAGTATTATAACGAATTATTTAAAAAACTATCCTTACGTTTGTCTAGAAAAATTTCCACTACCTTCCCTTGCAAATTTTTCTTGAGATACTAACACTTAAAAGTGACAAAAACTATTAAAATGCATGAACATGTGAGTTATTCAATATGTTTTGTTATACAAACGCCTTTTTTTTTTTTTTTTCACAAAGCCTATTACTGCAAACTGATGACAGTAGATCTAGTCATCGCCCCGTGCTTCTAAAATCTACATGCACAATACCTTAGTTCCAGAAATAGGAAATACTCTTTAATCAAGGAAAAAAAAAATAAAAAGTAGTTGTTTGGCGACAGAGGTATCTGGAGGAGAAGTGTATCAAATTAAGTCCTCAATGAAACCAGAATTTTCATTCCTTTCCTGAAGAATTTTTAGGGCAAAAATGTCCAAGAGAAATGATAACAAGTAAACTAGCTGCTACCCTTTGAGCCTTGGTGTCAAACTTGACTCCTAATTAATTAACATTCTCTTTCAGGGCCACTTCATGCTCTGAGAGTGTTCCAGTTTTTTTTGCCCCCATCTTGATTCCCCACTTCCAACAGTTTGGTTTTAACAGAGTGAGATGTGGGAAATAAACTATTTGGGGAGTGAGGAGTAGTGTGCTTTTCTTTATGCCACATTTGCTAAGTTTTACAGGTGTTTTGAACATTTAATTCCTTTTTTGGATCACTTGAATGAACAATGCTTGTAGTGCAACTGGGTAGCTTCTATAGCTGTTCAAATTTGCCTGGAGATGAGAGTCCACAGCTATTTTCAGATTCAATGGAAAATCTTATTTGTTTTCTAATGAATTTTGAAATTAACCTTCTTAGTGGCTTTAATTTGCAAGATAAAACAGTTCTCTTTTTATCTTAAAGCAATGGAATCCAGACTCCACCAGAACCTGTAAACTAAGACAATAAAATAAAAATGCAGTCTCTTTGATGTTGCCATATGAATTTGGAAAATGCCCAGGACCTATGTGCCTATACTTAGTTTCGGTTTAGCACCGTGGCAATCTAGAAGGCCAATACAATCAAATCTAAAGGGCACTAAATGCATGTCCCTAATGGGACTTGACCACAGAGCGCATTTTCAGTCAATCTCCACCTCAAAGATATTTAGCCTTAACATTAAGTACTCTCCATATCACCAGGGGATTAGGATATGTGTTCACTACCTTCCAGCTCTTCCATAATTCGTATTTGTGCTCCAGAAAGTAAGGAGAATTTTGAGAGAACAGATTGTTATGTTCTTCTAAGATGTGGAGGTGTTATCTTCCATTACAGGACATGCATATAGCTCTCAGCTGGCAATGCTTCCTCCTTACAGAGGAGCTGTGTCAGGACTGGATGTAACACTGGATGAACAGCTTTGGGGCCAGAGGTATAAAACTGCCTGTTTCACTTTCTATAGGTTGACCTTGGAGCCATCACGCAGCTCTGAAGGCCACCAAAATTATGGGGAGTTGTTTGGAGGGCTGAAAGTGATGTTAATGTTCCACCTAAAATGGATTTACTGGTAAATATGGCACTAGGCTAACTAATAAACTATCATTTACACACTGTTCATATATCCTGTTCATCCACACATCCACTAATCGAAAGTTTGATTACTCTGCAGTAAGGAATTCTTTAGAAGGGGAGTTCTTGCCCTTTATCTGCTAGATTCTTCTGGCTAGTATAATATGTCAGAAGGATAAATAGTGTTTCAGGTGAATTAGTTTTATACTGTTAGGGAAAAAAAACAAACCCCAAAACTTATTATTTTGCTTACATTTATCCCTTCCTCATTTTTCTCGTTATGGAGGTATTTCTCCCATTGAAAATTGTTAACAATATATTTCACCTAAATCACCTTTTTCTATAAATTTTTTAAATGCTATTCCATTTACTTTTGTAAAATTAGAAAATTACAATAGAAATTGTTCCTGTTTTAAGAAAGCTGTCACTGCAGTAAAGAGAATGTAAAAATAATGCCCAACTTCCAACAAAAGAAAACACAGCTTTTTTCCATCATTTACCTGGTTAATTTTGCTACCTATTAAATGTTCTTACTAGTAGTTCATCTTGGTAGCCTCATTTAGTTTACATAATAAGAAAGAACAGCAGCTTCTGACTGTAAATTGTTGATCTCAAATGATAGCCCTGGAAGGGAACTCAGAAATCCTCTGGTCCAGCCCCTCAGGCTCAAGCAGGGACAGCTAGAGCAAATTGCCCAGGTCTGTGTCCAGAGGGCTTTTTAATAGCTCCAGGGACAGCTACCCTATAATACCTTTGGGCAATGTATTCCAGTGCTTGGTTAAAATAAAAAAATAAAACCAACAGGAACCCCAAACCAAACAAAAACCTCACAAGGTAAAGCGATATTTTGAAAGAGAACATTAAGGTGAAGATTAAATACACATGTGTGAGAGTCTTAAGATGTTCTGCATCTTCACTTCCGGTTCAGTTCAAGAGAAGTTGATGGAGTTTATAGATTCTCAAAACCTCAGAAATGCTTTTCTTTACCTGGCAGAACCAAGTCCTCTGTATTTGACCCCCTTGTTTGTGTCCAATTCAAGGGCTCAAGAGCACAGGTACTCCAATTTTTGCACCGAGGGCATGAAGGTACCATATTATGATTCTGCACAATTGGAAGCCAGGGTGCATCTGATTTAAAAATATAGCTTTTAGAGTCAGGGTGAGTGTTTAACATATTAAAGTTCATCAGTTCCATGATCTTTTCTGCACTGGTGGCACAACAATTATTTTTGGACAAACAACATGAGATGTCATAAACACAGGGTTATGACTTCCCTCAGCTGAAGGAAAAGCTGATTTGTGAGAGAGCAAGCTATTCAAACACTAGCATCTTTAATAATAGCAAGGGGAATAAAGAATGTTGCTATCTAAGGAAATTGCTTTTTATATGAATGTGTTTAGGTTGTGGAGTTTTTTTAATGCACTCAGCATGAAAGGCTTCTTTAAGGCAAATTGAAGGAATTTCTTCAGGGTTTTTTTAGTTCTCTCTTTTTTTTTTTTTTTTAAGGAATTTTTTGGGGTTTGCCTCTTCAAGGAAATTTTAGACAAAAAGGGAAGGTAACTGGTTATACCCAATCTCCATACTCACCATGTGTTTGGAGTAATGTAATACTGGCATTATTCACTAATCCTAACCACAATAATACAGTTTTAGTCTGAAACCTAAAGATCAAATTTCAGGCTTTCTAGTCAGGCAGGGCTGAGAGTTATGGCTAGGAGATTCCTTCTAAAACAAGGTGAGCTATTCATGGTAAATACTTTGTTTAGTTAATTTAATTAAGTTTTTTTATACCTGAATTTTTTTTGCAGGATGACATTTTTTGCCTGTGTTTCACTTTGTGTCGAATAAATGAATGTATTTCACATTAAGGCATCTTATCCTGTTATTCCAAAACTGTTCCCTTCAGCTACTTAATATTTGTTTTTGTTAGTGAGCACATGAAGGCACCAAGAAGCATTAGGCACACTACGCACAGGCAGATGAGTGGAAGGGAATTTTAGCTGCTCCATTGACTGATGAGGTGCATGCTCTCATGCCTGCCTGCACACCTCAGGGCTCACATCAGGGCTGTGTGTACACTACTACACAGAGGAGCATGACGGACATCACGAGTGTTAAATGAGGGAAGAGGAACAACATAGCTGAATAACTACAATCTTAAATAGTGACAAGCATTTCCACCTTTTTATTTTCTCTATTTACAAGTACTATTTTTCCTATCTGTCTTTTCACTTGATTCTCAGAAAATTGGCTTATTTCTTGGACCCCTTTTGGGGAAGATAGAACTCAAGGAGAGATTTACTCAAATATGTAAAGGAGAAGAGTTTACTGGGAGACAAAAGGCTAACATGGCTGAAGTAACAGGAAAGCTTGCATTTATGTTGACAAAGAAACAAACAGCGCTGGCATATAGATGGAGATGAGAAGGTAGTACATTTGCTTTTGAAGAGAACAGTGTTCATAAGCAAGGAAAACCTGGAGTTGTGGAGATCTGTGAAAGCTGAATGTGCTAGGAAAAAAAAATCAGTACAAATTAAAGTATCAGAGCTAAGGTTATGATAGTTATAGACTGTGGAATAGCATATAAAAAACAGACAGTATCTTTCTTCAGTCATTTAAGAGTAGAATGTAGCAAAAGTATCGGAAATATTTGTGTATATATGTAATATATACATGACAATATAAGTAGTAATACAAATTTTGTTATTAAAAATGAAAATAAAAATATAACATAACACATTCTTTGATATATATTCTAAACATAAACTTTTCTTTTTTTTTTTCTCATGAAATTTCAAGAACAGAGCTTATTTATATCCAGTGGCCAAAATGGAAAGCTAGAAGTCCCCCCACCTCATTGAAAGCTATTCATTAGTGTCCAAAAAGTGCCAGTATTCATGGTTATGGTTCTGAGAAGTGCTGGAAAAGCATCATATATCAGGCTGTTTTGATCAGTGGTTATACTGCCTTCAGTTAAAAACTACAGCAGTTCTTTTTCCAAGTGCAGGAAGGAACTTACCAAGAAGCAGCTGCTATCATAAGATTTTCATCTGAATTGTTGTTGCTCTCATTTTAGCATGCAGCCTTTGGGTAACATTTGGATAATCAATCTTTTGGCTGCTTATCCAAACCAGACCCAGTGTGTTGAGATTTGTCCTTCACCACTGATATGAATTTGTTTTATTAGTCACATCAGTTAGAGCACATTTAATTATTGTCATTATTCAGTACTAACCTCATGTCTGACAAGAGAAAGGATACCACTGCATATTGAACCCCTTATCCAAAAGCAGGAAAGTTATTGAGTGAAATCTATTTTTGGAAGAGGAAAGAGCAGATGAAAGCCAGTATTCAATGACCTTCATAATAGATATATAGCTTAGTAATAGATTAATAGCTATTAAGATAAGAACATGTGTGAGTCCTGAATTCTCACAGTACTTTCCTGCTTGTGAATTCTATTTAAATGTGCATCTTTATCAAGCTTTAACAAAGAAAACAAGCTTTTTAAAAGTCCTACTTCCAGGACCTCTGAAGTTTCCCTTGAAGCACTTGATTACAAAATATTTACTAAGGGTAAGCTTTCTCCGTGGGAGCACAATGAAAGAATTGACCAAACCAATTTCACTCTAATGTGAGAATGCAGTGGTAATACCTCTCTGCTGAACCTGATCTGTCTCACCTTGTACCCTACTGTGTTAGGGATAGGGAAAGAATGTGTTTGAGCACATCTAATGGTTTTGAATGGTGTAGGATTGAAACCTATTCTAATAATGGAGCTTTATAAAAGGCTCCATGGTTTTTGAACCTGGCTCTTTTCCAAAGTAGAGGGGTACTGTTGTAGCTTGCTTGTCATTTCTGCACACTAAATAAAAATGAAATCAGACTCCAAATTAACTCCTTCCCAGATCACCTTTGAAAATCACTGAAGCATACTAGCAGGGAACGGTAATGGAGGAAATTAGGAGGCCAAAGGGTTGATTCCAAATACACTGCAGAGCTGCTGCAAGGAGTAGAAGGGAGCAGCTGGGCTAGCACGGGACGTAACAGAACAGTCAGCAGGAAAGAGAGTGTTCAAATAGTTAATGTTATAGGTGAACAAATTAGAGTGTGTAGACTTCTATGTGATGAATTTCCCTTCTGTTCAAGAACTGTTAGCAAACCGACTGCCAGAGGTTGGTATTGCTGCACACAACACACACAAATTTGTGCAGCTGAAAAACAATGGTAGTCTAGCCTAAGACTGTGCATTGAAAAGGGTATAAATTTTTTACCACTTCATTTCTACTTCAAAGAGGTTTTGAACAGCTAAAAAGGCAAACCATCCAAGGCATGGTACACTGTAATGGTGCTTTTCACTCTGCTGAGCACTGAAGTTCCAGTCCTGCCAGCACTAAATCCAGCGGAATGAACAGCGCCCTGAAGCTGATCTTGCAGGATGCAAACCTTCACTATCCCACCATTCAAAACAAGAGAAATTCAGTACCTCTTTTGAGCCCATGGCTCCCTCTCCTGCTTTACAGATACCTCCCTGGACTTCAGGAATTTTTGTTTTCAGGTACTTTCTAATTGCAAAGCAGGACTGAAGTGTTTAAGAGTCTTTTTAGATGGCAAAGTAAAACAAACAGATTAAGGTAAGGGTCCAGGAAGCAGAAAGCTGTCAACAGTCCTGTGCCTTTGCCCAGTGAGAACTGAATGCTAAATCCTTGATTGCTTCAGATCACGTGTAGCATGGGCTATAATCAGTCATCTCCAGACTATCCCAACCACTTCAGAAAATAAGCCTTTTTTCATACTGCTCTTTTTATCTTATTCTCGTAAACTGGCATGTCTGTATAGACAGCTACTGCATTTAGGCATCCTATTAATTGAAAATGGCAACTTCATGTAACAAAACTGCGCCATTTCAACCAAAATGAAAAAATACTGGTTTGGGGTTTGAAAAGCTAACCATTTAATTTGTGTCTTCAGTAATGATATTTTTTATAATATTGCCATCAGTTTCTTAATGTTAAAAACACAAATATCTATGTTACACATTTCATTTTGGGACAAAGCAAGAGAGAATTTATTTTGATTTATTCCACCCCTAAATGAAGAGAAAGAATATTTAGAAAATTCAGTATAACTATAAACATATTCTGTATGGTGTAAAAGAAATCAGACTGAATGTCCCCTCATATGATAAAAGACAGAATTTTATGCCTGCTAGCACTAAGTTGGCCCTTTATTATGGATGGAGCTTAATGTTATAATACCATATCAACTTCCTTCCTTTTGTCCTGCCTGCATTAATTGCAGAGACCTTCTGAAGAAATTAGTGTGGTGTCAATTACTATGAAAAATCAGTGAAATTGATTCATACCTGTGATTCAGGGCACATACTTATGTTCAATTTCTTTGAGAACAAAATTCAAGGGGAGATTGACATTTCATTCCCCTTCTCTTTTAGATGCAAGTACATTAGTACGTTATCCACTTCTCATCTGACTTATAAAATCATGTTTCAAATCATAATATTGTGCTCTTTGTGACAGAGATGGGGTTATTTTCAACAGGACTCTGAGAAAAGAATTCATGAGCAAACACTTAACTCCAATAAGCTTGACTGCTGTTATGGTTTTGTTACCATTTGGCAGTTCTGACCTTTCTAAACAGAGCTACTAATTTGCATTAAAATTAGCGGGGGTCTGTGCATGATCCCCATTCCAGAAGTCATGCATGAAATATTGCTGCACCACTGACTTATGAGCCTCCAAGCCATTTTCTAAGGCATTGAAGAAAACACCATTACAGAAAGAGACTGAGGGAGGAACAAAAGAGTAGCAAATGAAGTTGGGAGACCAGCAGAGGGAGAGCAAATTACTGCCTACTCCACATTTTTTGTTGTTATTTTATTAATCCTATTTGTAAACAACTATTAGCTTCTCCTATTACTTCTTGAATTTGATGATCAAGGATCACGTGCATGGGGTTCGAAGGCAGATTTGAATGCTGTGAAGGAGCACAGTACAGGCTGTCACATTTGTCCTCTCCATTTCTGTTTCAAGTGTAGCTGTTAGAAACAGTCAAATCATTGAAAAAACACACAAGCACAAAGGAAATGCAGGGCAGCAATTAAGGTCAATGATTATCTGCTGCTTCTACAGTCATTTTCACCTTTTCAAAATGAGCCCACAGTGGTGCTAAACCACTATCAAGGCCAAGCAGTATCCATTCACATCCACTCTGTGCTCACATAAGTCATTGCACAAGGTGGAAGGTTCCAGCGGATGAGGACCCTAATCTCTTCATCCTAGTCAATTCTTGACATGCCTTGGACAAATTACCAAGCTGCAGCCCACTCCCACTGCACCCACAGAGGGCTAAGCCATGCTGTGAACGGAACATATGGCCCTTCTGACAGCACTTAGGCTGTAATCAAGGCTCAGCATGACAGAAGGGTATCTTTTAGATCCATTATATATAGACTTCGGCTCAACCGTTCCTGTTTGTTGCTCTGTCTTTTATAAACTAAGAAGGATTTTCAGTTCAATAAGCAGGATGCATATCCATCCTTTATGGTCTGAAATGTGCTATGTGTTTGTATTCACAGCGAGGCTCTGCAAGAGTGGCAGAGCAAGTGGTAAGCCTCAGCTTTCTGTGAACACAGCATTACGCGCAAGGGGCAGACACTGCCAGCTCTTCTTGATGCTGAAGAGTCCCCAGCTCACAAGGGAAAGATAGCATTGCTTCTGATCATATGAAGGTCACAGAGCTGCATACAAGACAAGTCCTCAAAGACGACAAAGCCAAATGAAAATTCTTAGGCCACAGGTAAAGTAATGCTTTGCCTCGCTGTTGGGAGAGGAGATGCTGAGTTCAGCTCTTTGCACTGCTAAGCTGATCTGATGGCTGCCTACTATTGAAGGCTTCTGAAAGCTTGTAGAGGACTTTTAAAGTCAACTAGCCATGAGGAAGGACAAAAGTCTCTTCCACACTGACCCACCTCCTGGCAGATGTACATTAAAATTACCTACTTTTTCCCTTCCTGAAGACTTTTAGGGTTCTAGCCAAAGCTCATGGGTAGTTTTGGTGATGTTTTCAACAACAATCTGAAGAAGTGGAAGGGAGATCCCATATTTCTCCTCAGACCAGGGACAACTATAATGAATGTGCCAGGGCATTTGAAGGGATGTAACAAAACATACTTTCAAGGCCACTTGGTGTCCAGCCCAGATTGCCTGCAGTTTACTCCACAGGATGGTTCACTTTTGTACTGCTGTTCGTTGTGGGCTGTAGTCAAAACTGCAATGTAGCCCATAAAGAGTGTTTCTGTTTCAGTTCTTCTATGCAAGCCTGCACTGGAAATATAGTTCTCCAAAGTACTCCTGAGACTTCCAAAAGACAAAAGAAATTATGTCTTATCCAAACAAAGAACAATTGTAATGATGACATGCAAGCAGATAAGGCTGTCAATTTAGTACAATAAACTATCCATTCTGGGATATTTTCATTCGGTGATCTATCTTTACAAAGCAATCCAAATGGGAAAGGAAAATGTTTGTAATAAAATAAAAGGATCAGAAAGGAATAAAAATACAGGGAAGAAATAAAACAATGGTGGAACTTTAGGGGATAAAATAAACAATAAAGATGCAGATGGACAGTCCACACTGATGCCAGATGTCAGACAAATCTAAATGCAGTCATACCTGTGTAGTGCTCTCTGCCTACAGGCTGAAGTCAGACAGGACAAATTAGGCAGTGATAAGCACTTTTAGAAAAATACGTACGTGTCTGAAAAAAATAGCTTGGAATTAGGAGCTCAGAGGGAATTTCTGTTTCTGTAAGTCCCTGTATCTACTTTAGTAAGAGCCATTTAGCATGCTAATCCTAACTAGGGCCTCACAATAGAGATGGTTCAGTTAAGAAGGCTTTCTTGAGTGAAACCAAGTGCTCTGCGACACAAAAGTTGGATGTTTTATGGTATATTTGCCCAAGGATGCCTGGACTTGAAGTAGCAAGAATAAGTGCTGCAAGAAGCCAAGGAAAGATCCCAAGAGGCCCAGGAAGATCACAAGGAACTGTTCCACAGCTTCTGTGACCATAGGATATAATGCAAAATGGGTATGATGCTTGCTCACTGGTGGCTGACACAACTGATGCACATTTTGGCCACATCAAATAGCTAATGACATGCATTACTAATGCTTCCGAACTCAGGGCAGTTCCTCTCCTCACCTTCTGAATATGACCTTAACGAGAAGGTGAATGTGCAGACCAGGGGAGGAAACACAGCTCTCATACAAACTATTTATCTATCCTAGCTTTCTAGGAAACTCTAATGAAGATTGCCCTAGCACTCCAGGGAGAAGAGCAAGTGGATAAAGCCACACTATCCAGCAAAATGGGAACAGCGACACTAATTTGTTTTTTGTGTAGTGATTACAAATGACAGAGCTGACCTTTCATGAACTGCAGTTATGGGCAGGTCTGCAGAGCCTAAAATTGGATTGGACAGCATGTCTGCTCAAGCTAATAGTCCTGTTGGTACTTGTCAGTGGCCATGTCATTCCTGCTCTTCTAAACTCTGAACATAAGCTTTGGTTTGAGGAAACTTAGTGACACTTGGAGAGAAATTTTATAAAGCTTCATCAGCATAACATGAGCACTGGTGAATTTTGTTCTATTGAGAACTTTTGGGCAACCTTGTCTCAGTGAAAATGCTGTGGAGTGAAATCATCCATAGAGCTATGTAGCAGAGGACTAACTTTGCCAAAGAGAGACCTTAGTCTTTGTAGAAAGATCAGAACCTGGAAGAAGTACTTAAAAAAAGAGAGTTGTTTCTATATTTGACAATTTAGATTTTATCTGTTACAGTGATGTTGAGGAGGTGGGAACTGAGGTGATGTCAAAAGGTTGAAGGAAAAACACATCCTACACAGTATGTGAATCAAAAGCTATTTCTACCAAAAGGGGGGAAAAAACCAAACCCCAAGGGAAAAAAGAAAGAAAAAAGAACAAGCTATTAAAAGAAAATGCCTGGAAGGAAATAATTTACAGAACTTTGAAACTATTTTCTGCTAGGCAGGAACTTTCCACTTTTGAATTAGTCACATTTTTCATTACAAGGTAGTACCTTTACCTACAGTGCTCTAATACCAGTTTCACCAGGAGAAAGCTGTGGGAAATGATGTCAAAGGCTTTATTAAAGTCTAGGTAGATCCCATGCTGACTGGGCTCGATCACCTGGTTGTCCTGTATGTGCTGCACAGTGTCACTCAAGATGATCTTCTCCATAACCTTTTCTGAGGCACCAGGGTTAGACTGAAAGGCTTGTAGTTCTCCAGATCCTCCTTCCGGACCTTCTTGTAGGTGGGCGTCACATTTGCTAACCTCCACTCATGTGGGATCTCCCCTGTTCACCAGGACTGCTAAGAAATGCTGGAAAGTGACCTGGTGAGAACTTTCCTAGCTCTTTCAGTACCCTTTAGTAGGTCCCATCTGGCCCAGTTGCTGACCATTTCACCTTAGATTATGGGGACTTCATTGTTCTCCCCATTCCTGTCTTTCAGCTCAGAGGGCTGATTACCTGGAGAACAGCTGGCTTTACCATTAAAGGCTGAGGCAAAGAGGCATTTAGTACCTCATCCTTTCCTTCCTCTGTTGTCACTGTTTCCCCTGCTTCTAGTTAAGGATGAAGATTCTCCTTGGCCCTTCTTTTGTTGTCAATTTATTTATAGAAACATTTTTTATTATCTTTTACAGTTCCAGCTGGGCTTTGGTCCTTCTAATTTCCTCCTTGTATAACCTCACAACATTCTTGTAGTCTTCCTGAGTTGCCTGCCCCTTCTTCCATAGGTAATCGTGGAAGCATTCCTTTCAGTTAACGGACATGTGAGCAATCCAGCCTTTGACTTAGCTTCACACGAGCAGTGAGCAAAAGGCTTTGTGAGGCGTTGCAGGTCGATGAAAGGGTTAACAAAAGCACTGAGCAGGACGTCGCGGCGCCGGATCAGGTTACCACAAAGAAAACCTTGCTTGCAAACCAGGAGCCTGTTGCTATGGGCACTTTAAACCACAACCAATCATTGAACCGTTGCTAGCACTCGGGTAAGTGGAGTTAACCAATCAAGTGTTATCGAATGTTCTAGTGTTCTGAAACTTTTCTATAAAAAGCACGTTTGCGCACAATAAATTGTTCAGCTTTTGATCACATTGATCAGTATTGCGTTGTTCCATATCCCCCGCAACAGGTAATAATCTCCACTTTTTTGCCTCAGTTCCAACCAAAGCTTTCTGTTCAGCCAGGCTGCTCTTCAGCTAGTCTTTTGGCATATGGGGACACCCATCCTTCACTTTTAAGATTTGCTTCTTGAAGAATGTCCAGTCTTCCTGGAATCCTTTGCCATTCAGGACTGCCTCTCAGGGGACTCTGTCAACCAGGCTGCTAAACAGGCCCATGTCTGCTCTCTGGAAGTCCAAGGTAGCAGTTCTGCTGACCCTCCTCTTTACTTCTCAGAGAATTGAGAACTCCAACATTTTGTTATTGCTATGTCCAAGACAACCCCCAACTATCACATCACCCACAAGTCCTTCTCTGTTCACAAATAACACGTCCATCAGAATGCTTTCCATAGTTTGCTCCCTCACAGGCTGTGTCAGGAAGTTATTTTCCACACACTCCAGGAACCCCCAAGACTGTTTCCTCTCCACTCTATTATATTCCAGCAGACATCCAGCAAATTGAAATCCTTCACCTGAAGAAGAGCTAGTGACTGAGATTCCTCCCATTGCTTATAGAATATTTTGTCTGCCTCTTCATCGTGGTTGGGTGGCCTGTAACAGCCTCCCACTAATATCTGCCTTGTTGGCCTTTCCCCTGATTCTTACCCATAGTCACTCAACTCTTTAGTTATCATCATTAAGCTCTAGACAATCAAGACCTTTCCTAACATAGAGTGTGACCCCACCATCACTCCTTCCTTACTTATCTTTTCTGAACAGTTTATAGATATCCATTGCAGCACTCCAGTTGTGCAAGTCATCTCACCATTTTTCTGTGATGGCAACAATCTCGTAGTTTTCCTGCTGCACAGTGGCTTACACCTCTTCTGGGGTTTTGCCTGTGCTGTGTGTAGCAGTGTAGATCATATGATGAATTATACATTTTGTTAGCAAAACAAATAAAAAACAAACTCAAGATATTTATATTCCATAGTTAAAAATATGGCTTGGCTTAATTTTCTCAAAATTGCCTGCCAGTATTGTGTAAAGTCTCTTCCCCAGGTTGGCATCACTACACTACCAGAACTATTATGCAATGTAGTTATGCCAATGTAAATTTGTTTTTGCTGGCTTTGCTTATAATGTTTGGAAAGCCAGTGGGAACAAAATAAACAAGAAAGCAAAAACTAGCTGTTGGTGGATGCCATATTTTTGCTAGAGCTAGATGAATGTAGATAAGCTTTTGACAGAAATCTCACAAAAAAAACATATGAATGTATTCTCATTGTGGAACAGAAAGCAGTACTCCCATCCATTCTAATTCTGCAGAAGTATAATTCTTCAAGAGAAGAGACCATGAGTTCCATAAAATTTCTTTTCCTTGTGTGGCTGAGCAAATTTAGGCTCATGTTTTCATGAAACAGGAAGTCCTAATAAATGCTTCTCTGGGAAGACAAGAATCTTCATTCGCTTGCTATGTTTTGCAGAACTTCTTCATTTATTTCTCTACACCATGCTGTGTATTCCTTTCCCCACACCCATATATGGGGTAAGATTTCCATCTGTGATCTTCCCTCTTAGCCATTCCACCCAAAATTCGATTTGTATCCTTTTTGAAAAGACATATATGCCATACAGACCAAGAGAAACATGGCATAGAGTTGAGCTGCCTGCAATAAATAGAATCATAGAATCATAGAATAGTTAGGGTGGGAAAGGACCTCAAGATCATCTAGTTCCAACCCCCTGCCATGGGCAGGGACACCTCCCACTAAACCATGCCATCCAAGGCTATGTCCAACCCCACCTTGAACGCCGCCAGGGATGAAGCATTCACAACCTCCCTGGGCAACCCATTCCAGGGCTGCACCACCCTCACAGTAAAGAATTTCTTCCTCAGATCCAATCTAAACTTCCCCTGTTTAAGTTTAAACCCATTACCCCTTGTCCTCTCACCACAGTCCCTAATGAAGAGTCCCTCCCCAGCATCCCTATAGGCCCCCTTCAGGTATTGGAAGGCTGCTATGAGGTCTCCACGCAGCCTTCTCTTCTCCAGGCTGAACAGCCCCAATTTTCTCAGCCTATCTTCATACGAGAGGTGCTCCAGTCCCCTGATCATCCTTGTGGCCCTCCTCTGCACTTGTTCCAACAGTTCCATGTCCTTTTTATGCTGAGGACACCAGAACTGCACACAATACTCCAAGTGAGGTCTCACAAGAGCAGAGTAAAGGGGCAGGAGCACCTCCCTCGACCTGCTGGTCACACTCCTTTTGATGCAGCCCAGAATACGGTTGGCCTTCTGGGCTGCAAGCGCACACTGCCGGCTCATGTTCATTTTTTCATCAACCTACACCTCCAAGTCCTTCTCCGCAGGGCTGCTCTGAATCGCCTCCCCGCCCAATCTGTAGCTGTGCCTGGCATTGCTCCGACCCAGGTGGAGGACTTTGCATTTAGCATGGTTAAACTTCATTAGGTTGGCATCAGCCCATCTCACAAGCGTGTCAAGGTCCCTCTGGATGGCATTCCTTCCCTCCCATGTATCAACCGAACCACACATGTTTAACTTTCTGTGGCTTTTCTCTGTATCTCTATTACATGATTCAAACCTAAATTTTAGTCCTAAATTTGTAAAATATTCCCTTGTGTATGTTTTCCCCTTCTAGATAAAAGTTCCACTGATTTGTCATTGAAAATCCGTCACTCAGCTAATTTTGCCATGGTTTCAGTAGGCTGAGATCAGCAGAATTAAGACACTTTTATTGGAATGTTTCCAATATATTTCTACAGGAAAAGAAGTAACTTGTATGCTGCATTAAGTAGGAGGTTTATTTTTTTTGTTGTTGTTGTTTTTGTTTGTTTGTTTGTTTTTTTCCTTTCTCTCATTATCAATTCAGTGGCTAATTTTACATGCAGAGGTGTTGTTTCTCTGAAATGTAATTCATCTTCTGTATGGTGCCACCATAATATCAATGTGCCAGGAATTGTTACTATTTTTGCTGCATAAAAGATGGTTTTAGTGTACACTTTATGGACTGATGTGCTAATTTGCATTAGTTTGGGTGAAAGAAGATAATTTGGTATGCGGTCCCTGTAGTTAAGAGTCAAGTTATTCTAAGAGAAGAGAAAGCTTGTTCATCATTTTTATATAAATCTGGTAATCTAGTTCCATTGTGGTGTTAGGTGGGCTGAATGCAGAATATAATCCTGAGATATTTGCATAGGACAGTCTGCATTTTGAATAATTGGTCTATTCCTGTAAAACTCATTTTTGAATGAGAATTTTTGGGTGAGAAATACTTTGCTTGTTCATGAATATTTTCAAGATGAGCAGAAATTGCTCACAATGAAGTATGATAAAAAAAATTACTTAAGAACTGTCCACAAAATGGAAATTTTGAGTCATCAATTAATGTGTGATAGTGTGGTTCAATGACATAATTTTATTTTGACAATTTCAATTTTACTGTTTCATCCCTAAGTTATGTTTTTAACTGAAAAATATTTTGAACTAGTTTTTGAAGAATAAATGAACATGTAATGTTTTAATATGTATTTTTTCATTAAAAATGTTCTTTTATTTGAACTGATACTATTCTGTAGCTTTTCAGGTGGAAAATAATTTAATTAAAATCCCCAGTTGCTTCTATTATCCCCTATTTCTTCTACCATAAGAGAGCCATAGGCAGTCACTAGGAACAAGGGCCTGTCTTCCTAATTTATAAATGTTCTGACAGTTTCTTTTATGTTAAAATCAACCATGAGAAAGTCTTGCTTTTCCTCATGAGATGATCCTTGTTGTGCCATCTGTAACTGCAGTTAAAAACATGCATCAAGTGGAGGTAGAATTCCTTCACTGCTTGGACTCATTACCCTTTCTACATCATCTAAAAGTCATCATTCTGCACTGTCTGACAGCACCATCTGGTTCAGATATAGCCATTTCCAGAGCTAGATGTGCTGCCACCGTTTAGAAAGTGTTTTTTGCCTTTGTGCTGTATCTTCTGAAACTGAAATTCTGATGCTGCTTCTTCAAATGGTCCAAAAAGCCAGAAGTAATGAATAATTCACATCAGAAACAGAGAGATGCAAACAAACAATAGTCTGTGGGCATCTCTTCATTTGCTGGGAAAAGAGGGGATACGCAGGATGTGTTGCTGTCATTTTCAGAGTTTTGAATAACCTTTTCCAGCTGTGGAGAACTCTCAGCTCTAATAGCAGTGGCAGATCATTTAGAGGATCACTGGTTCCATAACACCCTTTCTTAAGTTGTCAACCAGGAATGAGCTATAACACACAAAGATCTCTCTCTGCAGGTGTAGCCTTCTGGGAATCATAATCACTAGACGTAAAGGCCAGTGGTTTGGGTAGAGTTGCAGAGTGTGTTTCAGACTGGGCCAATCTTACCTAATTTCTTTAATTAGGAAAAGAATTTAATACTCATAATAGTGTTTCTTCCATTAACACGTGAGGCAACTTTACTCTGGGAGATGAATGGAGAAATTCAGTGGAAGACTCAAGCTGCCTTGCATCACTTTCTGACAAAAAGCATCCATAAATCTGATTTTCTGTGATTGTAGCAATAAACTTTTGACTGCTCTGTCTCATTAGAGTTATGGAAAGAAATTGGATTATGTTCCTAGCCTGGCAAACTAAGCCTTCTACCTGTGAAATATTAAACCTTATACATGTCAGGTGTGTTCAGAAAGGAATGAGCCTGGGAGCAGAGAGAAACAGAGGTTGCATTGCTAGGTGCAGGAACCAGAAAAAGTACCAGATGGAAATGGTAATGCTTTGGTTTGCTTTATCTTTATTTGTTTATTAAGAAACATGGAACACCAAAACTCTGAAAGGTCACAGTGGCACAGGGAAAAAAATGCACTGAGTACCCATACAGCTGGGTGAAATGTAGCACGTGTACTGACTAATATGGGCATTGATTTTGAAGAAATGCTTATAGACAGGGAGTCATGCTCAATTCTAAGACATCAATTTTAATTGTACTGGAAATAGGAAAAGATGCTCGCCAGAACTGTACAGACAAATATAGCATTATCTGGATTTATGTGAGTAAATATTGGTTCTGCTAGCACAGTGGATGATCAGCAGTGATGGGTTTTCCACAGCATTGTTGCATCCTAATGGCTTCACCAAGAATAACATTCTTGGCAGTTGTCACTTGCTACCATGAGCTGCAGGAGGCCTAACCCACTCTTGATTTGTTGGAGGACTCAAATTGACCCTGGCACCTCCATGCATTACAGAGCATCACACACAGCTCTCTCTCTCAGGTTTTATTTAAATGATTTGAGGCAACCAAAACCTGACTTGCCTGGGATCCATGTTACACTTTTGAGTTAATTTTTTTCAGGTTAACTGAACATGTTTTAGTATGCAGTGTGTGTGAAGAAAAATAAGAAATAAACAGTTAAATGAAAATAGAAGTAGTTAAAAGTAAAATATCTGAATAATTGTAGTTTCTGAGAAAAATTAAACAAAAATGATGAAAAATTGAATTGTATGCAATGGACAATGCAGGTCCTGGAATGTGGCTCTTCATAGCAGAAGTCTTAACAAGGATGTGTCCTTACCTTGTTATCTTAAAGGCATTCTAGAGCAATAGCAGTCATCTACAAAGATATGAGCCTCCATAGCATAATATCAAAGATTTGGCCACTAAGTGCCATTGGGAGTGATGCTGTTACTCTTAGGAAAAGTGCCATTACTGCCCATAGATAAAACAGTAAAAATCTCCATTTATCTTCTACATGGTGTTATTTTCAATCAGTTTCTTTTCTACTTCAAAATCTGGAATAAATGAGGCACAGCTAGTGGATAAAAGATAGGGACTGGCTGTTCTGAAGCTTTTGCTGAGAGGCATGGAAGAGGCAGCTTTCAGTCTCATGGGAATCACACTGCTCCAGAGGGCACGGTTAGTCCTAGTTTCTGTCAGAAAATGGAGGGCATTTGTACTACATATACTTCACCACAATGTGTCAGCTCAGGTTTGAAGCTCTATGGTCTGGCTGAGAATTCATTTACTGCAGCTCCACATGCATTTTGTTTATTGAAACAATAAAAACATGACAAACTCCTGCCATTATAAAATTTTAACTGACACAACAAATGCAGAAATATTCCTTTAATATACCAGCATGCAATGATTTGTAACGATATGTGAGCACAGAAAGGATGACTGACCAGTGGCAGAGTGAATTCTAGCAGTGTGATTCATTTCAGACATTAAATCCTTATAGCTCTCCTGCATCCTCAAATCAAAACCCCATGCTTTCCACATTGCTCACTAGACACTGAGAATAACACAATCATTTTGGAAGTTCAGTCTCGCCTGCAGGCAAGAACTTGTCCTGCCGTAGCAGAAACAAAAGTAGCACAGCAGGACCTTCACTATTAGGAACAGCAGCAGGATTTGTCCTCTTGAAACAATAGCTCTCTTATGTGTGAGCTTAAACGTGGATGTTTCATTTCTATGAATGTCATTCTCAGCTGACTCTGTATCAACCTAGGTACATAATGAGCATAATCATTCCAGGCAATTAATAAGATGATTAATTCCAGAGAAAATATTCACAATTTGGAAACATTTTACGCATTTACTATGAATAATAGGGATCAAGGAAATAAAACTGCAATGATTTTTCACAAATTAACCTTTTGATTACTTAAGTAACACCTCTAACAAGTGTATCATTTGAAGGGCTACCTTGCATGATAGGAGAGACACTGCTGCTCAGACAATTGTCTGGGACTCTTCAGCTGTGTTGCCCTTCCCTGTGTCCCCACCACAAAGCTATTACTTGCAAAGATAAATATGCCTGTCCAATAAAATACTATAATGGGTCAGAATGTGAATGAACATAAAATCTTACAAAATATCTCAACACAGTGATAACTTTTCTTAAAAGAAGCATTTCCTTAATGACAGAACTGTATCTGTCAGCAACAAAACCAACTTGTCAACAAATTGTATTTACACTAGTAGCATCTGGCTACCAGTGACTGCATGCTTTATAAATATAGAGATAGATATATTAGCTAGATTAAATAGATAGATGTAGGATGTTTGCGCTGAATAGACATGAATCCTTACTTAAGGGATTTATCCTATAAATTCTGTGTAGCAGATTACTTTGTACTGGTTGCTTATAGCTATCCAAGCTCTAAATCAAAGAACTATTGGCTTGCATGAAGGATGAGGCATGAATCATATCATATTATAAAGAAACACATCCTTTTTTTAATTTGCTACATGAGGAAAAACCCTTCATTTACTGAGTGAGTCTGTAATAGATTGCAAAATGGCAGATAGAGGCATAAAAACCTTAAGTCTTTGGCACTGAATAGGCTTTAAGGCCTTCCTGATGAACCACGAGTACCTGCAGGCTATGTATGTTCTGCCTCAGTGTGATTCTGTTGCACGCATTTGCAATACTATAGTTACGTATAGCAATCCTATTGTAGATTAAATGCAGCAACCACTCAGCAGGCAGTGGGATGAGCTGATCTAAGATCAGATGTATAGGAAAAAAAGAATATTAGAGGAGTCAGATCAGAAGTTACAGTATTATGTACAGCAGTAACCTACCTGCAATGTAAAGAAATTACTTGCATCATTTTTAAAGCTATAGTCTTCTAAACACAAAGATAAGTAAGGAAAAGAAGAACAGGGAAAGAAGAACAGTTGTGGAGCAGTAACAACAAAGCCCAAGCATGGGATCCTTGAAAGAAATGCTGTGAAATATTTGTTTGATGTTGTAGAGTATTTGATGATCATTACTCCTTCATTTATCCTGTGGTAAACATAAATTTTGCAGGTTTTGGCCCTCTGCACTTTATATATTGGGTGTTGTGAACCTTTGGTGATCTGGATCTGTGTGAAGATGAGGACAGGCTTGCCTGTGGGGACATGGGATGGCCTGTGTTGCTCTCAGGTTATGCCTTCCAGCACTGTGCTCCTGTGTTCAGTCTCTAGACCTTGACCAACCTGCCAGCTCGTCCCATGCCCATAACCACTGCTTCTTTCGCTGTCATGCAGAGTTTTGCCCTGAATTTGTATAACCTAATGACCTCAGGTGTTTTGCTGCTAATTATATTTTGTATTTACCCAGACAGAAGCAATGCTCAAGGAAGTATCTCATCTGTGGAACCCAGTGATTCCCCAATCCAGTGCTTTTGCAATCTTCAAATAAGCTTTTGCCTTACAGTAAAATAATTCTCAGTCATTGAGAATAATTCTCAGGCATCACATAAAATAATATAGACCTAACTAACTGGAACAGCTAGGACAAAATGTATGAATGAAGTATATTTTAGTATGTTATTTAGGGTCTACAAGACTTCCCTATAAAATTATTAAATTTTTAGTTTAATCTTTGCAAGCAAGTTGATTTATTTCCTTGAAATATATTTTATTAATTTTTCTGTCCATTATTCTCAGATGAAAAAGATACTGATTATTTCATAAATTATTCATTGCTTACATTAAATTATTAAATATTTTTGATTTTGTCCTTTTCATATCCCTATATCAAAACTGCATATATGGGGTCCTAATTTTCAGAATAAGCTTTTAGTTTGTGAATTTGTGTTATTTGCATTGTTATATTGTGGACATTCAATCTTTTCTTTAGTAAAGCTTCTTAAAAAACATTGCAAAGGTTTGCTAATTAACCACCATAACAAACTTGCACCCACATAATTAGCAATATGTAATTAATAGAGTGTGCTTTTGATCTTAAGGTCCTTTCCAACCCTAACTATTCTATGATTCTATGATTCTATGATTCTATGATTTCATCACTCTTCATTATTGAAAGCTTGATACAAAGCATAGCAGCCATATAAAGGGATATGGTAGCATTACTACACAGCTCAGAAGAAAAAAGTTGCGTTTTATTGTAACTGCATTAGTAACCTGGGTGATAAAACTAGGCACAAAAACTGCATTTGGCAGGGGTACAGGGGCTGACTTCACCATTCACTCAGATATCACTGTGTAGTCTTACATCTTGTCCAAAAGACAATAAACTAGCTTCTGTTTTCTTTAATCCACATGCTAACCTGGAGTGATGTTACCTGAATGTTGTAATGATGTTGATAAAGGTAGTTTTCACATGTTTCAAGAACACAGAGTTATTCTTTCAGTTATGACCTTAGATGGTCATGATAAATGGACTGAAAGTAATCTCCAAGATTCAGTGAACTTAAATAATGTAACTGAAAAATACTGTTAAAATTGGAGATAGGTGACATGAATGCCAGATTTTCAGGGATGTACATTTCAGCCAATTCGCTGAGACTGGTGGGATTGCTTTTGCTTTTATTTCCCATTGATCTCCCCTTTTAATATATGCATAATCAGGCTGTATGATCCAAACACTGTTACTCTGGAAGATTAGTAATAACACACAGTGGAGTAACACATTATACATACATAGGTTAGAAATTTGTTTCTCCTCGAGGAAAACATTTTCATCAGTTCTTTTACATTTCTCCCATATTTCTCATCAGCTTTAAAAGCATGAAAAATGTGTCACATAATACATTACTTTTTTTTTTTTTTTTTTTTTTTTTTTTTTAGGTTGTTGTTCAGTTATCAAGATCTTGATATGCTACTTACTGGTATTTATTTATTTATTTTAAAGATAACATTAAGATTTACAGCTGTTTCCAGAAGAACATAAAATCCACTGAAATGACAGATTTACAGAATTTTAAAGCAAATTTCAAATGCTCAGCTGTCATCATACCATCCGTTGCAATCGGTATAAATAACTCCCCTTTAATATATGAAGAATTGGGAAGGGAAAAGAAAAAGATATTTGCGTTGCAAGAAAACTCCAGGTGCCCCTACAGTTATCTGGGACATTTTCCAGTTGACAATACGGAAATACTGTCACTCAGGCCAGAAAGCTTGTTGCTATGGGGACACAATAGCAGCATCATTTGACAACTTGAGCATTTGTAAGAGTTGGCAGAGAGAAACTCTGAGAGAGAGGCTGTTGGTTGACTTCAGGTGGGTGTGCACTAGGGGTAGATGGGTGGTTAGGAAAAAAAAACACAGAAATTCTTTCAATATTCCAGTCTCCCCTTCAATTATGGCTGCTTCCTCCCCCTCCCCCCCCCTCTTCTTTTTTCTTTTTTGCAGTATGCCTGCTTAGAATCATAGAATCATAGAATAGTAAGGGTTGGAAAGGACCTCAAGATCATCGAGTTCCAACCCCCCTGCCATGGGCAGGGACACCTCCCACTAAACCATGCCATCCAAGGCTATATCCAACCCCACCTTGAACGCTGCCAGGGATGAAGCATTCACAACTTCCCCGGGCAACCCATTCCAGGGCCCCACCACCCTCACAGTAAAGAATTTCTTCCTCAGATCCAATCTAAACTTCCCCTGTTTAAGTTTAAACCCATTACCCCTTGTCCTCTCACCACAGTCCCTAATGAAGAGTCCCTCCCCAACATCCCTTGTCCTGGGTTCAGCAGTAGCAGTCATTTTTTCTTTTTTCCCTTCTTGGTAGCTGCTGCAGCGCTGTGTTTTTGAGTTTGAGCCGGGGAACAGTGCTGATAACACCAGTGTTTTCGGTTACTGCTTGATGATGTTTGGGCTGGCCAGGGACTTGCTGAGTCTCATGCTCTGCCAGGGAAGGGTGGAGGCCGGGGGGAAGCAGAGGCAGGACACCTGATCCAAACTGACCAAGGAGGTTATTCCATGCCACAGCACGTCATGTCCAGGAGGAAAAAGAACTGGGGGGCCGGAACCCGGAAGAGGGGTGGGTTTTAGTTCACAGCTCGGTCGTCGAGTGGTGAGCAGTTCTGTCCTCTTCCCTCGTATTTCTCTCGTTATTGTTATTATCGGTGGTGGTAGCGGTGGTTTGTGTTGTACCTTGATTGCTGGGCTGTTCTTGTCTCGACCCGTGGGAGTTGCGTTCTTTCGATTCTTCTTCCCCCCCCCCCCCCTTACGGAGTGGGGGGGAAGAAAAAACTCTTCCCTTGTATTTTTCTCTTGTCATTATTATTATTGGTGGTAGCAGTGGTGGTTTGTGTTATACTTTAGTTGCCGGACTGTTCTTATCTCAACCTGTGGGAGTTGCATTCTTTTGATTCTCCTTCCCATCCCTCCAGGAGCGGAGGGAAGAAAGAGGGGGAAGTGAGTGAGTGAGCAAAACTGTTTGTGGCTGAGAAGCTTAAACCACGACAGTTCTTTTTGGCGCCCAACGTGGGGCACGAAGGGTTGAGATAACGACAGGATTAATAGCCACTTGTCACAATGCTGATTTATTGGCTCTCAAGGTTGTTGCTCTGGTTCTCACAGGTTCAGCGTGTGTTACTTCACTTACAGACGGTAATTTTTATCTTAACATTTCTCAGAGAAGGGTTTTGGATTAAGGCTCTTATTGCATTGTACTTTATTGCACTGTTTTTTGATAAAATAGACTCAGTGATCCTGAAACTGACCCGGTTTTTGTTCCCAATGTGGTCACCAGCTCTGTACTTTGGGAGGTATATAATGGGGGTGTTTAGGAATTATACATCTTTTTTCACCTCCTCGGGTGGTCAGCCTGTGAAGGAGACATTCTTTTATGCTCCCAGCACCCCCATCAGACCGTTTACAGCATCTTTCGTGAATTCTGAAGGTTTTGAATGGCCCTTAGACACCCTTGAGACCTGCCTGCTGGTTGTGATGGGGATTGCCATGTTGGCGCGCATATCGAGTGTGCTTTATTCACGACCATTTCGTCTGGTCCCGAGAGTTATGCAGAGTCGGGTTTGGGCTTTGTCTAGGATTAAACAACGATATAGGAGGTCCAAGAGATTTTCCCCGAGGCTGGATAGTCATGAGTGGCAGGGTGTGTGGGATAGCATGGGCAAGTATCTAGGCCAGTGGGCCCCTCCAGTGCTTTGGAACTTCACCAATGAACATGTGCAAAATCCAGAAAAATTAGTAGAACACTTAAAGGAGGTGTGTTGTCATTCTGGTCACACCAGAGATGGACAGATCATGGCTACATGCTGGGGTTTGGCCTATGCTTACAGAGCCCTGTTCAACACCATCCAGCACCTTCAAAAGGAAAAAAAATGCCCCTGGATCTGAGGGTGGAGTAATGGACAGCACAGCTACTCCAACTCCAAGTACAGCGGCTACACCACCCCCAGGGACAAGTACAGCAGCTACCCAAACTTCAGTGATGGACAGCACAGCTGCTCCAGCTACAAGCAGATCAGCTACACCACCACCAGCGACAAGTACAGCAGCTACTCAAACCACAGTGATAATCACCGCAGCTAAACCAGAGGACCACCTCGTACCAATACCGGTTGCCCCTGTACGCAGGAGGAAAACCAAAAAAGAGGAAAGGAAGATGAAGCAAGATGAAGAAACAACGTATTCACCACCTGGGACAGCATCTGACCAGGAGTTATCATCACATGATGAAGAAGAAGAGGAAGAGGTAACTTCCCGATTGCGGACCTCGACCGAGCTACGGAATATGCGAAAGGACTTTACCCGTCAGCCAGGGGAGCACATCATCACCTGGTTGCTCCGATGCTGGGACAACGGGGCCGATGGTCACGAACTAGAAGGTAGTGAAGCCAAACAGCTGGGATCACTTGCTAGGGAAGGGGGAATTGACAAAGCAATTGCAAGAGAGAAACGGTCCCTCAGCCTTTGGAAGCGACTCTTGGCAGCTATGAAAGATAGATTTCCATACAAGGATGATGTTATGAGTCGTTCGGCTAAGTGGACTACTATAGAAAAGGGCATACAGTCTTTGAGGGAATCAGCCATTGTAGAGATGATCTACAATATCAAGCCGAATAATGGGGATGTGCCCATAGATCCAGATGAAGTCGAATGTACACGACCCATGTGGCGGAAGTTTACACGGAATGCACCCCCATCATATGCCCACTCATTGGCAACAGTAACCTGGAATGACATAATACCACCAACAGTGGATGAAATGATTCATAAACTCCGAGAGTTTGAAGACAATCTCACCCCTTCCATCATCTCAGCTGTGGAAAAACTGTCCCAGGACCTCAAACAATTAAGAGACGATCTATCCAGCTCCTCACGTGTACCAACATACGTCTCAGCTATTAACAAAAGGCGCCCAACTGTTCGAGAGAGAAGATATAGAAGGTATACACCACGGGCCACCTTCTGGTTTTACCTGCGGGATCACGGAGAAGATATGACGAAATGGGATGGAAAACCTACTTCAGTTTTGGAGGAACGGGTGCAAGAATTGAAGAGGAGAACAAAAGTCAAGGCTGATCACCCCATGAAGGCTGCGGCTTCAGTCTCTGGTGAGCAGATTCCTAGATGGAGTGGAAGAGCCGATTTTACTGCAGCTCCTGTGATAACGAAGAATAATCCCTTTCTACGAGACTTAAGTGTCCAACGCTGTGATGACCATTAGGGAGGCCCTGCCTCCAGCCAGGGGGAGGTAGGGGACAATCGGATTTACTGGACTGTGTGGATCAAATGGCCTGGCACATCAGTCCCACAGAAGTATAAGGCTCTAGTAGACACCGGTGCACAGTGTACCCTGATGCCATCAAGCTGTCAAGGGGTGGAACCCGTTTATATTTCTGGAGTGACAGGAGGATCCCAAGAGTTGACTGTACTGGAGGCTGAAATCAGCCTGACTGGGAGTGAATGGCAAAAACACCCCATTGTGACTGGCCCAAAGGCTCCATGCATCCTTGGCATAGATTACCTCAGGAGAGGGTACTTCAAAGACCCAAAAGGGTACCGATGGGCTTTTGGTATTGCTGCTTTGGAGACAGAGGAAATTGAGCAGCTGTCCACCTTGCCTGGCCTCTCAGAGGATCCTTCTGTTGTGGGGTTGCTGAAGGTAGAGGAACAACAAGTGCCAATCGCAACCACAACAGTGCACCGGCGGCAATATCGCACCAACCGAGACTCCCTGATTCCCATCCATAAGCTGATCCGTAGATTGGAGAGTCAAGGAGTGATCAGTAGGACCCGCTCACCCTTTAATAGCCCCATATGGCCAGTGCGAAAGTCTAACGGGGAGTGGAGATTAACAGTAGACTATCGTGGCCTGAACGAAGTTACACCACCCTTGAGTGCTGCCGTACCGGACATGCTAGAACTGCAGTATGAACTGGAGTCAAAGGCAGCCAAGTGGTATGCCACAATTGATATTGCCAATGCATTTTTCTCGATTCCTCTGGCAGCAGAGTGCAGGCCACAGTTCGCTTTTACTTGGAGGGGCATCCAGTACACTTGGAACCGACTGCCCCAGGGGTGGAAACACAGCCCTACCATCTGCCATGGACTGATCCAGACTGCACTGGAACAAGGGCAAGCTCCAGAACACCTGCAATACATTGATGACATTATTGTGTGGGGTGATACAATGGAAGAAGTCTTCGAGAAAGGGAGGAAAATAATCCAAATCCTGCTGAAAGCCGGTTTTGCCATAAAACGGAGTAAGGTCAAGGGACCTGCAAAGGAGATTCAATTTTTGGGAATAAAATGGCAAGATGGACGTCGCCAGATCCCCACAGATGTGATCAACAAGATAACAGCAATGTCTCCACCAACTAACAAGAAAGAAACACAAGCTTTCTTGGGTGTTGTGGGGTTCTGGAGAATGCACATCCCGAATTACAGTTTGATTGTAAGCCCTCTCTATCATGTGACCCGGAAGAAAAATGATTTTAAATGGGGCCCTGAGCAACAACAAGCCTTTGAGCAAATTAAACGAGAGATAGTTCATGCTGTAGCCCTCGGACCAGTCCGAACTGCGCCAGATGTGAAAAATGTATTGTACACCGCAGCCGGGGAGAATGGGCCTACCTGGAGCCTCTGGCAGAAAGCTCCAGGGGAGACTCGAGGTCGACCCCTCGGCTTTTGGAGTCGGGGATACAGAGGATCTGAGGCCAGCTATACCCCAACTGAAAAAGAGATACTGGCAGCCTATGAAGGGGTTCGAGCTGCTTCGGAAGTGATTGGCACTGAAGCACAGCTCCTCCTAGCACCCCGGTTGCCCGTGCTGGGATGGATGTTCAAAGGCAGAGTCTCCTCCACACATCATGCAACTGATGCTACATGGAGTAAGTGGGCTGCACTAATTACACAACGAGCTCGAATAGGAAATCCCAGTCGTCCAGGAATTCTAGAAGTCATCATGGACTGGCCAGAGGGCAAAGATTTTGGAATGTCACCAGAGGAGGAGGAGGTGATGCGTGCTGAAGAGGCCCCACCATTCAATGAATTGTCAGAAAGTGAAAAGCAATATGCCCTGTTTACTGATGGGTCCTGTCGCATTGTGGGAAAGCATCGTAGATGGAAGGCAGCTGTATGGAATCCTCGACGACAAGTTGCAGAAACTGCTGAAGGAGAGGGTGAATCGAGTCAGTTTGCCGAGGTGAAAGCCATCCAGCTGGCCTTGGACATTGCTGAACGAGAAAAGTGGCCAGTACTTTATCTTTATACTGACTCATGGATGGTGGCGAATGCCCTGTGGGGGTGGTTGCAGCAATGGAAGCAGAGCAACTGGCAACGCAGAGGTAAACCCATCTGGGCTGCTGCACTGTGGCAAGATATTGCTGCCCGGGTGCAAAACCTGGTGGTCAAGGTACGCCACGTAGATGCTCATGTACCCAAGAGTCGGGCCACTGAGGAGCACCAGAACAACCAGCAAGTGGATAAAGCTGCTCAGATTGAAGTGGCTCAGATGGACTTAGATTGGCAACATAAGGGTGAATTATTTTTGGCCCGGTGGGCCCATGACACTTCAGGCCATCAGGGCAGAGATGCAACATACAGATGGGCTCGTGACCGAGGGGTGGACTTAGCAATGGACACTATTGCCCAGGTTATTCATGACTGTGAAACATGTGCTGCAATTAAGCAAGCTAAACGGCTAAAGCCTCTTTGGTATGGAGGACGATGGCTGAAGTACAAATATGGGGAGGCCTGGCAGATTGATTATATCACACTCCCACCCACCCGCCAAGGCAAGCGCCATGTGCTTACCATGGTGGAAGTAACCACTGGATGGCTGGAAACGTACGCTGTGCCCCACGCCACTGCCCGGAACACGATCCTGGGCCTTGAGAAACAGATTTTGTGGCGACACGGCACCCCAGAGAGAATTGAGTCAGACAATGGGACTCATTTCCGGAACAACCTGATAGACACTTGGGCCAAAGAGCATGGCATTGAGTGGGTATATCACATCCCCTACCATGCACCAGCCTCTGGGAAAATCGAACGGTACAATGGGCTGTTAAAAACTACACTGAGAGCAATGGGGGGTGGGACTTTCAAACACTGGGATACACATTTACCTAAGGCCACCTGGTTGGTCAACACCAGAGGATCTGTCAACAGGGCTGGTCCAGCCCAGTCAGAACTTCTACATACTGTGGAGGGGGACAAAGTTCCTGTGGTGCACATAAAGAATTTACTGGGGAAGACAGTCTGGGTTATTCCTACTTCAGGTAAAGGCAAACCCACTCGTGGGATTGCTTTTGCTCAGGGACCCGGATATACTTGGTGGGTAATGCGGGAAGATGGGGAGGTCCGATGTGTACCTCAAGGGGATTTGATTTTAGGGGACAATAGTCAATGAACTCAATTGTATGCTGTTGCCTGCTATGTAATACTTATATAGCCCACCAACTAGATGTCCTCAGGTCACCAGTGACTGGCTCTCTGACCGTCGTCCCAACAAAGAATGAACTTTAATGAAACCGGATGAGTTCTGCAGTAAAGGAACAATCAGCATCAGCAGGCAACGATCCAGTACTGCACACGGCCTCCCCTGCTCTGAATGACTGTTACAAGAGATGGAGCTTGACGTCGCGGACTGAATGGACTCGGAAGCTTTGTAGGAATTGATCTATGCACTGAGGGATGATCTCTCTCTCCTTCTGTGTGTGTGTGTGGATGTATACATATATATATATGATGGTATATTGAAAATGTGGGATCTGAGCGTGACGTGAATGGTATGGAATAAGGGGTGTAATGTCCTGGGTTCAGCAGTAGCAGTCATTTTTTCTTTTTTCCCTTCTTGGTAGCTGCTGCAGCGCTGTGTTTTTGAGTTTGAGCCGGGGAACAGTGCTGATAACACCAGTGTTTTCGGTTACTGCTTGATGATGTTTGGGCTGGCCAGGGACTTGCTGAGTCTCATGCTCTGCCAGGGAAGGGTGGAGGCCGGGGGGAAGCAGAGGCAGGACACCTGATCCAAACTGACCAAGGAGGTTATTCCATGCCACAGCACGTCATGTCCAGGAGGAAAAAGAACTGGGGGGCCGGAACCCGGAAGAGGGGTGGGTTTTAGTTCACAGCTCGGTCGTCGAGTGGTGAGCAGTTCTGTCCTCTTCCCTCGTATTTCTCTCGTTATTGTTATTATCGGTGGTGGTAGCGGTGGTTTGTGTTGTACCTTGATTGCTGGGCTGTTCTTGTCTCGACCCGTGGGAGTTGCGTTCTTTCGATTCTTCTTCCCCCCCCCCCCCTTACGGAGTGGGGGGGAAGAAAAAACTCTTCCCTTGTATTTTTCTCTTGTCATTATTATTATTGGTGGTAGCAGTGGTGGTTTGTGTTATACTTTAGTTGCCGGACTGTTCTTATCTCAACCTGTGGGAGTTGCATTCTTTTGATTCTCCTTCCCATCCCTCCAGGAGCGGAGGGAAGAAAGAGGGGGAAGTGAGTGAGTGAGCAAAACTGTTTGTGGCTGAGAAGCTTAAACCACGACATCCCTATAGGCCCCCTTCAGGTATTGGAAGGCTGCTAGGAGGTCTCCACGCAGCCTTCTCTTCTCCAGCCTGAACAGCCCCAACTTTCTCATCCTATCTTCATACGAGAGGTGCTCCAGTCCCCTGATCATCCTCGTGGCCCTCCTCTGCACTTGTTCCAACAGTTCCATGTCATTTTTATGTTGAGGACACCAGAACTCCACACAATACTCCAAGTGAGGTCTCACGAGAGCAGAGTAGAGGGGCAGGATCACCTCCCTCGACCTGCTGGTCACACTCCTTTTGATGCAGCCCAGGATACGGTTGGCTTTCTGGGCTGCAAGCGCACACTGCCAGCTCATGTTCATTTTTTCATCAACCCACACCCCCAAGTCCTTCTCCGCAGGGCTGCTCTGAATCTCCTCCCCGCCCAGTCTGTAGCTGTGCCTGGCATTGCTCCCACGCAGGTGTAGGACCTTGCACTTGGCATGGTTAAACTTCATCAGGTTGGCATCAGCCCACCTCACAAGCGTGTCTAGGTCCCTCTGGATGGCATTCCTTCCCTCCAATGTATCAACCGAACCACACAGCTTGGTGTCATCGGCAAACTTGCTGAGGGCGCCCTCAATCCCACTGTCCATGTCACCCACAAAGATGTTGAACAAGACCGGTCCCAACACCGATCCCTGGGGGACAACACTCGTTACTGGTTTCCAGCTAGACATTGAGCCATTGAGCATAACTCTGTGCGTGCGGCCATCCAGCCAGTTCTTTATCCACCGAGTGCTCCACCTATCAAATTGATGTCTCTCCAACTTAGAGAGAAGGATGTCATGGGAGACAGTGTCAAAGGCTTTACACAATTCCGGGTAGATGACATCAACTGCTCTGCCCCTGTCCATCAGTTCCGTAGCCCCATCATAGAAGGCCACCAGATTGGTCAGGCAGGATTTCCCCTTAGTGAAGCCATGCTGGCTGTCACCAAGCACCTTGTTGGTTTTCATGTGCCTCAGCATGCCTTCCAGGAGAATCTGCTCCAAGATTTTGCCAGGGACAGAGGTGAGACTGACTGATCTGTATTTCCCTGGCTCATCCATTTTCCCCTTCTTAAAAATGGGGGTTATATTTCCTTTTTCCAGTTGTCGGGAACTTCACCTGACTGCCATGATTTTTTAAATAGGATGGACAGTGGCTTAGCAACTTCATTTGCCAGCTCCTTCAGGACCCGTGGATGGATTTCATCCAGTCCCATGGACTTGTATGTATTCAGGTTCTTAAGATGGTCTCGAACCAAATCCTCTCCTACAGTGGGCCCAGGGTCTTCATTCTCACAGTCCCTGCGTCTGCCTTCCAAGACTTGGCTTGTGTGGTCAGAGCATTTGCCGGTGAAGACTGAGGCAAAGAAGTCATTAAGAACCTCAGCCTTCTCCAAATCCAGGGTAGCCAGTTCTCCTGATAGCTTCCGGAGGGGGCCCACGTTGGTCCTAGTCTGTGTTTCATTTGCAGTGCACCTATAGAATCCCTTCCTGTTACCCTTAACATCCCTAGCCAAGTTTAATTCTAAGTGGCCCTTAACCTGGTCCCTAGATTCCCGGACAACATCCCTGTATTCTTCCCAGGCTGCCTGACCTTGCTTCCACCTTTTATAAGCAAGCTTAACATCTTTGAAAGAAGACCGTATTCAGATATCACTTAGCTATACGTCCATCCTGCGATGTATATATACAAAACTGTGCAAGAGCTGGCAAAGAGATAAGGCTGCATTAAAATTTGTATGATTTTGGCTATTTCCTCTGAGTAGTCACATCATAAACCAAGAGATTATAGTTCCTCTGCAGTTCAGATGTGATGGTACTTAGAATATTATAGTAAATGCAGCACTGTAAATAGGAAATCAGATATTAACTTGAGAGAGTTTAAGAACATGTAACAGTCAGTATCAAAACTGGAGACTGGTTTATAAAGATGAGAGAACTAGCACTGTTTAAGTTGGCTGAATATCAGGTATGTCACTAGTTAGCTCATATTTCAAGACTCTGCAGTTAAGCAACTGTTTAGGCAAATAATAGTATTATTGGAAGAAATTTGGGTGGAACTCAGGAAGATAAAATCCAAAGCAAATATAAGGGAAAGAATCTTACTTATGAGTCTATTACATTAGAGAGTAATCACAGTTTCTGAGGAAAAGCATTTTTCACTTGCAATGTCCCAAGTGACATTGGACAGTGTATGGGAAAATGTGCACCACAGAATCTCAGAATCACAGAACTGTAGATTCACAGGATGGTTGAGGTTGGAAGGGACTACTGGAAGTCATCCTGTCCAACTTCCCTGCTCAAGCAGGGTCATCTCGAGCACATTGCTCAGGATTGTGTCCAGGCAGCTCTTGAATACCTCCAGGGAAGGAGACTTCGCAACCTCTCTGGGCAGCCTATTCCAATTCTCTGTCATGCACTAGAGAGAAATTGTGCAGTGTGTGGCAGCTGAGAAATATATACATCTTTCTATTTCTAATACTGGGAGGAGGTGAATAAAATCTGCTGACTGCATTGGACTGCTTTTCTAGGTGAAATAAATAAAGGCCACAAGGACTGAAAAATTATTCTGTAGTAGTGTATAAAGAATCGGAAATGTGCTGTATTTGAGTTTATGTACTTACATGCACAAAACCTCCAGGTTCCAATGCTGTGGGAGGATGTAGGGTGAGAAACTGTGTTGCACCTCAGTGATAAATGAGGAACAGTAAATTTTCTTAAACTGCAGTGTGGTCTGAACATATTAATGGGCGTGATATTATATTACTGAGGGTATTTGGGAAGGTTTTCTATTCTGTAGTATTTTTTCAGGGGAATAACTATCTGTCCTATCTCCACCAGAAAAAAGAAACAAAGCAATGAATGTTTTCTATGCTGTGATGGCACAACATAAATATTAGATGTGATCATAGTTTGTAATCTTTGTTTCTATAGGAAAATTTTCTCTGTTTCCCTTTTGTTCTTTTATGATCATGCCACCCAGGCAGTTTCCTTTCCATCTGCAAATCAAAATCAATTAAAAATATTCCTACAGGACTTGATTTTTAGAGAACCTACATATGCACACCTCTAATTGAAGTCGATAGCTGCAGGCATGTGGCATCCCTGAAACTCAGGCTCTATGGAGCTAAGTAACAAAAAACATATGCATTTTGTGGATATTATACCATGGGAGAAAACTCTAAATAGGCCCTGAAATAATGAAGCTGCATGTTTTATGCTGTAGTCCAACTTGCAGTCACTTGGCCATCTCACCACAGGGGAAAAAAGGGATCTTGAGAGTTATTGAACATTGCCAATTTTTTGCTGTGGATCAGCTTGAAGTTATTTAGCACAGATGTTCTTGTAATTGTGACACACTGGGAAAATCCACATGCTCAATAGCCCTCAAACTTGCACTTCCATCTGTGCAGTGTGATGGGGTACAGTTACTGCACACGGCTGCAATATAAAACATACAAGAATAATGTCAGGCTGAAGATGTGCTGAAAGATTTTTCTTAGCACCATCAGCACTTTTTATCTACCTGTCTCCCTGTAGTTCTGCATTTAGATGGAGTACAATTATAAGGCAGTAAAATGTATGTCTAGTGAAAACAAGAGTGTGTAAAGAACTGTACAAAATTTAACAGTGTGGTGAGAAAGCTCTCATGATATGAAATGGCTGATGGGAATTTAACAGTATGTTGTTAGATCCAGAAGTATTTTTTATTTGCATTCCTAGGTCAGTTTTGAGCCATTGAACTGGATAGTAACTGAAAGATAGAATGCTTATGATTACATTAGGAAAAGTGCATGACTTGATCCACAGTGGTAAAAACATGGATTCTGAAAAATCTCTCCTCATCCTAATACCTTCTTAGCCTTTGATCACATTCTATAAAGTACAGGGAAAACCCTCCACCTTTTCTGATTAAACAAACATTTTCAAATCAAAACAGTGTGTACCAATCCAGAAAACAAGAGAGGAAGACTTTTACACCTTTGAAATTTAAATAGGCTTGAGTGTTAATTACTCATAACTTATTTCTTCAGTTCAGGATCAGGCTACAAAGAAGAAAAGAAAGTAATCTTTCAGCATTTAGGCACATGCAACTAGGTGCAGAAAGACAATTTTTTGTTGGTTCTAATCAGGCAGGGTGAAAGCTCTGTAATCATATAATTTTTTCTTGTGCTGCTGCTGCTGTGAGTCCCATTATCTACTCCTATCAAGACAGAAAATGAAAGTATTACCCCAGCCTTTGACTTTATAGCCCTGGTAACAGGGTGGGCTTGTCATTTAACTTTTTCTCTACAGTGAGCTGCTGTTTCTGTTCTGCAACCCTTCCTAATGTCAACCTAGTCATCCAGCACTACTGTACATCTGGTACTGCATGTAACATTTTCTTTCTCTCAAAAAGACATAAAACGACTTGTGCCATAACACTTAATATTAAGGCACTACCTTCCCTGACTGCAAGACTAACTTTCTACCTAAAAGGCATCAGAAGAATCTGATGCACAGATATCTTGAGGATTCTCCTGCAATGGGAAAGAGTAAATTTTGTATGCTAGATCCAAAACCTATGCAAAATCTATGAGGACAAAGAATGCTGTTTACATATCCTTTTCCTTATGATATTTTCAAGATTAAATTAATGATGTCAGACATTCCTTTTCCTTTTCCTGTTCCCCCTTCTCCCTTCCCTCCCCTTAGTTTCTTTCTTTCATTCTTTGCCTTTTTAGAACGACTATGGTGAGCCCCTAACAGTATATGTCAAAATGCAAGATCTGCGCTGCGTTGTGAACTGTTTCTTTGCTGACTCATCTGCCACAGCTAATCAAGACTTTTTGGTCTACACACTGCCACATTTTAAACCTTTTAGCAGTAAAGAAATGCTCTTTGCTCAAAAGCTTTTAAATTGTAGCACATGGTGGGTAGCTGATAAGAATTTTTATTTTTCCAAAATGGAAACTCTTTTCTTGTTATTGCTACTTGGTCTCCTATTCTATTTACCAAGTTACAAGGTTTCTGGTGCCTAATTTTTTTTTTTTTTTTTTTTTTAAGCTGAGGAAACTGGTTGCTATTTATGCAGTCTCATGCCTTTTCAAGTTGATTTCAACTGCACCTGTCAGTGGCACACAAGCCTAGGTTATTCTTTCCTTGTTCCACCACTACACAGGAAGAGAAACACAGATCCTAAGTCTACATGTTTCAGGAATGAAGTTGTGAGGAGGAAAAACTACCTGGGTTTTGCTGGGTGCAACACATTCAGTTCAGTATAGCCTGTCAGCTGCACTGGCAAGGAGACGAAAGCCCACAGCTTCCATGATTTTCTAGATTTTATGCTCTCCCTGTTACCCATTCTAAGTTGTCTGTATTGTCCTCTTTTGTCTGAAGGTGTTAGCAACTACTGTCCACCACAACAGGTTCCACATGTTCCACATGAGGACTCACATGACTTGGCCTCACTAATTTCCCTCACCATTTTGGTGTCTAGGGGTAAAAGTAGTTAGCAAGGGAAGAATCAGTGCACTTTGATGAAGAGTGCAGTCTCTGTATGCTTTTTCTAAAATAGACATCAAGCACTGTGTCACTGCTTCTCTTCTCAGCAGGTTTTTTTTTTTTTCATCTGGTTAGAACCACTTCCCAGATGTAACAAGATGAGTACCTTTCACTTTGGGTATTACAGAAATTTAGATAGAAGCAAAAATTACTGTATTTAGGACCAAGATTGAGTAAGCTGCCCATTTTGCAGTGATGCTTACCCATGCATCAAGTATAAAACTTTGACCCTTCATCACCAATTAACTTTTCCATTTTGGAGCTCACAAGTGTAAACCATACAATACAGACCTGATTGAAAGATGTTCTAGAGATACATGTGTTAAGAAATATAACTCATAATCACTCACAATGTTTTTTAAGTCTTGTCGTTTTTTCTGATTTTTTAGTTACCAAAAAATTAAAAGAGTAATTTTACAGACATAGATCATTTAAACTCCTGTGAGGTCCAATACATTCCTTTTACAGAAGTTATATTTGTATAGAAGCTATACCTTTAATAGCTTTTTGTTTGATTGTAAAATGAAAACAAGATCTCAAGACATTTTCTCAATGATGAGGAAGTCCAGATGATTTGCAGAAAAATAGGAATATCAGGAAATCCTGTTCTTGGCAGAGGTTTGTCTTAGTTGGACGCTGATGAAAATGGTGAAATTGGCACACTATGAATTAGAAAGATCAATAAACTCACGGTAAGGATTGGGTTTTTATTTCTTGAAATATTTCTGAAGTGGAAGTAGGCTAGAGATGGTACAGTACAAGCAGATTTTAAAACGTTCTTATCCAGTGAGTTACATAAACTGTGTGCTACTACTTAATATTGTCGCTTTCTAGTTCAGCTGCATTCTTTTCTCTCCATAAGTTTCTACAGTAAGAGCTCTGCAAAGGTAGAGATACCTCTATTTTTTACCTTGAAGGTATTATATATTCCTGCCTGGTCTCTCTGCTCCACAGTACTATAGTCCAATTTACTTTAGTGACTAGGAATCCTGAAATCCTGGGACCAGAAAAGAACTTAAAGAAACCATCTCATCCCTTTTGTTTGTCTAACTGTTATTTAAAGCAAATGCCATCCTTTAGTCTTCTCTACTCTGAATCAAACAACTCACTTCCTTTAGTCTTTCCCTGTAGGCCATACTTTAAGCCTCTGATCTTTCTTTTTCTTTCTTTTTTTTTTTTTTTCCCTAGACCTTCTGCACTGATCTATGAGTTTGTTGAAGCGTAGTGCCCAGGACTAGACACAATAGTCTATCTAAGGCCATAGTGTTGAATAAAACATTGAACAAAATAGAGAGATTAGTGCACATTTCCTTCCAGTCATACTCTTTCCTGCTGATACATATCCTGAGGCATTTGCCTGTTTCACAACAGCATAACACTGTTGACTCATGTTCCCTTTATGACCCCTTACAACCCCTCATTTATTTTTTTATAGAATTGTTTATAGACAGTTATTTGCCATCCTGTATTTATGTGGTTAATTAATCTTAAGTGTGGCATCTTGCATTTACCACCACTGAATATTGTCATATTTTCTGTCTATATCTCTGATTTATTAAGATTGTCTTGAATTCTGTCCTTGTCCTCTATTCGTTTGGTTTCTCCCCTCCCAGCAAATGGTATCTGTAAACTTTATAAGCCTGCTCTCTATTGCTTTCAGGTTAGTAATGAAAATATTGAATAGTACCAAACCCAGAAGAGATAGACCATTAGACTTCATCCTGCTATGCGTGTATTTGTGAAGAAAAAAAAGCTGAGATCACAATTCCATTGTAACATTCATATATGAAAGTTGGCTAAGGACTGACAATATGATTTTATTATAGCAGTTAAAGACTTTATGATAATCTGAATTCAAAACAAGGACAATAAATATTTCTCCAAAAAGGAACATGAATTTGTGTAGTGAAAGGATTAGTTTGTTTTCTAGTTTCCCCTCTGCCTACATATGCTTTCTTATAGTTGCCACAGATTTCCCTTGTGACCTCAAAAAACATACCATCAAAAATGTCAAAAGCTATACAATTTTGTGAAACATTTTGTCATCAATCAACTGTTATTTAAAAAGTTTATTTTAAAATATGCCATGCAGCTTTAATATCTGTAGTTGAACTACTGACAAGCAAAATTTTATACTAGTTGCCAAATAGTGCAATGTTACCTGAGAAAATTAGATGAAATTGGAAGGACGAAAAGTGAATTGATTTCAGGGAAATCTTTCTGACAATAAAACAAATGGGTCTGAGCTCTTAAGGGAAGATGTGGAAACTTCTTTGTGTTGCTGCACATGGCAGGAGGGTTAAGAGTAGATGATCTTCAAAGGTCCCTTCCAACCCAAACCATTCTGTAACTCTACAATTCTATGAACTTCAGTTCTCAGAATTTTTCACATAAGTGGACAAGTGTCTCACAGGGACCAGCTCTGCCCTGACAGGCAAAGGATCCCATCTGAGGTCACCCAGAGAATTAATGCAGATATTTCACATCTACAGCTGCTAATGCCAAGGAGCACATGATCTCCATTAGGCATTACAAAGGAGAAAAGGGAGTCAATTCACCTGAACTCACACTAGTTCAGTGCTTGAAACGTCTAGAAGGCATAGTACACTGAGGGGTTTTTTTATTCCTTCTACTGTTTTCCCAATGTTATGAATTCAAAGGAATGGTGCTTTTTTGTTTCTTTGCGATAGCCTAGTTCTTATTATAGTATGCTTATTATAAACCTTATCAGAGAGAGGAAAGTCTTCACTATTCAAGTTTAAAAGAAAATCATTCCTCGTTGTGGAAAAAAAAAAAAAAAATGAGAAAGAGCAATGAATACTGTACCAGTGACTGTAGTTTGAAGAATCTACTTTGAACATGTGAAGGAATAGAAAGCAAATGATATTATTTCATAAATGTCTGTTACAGGTTGTTTTCAATTTTTTGCTTTATTTACTTCATGAAGCCAACTGCCTTACTCTCCCTACTCTTTATATGCTATTTTATATGAATAGTAACAAAGTACAAGAGAGAGATCAAACTGCATGTGGCAGATGGTAAAGGCACACTTAATGTGCTGTTGGGAAAAGTATTATAGAAATGAGGACTATTCAGAAGCACTCAGTGAAAAGTAGTACATTACACATAGGAGGACACAGTTTTTCCAAATTGAGGAAGTGTGAATTTAGCCCAGCTCCAGATTAATCATGGTCCCAGAGTCAGTAATGTGTGTTAGCACTTGCGCTGATTTCTAGGTCTTGGAGGGTTTGGGATCTGCAGCTAGAGACTGGGAAGAAGGTGGTGAACTATGAGAAGTACATTACACTGACCCATTTCTCAGCCTTTTCTCTCCCTAGCTGAAGAAAATCTGGCAGTCAGATATATTTATCAGTTTCAGCACACTTCCTTCTCGAATCTCAGGACTCACCTTTAAGCAGGGAGACTGAGATCCCTGCCAGTGGAAGGCAGCTATTTTGGGTCAGGTGTAATCTGGTCTGGGAACCCACACAAAGGCAGTTTTCTCACGTGGATGGATGTCTACTCATGGACTCTACATATTGCCAGCAAGAAGAAATTCCTCCCTTTTCTGTATTGCTTTTGTACTTGATCAGTGTGTGACTGAATGTTTTGGGGATACTGTGGTTTTGCATAAGGACATCCCATTTCTGATTTTGACTTTGGTAGTTAAATTTTTTTGGGTGAAGGAGAAAATGAGAATATAAGTAGTGAAGCTAGAGGAACTTTTTATCAGGAGACTCTAATATATGGGTTTTTCTGTTCATATATGGTTTGCTTGACATATGCAGCAATTTCCACTAAAATTGTGCTTGGATTAATTCATGACAATTTTATTTAATGTACATTTAAGTTACAAGAGATGTTCATATAAATTGAATGTGAACTTGTTCTTCTTAACCTTTCCCTGTTCACATGATAAATTTGTCAGAAAAAAACCTGTATTTTACTAAATGTACATAGTATGATGGAGTGGGTTTCTGATCACAGATTGGACCCTAGACATTACTATAATGCAAATAATAAAAAAAATTTTGCCAACAGAAAGCCTATATATATTTATATGCCAGGAATTGCCTCCTGTTTTTTTATTCTTTCCTTTAGAAGTTTAGAGTGTTTTTTGCTAGTCACTCAAGTACTAAATATTTAGCATCAATTCATATGAAAGTTGCTTTGATCTTCCTGTAAATAAACAGGCTCTCTTTCTCCCATAAGACTCTTTCTTGAAAATGATTTCTTTCATCAAGTAGTTTGTCACCTCTCTGTGAACATCAATACTGTTTCCTTTAGAACTTCAAACAAGTATTTCCTGCACGTTTACAGGAAACATATTAAACACTATAAATGGCAACCTGCCTTGCACCTGATTCAACAGCTAAAGGCTTGGGCAACTGAGTGACACAGCCCTCTCCTAACATTGTCACAGATAAGTGTCATGTATGCAATGCCTCTTCTATAATAATGTTAACAATCACGCATATGCGTTTGTATATGTGTATATATATACACACAACTACCTATATCTATTAGTATATGTATTTATATACATATACAGACTGAAGAACTCCTTTACACAGCCTGAATGTTTAAATACTGATGACACAAAACCCGTCATTATATTTTGCATTTAGTTCCCAATAACGTTGTTAGAAAACCCCAAAGCACAATGACAACAACCAAGAATGTCATTCAAATGAAGATCCTCTATGGGTTGGAGGATAAGCAAAGAGGAATGCAATAAACTGGGAGGAGAGGGAAGACAGAAAGAGGAGAGGGAGGACAGAAAGCTCATCAAGCTGGAACTGCAGCAGAGTATTTGTTCATCCTCCAAAACAGACTGTGATCTCTGAGGCCTCATATGAAAATAATAATTAAAAAAAAGATCGATTCTACCATGCCTGCCTAAAATACAAAAATCCCACTCCAAATATCTCTGGAACTCAGTTTCCTTTCCACCTCATAGATGAATACTTAGTACACTTTTGGCAGAATTTTACCCTTCGAATCCACCCTTAATTCTGTTGCCTCTTTTTACACAAGTCCTTATAGAATAGTAGAATCATAGAATAGTTAGGGTTGGAAAGAACCTTAAGATCAGCTAGTTACAACCCCCCTGCTATGGGCAGGGACACCTCACAGTAAACCATGCCACCCAAGGCTCTGTCCAACCCAGCCTTGAACACCGTCAGCAATGGAGAATTCACAACTTCCTTGGGCAATCGATTCCAATCTGGGATTGCTCCGACTCAGCTGTAGGACCTTGCACTTGTCATGGTTAAATTTCATCAGGTTGGCATCAGCCCACCTCACAAGTGTGTCAAGGTCCCTCTGGATGGCATTCCTTCCCTCCAATGTATCAACCGAACCACAGAGCTTGTTGTCATCGAAAAACTTGCTGAGGGCGCACTCAATCCCACTGTCCATGTCACTGACAAAGATGTTGAAGAAGACAGGTCCCAACACCGATCCCTAAGGGACACCACTCGTTACTGGTCTCCAGCTGGACATTGAGCCATTGAGCACAACTCTTTGTGTGTGGCCACCCAGACAGTTCTTTATCCACCGAGTGCTCCACCTATCAAATTGATGTCTTCCAATATAGAGACAAGGATGCCATGTGGGACAGTGTTGAACGCTTTGCACAAGTCCAGGTAGATGACATCAACTGCTCTACCCCTGTCCATCAGTTCCGTAGCTCCATCATAGAAGGCCACCAGATTGGTCTGGCAGGATTTCCCCTTAGTGAAGCCATGCTGGCTGTCACCAACAACCTTGTTGGTTTTCATGTGCATTAGCATGCCTTCCAGAAGAATCTGTTCCAAGATTTTGCCAGGGACAGAGGTGAGGATGACTGGTCTGTAGTTCCCTGAGGTCACCCATTTTCTCCTTCTTGAAAATGGGGGTTATATTTCCCTTTTTCCAGTTGTCAGGAACTTCACCTGACTGCCATGATTTTTTAAATAGGATGGACAGTGGCTTAGCAACTTCATTTGCCAGCTCCTTCAGGATCCACGGATGGATTTCATCAGGTCCCATGGACTTGTGCACATTCAGGTTCCTAAGATGGACTCGAACCAGATCCTCTCCTACATGGGCCTAGGGTCTTCATTCTCACAGTCCCTGCGTCTGCCTTCCAAGACTTGGCTTGTGTGGTCAGAGCATTTGCCGGTGAAGACTGAGGCAAAGAAGTCATTAAGAACCTCAGCCTTCTCCAAATCCAGGGTAGCCAGTTCTCCTGATAGCTTCTAGAGGGGGCCCACGTTGGTCCTAGTCTGCCTTTCATTTGCAGTGTACCTATAGAATCCCTTCCTGTTACCCTTAACATCCCTAGCCAAGTTTAATTCTAAGTGGGCCTTAGCTTTCTTAACCTGGTCCCTAGCTTCCTGGACAACATCCCTGTATTCTTCCCAGGCCGCCTGTCCTTGCTTCCACCTTTTATAAGCCGCTTTTTTCCTTTGAATTTTGCTCAGCAGGTCCTTATCCATCCAAGGATGCCTCCTGGCCCTCCTGCTGAACTTCCTTCTAGTTGGGATGTATCGCTCCTGAGCTTGTAGCAGGTGATCCTTAAATATCAACCAACAGGCTTGGGCCCCCCTGCCCTCTAGGGCTGTATCCCATGGAATCTTACTGAGCAGGTTCCTGAAGAGGCCAAAGTCTGCTCTCTTGAAGTCCAGGGCAGTGAGCTTGCTGCACACTCTTCTCACTGTCCTGAGGATCTCGAATTCCACCACCTCATGATTGTTGCAATCAAGGCTGCCCTGGAGCATCACATTTCCAACCAGCCCTTCCCTGTTGGTGAGCGCAAGGTCAAGCATGGCACCTCTGCTTGTCGGCTCATCTATTACATGCAGAAGGAAGTTGTCTTCCAAACAATTGAGGAACTTCCTGGATTGCTTGTGCCGGGCCGTACTATCCCTCCAACATATATCAGGGTGGTTGAAATCCCTCCATGAGAACAAGGGCCTGTGAGATTGAGGATGTTCCTATCTGTCTATAGAGCGCTTCATCCACTGAGTCCCCTTGGTCAGGAGGTCTGTAACAGATCCCCACAATAATGTTTCCCATCACTGCTCTCCCTTTAACCCTGACCCACAAACTCTCTACTGACTGCTCACCTGTCGCCAGACAGAGTTCAATACTCTCCAGTCAATCCCTAACATAGATGGCAACTCTCCCTCCCTGCCTACCGGGCCTGTATTTCCTAAAGGGCCTGTAAACTTCCATTCCAACACACCAGTCACAAAAGCCATCCCACCATGTTTCTGTGATGCCTGTTATTATCATACCCCCATAGATGTGCACACATCTCTAATTCCTCTTGTTTGTTCCCCATGCTATGAGTGTTTGTATAGGGGCATCTGAGCCGAGCTCCAATTGAAGCCGGCTCATTGGTTCTAGCAGCTGGAATATCTCTACATTGCTCCGAACGTTTACTGTAGGTGCTGGCAACCGACTGGGTGTGTTGGGATGGAATGATGCCCCCCTCCCCCAACACATCTAGTTTAAAGCATCCTTGACCAGTCTGGCAAGCCTCCTACCAAATCCACTCTTCCCTTTCTTTGTCAGACCAGCTCCACCAGCCCCCAGTACACCAGGCCTACTAAATTGAGTCCCATGTTCAAGGTACCCAAACCCCTAACTATAGCACCACCCTTCTAACCATTTATTAACCTGGCCAATCCTCCTAGCCTTTTCAAGGTCCTCCCCTTTATCCTGGAGAATTGACAAAAAGATACTCTGAGCTCCAGAGCCCCTAACCACCTCTCCCAGAGCTCTGTAGTCCTTCTTTATGTTCTCCAGGCTACTGCTACCTATATCACTAGCACCCACATGGATCACTAGAAGTGGTAATAGTCAGTGGGACTGACTAGAGCAGGCAGCTTCTCGGCCACATCCCTGATCCGAGCCCCTGGTAGGCAACACACCTCCCTTGAGACTGGGTCAGGCCGACAGATGGGTGCGTTTGTTCCTTTCAGAGTAGAGTCCCCTGCTACTACGGCCCAACGCTTTTTCCTGGCAGCACCAGTAGTGATCTTCTTTGCCACTGCATCAGCCGGTTGCTCCTGGTAGGAGTGTGGTTCCTCATCGGCCCCCTGCAGGACAGCAAAGCGGTTCTGGGTGGGGACAACAGATTTAGGAGGAAGCCCCTTGCTTTTAATTGTCCTCTTCCTCCTTTTTTTATTGGGTTTTTTTTTTGTTTGTTTGTTTGTTTGTTTTTTGTTATTGTTTCCCAGCTTCCTGGGTTAGCGGCCTCATTTCCTGCATGAGCGACAGCGGACGCTTGGGGCCCGTGCACAGTTTGGGTCTGGAGCAAGCAGTGCTGTTTCCCCTCAGCTTCCCTGATGCCTTTCAGGCTAGTAACAGCGTCCCGCAGCTCAGCCCCCTGCTGCAAGAGGACCTCCACCAGGGAGCACCGAGTGCAGCCCTGCCCATTGCGCACCCTCCTCTCAGAAGAGCAGCGTAGGCGCCCTCTACACCCCGAGCTCTGCGCTGCAGCTTCCCTTCTCTTCAGCTCTGTCTGGGTGCCTACACTGGCCGCTGCCGGGGCAGCCAGAGTAGAGCTCCCAGACAGGACCCTGGTCATACGGCGAGTGCTCACTATCCCGCTCACCTGCCCGTGCGAACTGCCGCACGAACTGCCTCGAACCCGCCCGGGTCGCTCATACTCCCTGGGGAGGTTTTTACCCAGTCAGGGTGGTACCGCTCCTCCTGGCACCGCCCCCTGTGAGTCAGCTGCTCGCGTCCGCTGAGCTGCCGGCTCCTGGGCAAGTCCTGTCGAGAACTTGAGGCTCCCTCGGTGCCTGTTGCTGCTCCAAGCTGAAGCTCCTGGACGCCGAGCCTCCCCCCGATCAGGCGCTGAAGGCGTCCTCTCTCACGCTAGTCATCTGAGCATTCCACTGTAAAGTGCTCCTTATTTACTTTAATAATGAAGTCCATATATAACTATGTAATCATGTCAGTAGAATCTGGTATTCAATGTCTAAAATGTGATTATTGGGCAGAAAGTAATGGATGAGTCTATTTTTTGAAGACAGAGTTTCAAAATGTATTTTCTGCAGAACTAATTTGTTGAGACTCTGAGAAAGAAATGGTTCAAGCAAGTGATTCTTTTCCCTAACCAGCTTCCTGGCAGTAATTTGTATGATTGTCCTCTTCACTTTGTCATCAACTCTGCAAATTTTGACTTACCAGAATGTCATTTTGTAAGTTTTCTGTAGGCCTCCTGCTTTCTTATAGAATAAACCAGTCATGTGTGCAGCCAATTTTCAAAGCTTTACTGGCTTTAAGCTTCCTTTTTTTGCATTTAGAAAGCTCTGAAATAATTTTAATTGAATCAAACTCATGAATTATAATGTCTACTGAAACACTGCAACATAATTGTCTTTCTTTGTGATATTTGCATGCTAACTCAGTCATCCTTCCCAGTGTCCAGCTTTGGAGCTCCATTTTGACAATGTTATTCACGATGCAATTGTAAGCTTTGCAGTCAGTGAAGGCCCTGCTATATAAGTCTAGTTTTGTTAAGTGATATGAATATTGAACAGCTAAGCTTTATTATCTTTGAATGAAGGCACTCTTTGTTCTTCTTAAGACTCAGTTAAAATTCCAAATAAATACAAGTCTTCCAAATAGATTCACAATTGGACTTTAGTTAATCTTCAACCAGAGTGGTTAGGGAAACTCAAGAATCTCAAGCCTGTTTGACCCTGCAGTGTATCTGAATCTACAAAGAGTTTTAGCGCTTTCCAGCTTTTCTTCACAAAAAGAAGCTTTTCATTTGTCACTGTCCAAAAGGAAAAGTTCTCTCATTCCTGAATGAGCAGGCACACATGGAGAATATGAATCATTTTGCAGCATTTACATGCTTAACCAACATGGCTTAAATATATATATAAATATATATATATATATAACTTCTCTCTTTTTGTTCCTAGACTGCCTATATAATGCTTGTATGTCATGGCTGCCATTAATTCTGAGTTTTATTTCGCTGTACAAGTGCTGTTTATTACTTGGATGATGAATGACTAATAGATCCCCAGAGCCTCAACAAATGGAGTCAACCCCCAATAGACTAGAGTGCTATGGAGACAGGCCAATATTGGCTCCTAGACCTCAGTGCAGGAGTAAGACTTACATAAAGTTGAACACATTCAGGAAAGGGATGTAACAGAATGATAGTTGAGCTATTCCCAGGCAAAATACTAAAACACAGTACTGAGCCTTACCGTTTTTTGTCTGTTCCTGCCTTCAAAACAGACATTTACATTCACTGTTATTTGGATCGCCATTAAGTTGAGTGAGATAGGAGTGAGGTGTAGGCAGGACTGCTGAAGGAGCACAATGAAGTCATGACAGCCGAACAGTAAATGAAACACTTCAGTATGTAAATACATTGTTGAAAATCAAAAAAATTGGTAGTGCATGTTGTAAAGTCTTCTTCCCTAGAGCCAATTTGAATTTATAAGCATTTTCTCACTGAAACACTTGGAAATATAGGCCATGGTGTAACTTACCAATCTTGTGAATCATAAACTCAAGAGTTTCATCAGGAGCAGGATGGAGCTGTGGAAGACATTTTGGATTGATCCGGGAAAATAATACCAACCTTCCTTCAACAGTGCAATTTAGGAGCTTAATACCCTCTCAGAGTCTACCTCATGGGTTTTGGTGAGATAAAAATTGAAAATGACCCCACTTTCTGGAGTTGGGAAAGTGTTTTAATGACACTACATATCTTGTCAGTTCACAAGATCTTATTTTAGAAAAAGTCTTGTTGTGAGGTTAGCAGACTGGTATATTCGACATTAAGTTGAATGTTTGGAGTTGTTTCACCTTCCCTCTGATGAATGTTTTTTAAAAGCTATGCTCTCTCTTTGCTTATGTTGAAGCCTGTGACTAAAAATGCTTGTCACTGATAATATTAACATTAAACCAAAGGCATTATCATTGTTGAGGCTCTGATCACTTAAATTTCAGACAGGGTTGTGCAAATATTATGACTATTCTACATTCTCATTCATCAAATGCACATTGGTATATATTTATGTAACAGAAATATGAAACTACTGTAATGTTTCCTGGTTTGTTGTTCTTATTTTGGTTTGTTTTTTGTTGTTTTTTTTTTTTTTTTTTTTGTATTTGCACTCTTTTCTTCTTTCTTATGCAGAATTCTCTGATCTGCTTCTGCTGACCTGTGAATATAAAAACAGTTTCAACAGGTCAGTAAAATACAGTGAAGATTTACTTTTCAAGAAGAGAGAGGGTTTGGGTTGCCTGGTTGTTAGTCTTTAACTGAAAGACTAGTCCATTTTAATTCTTTTTAATTCTTCTTCATAAAACCGTTTTTGTTAGGCAGTAAATCTCCAGTTAACTTGATTTCTGAGGCCACTTCACCTGCAGTTAATTATGATGATGGATCAGTGCTATCCCTGGGATAACTCTATTAAGAACAGTTGAATTACACAGCTGTTGGATTAAAATGTGGTGTATTAATTTATGGCAGATGAAATAATTCCTCTATATACATCTGAAAGGATGTATCTCTCTCAACAGACTGTATTCAGGAGGTCCAAACCAACAAAAGTTTCAAAAATACTTTGCGGGAAGGGGAATAAAATCCCTCTTTTCTGACTCCTACATCCTTATTGCACCCTTCCTCTCCTAGTGCCTTCTCAGTGCCCTCCTTCTCTCCTGCTGCTTTCAGTGTGGAGAAGTAACTGGGCCAAGACAGCGGGTCACTGACAATGCAGAGTGCACCTCACCATGTGATGCTGTGAGCCGTACAGGATTACATGTTTAAGCTTCTCAAACCCTATTTTGTTGGTCTTAATAAAAATCTGCTCTCAATGAGACAGTGAAAACAGGAAACCTGTAAAAATGTGCAGATTTCAAAGATGAAAATGCTTTTCAGCTAATATATGTAAACTAGATATTAATGATATTTTGAAGAGAAGCTTTTATGCGAGGACTATCAAACAGAATGTTCCTTTGTTCCCTCTTTTTAAAGAGAAAGAAAAGACCCTCCAAAGTCAAGCCACCCATGGCTCAGGATCCTCCCATACTAAACGAGAAAGATCAAATCTTTCACATGCCATTTGGTATCAGTCACATCACGTTATATAACACTACTGCCTTGCCACAACATAATGAGCTGGGGAGGAATGACAAAAGGCGTTTTTCACAGCTATGTTTGAAGAAGCCACAACACTTCAAACAGGCAACTTAAATACATTTTCTTATTAAAGGACCTGCTCTAAACACAGATTGAAAATGCACTTGTTTTGCAAGTCCATTACTGGGAATACACGTTCTTCAAACATACTTGCACTGTATGCATGAACATGATAAGACATACATAACTTCTTTATACAGGAAAAAATGACTGAGTGTAGGTACATATATATATATGTATGTATATGTATGTCATCCTGTTTATATAACAAGCAGGATGGCATGTGCAACATATACAGTTAAATGTGCTTGATATCTATGGATTCTCTTCTGTAATCACTTTAAGTTTGGTGATCCCTAGTGCAGCAACCACAAATATTCAAGTTTCAGTAAATTAGGTGGGGTTTATTGCCATCATAATGAAGTGAGAACACATGCATTAGTGGACATTTTCCCTATGCTGCAGTTCTTATGCTAATGGTGATGATTTATTTTTCCAGTCCATCAGAAACCCCCTTCTGCCTGATTTATGCTTAACCATTTTGCCTTGCCCTTTCCCTCGCCTGTCTTCCCTACCTGTCCTTCGCTCTCTAGCTGCCTTCCAGCAGGCTTAAAGGCTTGAGCTATGGCCTTTGTGTTAAACCCAGGCAATGCATATCACAGAAATCAGGTAACAGCATTAATGACATTGGTTGACTTGAGTCTCCATCAAGAGTCCAACACTTGAACTCAGTCATGTCTAGAGCCCATGCACCATGGAGTGCCTGTTCTTTAGCAGCTGCATGGTCTTGTCACCTTTGACTTATCTTCCCAGCAGTGTTGTGTCCTTTGCCATGCTGAACTGCCATTTCTGGAAATGTCACCTCCTTAGGCAGAACAATTATGGGTATAACGCATCAGTGCCAAGAATGAATGATTCAGTAATTCACTGATGCTTAAAAATGTCAGTTCTAGAAATACTCATGCTTAAAGTTTGAATGTGGCTCAGGCATGTTAGTCCAGAAAAGGACTCAAAAAGTGAAAGAAACTGTTTAGCTTGTTATCTGCACGTATGAGAAGTGCTTGTTTCCCTGCTGAAACTCCTTTGCCTCAGACTCAGAGAGTCTGGGAGATTTAGGAAGCCCAATTGTGCTAAATAACAACATCATCTAAAGATTCTGCAGGATGTAGATTACATTTGCTAGACTATGTTAATGTTAACTACGATCTTATGACTGTGCAGGATGGCCTCAATGCTAAGTTATTCGTTGGCATTTGACTTCATGGCATGAAATCAACACCCGCTATTAGTTTGCAATGCAGTGGGATTTCAGCCTTCTTTGGAATACCTTCAGATTTATACGAGTGTGAGTGAAAACATTAGTTCCTATTTTAATAGCAAATGGAAACCTTTGAGATGCTTAGATGTGACACCTGAGGAAAATGAGCTATTAACCTTACCAGGCAAAAGTATATTAATTTCACACACCTCTGTCAAGAACTACATGAAAACTTTCAGTTTGGTAGTCATTATAAAATATTTTATTGGTTTTAACATAAACTTGAGGTTACAGATAAAGAAAGGCAAAGAAAGAAACAGGCATCAATTAAAATTGTCTCAGAGGAATACTAATCTCCATTTTCCCTCATGAAAGCAGGGTTGGGACAACTGCTTTTTAAGTGGATTCAGGATTATTGATTGCTACTAAAAATGAAGGGGTTTTAATTCCAATTCCAGACCTAAAAGATATTTTTCGTTTTGGGGTGGGGATAAACTAGAGAAATATTGAAAGTTTTCTGTTGACTTCAGTAGCTCTCTTGGCTTTAAAAATACACAAAACCCAAGGATACTTGAAGCATAGTCTGTGCTTCTGGGCTTGAAGAATGAAAATGAGCTAAGTTTGAGTTGTTAGAGTTTTTTCATCACAAAGGTCATTTGATTGCAGACAGGTAGGTGGTTTACAAGACTGAAGCTCATTGCTATTGAAGTAAATGTTTCTAATAACATTAGATAAAATCTGTTCATTTATTTCACATTTCAGCTAGTTTAAACTCAGTGCTGATTTTCTTCTTTCCTAGAAATATATTTGAGATTCTTTTCCATTAAGAAATTTTAAAGGGACAATATTTTCTATGGTCCATTTTTAAACCTTCTATATGAGTGGTAAAAATGAAAATGTAGCAGTAAGTAATGCTTCCATATTTTCTCTTCAACTAGAGGGGAGGGAGGGAAAAGAAAAGTCAATTGTTGGCTGGAATCGTGAGCAGCTTGCTGCCTGAGTAAATCAGCCAGGAGCCCTGCAGCTGGTCAGCTTCACCTCACCCATAAATGCCAGAACTCACTGCTGTCAATATGAATTACCAGAAAATGTTTCCTAGAAACTATGGATGAGAGACCTGTTTTCCTTTGAATGAATTATATGGGCCAAAATAATACTGAAACAAGATTAGAATAAGTTGCTCTGATTGACCAGGCAATTATTTAAATGTACTCTGGAGATATGAAAAACTTCGTAAAATAATGCAGGCCAGGTCACAGGATGCAGGAAACTTGTGACTTTAAGGGTGGTTTAAGAGGTTAAGATGTATTAAATCACAAAGCAAGTTTGCTTTAGTTTTCAGTGCTAAGAAAGGTATCTGAGGAAACTCTGAGAAACATGAGCTTTCTATATAAAATGAAGGAAAGTAAATAATGCTTGAAGTTATTCCAGAAAGATTTCTTCCCAAATTAGTCACAAGGTGCTTTGTGTAGCTTCAGCAGACTTCCTCAGGGGACGGGGCAGAGGCAGCTTCACTGCACTGCTGTGCTCCCATGACCCACACACTGGGAGCAGGAGGTAGCCACATAGTACAGGACTTTTGTACTGGTCCTTTAGAATGAAAGGACTCTGAAAACATACAATGAACCTAAATTAGTTTCAGTCACAGAAAATAAGGAGCACCCACCAATCTGTGAGCCAGCTGGGCAATAAGCACTTTTGACATTTGTTACCAGAAATAACAGCAAGTGGGTAGCTGTCTCAAAACAGAAAAGTGTAGCTCTTAATCGCTGCTTCTACGCCTTGTCATCATGTGTTGCATGTTAGGCTCACCCAGTTGTTGCCATTGGACCTGACAGGATGTAGAGAGAGCAACGTGTAATCTGGGACAAAAAAAATAAAATGGCAACAACTGAACAAACGCTATTTTTATGTATCTGCAAAATACGTGTCTGTTTTCTACAAGCATTACTATGCTAGTCAGAAAATGGAATCCCCTTGCACAGGGAACCTGGACACTAAAAGTAAAGAAGAGATTATGATCATAGAAAAAAAAACCCAAACCACCAAACCACCAAGCCATCACAAAAACCTTCTTGCAAAGAGAAAGACTTTCTATAACCTGAAATTGAATGTTTATTTTAATTGACATATTTAATTTAGCAGCAATGAATGATATTCATTTCAACAATATCAGTTATTTTTATTCAGCAAGGCAGAAAAATGGAACTGAACATAGTAAAAATATATCAAAAATGATGTTAATATGTGTCTTTTTTATTCTGAACAGAACCTGAAAAAACTCCTAACTAATCAAAATGTTCACTCACTTTGATGTTTTATTTTCAATACAGTTTGAGAAATATCACTGTATTATTAAGGATACCAAAAAAAAAGAAATCATATCCAGAAGCATAATTTCTAAAAGAAGGATGCTCAAATGCTTCTGCACAAAAATGTGGAAAATTAAACATCAAAAGATCATAATAATTTTTTCTGAAAAGAATTTTTAGTAGGATCCACATGTCTGTGAAACATTTTGATTTTGAGCTCCTTAAACAATACAAAGTGGTCCTGCCAGGTCTTCCAAGCAACTCATTATTTCCTTATGTAAAAAATGGTAATGCATATGTGGAATAATTAGGAAATGTGGGATAATTAGGAATTAAACTTATATTTGAAATGCAGCATTGTCCGCACATAAGGGAAAAACAGGCTTTCAGGGCCTCTCAGGGTGAGATGCAGCCACACCTGGTATGCCAGGAATGTGCACTCCACAGCGGTTCCTGTGGCAACACAGATGGAGGATGGAGCAGGGTGGAGATCTTGCGGCTACTCTCTGTCCTAAAGATGGGAACTAGGTGGTGCAAGAAACTGACAAGCTGCATACTTGCTACCCTGAGCCAGCAGCCTGTCATCTTTTGACAGAATGCCGTCCTCAGTGTGAACTTTGCTTCATTATAATGTCATTATAATGCATTTACATGCTAAAATACACACCCATCTCCAATGCGACCCCCCTCCAAAATGAGACCATCCCTCTCTGAGCATACTCTCTGAATTTTCAGTATCATATACCTTTAAACCGAAGCGAGAGAAATTTGCACCAATAGTAATAAAAGTATGTATGACTAGAGTCATTCAAGCTCCACTTTGAAGGTGAAAATAATATAAAATAACCCAAGACAGAGGGGGATATTAGGCAAGATACCATCATGGACAAGTCAAGGAAGATAACATCAACAGACTCCTGGGACCGGTCGACGGGCTGGCCTCTCTTCCCCTCCATAGGGACGCCTGTGGGTAAGACTTGCACTGTATCCAGTGCTTCCCTGGGAAAACTTAGAATCTCTATAGAGTTACTTTTCACTGTTGCCTTTATATTTTAGACCCAGGCTGTGTTAACTTTATCGAGTGCTTGTATTCATGTAACCCTTATTTGCACGTGCTTTGCAGACAGTATTTATCACCGGCAATCCATAAGAACCTGTATCTGTTTCCTCAATAAACTCAATCAATAAACCACACTGTTTCGATAGCCAATCGCCGCTATTGTTAAATCCCAACCAGTAGAGGTTAGATATAAGCGGACGCGGTCAGATTGGTATCCGGACCACTAGAGGTTTGATATAAGCAGTCAGATTGGTAGCAGTAGCTGATTGGACTGGGCAGTGTGGTGCACTATCAGTAAATCCAGACCATTAGAGGTTCAATAAAAACGAACGCAGTCTTATTGAAATCGGACCAGTAGAGGTTCGATATAAGCGAATGCGGCCGGACTGGTAGTTGCATATTGGAAAATAAAACAAGGGGTTTGCTTTCCCCCTCTTTTTAACGCAGCAGCACATAACATTCTGCTCTTGTGAGACCTCACTTAGAGTATTGTGTGCAGTTCTGGTGTCCTCAACATAAACAGGACATGGAAGGGAAATGTAACCCCTATGTTCAAGAAGGGGAAAAGGAATGAACCGGGGAACTACAGACCAGTCAGTTTCACCTCTCTGCCTGGCAAAATCTTGGAGCGGATTCTCCTGGAAGGCATGCTAAGGCACATGAAAAACAACAAGGTGCTTGGTGACAGCCAGCATGGCTTCACGAAGGGGAAATCCTGCCAGACCAATTTGGTGGCCTTCTATGATGGGGCTACAGAACTGATGGACAGGGGTAGAGCAGTTGATGTCATCTACCCGGAATTGTGCAAAGCGTTCGACACTGTCCCACACGACTTCCTTGTCTGTATATGGGAGAGACATCAATTTGACATGTGGACCACTCGGTGGATAAAGAACTGTCTGGATGGCTGCATGCAAAAAGTCATGGTCAATAGCTCAATGTCCAGCTGGAGAATAGTAACAAGTGAAGTCCCTCAGGGATCGGTGTTGGGACCAGTCTCGTTCAACATCTTTGTGGGTGACATGGACAGTGGGATTGAGGGTGCCCTCAGCAAGTTTTTCCATGACACCAAACTGTGTGGTTCGGTTGATATGTTGAAGGGAAGGAATGCCATCCAGAGGGACCTTGACACACTTGTGAGGTGGGCTGATGCCAACCTGATGAAGTTTAATCATACCAAGTGCAAGGTCCTGCAACTGGGTCAGAGCAATCCCAGGCACAGCTACAGGTTGGGCAGAGAAGGGATTCAGAGCAGCCCTGCGGAGAAGGACTTGGGGGTGTTGGTTGATGAAAAATAAACATGAGCTGGCGGTGTGTGCTTGAAGCCCAGAAAGTCAACCATATCCTGGGCTGCATCAAAAGAAGCGTGATCAGCAGGTCGAGGGAGGTGCTCCTGCCCCTCTACTCTGCTCTCGTGAGACCTCACTTGGAGAACTCACTTGGTGTGCAGTTCTGGTGTCCTCAACATAAAAAGGACATGGAACTGTTGGAACAAGTCCAAAGGAGTGCCACAAGGATGATCAGGGGATTGGAACACCGCCCATATGAAGATAAGATGAGAAAGCTGGGGCTGTTCAGCCTGGAGAAGAGAAGGCTGTGTGGAGACCTCCTAGCAGCCTTCCAATACCTGAAGGGGGCCTATAGGGATGCTGGGGAGGGACTCTTCATTAGGAACTGTAGTGTTAGAACAAGGGGTAACCGGTTCAAACTTAAACAGGGGAAGTTTAGATTGGATATGAGGAAGAAATTCTTTACTGTTAGGGTGGTGAGGCCCTGGAATGGGTTGCCCAGGGAAGTTGTGAATGCTCCATCGCTGGCGATGCTCAAGGCTGGGTTGGACATAGCCTTGGGAGGTATGGTTTAGTATGAGGTGTCCCTGCTTATGGCAGGGGTGTTGGAACTAGATGATCTTAAGGTCCTTTCCGTTCCTAACTGTTCTATGATTCTATGATTTAATCCAGTATACTTGCTTAATCCAGATATTTCCCTAAAATATCAAATTAATACCCAAATCAGAAAAAATATTTCTACTCCATTAAAATAAAGCCTTTTAACTTTACTCAAATAATTGAGGAAATAATGCAGTTTTAGTTTCTTTCTAATTAAATCAAGCACCAATATGGGCATTATTTTGGTGCAGTAAAATTTCATTTCTCAGTGGAAATAAATGTTCCAGCACTGCACAGTGGAAGGTAACAAAACAAAAGATACAAAAACAACGAATAATAAGGCAGTTTACTTGACAGTGTATCAGGTTCTGGTACACTTAGGCCATTTCATTAATTAACTGTTAAAGCTATCTTGATACCACCTTTTTACCTCTGAGATCGTATGAAAATAAGCAAGATAAATTTGTAAACTAGATGGAAACATAACTTCTGTTTAGAGTCCTGTGATTTCCCTCTGCCTGCGTTATTGCTACCAGTTCATTGCTTTTCTCTGTAATTTCTGGGAATCTGGCAGTGCTTTCAGAGCCATAGCAATAACTGGACCAGGCTGCCACCCTGGAGCCCCTGGCATACAGAATATGTGTGTTTCTGTTGTTCAGCATGGGCATTGGCATTCCCCAGCAGGCATTAGATTCCTCGTGGTCCTGCAACAGTGCAGGCTGGTATATGTTGGCCGTTGGAGATGCTGAAGAACAACAGATACAGCACCTTCCTTATGAAGTAAATCAACATACATGCTCTGTAGAACACCAAAGCCTTTATCTCCACTGAGTTTTGCAGGTAGAAATGCAGGAATACGGCCTGTACACTTCACTGGCCCTTGAGTTGATGGCAGCTAATCATCTCCAACTTTTGAACTGAGTTCGTATCTACCGTGATCTGATGATGCAAGGTATTTAGAAAAGCATTGGCAAAACTTCTGAGTAGTCAAGTACTGTGCTTTCTTTGTGCTGGAAGTGAGTGTACCTGTTGATCTTGCTCATGTCTTGGCATGTATATAAAACACTCTATGGAGCTTTTAGGCTAGACAAACTGTATGTTGCTGAGTAGTTAAGATCAGATACCCAGAGCTGCAACTGAAATGCATTGCTTTATCCAGGTTTATTTTCAGAAAAGTATTTTCAAAGGCATTTTTGAAAGTGTATATAATCTCAGTCAGAAACCAGAAATATATCTTTTTTCAGAATTGTCTAACACCTACTGTGAGAGTACATCAAGAAAAGTAAAAGAAATCAGTAAAAAAAAATTTTTTTTTTTAGTTTCAGCTTCCTTTTTCCAGCAGAACTCTTACTCGTGCATTGATATCCATTGATATTATCACTGGTTTGAGAAATCCTTGTTGAGAAATCTGTTTTATGGTAGTCAAGGACACTTCCCTGCACCCCAGATGACAAAAATACCTCTTTCTGGAGAGGTATGACTACAGTGTGCAACTCCTGACATTGCAAACCAGCCAGGTAGACACTATAACAGAGACCACCTGCAGGAAAAGTGTTTATAAACTCAGAAGGTGCATTGACATGGTTTAGGGGTCAGGTGAGGACGTGATTTGTGAGGACTGGCATTACTGATGTTCAGTTCTATACTTCTATATGCTTTAAAGTAAGGTATATTCACTTAGTTTTATAATAATGGAAGTTAAGGATCCTTATCTTGTCTATACTTTTCATGTTCCACTCTTGGGAAATGTATTCTTAAAAAAATCCTTTCCTTATATTCCTCTTTAATAAAAGCACAGAATTGCAATTAGCTCCTTCAGAAAAATCTCATTACTAAAGACAATTGTACTGAAAAAAACCCTTTAGAAGAATACACTTCCCCAAAAATGCACATGCTTGAAAAAATTTATCAAAGCACATCTTATCATGACTCTTAATAGGAGCGTATGAATGATAATAACTGATTTGATAGATCTTATCTGTGTTTCTGTTTGTAAATTGCTTGTGGCTGTTAAATTCCTGAATGTATTGGTTTTCCAAAATATTTATATGTCTCCAGTATTTAAGTTAATGTTTTAAAATAAATCATGCTGAATGTCTTTCAGATGCTTAACGTGAACTGTGTAGACCACAATGTGTGGATTGTACAATGTTGACTATAAGTAGCAGTTTCATATGCAATCACAATATATTTTGGTCAGCTTTCATATTTAAAAACTAAATTGTAATTTTTTCCAAACTATTTCTATTATCTCTATTAATTAGAAGAGATTAAAAATGATGCTTATAAACTACCTATTTAAAAATAAAAAAAAGTGCCATTTTAACTCTCTACATGTGCTAACGCAGAACAAAAAGCAAAGAGAAAGAAAAAAGAAAAAATATAAAACTCTTTTATGAGTCTCATAACCTTGAAAATAAATAATGGAAATACCACTTTTTGGCTCAGTGGAAATAACTGTGCAAACACCGTAGGGCTCTGTCTCACTTTTGATAGTGGGATTATAAAATGGTTATCACCAAGAAAGAATTCAAACCTAATGTGGTAGCATTGAAATAGATATGCAAGTAGAGACAAGAGGGAGACTCTTCCTTCTGTCTGGGCCTGGCTACTGTTATGAGGAGCTGTGGAGAATGCAGAAATGCAGCAGAGACAGACAGGAGCCAAGCAGTAAACTGACCCACTCATCTTCCTGCTGGAACTCTCCCAAAGAGCTTTTATTTTATATGATAAACACCTCCATTGCTCACTTGAAGGTCAAGTGACTGACGATGTCTCACCACTTTTCAGACCCTCAGTACTTAAGAATTTCCAAGTTATATTCTCTTTTCATTTTCACTTCACATCATCAGCTTTTCTTTTCTAGCAGAAGCAGCCATCAGAAAACTATGGCTACAAATAACAGTCAATAAAATCCACAGATAGTCCATTCTTACAAATTTCAATCTAACACTGCAGGCAATAAATCAATGGTTTACTCTTATGTAGCATCATTTATCAGCAATGCCAAAGTTCCATGGCAACATTAACCTCTTGTAAAGAGGAATCTGAACCCCTAGGGACACTTTTAGGAGACTGGAAAGACAACATTCATTGAATTGACTTTACGTGAAATAAAAAGCAAACTTAGATTCTCACCTCCTCTATTTCCTCTTCCAGGGTGACATGTGCCACTTGAAGAAAAGAAAAAAGAACAACCTTCACGTATCTTTAGAGAAAAAAATGTTTCTTTTCATATTTCTTTACAGGACACCTAAGTAGCATGCAGAGCTACTACAGCTTTTGAGAGTCATTGTGAAGTGGAAATGGATATGTATATGTGAATTGCCAGGATAATGCCTGTTCAGAACTAAAACTGGAAGTCACAAACTCTAACCTTTGGACAGTAGTTATTTCCCAGTTCCCAATTATCCTATCCCATCATGTGTTGTGTTTAATACAAAGGAGGGATAGGTTATGATAAAATGTAAGTATTGCTTTAGAGTAGCTGTTCTAAAGACATGGATAAGAGCACTGAGGGTATTCTCAGGACAGAGCTAATGTGTGAGACCTCTCTTTCAGGGACTACTGTGATAGCAGAGACCACCAGCTACAGCCTGGAGAGGAAGAGAGACTGGTTTACTGAAGGCCACCCAAGAATCACAGCACTCATTTGAGGATCCAGCAGTGGGACTGCACTGCCTTCTACATTACATTACCACTATGCTCACCAAAACATACAAATGTTCTAAGTGCTAAAGATACAAATTTATGAGAAGTACAAATACATCAGGTCCTTTCCAACCCTTAGTATTCTATGATTCTATTCTATGATTAGCACAGTAAGAGTTCCCTAGACTCATTAATACTAAATATCAAACATCAGTGCTTTGTGCATGTGCAAAATGCGATGCTTAACTGTCTCCTGTTAGTTACCTCTGAAATCTTCAAATGAATAAACATTTCTTTAATGTACTTGTCCTGAAGGAAAGAAAATCTGTGTTACAAAAAATAGCCCATAATCATGCCTCATAATTTTTACTTAAGATTATAATATTATTTTTTTATAGAATATTAACTTGACACTGTGAAAGCAAGGTAAGATTGAATCATGAGTCAAAATGCATAGTCTTTACAGCTATCTGTGGTGCACACAGTAAGTGGTCCATTAACATCAAGCCAAATTGACAAGGCTTCTGTTTTTCCATATGAAGATACAGCAGTTGGTGATGACTCCAGAGTAATGCAACAGAAGAAATCAGAGGGGAAAAGAATGATGAATAATTATTTGAATGTTTTCATGTGTTAATATTTTCAGCAGCAGTTCCTTCACAAACAATGTGTCCCTGAAAAGGTCACTGATACAGAGCACCTCCTTCCATCCTGTCAATTGAAATATCTGTATACTTAACGCACAGCACTGGAAGCGTGTTTGGCTGCTTCAGTACAGCTTCACCTCCCTCTCCACCTCCCACCAACACTGCAATAGGTTAACTGAAGCTGCGATCTATTAATCTTATTTAGTCTCTTACCTTCCTGCTTGCTATTCCGAGTTAGAGGGTTAATCAGATCATCTGGATGTGCTTGCTGTATTCGGTTTTAGAAGGGTGGTCTGAGTGCTTCTAAGTTGTTCCTTCAGCAATACTGGCAGTGCTAAGAAGCACATTTGGCCTTCTAGTCAAGTTAGAAATTGGTGAATTATCAATTTACACAAAGGTATTTTGTGTCGCTGCTAATATGAAAGAACTCATTAGCATTCTGATAATGCTTTTAGACATTCCAGAAAATAGAGCATGTCTGTCTCAGAAAATAAATCTGAGGTGTTGTGGTTTTTTTTTTTGTTTGTTTGTTTTGTTTTTTGTTTTGGTTTGGTTTGTTGTTTTTTTTTTTTTTTAATTAACATATTTGCCGAAAAGCCTGGCAGATATGCCGAGGGAGATTTCTGCTGAGAGATACGTGACAGAAATTCTACCAGCAGAGAAAAGCTCTATTTCACATGACAAAATGTACTTCTGCCAGTGGATTGCAAGAGTCCTGGGCTCAGAAACAATTGCAGCAAAAGGCAATATACACATACTGTCCGGTGAATGAATAGACGGAGGGATCTCTCCCTGCCCTTGTATCAATCCTGTCTTTGATTGATCTGCATCTTAAAGTTGCCACTTCATTAATTTCACAATTAAGGATTTAACTTGTTCTTCGAATGTGCATTTAAATTTCTTGCTGATGTTGCTGTAGATGTTGTTCCTCTGGTTTCCACATGCGAATGAATTCTCTTGCCCTTGATTCAGGTAAGAAGTCTAAGTCATCAAAGAAACTCCTTCTGTGAGTAGTAATTGGCCTTATGGAAGTTAAAAGTGAACATACTTTCTGGTAGCATTCTGTTCATGTTTATACCATTATGTCAACAAGACCTTTTGTTTTCATGGTATTTTCCTCCTTTTTCAAAATTTCTTTTTCCAGATGGCACATCAACACTTTAGCTCTTAAGCAATCATCCTTTTCCTCTCTTGACTGATATTTTCAGGGCAATTTATGCAAAAACCTCACTGTGGACTTGCTGTATGAAGGTGTAAAATTGTCCCACTGATGATTTCTTTGTGTTTGCATTCTTGGAAAAAATAGCTGCTTTGGGAGAGAGACACCTTGCCTGTAAATGATCTTGATTGAAATTATATGCACATTTTTCAATAAACTTGGTGTTAGACTCCATTCCTTTGTCCATCTTGGCACAAATCCTTTTTACTACTTTAGTTTTCAAGAAAAAGAAAATATCAGATTTCACCCCTGCTTCTTCTCCCATCCATCAATCTTAAATCCTACGTTGTACTTGGACTGTTGTTTATATCCCCTGCTCCTTGAGTCTAAATTACTTTCAGCATTATTTTTTTCTTTCACAACAGTAGACAGGATTCCTCCTGTTCTATTGAAACATCAATCTTTGGAGTCTGGAAATTTCCTGTTTCTGTTAATAGAACTGGTAACTAAAGTTATACTTTGAGCTCAATGTAACCCATCTGCAGTTGATTTTTCAAAGTAATAGTATCCTAATAGATCAGATAGCATGCTAACAAAGGACAGAAGAAGACATAAGAAAACACTTGTTTTTAAACATGCACATACACATCAAACTATCACAATAACAGAGGAAAAAGGAAACGAGAATTTTGGAGATGCTTTGGCTCCTCCTTCTAGTTTACGCAGTTTTCAGTATCATAAACTTTCCTGCATGACCACATTGCAATCTCTTGGAACAATGAAGACATAAAACAAGTTACAGCCTGAAACAAATGTCTCATAGAATAATTAGTTCAGCAAATATGTGCAAATACTTGCCTTTTTAGTTTGTTAGCAAATCAAAAATACTAAGGTGTTTCTTGTTGACATCTCCAAAATATTTAAAAAATTGTTCATAGAGCAGTTAAAGATAAATTGCTTTGAGACATAGAAAGCCTTTATTTTTAATTTTGAGTAAAATAGTTATATCTGAATGGTTAATACAAAACCATTTTTTATCTTAAATATTAAAACCCTGTCTTTTTTACATGCATTTTTTGAATTCATGATTTCCACACTTCACTAGATTTAAATTTTCCTTGATGTTTTCAGTCTGTAATTTTGCCATTTGTTCATTGTTCAGACAAACAAGCAAATAACCAGTTTTACGTCAATATCAGATACAATGGGGAGTAGTAGTAAATATAATAATATAACATGTATGTTCATGTAATAATGAATATATATACAGAATCATAGAATCACAGGATGCTGTGGGTTGGAAAGAACCTTAAGATCATCTAGTTCCAAACCCCTATCATTGGCAGGGACACCTCACACTAGACCATGTGGCCCAAGCCACTGTCCAGCGTTGCCTTGAACGCTGCCAGGGATGCAGCATTCACCATTTCTTTGGGCAATCTGTTCCAGTGCCTCACCACCCTCACAGTAAACTTCTTCCTTATGTGCAACCTGAACCTTTCCTGTTTAAGTCTGAACCTATTACCCTTGTCCTAGCATCTAGCCCAGCAAGGGATTTTTGTTGTGAGTGAAACGCTTACCTTCTGTCATTCGAGGCTTTGTTTGATAACAGTGAAGTCCAAGGGGTAGAACCTTACATTTGCTCTTCATGAGTTCCTTATTTGCCCATTCCTCCAGCCTGTCTAGGTCCCTCTGAAAGGTAACTCTGTTCTTGAGCATGCTGACTGCATTCCCAATCTGGTGTTTTCTGCAAACTTGGTGTGAGTGCACTCTATCTCCCTCATGCTGTTGGTAGAAATATTGAACATGAATGGTCCCAGTACAGACCACTCAGGTACTCCACTTGCAATTAGCCTGCAGATACAGTACCAACCTAAACCACTCTCTACTTGGCCTGACAATTCACCAGTCTGGTTGCTCACTCATTTAGTTTATAGTGTCGTGACCTAGATACTTTGTCTAAAGCTGCCCTAAACCCAAAGTAGCCAATATCCACTGCCTGTCATTAATTCACAGATGTAGTAATTTTGTCATAGAAGAAGTCATCAGATTAGTCAGGCACGATTTACCCTATTCAATCCATACTAGCTATTCCAAATCACCTCTACTTCATAAGCCCAGAAGTGGTGTCCAAGAGGATTTGCCAGATGATTTCTCCGGGACTTGAGGTGAAGCTGGCTGGCTAGAAATTTCTTTTATTATTTTTTCAGACTTTTGTGAGTATGGGTAGAACATCTGCTTTTTTTGGTCACTAGGACATTCTCTGTTCTCCATGGTCTTTCGAAAATGATTGAAAGCAGCTTCATAACGTTATTGACGAGACCTCTCAGCACCTTTGGAGCGTCTCACAGGAATTTCTCAAGGAACACATGGCTTTGTTCTCTTCCACTGCTAGAAACTCTTCCACTCCTTTCCCAGGAGCAAAGGCCTAGGAAACTTCATTGGTAAAACCCAAAGAAGAGTTGGCATTGAGTACCTTAGCCTTACCTGTATCTGCTGGTACTAAATTACCTGCCCCATTCATCAGCAGGTTTATCATGAATGAAACCTCCTAACCATCAATTCCATTTGATGAAGGGATGTGCTATTGCCCACAGTCAAATAACAAAAAACAGTAAGAATAACAACCTCAGGTACTCCTTCTCTCCTTCTGCTATTTTTTTTTTTTTGTTTGTTTGTTTTTAATCATCAGGACAAAACATGAAACATTTCTTTAACTGCTAATGATAGGAAAAGTTTTCTCAAATGCTCCTCCAATGTGCCTCATTCCAGGCATTTAGAAATCTTTTTAGCAGCTAAGAAAGTTGACTCTTTGGGCTTTTAGGTATTGTATCACCTGGCTAATTATTTCATTCATAATTTCTGTGATGACTAAGCTGAACTACCTTCTCTAACTATTCTTGCATATGCTACTGAAAAAGTGGATAAGAGAAGTTCCAAAATGATATTAATGTTGCATACTAAATAAAGAGATGAAGGAACGTTCACAAAGTCCACCATAATTCACTTAAAAAAACTGAAAAATGAGTAACTGCAGATGTTCTTAATGTAATTGAAACATATGAGCGCTTTCTGACTTTAGAAGGACTTCCTACGTTTCAGGTACTATTCTAACACCCTTTCTGAAAGGGAGAAAATGACTATTGGTATCTATCAAACCACTTTTATTTTTGGCGCCAAACTGAACATTCGCAGTCATGAGATCTTTTAACTGTTTGGGTTTTTTTTATATAAAAATTGAAATAGCAACTGTTTGAATAACAAAGACTACACTATATAGCGGCTTTTTCCTGATTCGTGTGGCTGACGCTCAATGGGGTGCCAAGAGACTTCCTAGTCTGCATTTAAACAATGCACAGCTTTCTGGTCTCCAGAATTAGGAAAAGAGTTTCTGAAAACAAACGGAACAGTTTACAGAGGGGAAGGTGGAAAAGGATGGATAAGCCACTCAACTTTATTTAACCTAATGATTTTTAGGTCAATGATAGGACTTCATTTTGGCTGACTCATGAATTTTAAAAGCTTGAAGTTTTCAATACTGACACTGACATAAGTGGCTATCACTGGCTTTCCTGAGATTGATGGAGAGGGAGTTAGCATTTTAAGTCTCCTGCAGTTTCAGTTTGGCATTCCTTGTGCCTCCAGATTTCTGTTTGCAAGCACCTACACATTTTTTTATGTGTATTTTCTATTCATCTAATCATACTTTTAATAATTTATGCGCAGAAGCTTTTGAAAGGTCTTAAAGGTACTCTGCAGTAGATTTCAAACTCAGAGCTTGTATTCTGTATTTTTTAATTCTTTTGAAGCTTTTGTAAAAAACATGTAACATATACATGAAAAATATGACTACAAAACATGTTTAAACTTACTGTTTCAAATGCTTAATACTTTCCATCATTCAGGATAACCTTTTACCATTACCATGAAGTTACATTTTCTACTATGAGGAAAGGTAACCAGCTTTTCGCTGGAAGAAGTATTCCATATTGAAAGTTTACTGGATGTGAAATTTACAAAAAGATTCACTTACAGTTAATAAAAGAGTGATTAGTAAGGTGTATTAATACAGAAGACTAGCACATAAAAAAGTTAATAATCCTGCCAAAAAAACAGGGCCCACTTAATACATTACCCATTTTTCTAGCATATTCAGCTGCAAATCCTCTATCAAGGACAGAGAGAGATATTGTATATACAGTAAACCTCCTTCTGACATGTCTTCTGACTGGGTTCTAGAATTGAACAGCTTAAGGAGTTTTCAGAATTTAAAATGCTTGAAAATCATTCTCCTAAGAAAGCGTTCCTTCTTTTTCACTATTTCATCTTCATTGTGAGCCTTTTTATGACTGCAGGAAGCACTGCGAAATCCCAGAGGAGAGTCAAAACATCCTATTGCCCTTCCAATTATGTCTTTACAAAACCATATTCCGCTGCCTTAATTTTTTTCATGTACTGGTTATGAAGCTACAGTGCTGAGGATTGCTTTGGGGATTATATTCAAATATATTGCTTTTAGAGAATGTTCCTAGTTTTCTTCTTGTTTCTGGTAGTGCTTTTGATTTGCCTGATCATGTCTTGAATTTTTAGGGGGTACACTATTAGTCATGAGGGACAGGCACTGCAGCAATTTTGTTGGATGCTATTTGATTTGGAATCTACAGTGCGATGATCTTATTAAGCACATGGGTAGTCATAGGCAACACTTTAAATAAGATTATAAGCTAAACTCTTCTTGATGGTGAGAGAAAAATAGAAACAGTGTACTTGCTTGCTCTCACAGCCTTGGGCTTTGTATTAGATTAATTCTTAACACAAGTTGGGCAAGTTCAGAAGTTTAACTTCCAAGTAAGCTCCTAAATGATATCTGCTGTCGGTAGGTTTCCAGGCCTCAGGCTAAATTGTAATGCAGTCTGACAGAAGACCAGGACAGCACCCTCTCTCTTAGTTCCTCCATGCTATGCTTCAGACAGTGAATGTCTGCATCAGTATAGTATATATATAAGAGCATGACAATGCTCCATGCAATAAAAAGGAACTGCAGATGAAGCTGCTCTGAGGCACTTGTAGTTGACAACAATGGCTGATCAGGACCCTGGGTAACTTGGAAAGCAGGAATTACAAAGGTTACACTTGGTTACCTTTGTATCCCCTTTTCTTTCTTGTCCTCATTCTTCGAAAAAAATGTAACTACAAATGTAATATTCAAAAGAAAGCAGGACTACAAAGTAGATTTTTTAATATGTCAGTGTATGTGCAAGATTTTTTTTAATATGCATGTAGTGTTCAAAAAGTTTGCATGTTTTATGGACATAATTTTGAACAGCACTAATATTTCTTTTTTCATTTTCTCATTTTTATTGTAATGGTGAATTTCATGGTAACTCCACGAAGCAAAGCAAAAGAAAACAAAAGCTAGATGAAGTGCTGTTATACATGGAGTTTCATATCTGGCCAGATGAGATTAATAGACCTGCCTGTGGCTCCAGTATCACTCTCCCTAGCTAACCAGAAATAAAACATTGTATGCCTCAACTTAGACTTTATTGTTTTTAATTTGTTGCTTATCTTTGGAAAGGACAGAGAATCAATGTCATTCAATCAGGCTCTACCTTTTGTTTTATGACTGCGAACCCTGGCTAGTCTTTGATGAAATACTTCATCTTAAATAGTCAACACATGAGAACATGTCTTCTGGGTCTAAAGAACAAATGACACACAGAATAAAAATAGAGACAATAAGTAGATCTTAAATCAATACTAAGGCAGAAATGCTGTTATGCTAGAATTTTGAACAGTGATTAAAATATAAATGTTAATGTGACTAATCTCTTTTGAATAAATTCACATCTAACAGTTGGCTACTGAACTCCAGGAAATTGATGTCCTCAAATCTCAGGGCTTTCTGCTGTTTTTTCCTGTACATTCATAGTGAAGGCTGGAAAACACAGTCATACAGAAGCACAGATACACAAATGTGCATAAAGCAAACATCTATACAGTGCTAAAGCTATCATGCTTTCAAGCGTGAGAACCAACCTTGCTTTCAAGATGATAAGGTGACAACTGCCACCAAATCTCTGCTTTGTGGCTAGGATTGGGCTGGAGGAGAAAAGTGGCTTCTGTGTGTATAATGAGACGAAGAACAATTAAAGCAAAGGATTCAGCAGGAATGAACAAGAATATGGGTAGGACCTTAAAGGAACTTGTGGAAGTGGATTTTTTAAAATTCCTTGTAAGCTACAGCAATGCCAAAGGGAAGAACAATTAAATGGAGGCTTGAACTGAGTGCCAAAGAAGTAATTTCTAAGGGCTTTTCTTTTTTTTTTTTTTTTTTTCACTGAGCATAAGAGAAAGATTTAAATGATATAACCCTTAGGCTCATGAGCTTGGCAAACTTTATTAATTTTTTTTGTGAAGACAGTCTTACTTTGCCAAATAAATTCCACCAAGTTTTCACAGCTCTTTCTAAAACACTCTGGGCAACAAGAAACCACAAATTAAACCAAAATAATAAAGATAAAAATCATAAATTAAATCAAAACAATAGTGGTAGAAATCACAAAATAAAATTCAAACTGAAGGCTCTTTGATGGAAGAATTCTAATGCAGATAAGTAATGGAGTTTCTGTTTTCCTGTTTGCATCATTAATTCGTAATAAAACATGAATTAGGAACAGTTTTCTAAAAGTGTCTTCCCCTCTGTTTTGCAATATGAGACTTATTAGGGAATGTAATCTGTCAAATGCTTTTCTTTTAAAGATCTGCTGCTTCTGGCTTGCATTTGAAGTAAGAGTAATTTGGAAGAACTGCTATGCAGTATAGATGCATTCTGTTATTTTTGCGTACAATGATTTTCCTCCTCCCCTGCTGTCCTGTGCCATTTAACAAAGCAGCTCATTGCCTTTTAGATTTCCAAAATAACAGTGTGATGAGAATAAACAAGCTGAATGTACCAAAAGAGACCACTAGTGAAGGAACAAAGGTCAGTGATACCAGAAACAAGACTGCATTGCTGTGACAACCAAAATAAAGGTTTTTAGTTGTTCTGCTATTGACACATAGGCAATAGACTGGAGAAGGAAACTCCATTTGCATTATTCAACAGGAAAGACACAAACCCAGTGTCTGAGACTCCTAAACTGAGGAGGTCAGCAGATGCTTATCAGGACTTCTTTCCTATTGCCCAGTCAAACTGCACTGTGAGTATTTTGATAATCTTAGTAAAAGCGACATTTGCAGTGTTCAAGGTGAAACTACCAACGTCATCATTATTTTCCTTTTTCTGCCTTCCTTGTTATATTACTACATCATTATCCCTCTCTCCAACACTTTTGAAAGAAAACTGGAGTAAGCCACATCAAGCATTGCATGGTGCATGGTGTGTCTGTGCAGAAATCACCATTCTCTGCTTCTGTGTGACTTTTTATCACAAGATTCTTATTGTAAGCATCCATTCTGACCCTCCAAAAGTAATCAGAAAGATTTGTCCGTTCCCATTAGACCTGCATGGAGAGAAATAGCAGCAGCAGAGGTCAATTACTGGGGGAAAGAGGAATGGAATCGGAAAGTGCTGGTTTCATTAGTGTCTTCTTGTAAAAAGAGAAAGGCTACTATATACAATTGTTAATACAGAAATAGACAGAATGATGCCATACATCAAATGGCATTACATGCATCTATGTAGGAACAATACTACTAATAAAATAAGCCTGAATAAACCCCTTTTATGGGTTATTCAGATAAAAAGTTCTGATTCACTGAAGCTTAAAAAAGAAGACAGAATAAAAGGTTGGTTTTTTTTTTTTTGAGAAAAGGAGATTGAGAATGATGCCTTGCTTGACTTTAGAAGGCAGCAGAGCAATGACTACATATGGAAAGTGTTTCATCTGAAGCAGATCTTTTTCAGAAAAAGAGAGTTTTAATTGTACTATAGAGTCTATCTGGGAAAGAACAGGGAGGTTTAAGAGACTGTGTCCACACTAAAAAGCAACTTACAGATGAAACAATTACGAAAGGGATTTATAGAGTTTTGATTTTATTATTGTTTTTTTAAATATATTTTTCTATTCAGGCTATTATTTTTTCCTTTATTTTGATTACTTTTTTGATTAATTTAAATTGTACTACTTGGCTGTTAGCGTCAGTGTGATGTAGTCATGTGCTGCATGGCCACCAGTGGAGCTCTCTACTCCTACCTCCAGCTTTTCACCTGTGCAGTGCTATTAGTGCTAAAAAGGCACATTGATTTCCACCCATCTAGACAACGTGATATTCATCTTGATCTTTGCATTGGGTAGCTCATAAAGGGTTAAATTTTCTGAAGAAGAACACTGAGATTGTTAAACCAGTTTCTTATAGAAATTATTCACAAAAAAATGAGATATTATAAAATATAAGGATTAATTTATTAATCAGAGCTTTCTGAACTCTCACATTAAGCTGCTTTGTCATGCTAATTCCCTTGTAAATGAATAATAGACTTATTCTCCCATTATTGCCTATCATTTTAAAAGGCCCATTTAGAAAATGAAGACGTCCTTTTCGCTTGAAAATTATGATGCGTTTTATGGCCAAAGTTTTTTTTAAATTGTATATTTGCTCCTCTACCCTTCTGTCCTCCCCCCCCACCGCCAAGCTTGTACTGGTCAGTCAATGTTCAAATCAAACACAGCCAGAACCATTTGTCATAGAGATGCACAGTGTCCGGAAAGAATGTACAACGGAGACAAGGGGCTTTAAGAACAGAGACTCAGATCTTTTAGAAGAGGTAAGTTTTGCCACAAATGCTCCATGTAGCCTTGGAGATTTTATCTGCTTTTGCCTCTGTGTGTGCACACTGTCAGTCAAGTATTAACCACAGGTCCAAATCTACCAGAAGGTAGCAGTCAGGTCTCGTACACTGAGTTCTGGTTCTTTCTGGGGGAAAGTCCATGCTAGATCAGTGCCTTGATATGTGTTTTCTCCTCTGCACTATGTAGGGATTAGAGAGAAGAGAGGGAACAGGGTAAACAAGGTTGAACGTACTGCAATCACCTGGCAAAGCAGACACACTGACATTGCAGTATCATAAACACACAATAAGTTTTCCTGTTCTGACAAAGTACACCCTTGGTTGGCGAACATGAGTTCCCTATGTCCCATATCATGGCAAATAAGACTTTTGAAAGGAAAACCTTGGCAGTTACCATTAACTACCCAGAGAAGCCTACCCATTCACCTTTACCTTGCACTCTTATGGACATAACACAATATTAGGCCAAAATGGCCTGAAGTCCTAAAGGGTCCCTGGCATCGTCTGTAGCAAGGGCTGAAGGGATTTGTATGCAACCGAAGTTGAGGTTGAGTTCAGGCTGCCTGTAACGCAGGACCAGTAATTGCATCTTCTCTAGAACTTGCAACTCAGGAAAGTATTACCAGTTACAGGACTTGGAAGTGTTGGTCAATGAGAAACTGAACGTGAGCTGGCAATGTGCACTTCTACCCAGCTCTCATGAGACCTCACTTGGAGTATTGTGTACAGCTCTGGTGTCCTCAACATCAGAAGGCTATGGAGCTGCTGGAGCAAGTCCAGAGGAGGGTCACCAGGATGACAAGGGGACTGGAGCACCTCCCATAGAAGACAGGCTGAGAAAGCTGGGGCTGCATGGAGACCTCATAGCAGCCTTCCAGTGTCTGAAGGAGGCCTGCAAGGATGCCTCAGGGACTAGTGATACAGCAAGAGGTAATGGGTTCAAACTTAAACAGGGGAGATTTCGGTTAGACATGAGGAAGAAATTCTATATTTTGAGGAAGGTAAGGCTGAAACAGGTTGCCCAAGGAAGTTGTGAATGTTCCATCCCTGGCAGTGTTCAAGACCAGGCTGGATGGGTCTTTGAGCAACCTGGTCTACTGAGATTTGTCCCTTCCCATGGCAGGGCAGTTGGAACTAGGTGGTCTTAAGGTCCTTTCCAACCATAACCATTTATGATTCTATGAAATAAATCTCCAGTGTTTAAGATAAGACAGATGTTCTTGTTTGTAAGAATCAAATATAACTACCCGTCTATTAATAGTTTTGCAAAAGAAAGAAGAAGAAAGTACAAAGGAACATGAGGAGCATGAAAATGGTGGTTATACTGGTGAATATGTAAACGGGGGATTTGAAGCTGCGTATTGGGTGAGTTCTGAAGGACAGTACAAAGAAATATTCTTTTTGAAACTCCTATACATTCACCACCACCACGTTCCCCTAAAGATATAGGTAATACATAAGTGATCACCCACAGAGCTGGTGTTCTGCTTTAAATTACTGAGGACTTTAGAGGGAACAAGAGGTGTTACAGCAGAGGGGCTAGCATGCACAAGCTGCACCAGAGAATTTAAGGGAAGAACCAGAGATTAAGGGACTCTGGAGAGCATGTAGGTTCTTGGGTAAACAATATAGCAGGTAAGCCTTATGTTCAGGAAAGTACAAAAGTGCTATATTATGAAGATAAGCTTTCCATTACTTTTCTTAGTAAGCTTTAGTTTGCACCTACAATTTTCAGGAGAGATTTATACCAAAGCCTTTCAGTTGGGTTTCTTTTTTTTTTCTTGCTCTCCCAGCTTTCAGAGCAGATTTTTAATATGGTTGGATTTTGGCTTTTTTTTTTTCTTTTTTTTTTTTTTGCCAGTGAGTAATTACTTTCTCTTCCTTCCCCTTCAAGCTTTTAACGCAAATATATTTAAGGATTCTTCAGTTAATCAACAAGACCGTCCATTGTTGCAAGCAATTTTTGATTTCAGACTACTATATATTTAAACTAAAATATGGACATTTCTCATCTCTGTTTTCCCATTTCAGTGCGCGGTGTTTCTACCTGCAGGACACAGAGAACTGCCAGCATTTCAGTCTGACCTCTTTCTGTCTTATACAGCAAGAAGGTTGTTTAGGCTGGCAAAGCAAGAAGAAAAAGCAAAACCGTGACGCATTTCTGGGTCTATTTAGGAGGGCAGGGATTTAATGCATATTTAGTAAGCAGTTAAAAAGATGTTTTATAACAAACAGATCTGTAAGTACTGACTGATAAAAAATCCCTTCCACATGAAACCAAAAATACATATTTTTTAAAATGTCTAGTGTTATTACAAATATTAGAGATGGATGACCTGTGTTTTTCTCTATGATTTTCTTCACAGCTGATCTCTGTTGGATTTCTCTTTTCATGATGAAATCCTAGTCTTTTACCAGTGACAAGCTAGTGCAATTATCATGTTATGAAAACCGACTGTAGAATAAAGTGAAATGGACAAAGAGGAAAAAATGCTCTGGGTACTTGACTGCTGCTGACAATTAACTGTTAGTACTCATTTTTATTAGGAAAAAATTAAAATGGTGCTGTCAAAGACAACCCAGTATATGAAAGCTGCTCTTTAAATAAATGCGCTCATTTCAACTTCTCCTAAGGTTGTAAATCAGAAATACTATTATGTTTTTATTTACTGCCTGCTGAGCAACATAAAATAAAGATGAATTCTTCCCCTATTCCATCTTTTTGTCACATTGCATATTTTGCTTATAAACAAAGAATACCACACAATCTTTTTGTAAAAAGGCTTGATTCCATGCAAGATACTAAAGCACAGTGCGGCAGCTTTGTAGAAATTTGAAGATACTGAAAAAAAAAGCCTGCTTGAATATCTTAAAAAGGGAGAGGAAATTTAAATGATCTTGTTAATATGTTATTTATGGTATTTGTTAGAATAGAATCATATTTCATGGGAGAGGAGGTATTTCCTATTGTTCATAAGCCTTCTCAGTATCTGATGGAGAATTTTGGGGAAGAGGATTTCTTGTTACAAAAATTGTTATGAACCCCATTTGTAACAATTGTAAATATCCTCTAAGTAAACTGCTTATTTAAGATATGTATTTATGCATTACACTGAATTTGTCATCTGCCTTTCATCTGTTCCTCCACCTACCTAAGTGCCAATCAGGTGTTCAGAGCAGACATAATGATCAAGACTTACATACCATCAAAATTATTGGTCACCTCAGTTCATATTTCCACCCTAGGTATAGATGCACAGCAAGGAAGGGGGACCTTTAGGTGAATCTCAACATGACAGTTGAAGAGGAATGGAAACTGGATGACCAGTGAATTTATTTTCAATATCAAGCTGCTCTATTTCTTTTTTAAAAATTGTTTAGAGATTTTCTCATGGGGATTGTCATGAATTAGATAGCCCAGTGTTAATTTTAGGCAAATCACATGAGAAAAAAATGTAAATGATCATGAAATAGGTAATTATGTCTCATTCAATCCTTTGTTATGCCTTTGTAATTGAATAGGCTCATAGAAGAAATGGCCACAGCAGATGATATAATAAAAAATAATAATGCTCTGCACATATATCGTACTTTACATCTTCAAAACGTTATACAAATTAGCTAATTAATGCAACATTCTTTCTCATTCAATTTTTTGCTAAAGCACATACTGATGAAAGGCAATGTCAACACGTAGGTCATTGTCACTAAGCGTATGGTCTATATTGGTTTTAACTAAGAAAGATGCAGTAGAAAATTACACAAAGATGCAGTGAAAATTCATAAGACTAACAATTTTGTGGGCTTGTTTTGGTCTTGTTTCAATTTAGATAATAAAAAAATCCAAGGAAACAGGAAGCAAAGGTATTCGTGCAGTTTATGGAATGGAGCATGCAGACTTGATATCCGTATTCAGAACAGAAATCGTTGGCTTTCTAATATGGCTCTTTTTTTAATTTAATTCTTTTTGTCTGCATCTTTTTTAGAAATCTTGTCAGTTCTAATTAGGACCTGAATTCTGATAATAAGCAGGATTTTGTTTTGCTTTTCCTTTGGGAACACACAGTTAGTTTGAGTTTCCCTCTGTGACCCTTTCTGCTATTTTTTTATAGTCATTGAAAGAAAAAAGATCACTGCAGTGACAACAGTTGTATCACCAGTAACATGGACAACATAGAGTTGTTCTCATATAAAACTCTCTTTTTTTTTCAGTTTTAGGCTCAACTGAAACGTTCAAATGTATATGAAACTACACAGCAACATTACATGAGTACAAGAACAGCAGCAAATTTAAGGCTCAAATTCACAAATAGGTTCTGTCAGCTTTGCATTGTTATAGCAACACAAAACAAGGGTTAAGCTGGCTTTGTAACCAGCTAGTTAAAACAATTTTATTCCTACAGTCTAAGACTAGACAGGCTTGTTGTGATCAAGTTTGTCCTACACCACACAGATCTCATCAAGTGATTCCTTCATCAAACCCACTAAAGTTGCTGCACATTTGCTAGAGCAGCACATGCAAGTCAAAATGACCCAGATAATTCTGTAAGGTACTATGAATAGTAGTTTAACTCTTTCCATTCAGCTTGTATTTGCCCTGTATGAAGCTGTTCAGTGCAAGCAACTGAAGCACCTAGCATCTGACTTTCAGGTTCAGTTCCCATTTAAAACTAGAAATTGTTTTGTATGTTGGTATCAAGCAAATATCTATTTTTAACCTTCCATAATATAATGGAAGTTTATACTTCTAACACTGTGCAAAAGGCATTCGTATCACTAACACTATCTTATTGATGGGGAAATGGTGGCATCAAAGGATTTAGTCTTTGCTGAAAGACTTAGTCACAGGCTAGCTGTGCCGCACTCCAAGGTAGCTAAATGCATGAAAATGCTGCTCCTGAAGCTGTATAGCCATATAGGATTGTGTCATCTATTTCCAGTCTGTTAGAGAGTGCAGCCTTGTTACCATGATCACAAGTCCATGCTAACAGACAGGTCTCAGGAGCTCTGGGACAGAAGCTGTTTTCTCCCCTGCAGTGATTTACATAGATGTACTTGCACTTTCCAGTGGAAAGGGATGGAAATTTTACCAATTTATCTCCTGTTTCATTTTCAATCCCTGTGGTCCATATTTGTTCATCAAAATCAAAGCTTCGAGGTACAGTCTGAGTGTGTATCAGTCAAAATCCCCTCTCCCCAGTGCTTGGACTAGAAGTGGGTTACATTACTTAATCTTTTGACTATTTTTATGTGCTTTTTACTAATATTTTTATGAGTAATGCCAGTGTCTAATTAATGAAGTTGTGATGAAGAAACAAACAATAAAATACCAGATTTCCAGATGACATTTTATTATACTATTGAACGTACTGGAACTGCAGGTAGTAATGTAAGAAAAGCCATTGAAAACTGAACCATCAGAACCCACCAGAAACATTTGCTTTAAGCTTATTCCAGTTCACTAAATTCTGTACAAATTTTGTGAGTGCTCAGTAATCTTCCTTGTTTGTAATTTGTATTGTGTTTGCCTTCTGTTTACACTTTGGGCTACCAAATTTACTATAAAACCTTCAGTGAGGGTCTAACATCTGTTTTGAACTTGTCACATTTTAGCCAGTTGGTGTGAAGACAACACAGTGAAGTGATCACCTCTAGGCTTGCTTAAAAAAGGACGTATTTCTAGGTAGGGAATTTTGGCTTACATGTTGATGTTGGTTGTACAGGAGGTATTAAGCAAAGACTACCATACAATTTCCATTTTTGTCATACATCTATTTAGCCTTTCATGGTTTATACCTTTGGAAAAGTCCACCATTGAAATATATGCCTCCTAATGACTCTTTCATTATTCTTTAAGCCTAACTACTTAGATAGTAGCTACTTTAAGGATCTAAGTGGGGAATCTTGTTATCTTTCTGAGATTTTATTTCTTCCCAATAGGAGGCTCATGAAAGTGCTGACAAAAAATCTCGTTGTTGCCAGTGGGACTGGAGTCAGGGGGTCAGGTCTGGCAGTAGAAACTTACTGAATTATTTTACTAATGTCTCTAAAATGCACCACACCACAGTCCTCCTTCCCATGAATGATTGTCACATTTGAAAGTGGTACAACAGATTTTCTAGTCATGAAAATTCGTTTGTAAAACATTGCAAAGTTGAAATTGGACATCTCCAGAAAGTAATATGTCTGAACCATCTTAAGTGAATCACCTGGTTCAGAGAGAATTAATATATATATTTGATATATGTATAAATTATTCATACAAAGGGGATAAAACAGGTATCCAAAAGTAATTTTGCTATAAAAATATAAGCAGAAAGGAAGCAAGATGCATGCATAGCAAGCTCTTTCCTGCTTAACCACATTCCTATTTAAAAAAAGGCATGTGTTCACTCCATAAGAACAGAAAAAACGAAATTTTTGAGAATGCACTCTAAATCTGCCATGAATTTAATGCAATGTGCATGTGCACATCTGTTATCCATTAATGTATTTTTACTATCAACTTTAAGGAATGTAAGAAGATAAAAGGCCTATAGGTAAAAAGGGACAAATGGGCTTACATGAAAAAAGACATGAAGACCTGCTTTCTGCGAATGTGGTAATCCATTCTGGAGCTAGTGAAAAAGTAGAGTAATTTTAGGAAGGTGAATGCAGGGGTTAGCTTCTGTTGACTGTAATAGCTTCATGGGCCTGCAGATGAAGTGACTTGACTATCAGATTGAAGATCTTGCAGGCAGGTTTAGAATCAGCAGGCAGGAAGCACCTGATGATTCCTTCCTGGAAATCCATTAATCACATACTTTTTTTGTAGAATTGCTTCCACTTTCCCCCAGTGTTTGCTGGTTTTAGCTTTTGAAGCTTTATATTCTTTTCACTATTACTTGAAAAGGCACACTGTAGACAAAAGAATCTGAAAGAAAGGACAGGGACTGTTCCTTCTGAGGAACACAATATACTCCCACATATGTATGGCCAGCACCAGAGATGATACTTTGACTTAAAAGTTAAACTATGATTAATTAACATAAAATGACAACAATTTTTTTTTTTTTTTACGAATTTGAGCTCCACTAAAAGCACATGACAGCTGATAGATTTTTTTTTTTCTTAAATTCAACAGTTTTTGAATCAGATCCAGACAGTTAAAAGGAAATTTCACTAGTTTTCCATATGCTGTTCTCTCTGGACCTCCTGCAGGCTGTCTCAATAAAGAAAAAGGTAATTTTTGTTTCATGTCAAGAATTACTGACACTCAGGTAGCAGTATTTATTGGTCATTTTCTTTAACCCACACAAATGTATTAATTCTAAATAAACACCCCCAAAACCACCCAGTAGAAACAGAAGAAAACAGTCAAGGATTTCCAGGTGGTTTACCAAATGAGGAGAGCACAACAAATATTTTTTTGACCTACACTGTAAACATACACACCTGATGTCTGCAAGGTATAGTAATAGAATATTCCTTGTAGCTATCAAGTAGAAAGGACTCTTTTCTGACCCCAGGTTTTTTACATATTCCCATTAAGTGGATTGACTGTTTTGATAGGCTAAGGTGACTGATGATAGCGGAATCTCAATGTGGGAGTGAATTTGATTGTCTGTGAATTGGTAGAGAAATCAACACTCAAAGCAATTTTCAGTTACATTATTGGCATTGCTTAGATGAAAATCAAATAAAACTTTGAAGCAGCTAGTAATTTTATGAATTACCGTTGAATGACAATATCAACAAAACTGAAGTGATGAAGAGACCAAAATACAATAAGATTAAAAAAGGGAGGGGGGAGAGGAAGCTGGGTATTCTTTCTTATCAGTATCATTTTGATTGTTTAGTTCTGAAAAGAGATGAAATTAAATGATGTCTGGCAGTGGAAAAAATGTTGCAATCATCAGCTACAGGCTGAGGTCACACAAAATAAAATGGACCTGCTTTCCTAAGGAGGTCCATTCCTTTAGGATAACTGTTATATCCATACTGTATTCCATAAGGTGTTGAGTGACAAATTGTAGTTTGTTATAAGCCTGGCAACATGCATGAAGCAATCCTGATTTAGATACCTAAGCCTCAAAGATAAGATATGAGATATACCTTGGTTTTCAGGGGGTATCATCATGTGTAAGCCAGTGAAGAGTCCTCTGGGCTGGTATTGATTCAGAATGACATACCCATATAGTGTGCTGCAGATTCATGTAGGATTACTGATTCAGCTTTAATACAGTAGTCTGAAAACTGCAATGATTTAGGAGCAATTAAACCTCAGCTGTAGGAACAGTATGGATATGTGTGTTAGGTAACCACAAGCTCTCACATTCATTTTGCTACTGAATTTGAACCAACATCAGCCGTTTAGATAAAGATCTGGTCTCAATGTTTTTGATAGGTTAGTCCATAGAGAGGCAAATAATCAGTGATTCATAACCCCGTCAAGTTCTTTAATATTTTTGGAAGGCCAACTGTAAAATTATAGTGGGATACTCAATACTGAAAGGTTAGTTGAAGAATTTTATGGTGTTGGGAAAAGCACTGAATACAATAACAAGCGTTTAAAATAAAAGCTGTTTTAATTGTTTTACCAAGATGCTCTGAAAATGCAAGCAAGGCAACGCACTCTTCAAGTGCTTCTACCCAGCAACACTCAGTCTCTACTGTGTAAGATAATGAAATTCATGCTAAATGATTTGTGGTATCCCAGAGGCAGAGCTTGAGTTTAAGAGGGGAAAGAACTATTGTAGCTAATGCTGAAAGCCTGTGTTGTTTTAAGGTTAATCCATTTGCTAGAGCAGAAGTTTTGCTTATGAAAATTGCTAGAACCATTGACACATCTGCTAAATAGGGAACAGTGTTTACTAGCAGAATGTGGAATTTAATGGTAATAACTGCAGTGAATTACTGTGCACTAGAATATCTTCCAAGTCTTGTATCTTTCATCACACACCTTTTTGTGCTCAGTAATCCCTAAACCTACATAATACAGAGAAAATGGCATTCAAAGTGATCTTTATGAATGTTTTTTGTGTTTCATAGCTTGAAGATAAGAGCTTCTGTCTGCTGTGGAAAGTCTCTGTCAACAGAATCTGCTTGATCAAAGCTTCCTTTGTCAGTTATTAGTAGAAGGAATGAAAATCTACTAAATTGCTATTCTCTGTTATCTGTAGCATTTTCAGCTTGCAGCTTTTGCAATTTTCATGCTTTCCAAATAGTAACAATAGTTTAACATTTCAAATATGTTTTTGGCATGCAGCTAGGAGAATATCTGGGGAAGTATTTGTTTCTTTTCTTTGGAAAAGAGGTGGGTTTTTTTTTTGTGTTTTTTTTTTTTTTTTTTCTCCCTCCTGCAACATATTTCTGCTGTTGCTTATTTTGGTCTCCATCCTTTCTGGAATTTTAAAGCATGCTGATATGAGCCATTAGGCACCATAGCTGAATGAGTCATTTCTTTGCCTTTCTGGTAAACTAAAACAAGGGAGATACAGGTTAGATATAAAGAAGAAATTATTTACTGTGAGAGTGGTGAGTCACTGGAACAGCCTGCCCACGGAACTTGTGAATGCTCTATACCTGGCAGTGCTCAAGACCATGTTGGATGGGACTTTGAGCAACAAGGTCTAGTGAGAGGTGTCCCTGCCCATTGCAGAGGGGTTGGAACTAGGTGATCTTAAAAATCATTTCCAACCTTAACCATTCTATGCATTCTATGATTCTGTAAGTCACTGTCACATGTAGGCACTAGCCAAAGCAAGGTAGGAAAAACTGGAACCAAATCACACTTTCATTGTAAGGGTAGCTGGTTCCTGCAGTCAAAATTGGAAGACACAAAGACAGTAAGACATGAGATAATGTTGGATCTCTTATTTAGCCACCTGCTCCTGTGAAATGTCACTTTTGAGTACCCTCTCTCTTATCTCCTGTTATTCCTTCTTCACTTCAAAAATCCTAATATATACATATATTATATATTTCCCCCTTACTGTTTCCAGTATTTTTAAAAAATTGAATCACTCGAGTGACAGACTTTCCCCACTATGCCTCATTAAGTAATTGAGTTAAACTGATTCAAAATAAACTGACACATTTTATTTTGCAGTGATTGGTTTGAACCAACATATGCCTTTTTTTCCATTGCCTCGTCACAAGCTTTTTCTCTCTAATGTTCCCAGAGTTATCCTATTGTCTTTAGTAAGGCAAGCAGTGAGCATAAGCATTGTTCAGATATATCTGCAAAGAATAGTGTTATAGAGCTGTTGTGCTTCTATAAGAAGTTTAGAACTTTTTAAAATCCTAATTACTTTCACATCACTAAAGAATAAATCTCCAACCATTTCTTTTCTTTCAATTGTCAAGGAAGACCTTCGGGGGCTGGGGGGGAATGGAATTAAAAACACTGAAAAATATACATAAGCACAAAAACGTTCCTAGAAAAAAATAAGGTTTTGTGACTCTTCTCAAAAGATGCATACCAGATTACTAAAAAAAACCCACTTTGTTTTTAGGAGACAATTAAAAACATATGGGGAAAATGAGAGAAAAAGACTCTGGTTTTTTTCCATTGAAAGTCTGAAGAAGATAGTGACCAAAGTAAAAGAAAAAAATAAATTCTTGAAGTCATACCTTAAAAAAAATATTTCAACACAAAGTATTCAATCATGTCTTTCTGCAATGTCTTTCTTTGTTTTTATGATTAGCTGATTAACACTTTAAACCATTGTGAGCTTTAAAATGGAGTAATAGGGCCAAATATCTGAAAATTTAAAGCTACATCACTATAAAAAGATTCCAAATGAATCTTTGAAGCTCAGTACTTTATTGACATATCAGTTATATTATCCCTGACATGAAATTGCACTAGATGGTACTCTTCAGGAAATAAATAACAAGCCTGAAACCTATATAACTATGACACTTCCTTTTCTGATAGCTGCTGGCAACAGCAGGTTACTTTGCTAATAGGAAAATTGTATTTCTAAAATGTCAGTGATTGCAATCAGATTTTCTTTGAATATATTTGCTTAATATAGCAATAAAAAAAAAAGAAAATCTGTTTTTCTTTTTGGACTGAACTTATCCCAATATCTTTAGAAAAACACCAGAGCTTGGTTGGTTAGGTTGCTCAAGAAGATTAATGTTCCAGTACTTTTCCTCTGAGAGTAGATCTAGACTTGTACATTGTAATACAGCTAATGATCCATTCCTAGTCTTGCTATTGTTGGAAGATTGTTATTTATAATTTTGTATAAGCACACCATGCATTTTAAAGAATATTACCAAGGCGGACAATGCTACTGGTGCTAATACTTTAACATTTAAATAACAAAACTGTTCTGGTCTCTAGGCCTACAGTAATATTACCTTGTGCAAAATAAAAAAAGAAAATATATATATAATTATTGTCTTTGTGATTTTGTTTTCACATGTTTTGATTTTCCTCACAGTTTTGGAAGATTAAGTATACTTTGGACTAAAAGCTTTTAAAATACAATAAACTAATTTTATGTATGCAAGAGTGTTTGTACCTATACAATTTAGGTTGAAATGAAGAGTCATCTAGGATTGTTATCTCCTGAATTAAATAAGTATCCATCACTATTAATTTCCTTAAAATATTTTTTCCATGAACTGGCATGAGGAAGTTCAGAATTTATTCCAGAATGCTTATGTCAAATTGAAAGGTTTGGAAAGTATAGCTTGAATTAAAGGTTTTTGAGAAATTTTATAATAACTATTCTGTCATTACAATCATGAATGATTTCAATTTGTATTTGCTCCACAGAGAAAGCTTCTTTGAATTCATAAAGATAATCATGCAAAAAAAGAATGAGGGCATGGATAAATATGTATTTTTATACTCATATGGTATAGCTTTCATTCTTATGTATGTGACACTTGTAGTCTGGGAGATGCAGTATAATTAGAAGAATTTTTTATCCACCAGTGAAGATCAAGAAACTAGAATGTCTATTCTCCACAGATCAGGAAGACTGTAGATTAGGAAACTAAAACACAGAAACTTCAGTCATGTCAATATCACTGACGTGAACAAGTACCGGCGACTAACCAAAGATTTACTTGTCCTGAAACATGCCCAGCAAACACAAAGTCGTCATTGCTCTAGCCCTTTGGAGGGTCTGTCTTTACCTTTTACAGCCATCTTATGACCACCACTATTACTGATGCTACATTCTGTCCATATTGTCTGCTTCATTGGAACAGAACAAACCACAAAGGGCAGTTACCTTAAGGACATAAGAAATGTGATGCAAGCCGGAGAAATATGCAATATGAAAGCAATAGTAGCATGACAAACTCCTGTTGAATCAAAGCCAGAGAGATAAATTGCCCTTAGGGCAAGAATACACGCTTGCAAAATGGCAGACTTACTTAGTCATGAGATGCAAAAGAAAAAGATAAATAAACCCAGTGTTCAGTAAATAAATGCAAAATGCGGGGAGATATGGTAGAAGAAAAGGATCTGATTAGGCCTCTGAATTAATAAGGTGAACTAGAGAATACAAATTCTGTTAACAAATAATTCATAGAACATGCTTAGGAGCTTCACATGTTCACAGGGATTTAAAAACATTAACTGAGTCACAAAACTATGTTGCAAATCTGTCTGTAACTGTAGAAATATAGGGCTAGAAGAAACTGCTGGAGGTCATCTAGACCATGTTGCTTTAGGGGACAGAATAGTCATACCCAGATCACCCCTTTAATATTTGTATCATTTTCTTAATTATACATAATGGTGAAGGAGATTCCACAGTCACACTGGGTAGCCGTTCATAACTTTCATTGTTGTCATAATCAGAATGATTTTCCTAATACCAGCATCATTCTGAATTGTCTTAATGAAGAAAATTTATTTTCTTTAACCATCCTGAATGGACAACATTTGTCTTATGACTACAAAACTGGCTGAACAGAAATAATGAGCATGGAGATTGAATTTAGTTCAAGGACAGGGTCATAAATGTGGAAATAGTACTTTTCTTAGGTGCTAAATATCATAAGAAGTTGTGCCATGGTGGTCTTCACACTTCTCCTAAGGACTTTCATTTAGTTTTGAGTATGATCTGATACCATAAAAGATATTAACTCTTTAATAACAATTCAAAAAACATAATACAAGGATTACGTATAAAGTAGCCTTAAATTGATTTGTACAATGTATGATGAATTCACTGTTGTCCTTCGCAAAGCAGAATCTGCTGTCTTTCGATGGAGTAAAAGACAGTTTTTGTCCTGGCTTTGGCCTTTACTAACCAATAAAGACGAGACTGTGTCCCATACAGTTGCAGAATACTCAGATGCGGAACTCTTGTCTCCCAGCATAAGGTCATTCTGCTTCACACATGCAAGGCATACAGCTTTGTAATGTTCTGCTGTGCATATTATGTCAAATATAGTGATCTCATAGCAATTAGGAAAAAGTTTGTACTTTGGTCTTTACTTCATTAATCTCTTTCTTGTCTACACCTATATGGATATACCAGAGGATAAGAGTTATTTTGCCATTCCTTATTTTATAGAGAGGGTATTCAATGTATGGGTTTTTTTCTTTATACTATTGCCTTGAAAAATACAATCCCTCTGTAATGACTTATGAACATTCATCCAACTCAGGCTATGCAATGCAGAGAGAAGATTTCTCTGACAACAAATCCATGAACAAAATCAAAACCAGACAGACAAAATGAAGCTTGTTCAGCTCGAATCTTTAAATGCTGAAAAGTGTTTTTTACTCCATACAGCACATAGCTACCAAAAAAGATTCAATCAGAAAGAATAAAAAGTGTTCACTTCAATGTTTTCTGTCTGTTAAAATTGTTGGTAGGAGAAATGGTTGTATTACATAAAAAATAACATTTATTTAGAAAGTCTCATGTCAGGAAAAAGAAGAAAAACTTTGACAATATTCTCTTGGAACAAAATGAATTTTTTTCAACTCATATGAAATATACTTCTTTTCCCTTGAGTCTGACCACTGCAGAACTTCATCTGATGCACTAGATAAATTTTTCCATAAACATGCTAATGCTTATATTTGCATGAAAAAAATACCAACACACTGAAATCAATACACATTTATTTTTTATTACAAAAAAAAAATAAAAAATTAATCTTGTCAGCCTTACAAGCAAAGTCACTAAACTGTATTCACTCATGGGTACATTTCTGCAATCTGCATGTTCTCAATTAGACCCCTAAAGGACTTGCTATATCTATTGGAAGATAATAGGATTACTTGCATAAGGATTACTTATGGTGAATTTGTGCTCTTTGTTTTATTAATATTAAGAATTAAGTATTTCAAAATGTATGAATTGTCTAGAATTGTAGGATCACAGAATCATAGAATATTTTGTGTTGGAAGGGACCTTCAGAAGTCATCTAGTCCAACATCCCTCCAATGAGCAGCGACATCTTGAGCTAGATCAGGTTGCCCAGAACCACATCCAGCCTGGCCTGGAATTTCCTCAGGGATGATGCATCCACCACCTGTCTGGACAACCTATTCCAGTATTTCAACACCTTCATTGTAAGGAATTTCTTCCTTACGTTCGGCCTGAATTTCCCCTCTTTCGGTTTAAAACCATTAACTCTTGTCTTATTGCAACAGGGCTTGCAAAAATGCCTCTGCCCTTCTTTCTTATAGGCCCCTTTTAAGAACTGAAAGGCTGCAATAAGTTCTCCCTGGAGACTTCTGTTCTCCAAGCTGAACAGCCCCAGCTCTCTCAGCCTTTTTTCATAAGAAGAGGTGTTCCATCCCTCTGATCATTTTTGTGGCCCTCCTCTGGACCCTGCCCAGCAGGTCCATATCTTTCTTGTACTGAGGACTCCAGAGCTGGATGCAATACTGCAGGAGGAGTCTCACCAGAGCAGAGTAGAGGTGCAGAATCACCTCCCTTGACCTGCTGGCCAAAGCTCCTTTAGATACAGCCCAAGATACTGTTGGTCATGTACATGTAGAGTATATATAAAGTACTTTAAAGTACAAAACATTCATCAAACTTTCCCGTTTAGTATAAAAACAAAGCATTTCTCATATGAAATGTTGCTGAACTGAAATTTAAAGAAAGAAGTAGAAACTTTGGGTTGTTTTCTCCTCAGGATCTCTGCTCATCATCAGACCCTACAGAATGAACTCAGTTTTCAGCACCATCAATTTGGAATGACCTGTACCTGATGATAGCTACAGAAGTAATCCAGAAAACTGACTGGAAAAGGATGGATTTCTGCTACTTGCCTGTGGTCAGCTATTCATCCACACATGTATTTATATCCCAAGAATTAAGCTCTTCTACCACTCCTTATCTTATGACAATGTACATATAGATTGGATATTTTCTGTTCAACAACCCCAAAAATATATAACTAATGGCTGTTCCAGTTTCTAGGTACCTTAGTAGAGAATTAAAAATTGAAGTCCTGCAATAGCAAGCTAATAGTTCTCAATGCCAAAGAATTAGGAAATATCGTAACATCAGTTCTAGTTCTCCCCAAATCAATACCACCTTCTCCCATGTTGTCATAAGTCATTGTAAAACAAGACTGCCCATCAATCAGAAGCTATTGCAGAATAATCAGAAAATATGTGCCTGAGCAAATTTGCAATTCTTTGAACTTGGAGGAGATGGGCAATGGTAGAGCAGGATCCACATCATTACTTACAGAGATCCAAAGATTCAGTGTTTTCATCCAGAATGGAGATCTCTGAGGTTCACAGATCTGCATTCACACTCCAGAATGCATGCGTGTCATAAATGCACTGCCCCAGCAGTAGTTCTCTGAAACTTCGAAGGAAAGACTTCCAGAACCGCGTCTTATACTTGTGTGTAAACTGCCTGGCTCAAGATGCTAACCTCAGCCTGGGTTTCTCGACATTATTGCAGTAACATCCCTGATGTTAATAAGGTTCTGCGATACTTCTAGAGCCAGAGGACACCTCTTCTACTCTTTTCCTATTTGCTCTGAGCATGGGATTGCCTTCAGTGGCAGGTGTAACATATTGCCAAGTAAGTGCTAAGCAAAAAATAATACAATGGTGATGCTCTTCAGTATCATAGAAACATAGAATACTTAGGGTTGGAAAGGACCTTAAGATCATCTAGTTCCAACCCCCCTGCCATGGGCAGGGACACCTCACACTAAACCATGCCACCCAAGGCTCTGTCCAACCTGGCCTTGAACACTGTCAGCAACGGAGCATTCACAACTTCTTTGGGAAACCCATTCCAGTGCCTCACCACCCTCACAGTAAAGAACTTCTTCCTTATATCCAATCTAAACTCCCCCTGTTTAAGTTTGAACCCATTACCCCTTGTCCTATCACTACAGTCCTAATGAAGAGTCCATACACAGAATCCGTATAGGCCCCCTTCATATACTGGAAGGTTGCTATGAGATCTTCACGCAGCCTTCTCTTCTCCGGGCTGAACAGCCCCAAATTTGTCATCCTATCTTCATACGGGAGGTGTTCCAGTCTCCTGATCATCCTCGTGGCCCTCCTCTGGACTTGTTCCAACAGTTCCGTGTCCCTTTTATGTTGAGGACACCAGAACTGCACACAATACTCCAAGTGAGGTCTCACAGGAGCAGAGTAGAGGTGCAGGATCACCTCCTTCAACCTGCTGGTCACGCTTCTCTTGATGCAGCCCAGGATACAGTTGGCTTTCTGGGCTGCGAGCACACACTGCTGGCTCATATTCAGTTTCTCATAAAAAAAAACCCCCAAGTCCTTCTCCGCAGGGCTGCTCTGAAGCTCTTCTCTGCCCAACCTGCAGCTATGCCTGGGATTGCTCCGACCCAGCCGTAGGACCTTGCACTTGTCATGGTTAAACTTCATCAGGTTGGCATCAGCCCACCTCACAAGCGTGTCAAGGTCCCTCTGGATGGCATTCCTTCCTTCCAGCATATCAACCGAACCACACAGCTTGGTGTCATCGGCAAACTTGCTGAGGGCGCAATCAATCCCACTGTCAATGTCATCATGAAAGATGCTGAACCGGATCAGTCCTAACACCGACCCCTGAGGGACATCACTCGTTACTGGTCTCCAGCTGGACATAGAGCCATTGACCACAACTCTTGGCATGCAGCCATCCAGACAGTTCTTTATCCACTGAGTAGTCCACCTATCAAATTGATGTGTCTCCAACTTAGAGAGAAGGATGTCGTGTTGACAGTGTTGAATGCTTTGCACAAGTCCAGGAAGAAGACATCAACTGCTCTACCCCTGTCCATCAGTTCCGTAGCCCCAGCATAGAAGGCCACCAAATTGGTCAGGCAGGATATCCCCTTAGTGAAGCCATGCTGGCTGTCACCAACCACCTTGTTGGTTTTCATGTGCCTCAGCATGCCTTCCAGGAGAATCTGCTCCAAGATTTTGCCAGGCACAGAGGTCAGGCTGTCTGGCCTGTAGTTCCCTGGGGTCATCCATTTTCCCTTCTTGAAAATGAGGGTTATATTACCCTTTTTCCAGTTGTAGGGAACTTCACCGGACTGCCATGATTTTTCAAATATGATGGACAGTGGCTTAGCAACTTCATTTGCCAGCTCCTTCAGGACCCGCAGATGGATTTCATCAGGTCCCATGGACTTGTGTATGTTCAGTTTCTTAAGAGGGTCTCTAACCAGATCCTCCCCTACAGTGGGTCCAGTGTCATCATTCTCACTGTCCCTGTGTCTGCCTTCCAAAACTTGGCTTGTGTGGTCAGAGCATTTGCCAGTGAAGACTGAGGCAAAGAAGTCATTAAGAGCCTCAGCTTTCTCCAAACCCAGAGTAGCCAGTTCTCCTGATAGCTTCTGGAGAGGGCCCACGGTGTCCCTAACCTGTCTTTTATTCGCTACATACCTATGGAATCCCTTCCTGTTATTTTTCACATTCCTAGTCAAGTTGAATTCTACCTGGGCCTTAGCTTTCTTAAGCTGGTCCCTAGCTTTCTGGACAACATCCCTGTATTCTTCCCAGGCCGCCTGTCCTTGCTTCCACCTTTTTTGTAAAAGCCTTTTTTATATAAATCTCTTTTTTCCTTTGAATTTTCTTTGTGGTGGGGGGCTACGGTAAGCCCGTGGATTCCCTGACTGAAGACATGAAGTTAGAACTCAGTCTCGAAGATGTTAAAGTGTATCCATGAGAAATGAGGCACCAAAGGCATCCGAGTGGGAAAGTAGAAGGCATCTAGAGGAGCAAGTCAGATAAGGGGAGTAACTAACTACAAAGGAAGAACTTGGCAAAACTATAGACTTTAGTAATGTGGTGAAGGATCATCCAATAATGTGCCATTGCTAACTAATATTAGCCAGTGGCTAAAAAGACGTGTGCGCTAGAAAAGGTATATAAGTAATGGTTTGTAGTAATAAAGCATCTATCTATTTTTTCTTCCTGCTAAGTCACTGGAAATACCTGTGTGTGTGATTTTTGGCCATCTCGACAACATTTCCTCAGCAGCTGCTTACCCATCCAAGGAGGTCTCCTGGCCCTCCTGCTAAACATCCTTCTAGATGGGATGCAACACTCCTGAGCTTGCAGTAGGTGATCCTTGAATATCAAACAGCAGTCTTGTGCCCCCCTGCCCTCTAGGGCAATATCCTTTCTACAACTCCAGCACATAAAATGGCTAATGTAATAAGCCAATTCTGGGCAGCTAATTGATTAGGGAAAGCATTACTAGGCACAGTTTACAGCAGAACATACAGCACGTTTTGAGGCTGCAGAGCATTGCTTGCAACCTCGTACAACTGAATCTGTCTTCATTTCTCAGTTATTACTCTTTAAGTTAATGCCTTATAGATAGGCAGAGGAGCAATTAATCTGTGTCCCAGTTTCCCTCTCCTGGAGATGCTCAGGAATTAAAAACATAGTTTGTGCCTGCTACTATGAAATAAAATGCCATTTGATGTTGCTACCTTTAAACTGGTAGCCCTAGGACTTTGTTAACTGTCCTTAAAATCCTTCCATGCTGACATATCCAAATAGAGGCAGCTTAATACTCCAAATCAATATACAAGGGGAAAAGAAGTCAGCTGGTGTTTGACAACAAGATAATACCAGTTGTATGACTTCTTTCAGCCTGCACAATTATTATGAAGGCTGGGGATTATTTAACACACTTAAGAGTTGCTAATTTTCATAGCAGTAGCTTGCAGACAGCCTAAATTAAAACAGACTGCTGCTGTGCTGTTGCTTTAGATAATCTCTCAGTTAGGTGCTCTGAATTTCCAGACAAGTTCATTAAACACAAACAGGCAGAGCTGCAGAATTTACATGTGTAAAATATTGCCAAACAAATGTCAGAGTTTGCTGTGTTGTGCCGTGCCAATACCGCATTCTCCTATTTGCATACCATGTCAATCTGGAATTATGCTACCTGAGGTTATACAAAGTATGTGGCCACATGCTATCTGAGTTTAAAATAACATTATGACGTTTTGTCTTGAAAAGTGGAATAATTTATAAAGAGGCAGTCACTTTCATGTATTTTCAATTGAATGCAAAAATGACTGACTTACAATGAAGGAGCTGTGCAGGGACTGTTAATGCCGTGGACGTCAGTGACTGATCCAGAAACTAATTAAGTTCTAAACAGCATTAGTCAACAATTTGTTTGCAAATTATTACCTATTCTTTTCCTGATCAGTTCACAGCCATGAAGTAAAATTAGCTGAAAAGTCAGGTGAGGTTGCATACCAATAACATGCTAATAATTTTGAGAAATGTTTATATTGATTTTGATTAGAACGTAGGAAGTCTGGCTTGTTGTAAAATATGCTTAATGCAGTGTTAACTGAGCAGCTAGAATCACAGAATCATAGAACAGTTAGGGTTGGAAAGGACCTTAAGATCATCTAGTTCCAACCCCCCTGCCATAGGCAGGGACACCTCACACTAAACCATGCCACCCAAGGCTCTGTCCAACCTGGCCTTGAACACTGTCAGCAGGAGCATTCACAGCTTCTTTGGGAAACCCATTCCAGTGCCTCACCACCCTCACAGTAAAGAACTTCTTCCTTATATCCAATCTAAACTCCCCCTGTTTAAGTTTGAACCCATTACCCCTTGTCCTATCACTACAGTCCTAATGAAGAGTCCATACACAGAATCCGTATAGGCCCCCTTCATATACTGGAAGGTTGCTATGAGATCTTCACGCAGCCTTCTCTTCTCCGGGCTGAAAAGCACCAAATTTGTCATCCTATCTTCATACGGGAGGTGCTCCAGTCTCCTGATCATCCTCGTGGCCACCCTCTGGACTTGTTCCAACAGTTCCATGTCCTTTTGATGTTGAGGACACCAGAACTGCACACAATACTCCAAGTGAGGTCTCACGAGAGCAGAGTAGAGGGGCAGGATCACCTCCTTCAACCTGCTGGTCACGCTTCTCTTGATGTAGCCCAGGATACGGTTGGCTCTCTGGGCTGCGAGCACACACTGCTGGCTCATATTCAGTTTCTCATAAAAAAACACCCCCAAGTCCTTCTCCACAGGGCTGCTCTGAAGCTCTCCTCTGCCCAACCTGTAGCTGTGCCTGGGATTGTTCTGACCCAGCCGTAGGACCTTGCACTTGTCATGGTTAAACTTCATCAGGTTGGCATCAGCCCACCTCACAAGCGTGTCAAGGTCCCTCTGGATAGTATTTCTTCCCTCCAACATATCTACCAAAACACACAGGTTGGTGTCATTGGCAAACTTGCTGAGGGTGCACTCAATCCCACTGTCCATGTCACCAACAAGGATGTTGAACAAGATAGAATTAAGGTATATGGAAAAGGTGGTTAGATTTCCAGGTGGAATGCTGGTGGTATTATTAGGAAAGAATATCTGATGCATGGTTAAAAAGATATAAGGAGAAGAAGGATGATGACTAAAAAAAGGGTTGTTTTTGACATAATTATGATCTTCACAAATTCCACTGCTGCTGACAGTGGGATTGGAAGATTACTTGAAAATGATTGAAATGACTGAATGCTAGCAACTGTCATGAAGTGAATATTTACTCCAACATTATTTTTCTGAGTTTTGGCTGGAATGTTTTTTGGTTTTATTTGTCATTAATAATCAATCATTCATCTAAATACACCTTTTTATTTACATATGAAAAGTACCAGTGAAAGATTGATTAGCCGGATGCTACCAACTTGATAAGCACAGGAATAAACATAACATTGAAAGAACAACATGAAATATTTGCTAAGGACAAAAATTGACCCAAGACATGAGCAAATGTTTTCAAAATGCGTATAATAAATATAGAACCAGGGCTTATCAAAACTGGGGTATGGGAGAAGAGGACAGGTTGGGAAAAATAATACTTTGGATTCACTGCCCACCAGGTTTAAAGATGAATTTATACAGTTTTGGAGTAAAACAGTTATGTCAAACCTCATATTTATAGATCACATTCACATTTTCCACTAATCTGAAACAAAAATAATTTCTTTGTATATATGCACACATCTACACCTATGTATACATATGCACACGCGTATGCGTATGCATATACTCACCTATTTGTAATTTTGGAAAAACAGATTGAACATTGGGATTTCTGAGGAGATTTGAGGGAGTTGTTATCAAACTTGAATTCTGAAACCTTGATCTAGACCCACACAAAATTTTTTCAGCCATGCTTTAAGCTCAGATGGAATTATTTAAGGTGTAACAAATTACTTGAATTTAAGAGGGAGCTCAAAAACCCATATATGTAGACCATTAAGAGCTGCTTCCCTGAGAAAGGTGATGTAAATGACTGATTTTTCATGTGGGAAGTCAAAGTGAAGATCTGAAGAGAAACTGGTTTGAACAAACCAAAATGAAGATGTTCCAGGTTTTTATTTAATTTATTTTTATTCTCCTCCAACCCAGACACTCAAACTATTGGAGCTATGAAATTATTATTTTATGAGAAGCCACTGTTGTTATATGAAAAACTGCTGGATAAATTATGCAAGATGTTCCTCTGAGTAATGTGTGAGTAATTATTTCCATATGGAGTCAACTTCTTTACCCTCAGATATACAAACTCATTTTTATGATTCAACCATTATTACCTTTTTATCCATGACACTCATTTTGAATTAATGTTATGTTAGTTAGTCAAAGCAACTAAAATTTTAAAAATACCTGGTTTTGAAATTTGGATTTGGATATGCCTTTAAATACATTTGTAAGAATGAGGAAACAGCACCAGTGGTGATAAAGAAGTATAGCATGCAGGACAAAGCATCAATAAAATCTCAATCAGAACAATTCTTGGGTGCCATATTGTTTGGTTAACCTTGAATGAATCCATTTACTTAATGATTGGAGTGCTTTTTGATTACAGGGAAAAATTGTAAGATCTATTGTGGAAAAATCGATTGGATTCATATTGAGGAGTCTGCCTCTGCACAAGCAGAGCAAGGTCCTCTGGGACAAATAATACATTTGATTCTATTCATTTTCAAATATTGCATTCTGTTTGAGGTCTGGGAAGAAATTTAAATCAGAACTGTGTTCTAAATTCATGGCAGACTTGGCTGAGGAAAAGCCAGTGGTGAAATACTGAGCTCAGTGCTAATAGAAACTCTGAAACATCGTAGTGTGATCTGAAGTCATCAAGGCACTGACAGTCGCAGCACTTTCAGTGCACTTTTCTGTAATTTTTGTAACAACACTCAACACTTTGCTGACCTCTTTGTAAGTCCAGGAAACAGCTTGAGAATGGAAGAATTTAAGAGCTAGATTTGGCATGTAATTTTCCATTTTTTTTTCTGTTTTAATTAAAGAATACGTATTTATCAGAAGAAAGAATTACATAATGCACGACATCCTTGTCTCTAAACTAGAGAGAAATAAATTTGATGGATGGACCACTCGGTGGATAAAGAAATGGCTAGATGGCTGCACGCAAAGAATTGTGGTCAACTGCTCAATGTCCAACTGGAGACCAGTAAAGAGTGGTGTCCCTCAGGGGTCGGTGTTAGGACTGATCCAGTTCAGCATCCTTCATGATGACATTGACAGTGGGATTGAGTGCACCCTCAGTAAGTTTGCCGATGACACCAAGCTGTGTGGTTCGGTTGATATGCTGGAAGGAAGGAATGCCATCCAGAGGGATCTTGACAGCTTGTGTGGTGGGCTGATGCCAACCTGATGAAGTTTAACCATGACAAGTACAAGGTCCTACAGCTGGGTCAGAGCAATCCCAGGCATAGCTACAGGCTGGGCAGAGAAGAGCTTCAGAGCAGCCCTGTGGAGAAGGACTTGGGGTTTTTTTTTTTATGAGAACCTGAACATGAGCCGGCAGTGTGTGCTTGCAGCCCAGAAAGCCAACCATATCCTGGGCTACATCAAGAGAAGCGTGACCAGCAGGTTGAAGGAGGTGATCCTGCCCCTCTACACTGCCCTCGTGAGACCCCACTTGGAGTACTGTGTGCAGCACTGGTGCCCTCAACATAAGACATGGAGCTATTGGGGCAAGTCCAGAGGGTGGCCACGAGGATGATAAGGGGGCTGGAGCACACCCAGTCTGAAGACAGGCTGAGAAAACTGGGGCTCTTCAACCTGCAGAGAAGGCTGCATGGAGACCACATAGCAGCTTTCCAATATCTGAAGGAGGCCTACAAAGATGGTGGGGAGGGACTTCATCAGGGACTGTGATGACAGGACAAGGAGGAATGGGTTTAAACTTGAATAGGGGAATTTCAGGTTAGATGTGAGGAAAAAGTTCTGTATTGTGAGGATGCTGAGGCACGGGAACAGGTTGCCCAAAGAAGTGGTAAATGCTCCATCCCTGGCAGTGTTCAAGGCGGGGTTGGACAGAGCCTTGGGCCACATGGTCTAATGTGAGGAGTCCCTGACCATGGCAAGGGGTTTGGAACTAGATGATATTCAGGTGCTTTCCAATAGTAACCATTCTATGATTCTCTGATTCTATGACTCTATATGTAAAATGTTTTAATAAATCCCTGTCAAAACAGGGTTTTAAAAGATGGAGGTCTTCATCTGTATGGAGGTGTCTTTTGAAGTCTTCAATTATACATCATACTGTGAACAGATTATTTTGTTTGTAGTTTAGGGGTTTCTAAATTTCTGCTCCACCCAGATTTCTCTTTTAGGTTTTAGGCTTTTGAAGAAAGTCTCAGATTTTTATTCTTGACGCATAGCAGGTATTGCCCGGAGATCTGGGAGCACGAAGGCATTCAGGAATGAATGAGGATAATCTCAGTGAATCTGGGATTATGAGTATTTCATTAAATTTGTTCAAAAATTTATTTTAAAATCTTTTAATTGCCCTCATATCAAAATATTGCTTCAAGCTCCTTTTCTGGGCAAGTTAAAGTACTTTATTTTTTTTTTCCAGCTTGGAATTCAAAGTTCCTGTCACAATTTGGAAAGTTAGGGACAACTATTACATTTACTACCTCAACTTCCAAATTGTGCATTTCCCATGATAACTGATTGTTTCATAGAATCATAGAATAGAATCATAGAATAGTTAGAGTTATAAAGGACATTAAGATCATCTAGTACCAACCCCCCTGCCATGGGCAAGGACACCTCACACTAAACAATGTCACCCAAGGCTATGTCCAACCCCACCTTGAAGACCGTCAGCGATGGAGCATTCACAACTTCCCTGGGCAACCCATTCCAGGGCCTCACCACCCTTACAGTAAAGAATTTCTTCCTCAGATCCAATCTAAACTTCCCCTGTTTAAGTTTGAACCCATTACCCCTTGCCCTATCACTACAATCCCTAATGAAGAGTCCATCCCCAGAATCCCTATAGGCCCAACTGAGATATTGGAAGGCTGCTATGAGGTCTCCATGTAGCCTTCCCTTCTTCAGGCTGAACAGCCCCAACTCTCTCAGCCTATCTTCATATGGGAGGTGCTCCAGTCTCCTGATCTTCCTCGTGGTCCTCCTTTGGACTTGTTCCAACAGTTCCATGTCCATTTTATATTGAGAACACCAGAACTGCACACAATCATAGAATCATAGAATAGTAAGGGTTGGAAAGGAACTTAAGATCATCGAGTTCCAACCCCCCTGCCATGGGCAGGGACATCTCCCACGGGCAGGGACACCTCCCACGGGCAGGGACACCTCCCACTAAACCATGCCATCCAAGGCTATGTCCAACCCCACCTTGAACGCCGCCAGGGATGAAGCATTCACAACCTCCCTGGGCAACCCATTCCAGGGCCCCACCACCCTCACAGTAAAGAATTTCTTCCTCAGATCCAATCTAAACTTCCCCTGTTTAAGTTTAAACCCATTACCCCTTGTCCTATCACCACAGTCCCTAATGAAGAGTCCCTCCCCAGCATCCCTATAGGCCCCCTTCAGGTATTGGAAGGCTGCTCTGAGCTCTCCACGCAGCCTTCTCTTCTCCGGGCTGAACAGCCCCAATTTTCTCAGCCTATCTTCATACGGGAGGTGCTCCAGGCCCCTGATCATGCTCGTGGCCCTCCTCTGCACTTGTTCTAACAGTTCCATGTCCTTTTGATGTTGAGGACACCAGAACTGCACACAATACTCCAAGTGAGGTGTCACGAGAGCAGAGTAAAGGGGCAGGAGCACCTCCCTTGACCTGCTGGTCACGCTCCTTTTGATTCAGCCCAGGATACAGTTGGCTTTCTGGGCTGTGAGCGCACACTGCCAGCTCATATTAATTTTTAAATCAACCCACACCCCCAAGTCCTTCTCCGCAGGGCTGCTCTGAATCTCTTCCCTGCCCAACCTGTAGCTGTGCCTGGGATTGTTCCGACCCAGCTGTAGGACCTTGCACTTGTCACGGTTAAATTTCATGAGGTTGTCATCAGCCCACCTTACAAGCTTGTCATGGTGCCTCTGGATGGCATTCCTTCCTTCCAGCATATCAACTGAACCACACAGCCTGGGGTCATCCACAGACTTGTTGAGGATGCACTCAATCCCACGGTCCATGTCACCCACAAAGATGTTGAACGAGAGCGGTCTCAACACCAACCCCTGAGGAACACCACTTGTTACTGGTCTCCAGCTGAACATTGAGCCATTGACCACAACTCTTGGCGTGTGGCCATCCAGCCTGTTCTTTATCCACTGAGTGGTCCACCTGTCAAATTGATGTGTCTCCAACTTAGAGACAAGGATATTGTGTGGACAGTGTTGAATGCTTTGCACAAGTCCAGGAAGGTGACATCAACTGCTCTGCCCCTGTCCATCAGTTCCGTAGCGCCAGCATAGAAGGCCACCAGATTGGTCAGGCAGGATGCCAACCTGATGAAGTTTAACTATGACAAGTACAAGGTCCTACAGCTGGGTCAGAGCAATCCCAGGCATAGCTACAGGCTGGGCAGAGAAGAGATTCAGAGCAGCCCTGTGGAGAAGGACTTGGGGGTGTTGTTTTATGAGAACCTGAACATGAGCCGGCAGTGTGCGCTTGCAGCCCAGAAAGCCAACTGTATCCTGGGCTGCATCAAAAGGAGTGTGACCAGCAGGTCTAGGGAGGTTATCCTGCCCCTTTACTCTGCTCTCGTGACACCTCACTTGGAGTATTGTGTGCAGTTCTGGTGTCCTCAACATCAAAAGGACATGAAACTGTTAGAACAAGTGCAGAGGAGGGCCACGAGGATGATCAGGGGCCTGGAGCACCTCCCGTATGAAGATAGGCTGAGAAAATTGGGGCTGTTCAGCCTGGAGAAGGCTGCTTGGAGACCTCACAGCAGCCTTCCAATACCTGAAGGAGGCCTATAGGGATTCTGGGGAGAGACTCTTTGTTAGCGATTGTAGTGAGAGGACAAGGGGTAACGGGTTCAAACTTAAACAGGGGAAGTTTAGATTGGATATGAGGAAGAAATTCTTTACCGTAAGGGTGGTGAGGCCCTGGAATGGGTTGCCCAGGGAAGTTGTGAATGCTTCATCCCTGGCGGCTTTCGAGGTGGGTTTGGACATGGCCTTGGATGGCATGGTTTAGTGGGAGGTGTCCCTGCCCATGGCAGGGGTGTTGGAACTCGATGATCTTAAGTTCCTTTCCAACCCTAACTATTCTATGATTCTATGACATCCCCTTAGTGAAGCCACGCTGGCTGTCACCAAGCACCTTGTTGTTTTTCATGTGCCTTAGCATGCCTTCCAGCAGAATCTGCTCCAAGATTTTGCCAGGCATAGAGGTGAGACTGACTGGTCTGCAGTTCCCTGGGGTCATCCATTTTCCCCTTCCTGAAAATGGGTTTATATTACCCTTTTTCCAGTTGTAGGGAACTTCACCGGAGTGCCATGATTTTTCAAATATGAGGGACAGTGGCTTAGCAATTTCATTTGCCAGCTCCTTCAGGACCCGCAGATGGATTTCATCAGGTCCCATGGACTTGTGTATGTTCAGTTTCTTAAGAGGGTCTCTAACCAGATCCTCCCCTACAGTGGGACCAGGATCATTATTCTCACAATCCCTGTGTCTGCCTTCCAAGACTTGGGTGGTGTGGTCAGAGCATTTGCCAGTGAAGACTGAGGCAAAGAAGTCATTAAGAGCCTCAGTCTTCTCCAAACCCAGAGTAGCCAGTTCTCCTGATAGCTTCCAGAGAGGGCTCTCATTGTCCCTAGTCTGTCTTTTTCTTCTTTTTTTAATAACATTTTTTTTCTTAAAATCTAGTATGTGCTTTGTGGATTCCTCCAGAAAACCATTTTTGGAGATTTTTATTAAGCGAAGTCAAGAAACCTAATTTTTTGAACTCTGAAAGAGGACATGAAAATTTGAGTTGTCTGGTAGTTAATAATGATAGGTACTTATATAAATAATTTCTGCCCTTGGAGCCTGATGACATTTTTCCTGGTACCTCTAGAATGCTGTGGCTGTAAGAAATCAACATGACTGATCTGACATGGTTTCACTGACCTAGCACATGAAAACCCCATATAATACTGCTGATCATTTCCTCGTTTTAAAACATAGTTCTTGAAGGGTCTTAATGTTCTTCATCATGCTCTTCTCTTTCTTCATAAGCAAATGAAACCAAATTGCACACAGGAGGAAGGTGAAGTTACTGTGTTTTGGCCCTGTGCAGATAATCCTTCCTTATCTCATGTCTCTAATTCTTCCAAATCAATGTTTGAGGCTTTTTTCTCCGGGGTTTGGCAGAAATCGTGGCAAAGTAGCTGGCTCAGAATCTTTCTGGATAAAACAAATGATATGATCCTGGCTAGAGAAGATCTGGCATATCTGCCTCTGTCTGATATTTGATACTTATGTGGATATCCAGAGCTTCGGTTCTTGTTACTGTTGGATGATCAGCTTTCAGCAGAAGCCAGGATTAACTTCCCTTATTTGCATGCGGTGAGGATATTATAATCTTATTTCTGAAAGCCACTTTGTCACTCTAAGACTTTGCCAGCTGCAGGGTGTCCTACTACAAACTGTTCCCTATGTTCATTTGGAAACAGCATGTCATGCAAATGATAGACCTTTCATCGGTGCTGGAGACAGGTAATGATGATGTTCTACTGGTGAAATACAGCAGTGGCTCAGAGTTTGCAAGTTCTAGTTGCAATATGTATAATTTAAATATATTGAGACCTCTTTCCTTGAAAAATAAACAGTTTGTTGCTTAATACAGTCGTTCTCAGCCTCTACTAATGAAAAACGACTTGCAACACTTTTTTTTTTTAACTGAAAATTAACAAAAAGTTTTATTGAAAACCTTTAGTCTCAACTTTTTGTACTTGTATTACTTTCTTTCCTTTTTTTTCTTGCTTACTTGCAAAACATGGAGAAGTGGAAAGCTCCTTTTCCTTGTAATTTCAATATTTTCTAATGTCTTAGGGACTATGTGGGATACAACTTGAGTAACATCAACCAAGTAGTAGGCACTCCCTTATAGCAGCAATGAAAGTTGCACACACCTTTGCTAAAATAGCATGGATATCTAAATGGGAGGGTTTTCTTCATACAAAAGACAGTATTGAAACAGTTATTTTTTTTCCTTACTGAATTATTAGTTTTGAAACTCATCTTCCTTTCCTCTGAAGCAGTGTGGATGTATTTGCTTTCAGGGCATGCTTCAGGGATCACCATTTAAAGCCAAACACTGGGAAAGAAGAATTTCCTGAAGAGTAAATTTTGTGGTAGGATTATAATTTCGCCCATGTCCCTTCAGAAAAATAGGATTTCATTGCTCCTTGCTTTATGCAATAGAGGTTGATAAATTTGAGTTATGCTTAACTGGCATAGTCATCCACGCTTAAACTTTTTTTTTTAATCAGCGTGTTACAAATATATAGGTACAGCTATAACAAAATAATACAAATAAATACTTTCTCTATATTTCACTTGAATAGCAGGACAATGTCACTTCAGAATTAGCAGTAAAATAAATGACACAGAGAGCCCACATTCTCTCATTATAAGTCATCAGAAATGCTTCTAGAAATGCTTCTTAGTTGCTCCTCAACAGAACAGATTTGCATAATTTTAATTGCAGATGGCATCTGCTGCTTTTAAAGTACATGGCCAAAGCATGTTTCTTCAACTTGCACATAAATAGATGGTGATTTTTCATCATGTCTCTATATGTAACATAGCTGAGATAAAATAAGTGCATGTGCAGTGAGATGATATTTTTGAGTCCACTCTTGAGATGTTTGGTAGAGGAAAGAATGAAGTTTGGTTTAGTGCAGTTTTGAGGACCATTTTTTTAAACTTGATGGCTGCTGTCTGATTGTACAGATCAGTTTCAATGTCTGTGTATCCTACTCTCCTAGTCTAATTCACACTGATATATAGAGATGAAATATTGCATGGTGAGGATATCAGCCAAGTTGCTGCTGTATAGCATGCTCATTGTGGGACTCATTTGAGATTGTCTTTTCATCATCCTAAGGATCTTTGACCACTGTGCAATTTCTTCTTTGTGCAACTCCCTACTAATTGCCATAGTTGTTGATGGCATTTGATACACAAGAAAAATAATAATGTAGAAAACCTCACTATCTCTCTTGAAAAAATGAAAAAACTATGTCAGCATTTCCCAAGAACTTCGGACGTCACATACCCACAAGTTATGTACATATTTGTTCCTTCTGGAAAACATTCAAATGGTGAGAAGAGTGTCCCCTCTTCAAAATGAACTCTTCATGATGAATCATTTCTTAGATAAAACTAGGATAATTTTGTCTTGGTTTATGGAATTCCTGAAAAGACACTGTGACCTGCTTCACAGTGGTCATGATCTGAATTTCTTAGGTAGATTTATTTTGTAATATCCTTTTATTCCGGTGGTTTACGGTGCACATACTGGGTGAGAATTCTATTGTTTGCTGGTAATTGTTCACCTAAGCTATGTGCTTTTGCTTCCATTTGTTTGTTCAGTGTGGTGCATGTAAACAAAGCTGGAATGGCTTCTTTCATGTGTAAATGTGAAATAGTTTGCTTGAACATTAGTATGGAAGACTGAATTTTGACTTCTTGGACTAGTAGAAGAAAACAAACAGCAAGGCATAAACGTGGCAAAAGCTAATTTGCCTAAAAGTTCACAAAAATGTAAATGACAAATTTCTTCTTTTATTCAAAAAGATCCATGGAGTTAAAAAAAAAAAAAAGAAAAAAATTGTTGTTGTAGTTGAAAGAAGAATTGAAAGTGAAACCAGTGCATCCTTAATCACCAAATTAACATTTATTTCTGTATTTACTTCTAGTTCACTTCTATTGCACTTTTTTATTTAAAATAACAGACCTGAACCTTGTAGGTAGCCAAGGTCTGGCGACCGGAAGATATCGTGTTGTACGGAAAGATAGGGCCCCTCTCCTAATAGCCAATAGTGTTTAGCTTGTGATGTAGGCAGACGGAAGTGACGTTGTAAACCTAAGCTATATAATGTTGTGTCACTTTTTAATAAACGCCATTTGCCGTCCACCACATTGGTGTTTGCATGCTGATGGACCCCGCAATCACACGTAGGTGATTGCCTGTGCCATCCCTGAACCAGGCCACCGCAGCTACTAGAGGCAACAGAACCTCAATTTTTTTCTGAACAGATTAATATCTGTATGTCTAAAAGACTTCACTGAACTATTCCAAATTCAAAAGGCTGCCTCACATAGAAGAAACTTCTGGACTGGGCCTTCTATTGCAGCTATAGCCTGAGGTCGCGTACTTCATTGTCAGAAGAGGTCACATGAACATAGAATCATAGAATCATAGAATAGTTAGGGTTGGAAAGGACCTCAAGATCATCTAGTTCCAACCCCCCTGCCATGGGCAGGGACACCTCCCACTAAACCATGCCATCCAAGGCTATGTCCAGCCCCACCTTGAAAGCCGCCAGGGATGAAGCATTGGGCAACCCATTCCAGGGCCTCACCACCCTTACAGTAAAGAATTTCTTCCTCAGATCTAATCTAAACTTCCCCTGTTTAAGTTTAAACCCATTACCCCTTGTCCTCTCACCACAGTCCCTAATGAAGAGTCCCTCCCCAGCATCCCTATAGGCCCCCTTCAGGTATTGGAAGGCTGCTAGGAGGTCTCCACGCAGCCTTCTCTTCTCCAGGCTGAACAGCCCCAATTTTCTCAGCCTATCTTCATACGAGAGGTGCTCCAGTCCCCTGATCATCTTCGTGGCCTTCCTCTGCACTTGTTCTAACAGTTCCATGTCCTTTTGATGTTGAGGACACCAGAACTGCACACAATACTCCAAGTGAGGTGTCACGAGAGCAGAGTAAGGGGGCAGGAGCACCTCCTTCGACCTGCTGGTCACACTCCTTTTGATGCAGCCCAGGATATGGTTGGCTTTCTGGGCTGCGAGAGCACACTACCAGCTCATGTTCAGTTTCTCGTTGACCAACACCCCCAAGTCCTTCTCCGCAGGGCTGCTCTGAATCTCTTCCCTGCCCAACCTGTAGCTGTGCCTGGGATTGCTTCAACCCAGGTGTAGGTCTTTGCACTTTGCATTGTTGAACTTCATAAGGCTGGTATTGGTCCACCTCACAAGCACGTCAAGGTCCCTCTGGATGGCATTCCTTCCCTCCAGCGTATCAACAGAAACACACAGCTTAGTGTCATTAGCAAACTTGCTGAGGGTGCACTCAATCCCACTGTCCATGTCACCGACAAAGATGTTGAACCAGATCAGTCCCAACACTGATCCCTGAGGGACATCACTTGTTACTGGTCTCCAGCTGGACATTCAGCAGTTGACCACAACTCTTGGTGTGTAGCCATCCAGCCAGTTCTTTATCCACCAGTGGTCCCTCTATTAAATTGATGTCTCTCTAGTTGAGAGACAAGGATGTGTGGGATGGTGTCGAGCGCATTGCACAAGTCCAGGTAGATGATATCAACTGCTTTGCCCCTCTCCATCAGTTCCATAGCTCCATCATAGGCTGCCACCAAATTGATCAGCCATGATTTTCCCTTGGGGAGGCCACATTGGCTGTCATCAACCACCTCGTTGTTTTTCACGTGCCCTAGCATGGTTTCCGGGAGAATCTGCTCCATGATCCTGCCAGGCACAGAGGTGAGACTGACTGATCTTTAGTTCCCTGGGGTGATCCATTTTCCCCTTCTTGAAAATAGGAGTTATATTTCCCTTTTTCCAGTTTTTGGGAAATTCACCTAACTGCCATGATTTTTCAAATACGATTTACAGTGGCTTAGCAACTTCATCTGCCAGCTCCTTCAGTACGCGCGGATGGATTTCGTCAGGTCCCATGAACTTGTGTACATTCAGGTTTCTAACATGATCACAAACCTGACACTCTTCTACCGTGGGCCCGAGGTCTTCATTCTCACAGTCCCTGCATTTGCAGCGTAAATCTTGAGTGGCGTGGCTAGGGAATTTGCTGGTGAAGACTGAGGCAAAGAAGTCATTAAGAACCCCAGCCTTCTCCAAATAAAGGGCAGCCAATATTCCTGTTTCTTTCCAGAGAGGGCCCACATTATCCCTCTTCTGTCTTTTGCTTGAAAAACACCTGTAGAAACCTTTCTTGTCATCCTTGACATCCCTGGCCAGACTCGGTTCTAACTTTGTCTTTGCTTTTGTGACCTGGTCCCTAGCTTCCCAGGCAATGTCCCTGTGTTCTTTCCACCCCACCTGTCCTCATTTCCACCTTTTATAGGCTTCCTTTTTCCTTCTGAGTTTTCTCAGCAGCTTCTCATCCATCCATGGAGGCATCCTGGCCTTCTTGGCCCATTTCCTTCTTGCTGGGATGCAACAGCCCTGAGCTTGGAGCAGGTGATGCTTGAATATTGACCAGCAGTTCTGTGTCCCCCTGCCCTCTAGGTCTTTATCCTATGAAACCTTACTGAGTATGTGCCTGAAGAGGCCAAAGTCTGCTCTCTTGAAGTCCAGGGCAGTGAGCTTGCTGCACTCTCTTCTCATTGTCCTGAGGATCTCAAACTCGACCATCTCAGGATCGCTGCAGCCAAGGCTGCCTTGGAGCATCACATTCCCCACCAGCTCCTCCCTATTGGTGAGCATGAGGTCAAGCATGGCACCCCTCCTTGTCAGCTCCTCTATTACTTGAAAGAGGAATTTGTCTTCCACACAATTGAGGAACCTCCTGGATTGCTGTGCTGGGCCGTATTGTGTCTCCAACAGATATCAGGGTGGTTGAAGTCCCCCATGAGGACAAAGGCCTGCGAGGGTAAATGTATGCAAAAAAATATGCAAAAATATGGAACTCCACAATTGTTATTCATCCATAATTACTTTTTGGCATATAATAGATGGCTTGGAAAAAGGTATACAAGCAAACACAAGTTTTTTCAAGCATAAAAGACAGTTTTTCCTTGTGAAAACCAGCATCATCTCTGTATTGATCCTTATGCCGTTTCCAACTTTATTTCTCTTTCAAGTACATTTTGTCCTCACTTGTATAGCAATGTGCTTTGCACTCAACACAGTTACTGATACACAGATATTTATGAGAAACTGGCATTAAAAGTAGACCTCCTTTACCTGCAACCAACATTTCATTCCTTTTATTGAGTATCCTGGTTCAACTTTATTTATAATATTTAGGCCTAACATTATAATCTTTGAAAGACAGCAGAACAAGAAAGAAAAGGAGAAGATGGGGGAGAGAAATGAAATAGCATGCAAGAGAAGAGCTTGCTTTGCTCTCATTATTGCTATCCTGCCAAAAAATATGCAGAGCCCTCTGTCAGTGTATAGACCCTTTCTTCTTTGTTCTTTCTAATGATATTCTTGGAGAAGTTACATCTAAGTTCCTTATGCACATCCTTCACTGACTGTGAATGAGAAGGTATATGAAGATCCATTCATTTACATCATAATTCTGATGTCAGCCTTTCCTGTTACCAGAGAAACACAGTCCATGACCATGCTTTGTATTAAAAAGGAAATATATGATACTACGAATGATGACAGCTCGCATGATTTAATCCTTGATTTTTGCCATAAAATCTGACCTTTACTTGATCTTACTGCTTTACTGGCAGATTTGATTTTTAAGACTGCTGATAGCTTGGCTTCATTTACTTCCTCAGTCTGCTCTAATATGAACTTACAAGGACTGGAGTTTCCCAAATGCATCAGTTCTCTGTGGTTTTTGCCTGCTAAACAGAATGCTGTATTTTTGAGTAACGAGAAAAACAGTGTACCTAATGCCTCTAATGCTTATCATAAATTATCTTGTCTTTCATATCTGAAATATAATCTTCCTAGAAACGTTTCTTTATGTGCCAATGTTCTTTTGTCTGCCTGGTTAGCAGTTTCTACATGTCAGACAAAGCACCCACTGATCAAGTCTATTCTTAGCTTTCAGGGATGGTTATAGGTCATAGCCATTTGATATCCTTTTCTGCTGTTTTTTATTTAAGTTCTCCTCGTGCTGAGAAATCTGTTAAGTGAGTTGTATATGCTGTTATACCTGCATACCAACTTTTAGAGTTCAGGGAGCCTGGAATTTGTCAGTAAAGATCTGAACCCATATATCACCCAGTGTTTGAAGGTTAGCAACATAAATCTTTCAATTAAAAAAAAAAAGGTCTACAAACAAGTTCAAATTCCCTTAGCTTTCAGTGATAAGGAAACCATTTTCAAAACAGCAATTAGGTCAAACTATAGAAATGCATATTTCTTCGTAAAATATCTCTTCCTAAAATAGAGCCAGCATAGGTTTGCATTTATACTCAGCATGTAGTGATTAATGCCTAAACCCTTGGATTTGTCTCTAAATTTGTTCTCTCCTTTGTTTTTTTTTTTTTTCTTTCTTTTTTTTTTTTTTTTTTCACTCCAGGCATATCCTGTATGTGTCAGTCTCTTTCTCTCTCTGTTTTATTTTTGTGTGTGTGTTTGTTTTTTTTTTTTTTTTGTGTGTGTGTGTGTGGTTTTTTTTACCTTTATCTCCCTTTTTACTTAAGGCCCTTTTCATTATCTGATAAAAAGCGCAGTGCTTTTGAGGGTGCCATTGTTGGCTAAACAAAAATATCTTCTATAGAAAATACCGTTGCCCTAGTTCAAGTATCAGAATACCAATAGTGATAAAACAGAATGTTTTTATTGCTTTTAGCTGCCAAACAATTTGCAAACATGATCTTTTCAGAGATGGGAAAAGTGACGGAGGGATGGCAAATCAGGCATCCAAGGCTAAAGAGAGGGATTATTGTTGAGCATGGTGGAGCTTGTGTCCCTGCACCAGTTTTGTGTTCCTCTGTTCAGATGACTTTTTTCTCTATAGTAGCATCTTAGCTGAGATGGGGACAGATTTCATAGCCTTCATGCATTGCCTCCCACCAGTCTAATTCTGCTTCGGCTGCTATGAAGACAGCACTTCAGTTTGGTCTAGGAAGCTGAATTTTCTAAGCTGATTTGTGAATATAAAAGGAACCCTTCAGTCTTAGACACAATCAAAAATTGCTCATATTTCTGGAAACTGAAGAAGTTCAAAAGAAACACACTTCGTAAGAAACTGCTTCTTTTTAAGAATACAATCCCTGTATCTGTCAGCAGAAGCAAATTGTACTATGGCAATTCTATCCCTGACCACAGACTTGACTTATCATTGACATTCGAAGAATTGGGTCAAGACATTTCACTCAGATTTTTATCACATGTAAAATAGTTGGAGAGTGATCATGAAACAAATTTTTAAAGTACTATTTTATAATAACTATTATTTTACTGTGTATTTTAGCCAAAAGGAAAATTAAGTTTCTGTGTGGACTTCTTCAGGTGTGCTGACACTATCCTTGTATCAAAGCTCTTCCTTAACCATCATCTAAATTACGGTTTATTAATGGAATTTTGGAGGGTGTGGAGGGAAATCTTTCACACTTCCACAGACTGAGATTAGCCCTCTCTTCTTGAACAGACAGAAAATTAGAAGACTTTTTAATTTTTTGTTTTCTTTTTAAAAAAATGAAGAAAAGAGAAAATTATAAAGCTAATTTATCTGAACGCTGTAGTTTCAGCTTTGGCCACAGGAATGAGCAAGCTGAGCTACACCATAAGAGAACAAATAACAGGAGATAAAAATATGACTAGTTGAAAAAAAAAAAAGCTAGTTGAAGGATAGAAATAAATGCAGAATACATAATTATGACAAGTGCCAGCATCACCCTGACTGCAAATAAATGAGCTAATTTGCATGGGATTTTTATTTATGAATTCAATACTGAGACTGAACTATATTAGGAATCCAGCCAGGAATGCTCATGTCCCCTACACTTCCTGTGGGATATGGAACACACCAATATTTAATTGTGTCTGTATGGAAAAACAAGTGGCAGACAATGCAGATTTTTGTGGAGATTTCTGAAGGCATAATATCTCAAAAAGGCCTCAGCAGGAGTTCAGAATCCAGTGACGCTCAGTAAGGGATTCAGTTAACTCAAGGTAAGCATTCAGCCTTCACAGCTACAGAGGCTTCTCAAATACAATACCAGACTACAAGAGACTCATGCCCTTCTGGAGAGGTTGCTGGAAGTCAGAGGCATTATCTGAGATACATCAAACATCACTAGATACCTGTGTACCTGGGCAATTGGATAACCCTCATAGTCAGATGTATGCTTTTGTCAATGCTCGTTTATGGCTGGCACATTCACATGGAAACACCATAGCAACTCTAAAAGTGATCTGAAGAATTGTGTTTAAAATATGCGTAACTTTTCAGCCAGGCAAATTATGCCTCATTTTTTCAAAGCTTCATGCTGTCATAAAAACTGGAATAAATACTAGAGAATTAGTAATTCATAGTAACTTTACAAATAAGTGAAAGAATAAGTGAGCATTTTAAGAGTTAAACAAAAAGCACCAAGCTTATAGGAACACTTTTGATTACCTCTAATTGTAAAGTCAGAAGCAAAAGAATGCTGTAAATCCTTCAAAACAAAGCAGTAGAAAAGAAAAGCCTATCTTCCTAATCCGATATCTGAAAGTGGTTAGAGCTCAAAGCACAAGCTATGTGCCCTCAGAAGCTAAAGCCTCCTCCTTTTCCAATACTATCTACTACATTTGTTACTCCTATGATGTCACAAGACACTAAACTTTAAACTGCAGCAGCCTGCTGCTCATATATGGGTTTGAAATCACACCATCCAGGGAACAGAGCCAGGGATGCCCAGTGTACATTGCTTCAGGAGAAGCTGAGGGTCTAATTTTGTTTTCCTGGGATTTAGGCAGATATCCCTGGAGGAAAAGCTGAATTCATTTGGGATGTTTTTTATAGGAGTAGGAGAAACACTCTACATGAAACACCGTGGAGAAATTTCTGCCAAGGTAATCTACCAAGATTTCCTCCTAAATCTGCCAGCCTGAGCACACCTTTAAAGTATGCCAGCATGGTTTGGAAGGCATGTAAAGAATCTAAGGGAGCATATAAGCAGCTAATTTGAAGTGCACAGATGCACTTTCCCTTGGGAATTATCTCAGCTCCTGAAATTTCATTCCAATAATTACCAAGGCAAATCACAAAGATTTCCATTTACTAATCTGAGCTTCTTGAAATCCTCTAATTAAACCACAGCAAGACGGTCTCAATAGAGTGAGGATTTGTTTTTTGTCATGCTTTTTTCTGTGCTTCCTTCCCCTCCACCACAGTCTTGTGGTCATATGAACAGCTCTGGTGATAAAACGCAAAAAGCTGATTCCAAGACAAATTTATCCGTCCTGCAAAAGTAAAATGCTACCAGTTTGCTCCTTCAGTGTTCTGTATCACAAAGATATTGTTTAGCACAATCATGAATTGCCTTTACAGTATGGCAAAAATTAAGATGTCTCTAAAATTGTAGGAGTATATTCATACAGGACCTGTCAACACTAAAAGTTTAATCAGATTTTTAAGATATCTTTCCCCTAATTATACTAAATGCAGTTTGTATTAAAATACAGGTGGCCAAAGCTTTTAAACTTTACTTTCTGCATTCCTCAACTAGAATATTTCCCAGAGCTGGACAATCCATTGCATAGCCAGGTACCTAAGACAGGCTGCCTTCCACATTCCTTTTGAAGTGGTAAAGTACAGAAAACCCTTTTGTGCCTGAGAGGGATTTCCCTCTTCTGACCATTGCTAAACTCTCCTACTGAAATTAGACACCTGGAAATGCAGCCACACTGGGCAACAGCTGAGAAGAATAGGTGAGAAGTAGTACAGAAGGTGTTTTAAACCAGACCCTCCTGTGCACCTTAATGAGATCTGCTCAAACTACAGACTAATCCAAATTAGTGACATAGTGTCAAACAGACATTTTGGGCTCTACTGACAGTTTAAGGTTAGCTATTTTTTCCTGGAGGTTTGTATACCAGCTCAAGTTTCCGTTGTTAAAGAGAGAGGCCTTTTATGAGTGCACATGATGTTTATGCTTTCACATAATTAGTCTGCACATCTTCTCACCAAGAAAAATAAAAGTGTAGCAGGACAGGGATGTATGAACCTTACAGATGAGAGAGGGATGACTGCACAGCTAAGTGGGCATTCTCTCATGCTGTATGGCTGTGCCAAGTGAGATGGAAGGGAGTTATGCTCTACAGCACCCTAAATCCTTATGGAGAGCACTTCAGCAAAGCCAAAAGAACAGCAAAGTATTGAACCACATGAAAGAAGAGGGTAAGAAAAGAATAGTTTGGACAAAAGCTAATTAGAGCTGTGCAGTAACACAAACTTCAACACTGAATGAGCATGGTTTCCAGAAATCGAGTTAATATGCAGAGTGCTGAACACTGATCAGAGGTCAATGTAGAAACAGTGGGGTTTAGTTGGTAGCCCTTGATACCGAGGCCCCTCGTGCTTCTAAATATCTGCTGAATGTCTTTATTAGAAATACAGTGGTAATACAGTTAATCGGGGCCTGTATATGCACTAGAAAGCCTTTACGGCTCTGAAAAAAAACAACCCATACAAACCAAAAGTGAAAGCCAGTAACATCCAAAGATCAAGACATACTGACATCCTTACTGTAATAGTTAATGGGGACATAGTAATGGTACACGTCGAGAGAGATGAAGGGATTTTAAACCAAGATAAACTTACTTGCCCTTTGTCATAAGACAAGACTAAAGAGGCAGTAGATGAAAATGAAAGGAAATAAAGTCAAACTGATAAAAGGGAGTATCTCTTTATACAATGCATAATTGATCAGTCAAACCCACTGCCATAAGATTTCACTGAGACAGAGTTCAGAAAGAAAAACAGGCATTTATATGGATAATGAGAACATCTTTAGATAAGATGAGAAAAAAAGAAGGATATAAAGTATAATGCTTCATGACATAAATCAAACATCAGCTTAACGTAGAAGGCATTAAGAGGACATGGCATAGGAAAGGTAATGCTAATCCATACAGATATTTTAGAATCTTATATGAGACTGAACCATTGTCCTGAGCATGAAGGCAGATCCTCTCATGCTTTAGATGCATGTTAGTTCAGCTACTCCAGCCTGCTGTTTCTGCCTCAGTGGATTCTGCTTCCATCAGCATCAATGAGATTGGAATAAGGCCTCAGGGCAAGCATTTAGCATAGATTTACAAACTACAGTTTTATTTAAGCAACTTCTCTGGGGGTATTGACTGGTAAACCTTTGAAAAAGCATCCTTCCCTGTATATTTTTAAAATGCCAGCTTTTCTTACATCACATGGTGGTACTTCCCTGCTTAGGAAATGATTATTTTAGTTCTGACTTGCAGGATGATGAATCACTGGGTGACACACTGTGCTTTTAAGACTGTTGCAGTTGCATATAACGGATGATTGAGCTGACCTGTAGAAGAGAAAGCTAAGCCAGAACTTTCACTCAAAAATAGATCTGAGGATCAACAATAGTTGGTAGGTTTTCATTATTTCACATATTCCTATTTTGGGATTCCAGCTGTAGCCTAAAATGAGGGATTTTATACTTGTGGATTAAAGTTACATTTCAGCACTTGACTTCTGAGAGGACCAGGCATGCAGTATAAGGAGTCTGTGGACAAAGTTTAAGAACTCAGACATGTGCATGCAACAGCAGGAGGCAAGCAGACAAACAACTAAATGCATCCAGCCAGGAATGTCCAACATGTTCACAATCTATTGGGGGTGAGAAGGGCAGTTGCTGTTGCAACTGTCAGCTATGTGAAGAAGGGCAAATAATGTGCTGGTTGGTGGAAAGGAAAGGAAACTATATCTGGAGGGAGAAGTAGTACTGGCAAAACATCTGGACCACTGGTTAATAGCAGAAACAAGATACATGTGAATGCAGGAAGAAAAGAAACTAGGATGTTCCCAGCGTTTGCGGACTCTGTTATCTTTAGGCACAAAGAAGCCAGTGAAAATAGCAGTCTTTTGAGCTACTCAAACCCATTTTGCAAACCACAGGCATGGAAAGTGAGCCATGCAAGATTTCAATCTGCTATGATTCAGTCCTCTCAAATTTTGATATATTACTTGATGTATCACAGTGTGCTTATGGTATGCAGTGTGAGAATAAGGTGCCTAGTCTAGGGCACTTGGGCAGGTGAGTTGGAGAAATCTTTTTAAAAACAAGTTGCTTCCAGAATAGGGTTGATAAGACATTCCAATTCATTCTTAAAAACTCACTTTCCCAGGGAAGGAAAACATTAAATACATGTACACACATACATAATACACCAACCCAGTGTCAAGGTTTTAAGCTCCAGTTTATCAAGCTATTAAACAGTTACTTTGGATTTCAAAAGTTTCATCTGGTTTACCTTTTATTTGAAGTATTTGTATACTTTGATTTAGACATAAAGCTGCTGAATCAACATTAGCATAGCTCTTTTTTGCATCAGGCTTTATTATCCATGTTTTGGATCACTGATCTCCTCAGACACCACAACTGTTTGTGCCTCTTTCACGAGTGAATTGAGGAGCTTTTAGCACATGCATAAGCATCTCCAATCTCAGAATAAGAAGCTGGAAGGGAGACGTGGGTTTTGATCCCCTCACCTTATGTGTAACCATCTTTCTAATACCATCCTAACTGGGTTGCAAATGTGTCAGTGAGATCACAACAAAAGCAGAATAGTATGCTTCATGCAGAATGGATGCTCTTTGAGGCGTTATCTCCTTTTGTTATCTTTCTCTTTCCGAGCTGTGTCTGCTGCTTCTACTGAGCACATTTTGACCAAATAAAAAACAGGTGAAGTCTTCAAATAGCTTTTTTTCCCACTTGGGGAAATATGCTCACTTTTGTGTATATTTAAGTCTGCACAGCATTCTTATGTAATACTATACATTGAATATTAAGTGAATAATAACTAGAATAATAAATAATAACTAAATAAATAATAACTAGAATACCTTGGGACATGGTGTGGCTGGGTTTCTTTCATCTTCTGTTGTTGTTTCAAAGTAAAACAGGTTGCTCAGTATTTTGTGTTGTGTTGCATTGAAAATCATTCTAACATAGAGAATAGATTTAGTATAACTGTCTGTGTATGTATATCTTTGAGTGAATGTATATGTACATAGAAGTTTGCGCATGTGCTCACATAGAATTACTGCTGTGAACAACTACCTGTTCAATCAGCCCTGTTTCCCTTCTTTTAATCTCACCGAGCCACCAGTCAGGATACAACTAACAAGCTCCACACAGAGAAGCCGTACTTTATCTTCAGTTATTTATCAAAGAAGTCCGTTGCTTACAAACTGGTCACTGCAACCACAGAACAGCATTAAGCAGCGTATATGATGAAACTGGTTTTGCTGGTAGAATATATTTATCTGACTTTTTTTGCCCCCCCTTTTTTTTTTTAAGGGATACAAGAGCAGCACTTTTTCTTAACTTCAGTCAAAATGTAATCACTCTCTATTTCTGTCCAAATGTGCATGTATTTTTTTTAGAGTATTTTTCACTGATAAACAGCTTCTCAGGTTTTTTCTGTGCTTATCTTGAAATATGAATAACCTGTTATTGTTCACTACTGAATAGCAGAAATAATACCTAATTTCCAAACATTCAAGTGGACCTTTGTCTTTTACCCAGTGAGTAGAATAAAGTATGCACCACAGCTGGCTTTCCGCATACCTTTAGCTACAATTTTTCCACCCATGGTTATACATGATACTGACAGAGACCTGTGAGTAAGGAAGGAAAGAATATGTTGAAATAAAAAGCAAACAAATCAAACACTCCCACAAAAAAGTCAAAATTTTTCTTTACCTTTCCATTAACTTACCATTACCTTTCATCCAGCTTTCCAATAATTGTGAATGAGTAACATACTGAAATCTGAGACTTTCATTTCAGAAAAAGCAACACTGGCCACACTTTCCATGTTATCTTTAGGGGGTCAATGACCTTAAAATAAATAAAAATCCATTATCTGCCAGGTAAAATACTGAAGGTTGTAATTTAGCAGGGTCAGATGCAATCCTGCTGGGAAAGAGGGAGAAAGAAAATCCCCGCTGCATTCGTGTATAGCTTCATGTGTTCATTTTAGGTATGACTGGCTAGCATAGGAATTTCTGCTTTCTTGGTGTCCTGGAGAAGGGGAGGGAGGAAGCCAAAAAAAGCCCTATCTGAAAATCAGCATATTGCTTCTGAAATAAAGGGGGGGTAGAAGACTTCCTTTCATATAGAAGAATAGCTCACTTCAAAGGGTCTCACTAAAGCACAGTGACACACAGAAGTATTCATGACGTACTGCAGCTTGCTTGCCACCTGAGCGCACAGGCTGGCCGACAGTGATCATTATTAAGGCTTCTGAAAAGCAAAGCCTGTAATACTGAGATCATGGGAAATGGTGGTCTCAACAGAGGGCTTGGAACCCTTACTGAAGGTGAGGAATGACTTGGGGCACAGATGATAATACAGACTTTAACACTTCTGGCTGTTTTCCTAAGTTCTGCTGGTTGGTGAGTGAATCTAGTAATATGTTCAGTATCTTTTGTGAAATTCTGGCATTTGGTCCCCATCCACCTCTTATATGGGCACAAAGATCATTACCATAGGTGTCCTTGTTGGTATGGCAGGGAAGCTAAAGACATCACAGAACCAGAGAATGACTATGACTGGAAGGGACCTCTGGAGGTGCTCTGGTCCAACCACCCAGCTCGAGCAGGGCCACCTACAGCCAGTTGCCCAGGATCATGTCTAAACAACTTCTGAATATCTCTAATGATGGAGATTCCACAATCTTTCTGGGAAACTTGTTTCAGTGCTCAGTCACCCTTACTGTAAAAAAGTGCTGATGTTAAGTTGGAGACTCCTGCATTTCAGCTTGTACCCATTGCCTCTGGTCTTGTCATTGGGCACCACGGAAAAGAGCCTGGCTCAATCCTTTTTACACCCTCTCTTCAAATCTTTGTAGACATTTTAAGGGGACTTGCTCGACGAAGCGCTTCATAGGCAGATAGGAGCAGCCTCACGCTTGCAGGCCCTTGTTCTCATGGGAGACTTCAACCACCCTGATATCTGTTGGAGGGATGGTACGGCCCGGCACAAGCAATCCAGGAAGTTCCTCGATTGTGTGGAAGACAACTTCCTTCTGCAAGTAATAGAGGAGCCGACAAGGAGGGGTGCCGTGCTTGACCTCGTCCTCACCAACAGGGAAGGGCTGGTTGGGAATGTAACGCTCCAGGGCAGCCTTGATTGCAGCGATCATGAGATGGTTGAGTTTGAGATCCTCAGGACAGTGAGAAGAGCGTGCAGTAAGTTCACTGCCATGGACTTCAAGAGAGCAGACTTTGGCCTCTTCAGGAACCTGCTCAGTAAGGTTCCATGGGATACAGCCCTAGAGGGCAGGGGGGCCCAAGACTGTTGGTTGATATTCAAGGATCACCTGCTGCAAGCTCAGGAGCGGTGCATCCCAACTAGAAGGAAGTTCAGCAGGAGGGCCAGGAGACCTCCTTGGATGGATAAGGAGCTGCTGAGCAAAATTCGAAAGAAAAAAGAGGCTTACAAAAGGTGGAAGCAAGGTCAGGCGGCCTGGGGAGAATACAGGGATGTTGTCCGGGAAGCTAGGGACCAGGTTAGGAAAGCTAAGGTCCAGTTAGAATTAAACTTGGCTAGGGATGTTAAGGATAACAGGAAGGGATTTTATAGGTACATTGCCATTAAAAGACAGGTTAGGGACACCGTGGGCCCTCTCCAGAAGCTATCGGGAGAACTGGCTACCCTGGATTTGGAGAAGGCTGAGGTTCTTAATGACTTCTTTGCCTCAGTCTTTACGGGCAAATGCTCTGTCCACACCACCCAAGTCTTGGAATGCAGACGCGGGGACGGTGAGGGTGGGGACCCTGGGCCCACTGTGGGGGAGGACCTTGTTCGGGACCACCTTAGGAACCTGAATGTATACAAGTCCATGGGACTGGATGAAATCCAGCCACGGGTCCTGAAGGAGCTGGCAAATGAAGTTGCTAAGCCACTGTCCATCATATTTGAAAAATCATGGCAGTCAGGTGAAGTTCCCGATGACTGGAAAAAGGGAAATATAACCCCCATTTTTAAGAAGGGAAAAATGGATGACCCAGGGAATTACAGACCAGTCAGTCTCACCTCTGTGCCTGGCAAAATCTTGGAGCGGATTATCCTGGAAGGCATGCTAAGGCACATGAAAACCAACAAGGTGCTTGGGGACAGCCAGCATGGCTTCACTAAGGGGAAATCCTGCCTAACCAATCTGGTGGCCTTCTATGAAGAGGCTACGGAACTGATGGACAGGGGCAGAGCAGTTGATGTCATCTACCTGGACTTGTGTAAAGCCTTTGACACTGTCTCCCATGACATCCTTCTCTCTAAGTTGGAGAGACATCAATTTGATAGGTGGAGCACTCGGTGGATAAAGAACTGGCTGAATGGCCGCACGCAAAGAGTAGTGCTCAGTGGCTCAGTGTCCAGCTGGAGACCAGTAACGAGTGGTGTCCCCCAGGGATCGGTGTTGGGACCGGTCTTGTTCAACATCTTTGTTGGTGACATGGACAGTGGGATTGAGTGCGCCCTCAGCAAGTTTGTCAATGACACCAAGCTGTGTGGTTCGGTTGATACATTGGAGGGAAGGAATGCCATCCAGAGGGACCTTGACACGCTTGTGAGGTGGGCTGATGCCAACCTGATGAAGTTCAACCATGCTAAATGCAAAGTCCTCCACCTGGGTCGGAGCAATGCCAGGCACAGCTACAGGTTGGGTGGGGAGGAGATTCAGAGCAGCCCTGCAGAGAAGGACTTGGGGGTGTGGGTTGATGAAAAAATGAACATGAGCCGGCAGTGTGCGCTTGCAGCCCAGAAGGCCAACCGTATTCTGGGCTGCATCAAAAGGAGTGTGACCAGCAGGTCGAGGGAGGTGCTCCTGCCCCTCTACTCTGCTCTCGTGAGACCTCACTTGGAGTACTGTGTGCAGTTCTGGTGTCCTCAACATAAAAAGGAAATGGAACTGTTAGAACAAGTGCAGAGGAGGGCCACTAGAATGATCAGGGGACTGGAGCACCTCTCGTATGAAGATAAGCTGAGAAAGTTGGGGCTGTTCAGCCTGGAGAAGAGAAGGCTGCGTGGAGACCTCATAGCAGCCTTCCAATGCCTGAAGGGGGCCTATAGGGATGCTGGGGAGGGACTCTTCATTAGGGACTGTGGTGAGAGGACAAGGGGTAATGGGTTTAAACTTAAACAGGGGAGGTTTAGATTGGATGTGAGGAAGAAATTCTTTACTGTGAGGGTGGTGGGGCCCTGGAATGGGTTGCCCAGGGAAGTTGTGAATGCTTCATCCCTGGCGGCATTCAAGGTGGGGTTGGACAGAGCCTTGGATGGCATGGTTTAGTGGGAGGTGTCCCTGCCCATGGCAGGGGGGTTGGAACTCGATGATCTTGAGGTCCTTTCCAGCCCTTACTATTCTGTGATTCTGTGATTCTGTGAAGATCCCCCCCATATCTCTTCTCCAGGCTGAATAGTCCCAGCTTTCTCAGTTTTTCCACATGGGTGGGATATTCCTGTCCCTTATCTTCTTCACTGCTCTTCATTGGACTCTTTCCAGTGTGTCCATGTCTCTTGCACTGGGGAGTCCAGAAATGGACCCAGCACTCCACGTATGGCCTCACCAATGATGAGTAGAGGGAAAGGATCACCTCCCTTGGCCTGCTGACATTTCTAATGCAGCTCAGGATTCCAAGATATATGACTGTGAAGATTTGTTCTGGCCTTTCACCCACAATGATCTTTTTTGAACACGGATGGGGTCAGTTCTCCATACTGAAGTCTGGACTGCCATTGTCTTTTATTATACAGTCATTCTGATGGTAAAACACATAACTTCAGTCTTTAGGCTCGTCAGCTTAATGTCTGTTTAAATCTATGCTCTCTTTTTCTTCCTTTTCAATAGAAAGGCAGAACCTTGGTGATGACCATTCATAAAAACTCAGTCTTGATATCCTCACCCCTACCGGGTCTGCACACAGGAAACAGCAGGAATGGTGCCAAAAATAAATCTGGCACAGCAGATAAAAACAGCTGCTATTGTCCAAATGGTATTAGAGTAATTTTCTTTCCTGCTATAATACCCCATAGTCTAAGGCACTTATATATTTAAACCCTGAAGTTCTTGCCATAGAAAACAACAGTTCAATGTAGAAAAAATGAAAAGGAATTTTCTGTGCTTCTTTTGTTTTGTTTCAGTAGGTATTTAATTACATAGACTGAATGAGTTGTTTATATATATATCTAATTTGGAAAGATGTTTAAATAAGATTTTTTTTACTGGAATAATATCTATTCTGTTAGTACTGGAAATTACTGTCATTTGGTTTCTTTCTGCAATATCTTGGTTTAAGTTTTACCTAATCTTGGTCAAAGAATCTTTCATATCTACACAAAAACCATGCTGACTCAGCTGACACACCACCCAAAAATCACAGACTTCCGCCAAGTGCTCAAAGCATGAAATTATTTCAATCTGGTCTGTAGCTCACCTTGACACAGAAAGCCATGAATGACGAATTTTTTTTTCTCCCAGCCTAGCGCCTATTAAACTAAATAGGAGCAAAAACCTTGCTGATTTCCATAAACCGGCTATATTTTTGTGTGAACCCTAAATTTACCTTCAGTCTCCAATAAAGTGGGTATGGACCAGATTTTATAAAGGGTGCCTGATCAGATGTTTAAACAAAGAAAAAACAAACAACCCAAAAACATTGCTTGTCCTTAGGGGTTATTCAACACAAATATAGCATAAACTCACCTGTTTGAGAAACTCCTGTTTTCCCCATAAGTGTAATCTCTAGGGTGTGAGAAGACAGAAATTCCATCTTTTCTTCAAAGCCTTTTATTCCTTTAGAAAGAAAAGTATTCTAGATTGCTCATGTATTGGAAAATTAAAACAAACCAAGCCTTAGAATTGGTAAAACTTCAAAATGACTGCATTAAACATTGTAACCAATGATAAATATGGCTTAATAGAGAATATTCATCTACCCAGTTCTGCCACAGTGTCCTTGAACATCAAGCAGTTGCTTTATTTACTTTTCAGTATCACTCAAACATTTTCTGTTATACTACCACCTGTAATCTATCATTCAAAACACTGTAATCAAGATCTACAGATCATGTACCTAACACAAATGCACTAAAACTCAGCACATGCACTTTAAATAATCAATTGGTATTTAATTAACACACAATTGCTTCCCTAATACTGAATCAAATCCTCTTAAACTGTGACCATAATTCCCACTAGAGTGGTAATGTCCTGAGAGTGAAAGAAATACCCTGTGGTCATTAGAAGAGTATTGTAATTTATAGAGTTTTTGTCAAGACATTAAGCAATTTCAGAATCTATTAGACATGAAAAAATGCACTTCAGAACAGAAATAATTGCAGTCCCTCTTTCTTATCCTTTAAAATACATTTTACTGCAAAATGCTGTTTTTAACAAACAGATTATCTCAACATTCTTTCCAACTAATGTACATAAAACTTCTGTTTAGTATTTGTTATCAAATATGGTACAGAAAGCTGCTTAGAGAAAATGACGCAAACTCAATTTTTGCCAAGTGTGCGGAGTACCTCTTTTATGAAGACATTCTGAGAGAGCTGGAGTTGTTCAGCCTGGAGAAGAGAAGGCTCCAGGGAGACCTTAGAGCAGCCCTCCAGTACCTGGACAAGGGGAATGGCTTTAAACTGAAAGGGGGATGATTTAGATTAGACACTCAGAAGAAATTTTTTACTGTGAGGATGCTTAGACACTGAAACAGGATGCCCATGTCCAACTTCCAGGATTGCAGATGTCCCATTGCTGAAAGTGTTCAAGACCAGTTTGGATGGAGCAATCCTGTGACAAGGGATTTGGAACTAAATGATCTCTAATGTCCCTTCCAACACAAACTGTTCAAGGATTCTATGAAAACGTAGCAAAACTATTAGCTATAATGACAAAAAAAAAAAAAAAAAAAAAAAAAAAGAAAGAAATAATCAGGGGACTTAAACGTTCCTAACCAAAATAAAATCAAGAAAAAAAACCTTTTCCATCTGACAGAAGTCAAACACTATCTTACAATTGGTTATTTAATGAATAAAGTAATGAACTTGTAATTTCTAACCAACTTGTCATGCCTCAGTCAGAATGTACAAAGAAAAGATTTAAGACCAGAATAATGAGGTTGCTCTGTGCTGAAGCAAGAGTTGATAAACCCAGAATATGAGTCCAGCAGCTCTGTTGCCTAAGACAAGTATATGAATTCATGTATGCATCCACCTGAATACATACATGGTAGTACGTATTGCTTTTCCAAGGTGGCATTTCAATACATTTCTTGCTTCATATTAATAGGCTTTTCACAAAGTCCCTTCTCACCCCCCTTCAAAAAACTTCTGATTTTTCAACGCTTTTATAAACCTAGCACTTAAAATATCATGGGGCATAGATTTATGTGGTCTAATTACAAACACTGTGAAAAAGTATGTCCATTTGTTTAGTCTCACCACCCAATCATTTCACAAAATTAGCCTCTAGTATTTCTGCTCTGTTACGTCAGTCATAGTCTTGTATACTTCTGTCATGTGCTCTTTTAGTTGCATGATTTCAGTGAGGGGTTGAACACCAATTATAAAACCTGATCTACTCAAATACAGAACATTTTCTACTGGCAGCGAGTATTGCATTTCAAAATAATAGAATACACATAAGTTAAATTTTTGTAGTACTTCATGAAGCCATTAAATTTCAAGTTGCTTTTGTTGTTCCACAGCTCTCACACAGACCAAAGCCTTCTGTTTCAGATTTGTATAAGTTTTTGCTTTCACATCTACTAGAAAAAAACATAGAAAGAGAGCCTAGGTAGGTATAAAACTCAAAGGCAGAATCCTGCCATAATGTAATTGTTTCTACTACAAGAGTTGGAATTTCATTTAATGTGTTTATTTTTTGTCCAAAATGTCATACAAAAATGTCGGTACTGGTGTTTGTGCAATAGTTCTGTGTTCTTCCAGCTGGTAGACAAATATTTTGTCTTTTGAACTACAGTCGTCATGTGTATTGCTTCTCATGTATATGTCTGTGTATTTTTATATATCTGTATTCATATACAAGTATATATGTATATACATATGTGTAACCTCTTCCCTTATACTGATAAGAGTTCTTTGAGGTCCACAAAAAAAAGGCTGTGTGTAAGTGACTAGCTCCAACACAGATTATTCTCTGGAAGTTTTTATCTGAAGTGCTTCCTCTGTATCCCTATCAGGTCCTTACAAGATTTCTTATTTTTTCAATATCCTCTCCTACAGAAATAACATTCTGTTATGATCACACCTAAATCTTTAGAGTCAGCTGCATATTTTCAACTACATTTTACAGTAGAAGGTGTCTGACAGCTAATTAGGATTTCAAGAGTTTTGTAAAAACAAGTTTGGCCAAATAAAGGAGGAAAATCCTAACCATTTTCTGACAGACGAAGAGATGCAACAGGAATCTGGTCATTATCAGACATAGGACAGCCAACCTGGAAGAGAGGATAAATACTCTAACTGTAGGAAAGCTTAGGTTGGAGCTTACTCTTTTTTAAACACCAAAATTGCTCAAACACACATGAATCTATTGAAAAATATAAAAAATGCGCTGTGTTCAGTTTTGGGCCCCTCACTACAAGAAAGACATTGAGATGCTGGAGTGTGTCTAAAAAAGGGCAACGAAGCTGGTCAAGGGTCTAAAGCATAAGTCTGATGAGGAGTGACTGAGGGAACTGGGATGGTTTAGCCTAAAGAAAAGGAGGCTCAGGGGAGACCTTGCTCTCTGCAGCTACCTGGTCGTAACGAGGCAGGGGTCAGGCTCTTCTCCCAAGTAACAAGCGAAAGATAGGACAAGAGGAAACAGCCTCAAATTAAAGCAGAGGAGGTTTAGACTAAATATTAGAAAATATTTTGGAACCAAAAGATTTACTGAGCATTGGAACAGACTTCCCAGGGAAGCTGAGTCACCATCCCTGGAGATATTTAACAGATGTGGCGCCTAGGGACATATTTTAGTGGTGGACTTGACAGTGCTAGGTTAATGGTTAGACTTAAAGATCTTCCCCAGCTTTAAAGACTATATTATTCCTTTGAAGAACTTCATGCTATATATGAAGCCTGAGCAATTTAAAGAACTGATTTTTGTTATTTTTTAAAGATTAAATCTCTATGTATCCTTGAACTTTTGAATTAATATAGACACCTCTATAATACTTCAATTCATATTTTTCTACTGTAGTACCTGAGTATCTTCCAGCAGTGTGTTAAGCAATGACACCTAGCTGGAACATGTAACTATATCCTTCATCCTGTCTTGGGCATGGATATTTTGTTTCTTTTGTATGTATGAATGCAGAAATGTAGGCAGGGTTTGTGGTGACTCTTAGAACTACGAATTCTTCCTACAGTCTTGGATAAGCACAGAAAAAAAGCTGTCCTTCCTGGAAATGATAGATCACTGTAGCAGAACTCTTCATTATGCTTTCAAGACCCATTTGGGTTTGGCTTTTTTGATTCCCATGTCATTAATTCTGGAATTTGAAGGAATCCTAGAGATTTATCTTTCTGGAGATCACAGAATCATAGAATAGTTAGGGTTGGAAAGGACCTTAAGATCATCTAGTTCCAACCCCCCTGCCATGGGCAGGGACACCTCCCACTAAACCATGCCATCCAAGGCTCTGTCCAACCCCACCTTGAATGCCACCAGGGATGAAGCATTCACAACCTCCCTGGGCAACCCATTCCAGGGCCTCACCACCCTCACAGTAAAGAATTTCTTCCTCAGATCCAATCTAAGAATTTCTTCCTCAGATCCAATCTAAACTTCCCCTGTTTAAGTTTAAACCCATTACGCCTTGTCCTCTCACTACAGTCCCTAATGAAGAGTCCCTCCCCAGCACCCCTATAGGCCCCCTTCAGGTATTGGAAGGCTGCTAGGAGGTCTCCAGGCAGCCTTCTCTTCTCCAGGCTGAACAGCCCCAACTTTCTCAGCCTATCTTCATATGAGAGGTGCTTCAGTCCCATGATCATCCTCGTGGCCCTCCTCTGCACTTGTTCTAACAGTGCCATGTCCTTTTGATGTTGAGGACACCAGAACTGCACACAATACTCCAAGTGAGGTCTCACAAGAGCAGAGTAGAGGGGCAGGAGCACCTCCCTCGACCTGCTGGTCACGCTGCTTTTGATTCAGCCCAGGATACGGTTGGCCTTCTGGGCTGCAAGCACACACTGCTGGCTCATGCTCATTTTCTCATCGACCAACACCCGAAGTCCTTCTCCACAGGGCTGCTCTGAATCTCCTACCCACCCAATCTGTAGCTGTGCCTGGCATTTCTCCCACGCAGGTCTAGGACCTTGTACTTGGCATGGTTAAACTTCATCAGGTTGGCATCAGCCCACCTCACAAGTGTGTCAGGGTCCCTCTGGATAGCATTCCTTCCCTCCAATGTATCAACCGAACCACACAGCTTGGTGTCATCAGCAAACTTGCTGAGGGCGCACTCAATCCCACTGTCCATGTCACCCACAAAGATGTTGAACAAGACCGGTCCCAACACCGATCCCTGGGGGACACCACTCGTTATTGGTCTCCAGCTGGGCATTGAGCCATTGAGCACTACTCTTTGCATGAGGCCATCCAGCCAGTTCTTTATCCACCGAATGGTCCACCTATCAAATTGATCTCTCCAACCTAGAGAGAAGGATGTCATGCGAGACAGTGTCAAAGGCTTTACACAAGTCCAGGTAGATGACATCAACTGCTCTGCCCCTGTCCATCAGTTCCGTAGCCCATTCATAGAAGGCCACCAGATTGGTCAGGCAGGATTTCCCTAGTGAAGCCATGCTGGCTGTCACCAAGCACCTTGTTGGTTTTCATGTGCCTTAGCATGCCTTCCAGGAGAATCTGCTCCAAGATTTTGCCAGGCACAGAGGTGAGACTGACTGGTCTGTAATTCCCTGGGTCATCCATTTTCCCCTTCTTAAAAATGGGGGTTATATTTCCCTTTTTCCAGTCATCGGGAACTTCACCTGACTGCCATGATTTTTGAAATATGATGGACAGTGGCTTAGCAACTTCATTTTCCAGCTGCTTCAGGACCCGTGGATGGATTTCATCTGGTCCCATGGACTTGTATGTATTCAGGTTCCTAAGGTGGTCTTGAACCAGACCGTAAACCAATATTTTCTAGAATGTGTGTCTGGATATATTTGATTATATTCAGTGTTGTTTTGGAAGCACACAGATGCATTTAGTTTTCTGCCAGATAATGTCATCTGGTTAAAAAGCAGCAGTTGCAAGTGTATTGAAAATGCTATTTTTGTTGTCTCTTATTCACAAACTAGGCCACCTATTTTGTAATTACAATGAACTCAGCAACAGCATGGTCTGTGGATAAGCATTGTGCTATTTTTCTTCAATTTATAAGGTGGAAATCATGCAAAATGAAGCATTCAATGTTCAGATAATAAGACCAAAACCACATGTAAGCTTTAACTTCTTTTCTTGTTGAATACCATTGAACTATATAAAACCTCCAGCCTCTAGGAAGTGAAACGACTAATTAAGCTAAAACCAAACTTCTGCGTTAACACAATAGACAAAAAAAAAAAAAAAAAAATCTGCCTTGGCAGAATAACAAAATATGCATTTTCATTATTGTCTGTAAGTAATAGTGATTTTCTGTGGACATGGTTTAAATGATCCAATCTTTTCCTTCAGTTAGAAGTTGTTATCTTTTGTTCAGCTGTCAAAGAATAACTGCAAGGTTTATGGCTATTTTTTTTCCTCTGTTTTTTACCAGGTTTACAACACTGAATTACACAATTTAAGACAAATGTCAACATCTTACAATTTAACTTAGATTTTGTCTCTTTTCCAGTGCACATGGTCTAGTTTAGATGTCACATCAGAAAAAATGAGTTTCTGCACAGAGTATCCAGCCATGTACACTAACTTATTCTCTGCTGCTAAATGTTGGCATTTTCTTCTCTGTATATCAGATTACTGTTTAAAACAATGTCATTGGGAATTATCAGCAAACATCATAGAATCATAGAATCATAGAATAGCTAGGGTTGGAAAGGACCTCAAGATCATCTAGTTCCAACCCCCCTGCCATGGGCAGGGACAACCCCCACTAAACCATTCCATCCAAGGCTATGTCCAACCCCACCTTGAAAGCCGCCAGGGATGAAGCATTGGGCAACCCATTCCAGGGCCTCACCACCCTTACAGGAAAGAATTTCTTCCTCATATCCAATCCAAACTTCCCCTGTTTAAGTTTAAACCCATTACCCCTTGTCCTCTCACTACAATCCCTAATGAAGAGTCCCTCCCCAGCATCCCTATAGGCCCCCTTCAGGTATTGGAAGGCTGCTAGGAGGTCTCCACGCAGCCTTCTCTTCTCCAGGCTGAACAGCCCCAATTTTCTCAGCCTATCTTCATACGGGAGGTGCTCCAATCCCCTGATCATGTTCGTGGCCCTCCTCTGCACTTGTTCTAACAGTTCCATTTCCTTTTTATGTTGAGGACACCAGAACTGCACACAATACTCCAAGTGAGGTCTCACGACAGCAGAGTAAAGAGGCAGGAGCACCTCCCTCATCTTTTGTTATATGCTCATATTATCCATGGGAGCCAATTATTGAAAGTGTTATGAACAGATGTCCCACTAAAGAAATAAGTAGTATTCAATACTGTGACATAATGGGCCAATACACTTTCCCCTATTTGACACCTGAGGAATAAAATTTGCTTATTATTAGAGCAGCAAATCTGTACTCAGATGAGCAAACACTGATTTTCATTAAAATGAAAAAAAAAAACTACTTCTTTTCATAAAACTTTTAAATCTTGCTATAACAGAATATTATTTTCCTGGTTTTGGAGAACAGTTATTCATATCCACAAGTATATGCAGGTCTTCATGGAGGAGACAAAAAAATGCCACAGTTAGCTGTTTGGGAATATAACCAAGCCGTAATTCTGATTAATTTATGCATCTAATTTAGATGCATTTTAGAAGACATCATCTACTACTTTCACATCTCTGAATGGTCCATGAATATTACCTGGAAATCATCTGTCCTTCAAACCACAAATACTAGACACTTCATGTGAAATGCATCTCTTTCTTTCATTATATTTTCCTTTAAGGTACGCATGACTTCACACTGCAGTATTAGGAAGCTATAGAATCATAGAATCGTAGAATACTTAGGGTTGGAAAGGACCTTAAGATCATCTAGTTCCAACACCGCTGAACCTGAATGTACACAAGTCCATGGGACCTGATGAAATCCATCTGCAGATGCTGAAGCAGCTGGCAAATGAAGTTGCTAAGCCACTGTCCATCATATTTGAAAAATCATGGCACTCCGGTGAAGTTCCTAATGACTGGAAAAAAGGAAATATAACCCCCATTTTCAAGAACGGAAAATGGATGACCCCAGGGAACTACAGACCAGTCAGTCTCACCTCTGTCCCTGGCAAAATCTTGGAGCGGATTATCCTGGAAGGCATGCTAAGGCACATGAAAACCAACAAGGTGCTTGGTGACAGCCAGCATGGCTTCACTAAGGGGAAATCCTGCCTAACCAATCTGGTAGCCTTCTATGAAGGGGCCACGGAACTGATGGACAGGGGTAGAGCAGCTGATGTCATCTACCAGGACTTATGCAAAGCATTCAACACTGTCTCACATGACATACTTCTCTCTAGGTTGGAGAGATCAATTTGATAGGTGGACCATTCGGTGGATAAAGAACTGGCTGGATGGTCACACGCAAAGAGTTGTGCTCAATGGCTCAATGCCCAGCTGGAGACCAGTAACGAGTGGTGTCCCCCAGGGATCAGTGTTGGGACCGGTCTTGTTCAACATCTTTGTGGGTGACATGGACAGTGGGATTGAGTGCGCCCTCAGCAAGTTTGCCGATGACACCAAGCTGTGTGGTTTGGTTGATACATTGGAGGGAAGGAATGCCATCCAGAGGGACCTTGACACGCTTGTGAGGTGGGCTGATGACAACCTGATGAAGTTCAACCATGCTAAATGCAAAGTCCTCCACCTGGGTCGGAGCAATGCCAGGCACAGCTACAGATTGGGTGGGGAGGAGATTCAGAGCAGCCCTGCGGAGAAGGACTTGGGGGTGTGGGTTGATGAAAAAATGAACATGAGCCAGCAGTGTGTGCTTGCAGCCCAGAAGGCCAACCGTATTCTGGGCTGCATCGAAAGGAGTGTGACCAGCAGGTCGAGGGAGGTGCTCCTGCCCCTTTACTCTGCTCTCGTGAGACCTCACTTGGAGTATTGTGTGCAGTTCTGGTGTCCTCAGCATAAAAAGGACATGGAACTGTTAGAACAAGTGCAGAGGAGGGCCACGAAAATGATCAGGGGACTGGAGCACCTCTCGTATGAAGATAGGCTGAGAAAATTGGGGCTGTTCAGCCTGGAGAAGAGAAGGCTGCGTGGAGACCTCCTAGCAGCCTTCCAATACCTGAAGGGGGCCTATAGGGATGCTGGGGAGGGACTCTTCATTAGGGACTGTAGTGAGAGGACAAGGCGTAATGGGTTTAAACTTAAACAGGGGAGGTTTAGATTGGATCTGAGGAAGAAATTCTTTACTGTGAGGGTGGTGGGGCACTGGAATGGGTTGCCCAGGGAGGTTGTGAATGCTTCATCCCTGGCGGCGTTCAAGGTGGGGTTGGACATGGCCTTGGATGGCATGGTTTAGTGGGAGGTGTCCCTGCCCATGGCAGGGGGGTTGGAACTCGATGATCTTCAGGTCCTTTCCAGCCCTTACTATTCTATGATTCTATGATAAGTGTCTAGTATTTGTGGTTTGAACAGCAGATGTGTTCCAGTTAATATTCATGGACCATTCAGAGATGTGAAAGTAGTAGATGATGTCTTCTAAAATACATTTAAATTAGATGCATAAATTAATCAGAATTAAATCATAGTTATATTCCCCATCAGCTAACTGTGACTTTTTTAGTAGAAGGAGGAAATTCTTTACTGTAAGGGTGGTGAGGCACTGGAACGGGTTGCCCAGGGAAGCTGTGAGTGCTCCATCTCTGGGGGTGTTCAAGGCCAGGCTGGACAGAGCCTTGGGTGACATGGTTTAGTGTGAGGGGTCCCTGCCCATGGCAGGGGGGTTGGAACTAGATGATCTTAAGGTCCTTTCCAAACCTAACTATTCTTTGATTCTATGATTCTGTAATTTTAATTTTATTGTAAGAGAAACCTGCTTTCATAAAATAACTTACATACATAGTTTTTCATGAAAAATAATGTATGTTGCATTTATAGTTCCAAAGCCGCCTCACCTTCACCAGCATTCATATGTTGGTGTTTTACTGCAGTTTAAATACAGCTTTTTTACTGCATGTAACAGTAAAATCCTTGGGGCATATCGCTAATTGTCAATGAGAAAGGTAAGGAAACTAAATGAGCAGTATATATTGCATGTGAAGGTTGAAATTAATGTTGAATTAAATTTCCTTGCAAGCTCCATTTAGAGTATTTAAAATTACTCCAAATGCATGATACACAGAAAGAAAAATAGCTATACATGATTGTTCCTGTTTGTAATTCAAGTAATGAAATATTGCATGATATTATTTTAATATATTATTATTGCTATTATTATTATGTGGTTGGGTTTTTTTTTTTCAAGAAAAAAATATACACAAAGTATATGTCGTGGTTTAAGCTTCATAAACCCATACAGCCGCTCTCTCACTCACTCCCCACTGTCTCTTCCCTCCACTCCTGAAGGGATGGGAAGGAGAATCGAAAGAATGCAACTCCCACAGGTTGAGATAAGAACAGTTTAGTAACTAAGGTATAACACAAATCACTACTGCTACCACCAATAATAATAATGACAAGAGAAATACAAGGAAAGAATACAACAGCTCACCATCAATCTCAAACAAGCAGTGCACCCCCACCAGTGCCCCCCACTGTGCACCCTCACCACCCTTCCGGGTCTCTGCTCTCCGTTTCTCCCTCCTGGACATGACATGCTGTGGTATGGAATAATCTCTTTGGTTAGTCTGGGTCAGGTGTCCTGTCTCTCCTTCCTCTCGGGTTCCTCTCGGCTTCCCCTCCTCCCTGGCAGAGCATGAGGCTCACAAAGTCCTTGGCCAGCCTAAACATTGCCAAGCACTAACTGAAAACACTGGTGTTATCAGCGCTGCTCTCAGGCCCAAAATCAAAAACACAGAGCTGCACCAGCTACTAAGTAGGAGAAGAAAAATGACTGCTGCTGCTGAACCCATGACAGTATATATACAAGGTAATAGCATACAACTAATAATTATTTTCCCCTGTAGAATAACCAGATCTTTGTGGCTGAAACAGAACCTCTGCTTAGCCTTGCCCTATTCTGCTGTACACAGCAGTCTCTCTAACACAATCATATCATGGGTTCCGTGCAAAAATATTTTAAAGCTGCTCTGAGTGTTGCTTTTGCTGGCTCTTTCCTTGTGCAAAAGATGTCACAATAAAACTGCAGTGAAATCAGGAGAAAGAGTCTGTATTTAAAAAAAGAAAATCACTCAGTTATAGAATAATAACTTCTCAAAGAAAGACTATTCCAAGGTGTTTCTGATTTTGATCAAACTTGGAATTGCACTTTCTCCTGACACAAATTTGATTTCCAGGGGGTGTTAATACTAATGCAGAAAAGAGATGTAATGTGTCACTGGAGTCATTGCTTTCTGTCCCCTTATTTTTTGTTTTATCAGTGTCTTGCGAACTTTGCTTCTATGTAGTTATTATGCATTGAATTTTGTGCTATATTATTCATTTGTTGTGTTTTCTATTTTTTTGCCCACTCAGAAGGGTACAGATTGTGTGTGGGCATACATTCTTTAATTGTGGCGCACAGCTTGTTTGTGGAGGATTGTAGCTATCCCAGGACAAGCTCATGGTGTCGTAGGAACACAAGAACTGGCACTCTGCAAATGAGACACTTATAGCCCCAGCTCTGAGGAAGGTGTGGGATAGTGTCCTGACCATGTGTCTTCCTCAATCTGCTGTTAGTTTATTTGAGAAAAATGGTGGAAGCCTAGACCATCCTGCTAGATGATATGGCTCAACTTTTCTGGCTCTTCCTGAAAAATAGTTTGTGTTCAGAAGCACAGAATTTTTGCATCTGGAAGCCCTTCATAGATTATCCCTCTGGAAAGGTCATGATTTTATTCAAAATGTGAATCCTAAATGAGTTTTGCTGAGGAAGCCTCTTAACGCAGTTATTGCAGAGTAAATGGACAATATTTTATCTTCATGATATGACAGTCTGGCTTTTATGTGGTTTTGCTTATTTATAAATGGGAAGACTAAACTAACATGTTACCTAATTGAAGAGACGAGATTTCTGCACCTTGTTTTCTTAACTTTATTGACTGGCCCCTTGGGATTTAAAACATGTACCTGAGGGAAATGCCTTGTTTAAGATAATGGGAAATTTTAACCACTGTTCATTAACTTCTAACAACGAAGCCCTGATGAAGCAAGTGCCAAGAAACCAGGTAATTAAAACCTGTTGAATAAAGCAAGACAGTAATGCAGATATACATACACTAAAACACTTGAGGGATTTTAGAAAGCAACCGAGGAAGCTGTTCTGCTCCCTGACAGATAAAGTCTTTGCTAAGACTTGAGAATTTGCTTTGCTGTATCTCACGCTAGAGTGACAGGCTTGGTATACTAGGGGATAGAAAACTAATCCCTTCTAATGGATGATAGAGCTCAAATCTTCTGACCTCCCAGGATAAAAATGAGAACAAATCTTAGATATTTTGTAACAATTCTGATACCTTCATGTAATAAAAGATACTACAACAGGAAAAGTTTCACCTGGGGCAACAAGTATGATCAAAAGTATGACATGGCTTCTGTATGAAGTATGATTAAATAGAGTAGTCTGGTCTGGAAGAGAAATGATGTAAAGTGGTGTCATGGTTTAAGCCCAGCCTGTCACTCAGAACCATGCAGCTGCTATCTCACTCCCCTCACTTCCTTCCCCCAGGCCCGGTGGGATGGGGAGGAGAATCAAAAGAACGTGACTCCCACAGGCTGAGATAAGAGTAGTCCAGTAACTAAGGTATAACACAAACCACTGCTGCTACCACCAATAATAATAATGAGATGGGAAATAACAAAGGAAGAGAATACAAGCGCTCACCACCCGCCGACCAATACCAAGCCCAACCCGAGCAGTGATCTAACCCTTCCAGGTAACTGCCCCCAGTTTATATAGTGGCCATGATGTGATGTGGTATGGAATACCTCTTTGGTTAGTTTGAGTCAGGTGTTCTGTCCCTGCTTCCTGCCGGCTTCCCTTCCTCCCTGGCAGAGCATGAGGCTCAGGAAGTCTTTGGTCAGAGTAAACATTACTGAGCAGCAACTAAAAACATTGGTCTTATCAGCGCTGTTCCCAGGCTGAAAGTGAAAAACACAGCACTGCACCAGCTACTAAGAAGGGGAAAAGTAACTGCTACTGCTGAACCCAGGGCAGGTGGATATGGCAGAATGTCACGACTGGCAGAGAGAAGGTAAATAGGGAAAGACTGTTTACTGTCTTTCCTAATACAAGATGTAGGGGACATAAGATGAGACAAGTATGTGTCAAGTTCTAAACAAATAAAAGATACTTCTTTAGGTATAGCTTTGTAGGGAATTCTCTACCACAGGATATTAGAGGTACTCTGAGTACAAAAAACTCCATGTCACATGTATGAAGGGAAAAATTCACTGACAGCTATAGGAGAGTAGTACTTTTCTACACGCAGTCCCTGCTCACTATAGATTTGGTGTGTATTTTAAGGAGTGTCTTTGCAGTGTTTGGTAGAGATCTGCTATTGTCTATGTCAAGTACACAAAATTGGAATAACTGCTTCATTGGTCTGATATGATATAACTTAAGTTATTCCTGCAAATATTTTTTGTTGCAGAAAATTCTATTGCCTAACTGTGATTCCTACCAATGCCCACAGTTTCAATTCTGATCACGTTTTGTTTGGAAACTAATTTCTGTAGTCACTGAGTTAAATAGGACATCTGTGACTTCAGAGTAGTGGTTTAGCCATAAAAGCTTGCCTTTAGACAAATACTGTACTAGGAACAAGAGGGACTCCATGAAATGCTAAGAGCTCTAGTGAAAAAATAAACCAAACCCTTCAGTACCATCTATAATATCCAGCAAAAGTAAATAACATTGTATATGTACATATATTTAACAGTGATGGGACTATCTCAGGTACAGAGCATGTAATTATGTATGAAACCTGCTCAGTTCTTGCATGTGTGTTGTATTGAGTTTGAGTAGCAAGGTTTTGTTAGTGGGAGGGCCACAGGGGTAGCCTTTGTGAGAAGCTGCTAGAAGCTTCCCCCATGTATGACAGAGCCAATGCCAACCGGCTCCAAGACATACCTGCGGCAGGCCAAGGTTCAGCCCATCAGAGATGGTGGTAGAGCCTTTGGGATAACAGATTTAAGAAGAGGAAAAAGTTGCTGCACAACAGCAACTGCAGCTGGACAAAGGAGTGAGAATATGTGAGATCAACAACTCTTCAGACACAGAGGTCAGTGCAGAAGGAAGGGAGGAGGTGCTCCAGGTGCTGGAGCAGAGTAGAGGTGAGGCAGACCATGTTGAGGCAGGCTGTGCCCCTTCAGCCCATGGAGGTCTCTGGCGGGGCATATCTCCACCTGCAGCCCAGGAAGGACTCAGCACCACCGCAGGGGTCTGCCGGAATGAGGCTGTGACCCTGTGGGAAACCTGTGCTGGAGTAGGATCCTGGCAGGCCCTTTGGCCCCACGGAGAGAGGAGCTGGTTTGCTGCAGGACATGTGACCCTACACTGGACCCACACTGCAGCAGCTTGCTCCTGAAGGATACAACCCCATGAGAGGGACACACACCATGGAGCAGTTCATTAAGAACTGCATCTCATGGGAAGGACTCACATTGGAGGAGTTTGAGGATGATTGTCTCCCCTGGAAGGGACCCCATGCTGAAGCAGAGGAAGAGTGTGAGGAGTCCCATCCCTGAAAAGGAAGGAGTGACAAAGACAGCATGTAATGAACTGACCACAACATCCATTTCTTGTCCCCCTAAGTGGCTTATCAGGAAGAGATAGAGAATTCAGGAGTGAAGCTGAGCTCAGTAAGAAGGGAGGGGTGGGGAGTGGTGTTTTTAAGATTTGGGTTTACTTCTTATTACCTACTGTAATTTTGATTGGTAATAAAATAAACTTAATTTCCCTAAGTTGAGTCTGTTTTACCCATGACGGTACCTGGTGAATGACTTCATCTTGTCTCTATCTCAGCCCATGAGCCTCTCATATTGTCTCTTCCCTGTCCAGCTTAGGAGGTGGAATGATAAGAGTGGCTTTGGTGTCCAGCCAGGGTCAACTAACGACACATTTGTATGTGTGATAAGTTAAATTAAACCTGCAGAGGAGTAAAGAGACAACTGTTCCTAGTCACCTTTCACTGAAATTGTCCTTAATAATTTATATATACAGCATGTGTTACAAAATGGAGATATGCTTTCAGATGGGTCTATACACCTATGGAGGATTTTCAAAAGCTTACCTGAAAGGAAAAGGGACTATTCCTTTTGAAAATTATGTTCACCACAATGCCTTTTTTTGAGAAACAACTAGAAATAACATTTTTGCTTTGGTACGCACCATTGTGATAAAATAGGGGTCTTTCAATTTTCTGAAAGATAGGAGCAGTTTTGTATAAGGTTGTGTTATTTCTACTTTTTAATATTAGGAAAACTATCAATTGCTGTTATAGACTGCACATTTTTGAACAATGTCTCTATCTCTCTATTGATGAAAAAACATTTTTGTGGAAGAATTGGTTATAGAATAGGATAAACTCTCCTTGTTTACTCTTTTAGTTGGTTGAAGTGCGATGTTGCACAGTAACATCTTTTGGCTGGTTAACTGTCAATGTTTTTTTCGTTACTAGCAGAAAAAAATCAATTCACCTATTAGGCCTTTAGATCTCTCTGAAATTGCTTATGATTTCACTCTGTCAGTAAAGCATTCAATAAGGAGGAGTGGGTGGGTATTTCATTATTTACATCTAAGACCTTTTCATAAAGAATACCAGTTCAGCTACTGTTTCAGTCCTGAATCAGTACATGTTGTTTGCTTTTTTTCTAATGAACAAACATCAGAAGGACAGACAATTTTGGTGATGCTCACATTCAATTCAACAAACCAACACAAACCAATTAAATTATATTGATTTCATAATCTGGGATCATATTAGACCTCTACATAAACAGCTTTGTCCCTTATACTTTGAATGCATTACTCCTAAAACAGTTCCAAGTTATTATTACAGAAAACTATGAGACAGTGACTAATAGCATACATTCTGGTTGTAATTATGTCCAGACTTAAACCGAATAACACAAAACTAGGGAAAATCAGTATTACATCCATATATACTTTTAATCTCATAAGCATGAAAAATGAACAAGCAGTTGGAGCTTTAGGAAAGGGTTTTAAATGCCAATTTTCTAACTTGGTGGATCAGAACAATGGCAGTCCTAAATGCTCATTTTTATTGGTAAATATCCCTTCTTATTTCAGGCTTCCAAACAATGCTTTAATAAACCAGCTGCATTATTTTATTGTTGGCCCTTGATTTCTACTTCATTTTCTGCATCCTGTGATGGTTACAGATACAGTTAATAGGCAGTTAATCAGCTGTCAGTAATATATTTGTTACCATTTTCAGATAATTGCATTTAGAGTGGTCCTGTCTAGAATGTGAAGCAGGTATTAATAATGCTATCCTTTACTTCAAGTAGCTAAGGTTTCTCAGTGGCAGATGAATGCATCTGCTGTTTTCTTGACATATATACGAAGCTTTCAGCTCCTAGAGCACCCTGGAAGCTCTCGCTCTTCTCACTTTAAACCGTGTAATTTTACCCTATACCATTTACCATCTAACAGTGATTAATTTTATGGTATATTTGGCAACAATTGCATGTTCGTACATTAATGACTTTGATATTTGGTTTATTATGTTGTTTTAAACTTTATCACAATTAAGAGAGCAGATACATCTGAAAGAATCATAGAATCAAAGAATAGTTAGGGTTGGAAAGGACCTTAAGACCATCTAGTTCCAACCCCCTGCCATGGGCAGGAGCACCTCCCACTAAACCATGCCATCCAAGGTTCTGTCCAACCCCGCACTGAACACCAGCAGTGATGGAGCATGCACAACTTCCTTCGGAAACACATTCCAGTGCCTCACAACCATCACAGTCAAGAACTTCTTCCTCATATCCAATCTAAACTTCCCCTGTTTAAGTTTGAACCCATAACCCCTTGTCCTGTCACTACAGTCCCGAACGAAGAGTCCTCCCCAGCATCCCTATAGGCCCCCTTCAGATACTGGAAGGCTGCTATGAGGTCTCCACACAGCCTTCTCTTCTCCAAGCTGAACAGCCCCAACTTTCTCAGCCTATCTTCATACGAGACGGTGCTCCAGTCCCCTGATCATCCTTGTGGCTCTGCTCTGGACTTGTTCCAACGGTTCCATGTCCTTTTTATGCTGAGGACACCAGAACTGCACACAATACTCCAAGTGAGGTCTCACGAGAGCAGAGTAGAGGGGCAGGATCACCTCCCTCGACCTGTTGGTCATGCTCCTTTTGATGCAGCCCAGGATACGGTTGACTTTCTGGGCTACAAGCGCACACTGCCGGCTCATGTTCAGTTTCTCATCTATCAACACCCTCATGTCCTTCTCCGTAGGGCTGCTCTGAATCTCTTCTCTGCCTAACCTGTAGCTGTGCCTGGCATTGCTCCGACCCAGGTGTAGGACCTTGCACTTGGTATGGTTAAACTTCATCAGGTTGGCATCAGCCCACCTCACAAGCGTGTCAAGGTCCCTCTGGATGGTCCCTCTGATGGACAGTGGCTTAGCAACTTCATTTGCCAGCTCCTTCAGGACCCGCGCATGGATTTCATCAGGTCCCATGGACTTGTGCATGTTCAGGTTCCTAAGATAGACTCGAACCAGATCCTCTCCTACACTGGGCCTACGGTCTTCATTCTCACAGTCCCTGAATCTGCCTTCCAAGACTTGGGTTATGGTCAGAGCATTTGCCGGTGAAGACTGAGGCAAAGAAGTCATTAAGAACCTCAGCCTTCTCCAAATCCAGGGTAGCCAGCTCTCCCGATAGCTTCCAGAGGGGGCACACGTTGTCCCTAGTCTGTCTTTTATTTGCAAAGTACCTTCCTGTTATCCTTAACATCCCTAGCCAAGTTTAATTCTAACTGGGCCTTAGTTTTCTTAACCTGGTCCCTAGCTTCCCTGACAACATCCCTGTATTCTTCCCAGGCCGCCTGTCCTTGCTTCCACCTTTTATAAGCCTCTTTTTCCCTTCGAATTTTCCTCAGCACGTCTTTATCCATCCAAGGTGGTCTCCTGGCCCTCCTGCAGCACTTCCTTCTAGTTGGGATGCATCGCTCCTGAGCTTGCAGCAGGTGAGCCTTGAATATCAACCAACAGTCTTGGGCCCCCCTGCCCTCTAGGGCTGTATCCCATGGAACCTTACTGAGCAGGTTCCTGAAGAGGCCAAAGTCTGCTCTCTTGAAGTCCATGGCAGTGAACTTACTGCACGCTCTTCTCACTGTCCTGAGGATTTCAAGTTCGACCATCTCACGATCGCTGCAAACAAGGCTTCCCTGGAGCGTCACATTTCCAACCAGCCCTTCCCTGTTGGTGAGGATGAGGTCAAGTATGGCACATCTGCTTGTTGGCTCCTCTATTACTTGCAGAAGGAAGTTGTCTTCCACACAATTGAGGAACTTCCTGGATTGCTTGTGCTGGACTGTACCATCCCTCCAACAGATATCAGGGTGGTTGAAGTCTCCCATGAGAACAAGGGCCTGCGAGCGTGAGGCTGCTCCTATCTGCCTATAGAGTGTTTCATCCCCCGAGCCAGGCGGTCTGTAACAGATCCCCACAGTAATGTCACCCATCGCTGTTCTCCCTTTAACCCTGACCCATAAACTCTCTATTGACTGTTCACCTGTCGCCAGACAGAGTTCCATACTCTCCAGTCTATCCCAAACTTAAATAGCAACTCCCCCTCCCTGCCTACCAGGTCTGTCTTTCCTAAAGAGCCTATAACCTTCCATTCCAACACTCCAGCCATAGAAGCCATCCCACCATGTTTCTGTGATGCCTGTGATATCATACCCCCGTAGATGTGCACACATCTCTAATTCCTCTTGTTTGTTCCCCATACTACGGGCATTTGTATAGAGGCATCTGAGCCAAGCTCCAATTGAAGCCGGCTCATTGGCTAGAGCAGCTGGAATATCTCTACATTGCTCCAAGCATTCATTATAGGTGCTGGCAACTGACTGGGTGTGTTGGGATGGAATGAAGCCCCCCGTCCCCAACACATCTAGTTTAAAGCATCCTTGACCAGTGTGGCAAGCCTCCTACCAAAACCGCTCTTCCCTTTCTTTGTCAGACCAGATCTACCAGCCCCTAGGAGACCTGGCCTACTAAATTGAATCCTGTGTTCAAGGTACCCAAACCCCTGACTATAGCACCACCCTTCTAACTATTTATTAACCTGGCCAATCCTCCTAGCCTTTTCAAGGTCCTGCCCTGTATCCTGGAGAACTGAAGAAAAGACAATCTGAGCTCCAGAGCCTCTAACCACCTCTCCTAGGGCTCTGTAGTCCTTCTTTTTGTTCTCCAGGTTACTGCTACCTATATCAGTAGCACCCACATGCATCACTAGAAGTGGGTAATAGTGGGACTGACTAGAGCAGGCAGCTTCTCTGCAACATCCCTGATCTGAGCCCCTGGTAGGCAACACACCTCCTTTGAGATTGGATCAGGCCAGCAGGCAGGTGCCTCTGTGCCTTTCGAAGTAGAGTCCCCTACCACTATGACCCACTGCTTTTTCCTGGCAGCATCAGTAGTGATGTTCTTTGCCACGGCACCAGTCGGTTTTTCATGGTGCGAGTGTGGTTCCTCATTAGCCCCCTGCAGGACAGCAAAGCGGTTCTGGGTGGGGACAACAGATTTAGGAGGAAGCTCCTTGCTTTTAATTGTCCTCTTTTTTTTTTTTTTTTTTTGTTTTGTTTTGTTTCGTTTTGTTTTGTTTTGTTTTTTTGTTACTGTTTCCCAGCTTCCTGGGTTAGCGGTCTCCTTTCCTCCGTGAGCTACAGGGGACGCTTGAGGTCCCTGCACAGTCTGGTCCTGGAGCAAGCAGTGCTGTTTCCCCTCAGCTCCCCTGACACCTTTCAGCCTATTGACAGCGTCCCGCAGCTCAGCCCCCTGCTGCAAGAGGACCTCCACCAGGGAGCACCGAGTGCAGCCCCGCCCATTGCGCACCCTCCTCTCAGGAGAGCAGTGCAGGCGCTCTCTACACCCCGAGCTCTGCACTGCAGCTTTCCCTCTCATCGGCTCTCTCTGAGTGCCTACACTGGCCACTGCTGAGACAGCCAGAGCAGAGCTCCCAGGCAGAGCCCGCGTCATATGGGGAGTGCTCGCTATCCCGCCCGCCTGCACGTACGAACTGGCTCTCACCCGCCCCGGTAGCTCCCGCTCCCTGGGGCAGGTTTTCACCCAGTCAGGGTGGTACCGCTCCTCCTGGCTCCGCCCCCTGTGAGTCAGCTGCTCGAGTCCGCTGAGCTGCCGGCTCCTGGGCCAGCCCTGCCTTGGACGGGCGGCTCTCTCGATTCCTGTTGCTGCTCCGAGTGGAAGCTCCTGGACGCCGAGCCTCCCCCCCAATCAGGCGCTGCAGGCGTCCTCTCTCGAGGCAGTCGCCTCAGCAATTGCCCTAAGCTTTTTTCACACATCTACTTGTCCTTGACAGTACTGTGATGGATAAATAACCATACCAAGTGAAAATATATTGATTTAAGTCCATCAGGATCTTGTATGCAGAGCACACTGGTGGATAGAATCAAACAATGAGGTAATACAGAAAACTGCCCATTACCTGTTTTACTTTTTTTTTGCTGGAATGAGATATTTACTGCTGATATTGCTGATTCTCACATTACCTATGTGTAGGTATCAGGGTATCGTGAAATGAAATCAAGACTGAAAAAAAAATTTAAAGGATGTTCTTCAAGAAGAGAAAGGATAACTGGTTGGAGTCTTTACACACATAGAAATGTCACATACATCTACACTGATGCGTAATTTATTATTGTACTGAACAAAACATCAATTTAGTGAAATTTTTCAACTGCAAGAAAATTGAGTTCACACAAACTCTGAAGTATGTAAAAATTTAATTTAATAGGTTTTAAAAAATAACATATCCAGACTTTCTTAGCATAGCTACATTGCATAGTCCACTGCAATAGCAGTATCACGGTTAGCTGTGAGAGTGGAAGATATACCCAGACAGATCAATTAGCTCTGCAGGGTATATAAACCCTGAAGAAGTAACACTGCACTGATAGGATTGGACTTTCTCTGAACACTGTTTTAGAGGCACACCTGTATAGACTTTTCCTTTGTTCAAAACCACATTTTGAACAGAATAAAAGAATTTAATTACCTTTATAATTAAAAAGTTAAAATCAACCACAATTAACAATTTTTCTGCTTTTGAACTTTCTTCTCACATGTTCAATTCAGAGAAAAAAAAAAAAAAAAGGAGAAAACAAATATATATTAACCTAAAATGATCTATTTTTTTCCTGGGTTTTGTTTTTCTTTTCTTTGTTTTGTCACTAAAACAGAGTGGGCAAGCACCATAACAACCAGAAATATAAATACTCGTCACCCAGCACAAATACAAACATTTTTTCAGGGTAATCCATCCTTGTGCTTTATGTAGCTTTCAGTCTAAAAGTTAAGTATGGAGATTTGACATATTGGTATTAGAATGGCGTTCAGTTCAAAGGGTGTAGTTATGAGAACTGGCCATTGAAGATGACCCAGTTCACACATATGATAGGTGTTTCTGGTTGCAGAAACAGACATACATGAAATGTAGGCTGAAATCTAAATTTCATTACAGGACCTTGAAGCAAGGACAAAAAATTGTGAGATGATTTTCTGAAGAGTCAGTGGAGAGTTTCAAGGAGGGAGTAACCATAGTCTGACTAATGGCCAGCTAAGCTAATTTTTAATGGCCTAGAAAGAACAGCAGTACTAATCAGAAGTAATTCATAGACCTAAGCTGCATTCATATTTGCTGGATAAACCCACTATTTCATAACTGCTTCCCGAAGACTTTTTTATTATTCCCTGAATCTTCTCCTAGCTATTCTCTTTGCACAAAGGGGCTATTCCTTTCGTGGTTAAAGTCTGGCAGTAATGCACTGGAACACATCACCATGAAATATGGGGTTTGATTTTTAGATGTTCTTGATTATATTTTTAAAGTATAGATACTGAAACTACTTTAGGGCATAACTGAAGAACCCTTTTAAAATGTCCCTGCTGGCCATATTGTGCTGATGAGCTCAATAGTAAACTGGCTTTGCTGATATAATATTATCTTTGCTAGGCTGTAAACAATGGCTTTAATCAAGATCCTAAATGCTTTACAGACAACATGTTCTTTCAGTGTTTCCTGATTTTTATGGAATCAGAGAAAGGGTTTTGCTTTTGCTCCTATTGTGTAATTCTCCCCACCTTCAATGTCTTCTTATCCGTATAAATATTAACATATAAAGGCAATTGCTTAAACTATTTTTAATGCGCTCACAACTGTTAATATTACAGATTACTCTATGTTCTAAGTAATGTCTTTGCTATTTCTTGCTGAAAAAGAAAGACGAGGTAAAAAATTCCTCTTGGGAAAACATTTCATTCTATTTCTGAAGCATGCCCATGAGAAAGTCAGAGTTGCACCCTTTGTACTCAAAACCCTTTCAGTTTCTAAAATGACAGGCATCAGCGTATCTACATTGAGGAGTTCATGATTACTGAACAATGAAGCCATGTCTTCACAACAAAAGCAGGTAATTTGGGTCCATAAATGCACACTTTACAGGCACAAATGGCTTATCGTGTTTATGGTGGGTTGGCCTCAGATCACAGCCAAGCGTTCACACAGTCACTCACTCACCTCTAACCCCCTCAAGTGGCACAGGAAGAATGAAAGTCGGGGAGAGAAGACTAGTGGGCTGACTGGGAAATTCCAGTTGTAACTGTTCAGCAGTGGTAATGTGTGACCAAGAAACTACTCTAACCTTGATGTCACCTCTGCTATTCCTCACACTTTTCTTTCCCACCCATCTTAATCCCAAGCATCTTTTGCCATTTCTTAGATACATCATTTTAAAGCCATCATCTTGGCTGAGGGGGTGCAGTGAGTCCATTGGAGACAGATGGAACATCATGGGGCAGCCCCAACCTCTCCTCAATACTTACCAGTGAAAAAAGCAGAAAAGTCAACAGTTCTTTTATTAGATACATTTTATTTTGAACAAGGTTTTTTTTTGTTTGTTTGTTTTTTGTGGTGATTTTTTTGTTTGCTTCTTTTTGTTGTTATTTTTTTTTTTTTTTTTTACTTTGTAATATGGCACAGCGCACAAAAGAAGTACTGAAATTAAAAGTCATTGTCGTGGTTTAAGTCCAGCTGTAACTCATGCAGTTTGCTCACTCACACCCTCTTCTTTCTTCCTTCCCACTCCTGGGGTGATGGGGAGGAGAATCAAAAGAATGTAACTTCCATGGGTTGAGATAAGAACAGTCCCGTAACTAAGGTATGACAGAAATCACTACTGCTACCATCAGTAATAATAATGACAAGGGAAACAACAAGGGAAGAGAATAAAACATCTCACCACCTGCTGATCGATACCAAGCCCAACTGAGCAGTGAACCCACTCTTCTGGGTCCCTTCCCCTAGTTTTTACATCCTGGGCATGACGTGCTGTGGTATGGAATATCTCTTTGGCTAGTTTGGGTCAGGCGTCCTGTCTCTGCTTCCTCCCGGCTTCCCCTCCTCCCTGGCAGAGCATGGGACTCAGAAAGTCCTTGGTCAGACTAAACATTTGAGCAGTAACTAAAATCATCTGTGTTATCAGCGCTGTTCCCAGGCCGAAAGTCAAAACCACAGTGCTGCACCAGCTACTAAGAAGGAGAAAAAATGACTGCTACTGCTGAACTCAGGACAGTCATATAGCCAAATTCTAAACACTTCTCTTACAAAATGTAGAAATGGAGAATGTTCTTTTCTTTTGGAAGGCAGTTCTTCATATTTGAAGTGTTTTGATAGATTATGACTCCATAGGGTTTTCTTAAGGAACTCCTTTTACACATTCCTCCTTGAAATGCAGTCTATTCCAAGTGACACATGAAAATCAGATCTGTAGCTTCATCGCCTAATTTTTGTACTCATAAAGGGAAGTTCTGGAACATGAAATTGTTACCTGCATGGCATGCCTGTAGCCTGGATTTGGGTAAATTTTATGTAAGGATCCTTCCTCTCCCACTCAGAAAAGTCAAATGCCAATTTATCTGTAGCCTGCTAAACCTTTAAAAGAAGCCCCAGATTTAGCGTGGCCCTCTGGTAGTTCTGTTTATTGGGTTAATGTATTACAGAAGAAACAGTTATAGACCTTAATATCTTTTTCACTGATACTTTCCATGTCAAAAATATTTTTACTATATTGCATTCAGGATTATCAAGAGTCCTTAAATATTTTAAAGAACCACAGAATCGTGGGTGTAAAGGACCTTGATGTGATGGATTTCTGTGCTAGACTAGCTGCTGGGAAAGCTTTGAGATAGCAGAGGAATGTTGCTGGGAAAGTTTTGGGAGTATTGCAGGGAAAGGTAGGCAAGATAAGAAGGGAGAAAGAAGCGAGAAGCAGGCATCCAATCAAGGCAACCAGTGAGCAAGACATCAACCAATGAAGAAGTGAAAATACCCACGTGGGTGGTGACAGCTAACCAATTGTATTAGCCGCTCATACATGCAGGTACTTCGTATAGCCTATATCAACCCTGGACCTTTGCGTAATAAACGATTTCATTTCCTAACCAGAAACAGGGTCCGTGCCTTATTCTCCACACAGAATCATAGAATCATTTAGTTTGGAAAAGCCTTTTAAGATCATGGAGTCCAACCATAAAGCTAACACGCCACCCTCTAGTTGGTTTAGAGGTTTGTCTATGTTACTTAGGCGACCAGTAGCAGCTGCTTAAAGAAACTATATAAAATGCAAGTATAGTGCAAGAAGTCATTTTGTGATTCTAATGCTTGGTGTACAAATCTGCTCAGGCAGCGGTGGTTTTTGAACTCCTGAATGTTGTTCCTCATTTAGGAATTGGTTTTGACAGAACACCAGTATCACCCAACCACTCATCCACCCATGTGTGCAGTATTTCAGTATGTCGCCTCCTAAGCACATGCATTAAGCAAGCATTTCTAAGGTGGATAAAAAGAGATGGCTACTTCTTCCCTCACAAAAAGTACCCTCCAACGTGAAGGAAGATGTGTCAAGCCCAGCAAAATAGTTACACCGATATGGCTATCGCCATGTATAGCCCTATCTAACAACAGCAGGCATGAATATTTCTGTGGTCTTCCCATCCACAACTACTAAGGGAAAAAATGTCTTATAGCACTGCATATAAAACTCAGATATCTTAAAAACAGGTGACCTCAGACACATGCAAGAGTCCGACAGCTACAGTCTGCCTGCCTGTACACATCCTGCTTATAAAATGAGGTAACCCTCGTGTGGTCGCCTATCTACCTGAGCTTGCATATTCTAGGGCAGGTGTTCTGTAAGCTGTGACTTCTGGAAAAAAGTAGCGCATATACCTGCCCACTGTGCAGTCTTCATGAAGGAGCATAAGGTGATTGTATAGCTCTGCTAATGCCCACACCACTGTTAGGGTGGAATAATCTCTAGGAACTCATCAGTGTTTGCAACTGTGGATTGTTCAGTGCTATGAACATCTAGTAAATGGAATTGTCTCCTTTTAGTTAAGGGAAGTCAAACTAAATAAGTTGAGGTTTTTTCATCAGACTTAGCAGTTGCTTATCAGTCATAATATTTTGGATATATTTTCTTCGAAGACACTACATCCCAAACCCCAACCCACAATATATTGTATTGTATGGTGGAAAAGATGAATGCCACATTGTGATATGAATTCAAAAGCAAAGCTTTAACTCATGTAAAATGCAAACTCAGAGTGTTTTTAGTGGCAAATGTATTTCTATTCAAAATGAAAAGTGTAGGCATATTTAAGGCTCAGTAATATGGAATCGTATTTTTAGCAAAACCAAAGAGGTTAGTTTACTGATTTCCATAAAGAATATATGCAGGCTACTTTGAAACTAACATTAGACACAGTTTACCTTTTGCTGACAGCCACTGCTTCCACATGAGCTAGAATAGACAGAAATACTCTTCCTATGCTAACTGGACAAGAAGACTCATTGTCATTGCACATGGAATATTTGTAGCTCATATTTGACTATCCATTTTTCCCCAGTTACTAAAAGATGCACCCAATTATGCTCATAAACGCATTCATTAGTCCTGATGCTATGTACATCTGCCACAGACTGGGGTCAAGATAAAATAATATAAAAAAAAAGAAAAAAGAAAACTGTTAATGTAATTCCGTCAATGCCTCAAAAATGTTGATGAAACATTTCTGTAGTTTGCAAGTGTTTCATATATTTACCAATAGGAATCAGTAAGCTGCCCAGAAAATGGCTCTTAGCAGCTGGCTTTTTTATTTTTTTTTTTTTTTCTCCTTTCTGTCCTGTTTTTGGTTTTGGGTTGGGTTTGGGTTTTTTTTTTTTTTTTTTTTTTTTGTGTTTTTTTTTTTTTTTTTTTGCTTTTTAATAGCAGATATAAACTCTCGGGTTGGTAGTCCAAAATAATTAGACTGGAACAACTATTAGGACAGTGCTGAAGGCACTAAGATAATTATACCAAGTCAACAAGAATCTAATAAGATGCTGACACTTTGTAACACTCAGAATCTATAGCAAACAAACCAAATCTAAAAGAAACAAGAGAGGAAGAAGCATTATTATGATCCAAAGATATTTTGCTGATTTGATCAATAGTATACAGCTGAGGTGAGTAACTCCAGAGAGGACACCCTCAGCACCTGGGAGGGAGGAAGCTCAGCGTCCAGGAGCCTCAACTCAGAGCCGCAAGAGCCATCAAGGGAGGCCCAAGCCCTCGACAGGACTCGCCCCGGAGACAGCAGCTCAGCTGATGCGAGCAGGGACTCACAGGGGGCGGTGCCAGGAGGAGTGGCACCAGACCTGCCTGGGTAAAATCCTGCCCCAGGGGGCGCGGCGACGAGGGCGGGTTCGAGGCCGCTTGCGCGGCCAGGCGAGCGGGACGGTGAGAGCTCGCCTTATGACCCGGGCATGGTCTGGGATCTCAGCTCTGGGTGCCCCAGTGGTGGCCAGTGTAGGCATCCAGAGAGAGCTGAGAGAGGAGGTTGCAGCGCAGAGCTCGGGGTGTAGAGGGCGCCTACACTGCTCTCCTGAGAGGAGGGTGCGCAATGGGCAGGGCTGCACTCGGTGCTCCCTGGTGGAGGTCCTCTTGCAGCAGGTGCTGAGCTGCGGGACGCTGTCAATAGGCTGAAGGATGTCAGGGAAGCTGAGAGGAAGCAGCACTGCTTGCTCCAGGACCAGACTGTGCAGAGGCCCCAAGCGTCCCCCGTAGCTCATGCAGGAAAGGAGGCCGCTAACCCAGGAAGCTGGGAAACAGTAACAAAAAAAAAAAAAAGAAAAAAAAAAAAAGGACAATTAAAAGCAAGGAGCTTCCTCCTAAATCTGTTGTCCCCACCTAGAACCGCTTTGCTGTTCTGCAGGGGGCTAATGAGGAACCACACTCGCACCATGAAAAACCGACTGGTGCCGTGGCAAAGAACATCACTACTGATGCTGCCAGGAAAAAGCAGTGGGTCATAGTGGTAGGGGACTCTACTTCGAAAGGCACAGAGGCACCTGCCTGCTGGCCTGATCCAATCTCAAGGGAGGTGTGTTGCCTACCAGGGGCTCAGATCAGGGATGTTGCAAAGAAGCTGCCTGCTCTAGTCAGTCCCACTGAGTATCACCCACTTCTAGTGATGCATGTGGGTGCTAGTGATATAGATAGCAGTAGCCTGGAGAACAAAAAGAAGGACTACAGAGCCCTAGGAGAGGTGGTTAGGAGCTCTGGAGCTCAGATAGTCTTTTCATCAATTCTCCAGGATACAGGGGAGGACCTTAAAAAGGCTAGGAGGATTGGCCAGGTTAATAAATGGTTAGAAGGGTGGTGCTGTAGTTGGGGGTTTAGGTACTTAGAACACAGGACCCGGTTTAGTAGGCCAGGTCTAATGGAGGCTGGTGGATCTGGTCTGACAAAGAAGCGGAAGAGCGGTTTTGGTAGGAGGCTTGCCACACTGGTCAAGGATGCTTTAAACTAGATGTGTTGGGGACGGGGGGCTTCATTCCATCCCAACACACCCAGTCAGTTGCCAGCAGCTATAATGAATGCTCGGGGCAATGTTCCAGCTGCTCCAGCCAATGAGCCGGCTTTGACTGGAGCTCGGCTCAGATGCCTCTACACAAATGCCCGTAGCATGCGGAACAAACAAGAGGAATTAGAGATGTGGCACGTCTATGGGGGTATGATTTAATAGGCATCACAGAAACATGGTGGGACGGCTCCTATCACTGGAGTGTTGGAATGGAAGATTGCAGGCTCTTTAGAAAAGACAGACCTGGTAGGCAGGGAGGGGGAGTTGCTTTTTATGTTAGGGATAGGCTGGAGAGTATGGAACTCTGTCTGGCGACAGGTGATCAGTCAACAGAGAGTTTGTGGGTCAGGATTAAAAGGACAACAGTGATGGGAGACATTACTGTGGGTTTTTTCCTCTTACCACTGGTGGCACCTAGTCCTCTGATGACCTGTGATCACATAGCATTTCACTCCAGTTTCACACAAGTATAAATAACCACATAAGTTTGTGGTGAGCCACATCCATGGTATTTCATTCATGTAAGCAGCATCCTGATGCTCCACAGCATCCCGCCCCTTGAGAATTCAAAGGTGCCCATAGAAGTAAGCATGCAACATAAAAGTTCATTTATTTACAGTAAGGAAATATTTGCCTGTTCTACTAGAATAACCAATAAACATGTTTTTCAGAGTTTATGTGATGTTCTTATTATTAATCTTTTTGATTGCCTGCTTCCTATATTTTCATATCAGGTCCAAACTCTTCTATTCCCCCCTACCTTTTTTTCTCTAAAGACTGCAATAATTTCTGGGACAAGTGGCCATAGTAAATTCGTATGCTTTTCCAAATCGTACCATATCCTGCAATCAGACACATTATGGGTCGCTCAAGGTGAGCCAGGAAATAGAAATTTCCATGGAGTTGTTTATATATGTATGTATACAAATGAGAAATACAGAATGCAATGTCAAAAAGCAAGAAAATGCAATCAAGAATTTATATTAAAATTACCATTCAAGTGGAAAAAGGCTTCTGTAAAACAATGAAGTCACCCTGGATCTGTCAGCTAAAAACAAAAGGCTGTGTAAGTGATTACCACTAATACTACGTATAGAAAAGTGGCATCTATACATGCAACAACAATTTTTTTTAGAGCACTATTTGGTGGCATCAAAAGAGCAATACTTCCCTCTTGCTTTGCTTTTCTCCTTGAAGGTACTTTCTTTTTATGAGGAAGTGCAATGTGAATTGGAATAGATACAAGCACTCAGTTTGAATTCAATTATTTCTTGATTTTCCTTTTAGGGCATGACCTGTAATCCTATAATGTTCTGCATGCCTATAAGTTTAAATTTTTAACCAGAGCAACCGTGATATCTACTTTAGGTCCCCAGTGCTCTTTGACCATTTTTATTTATGCACTCCATGTTACTGAGGACCTCACTGTGGCACCACTTGCATCCTTGTGTTATGTTGCCATGAAAATACAGAATAAATAAACAAAAAGCATATGGTTCAACAAACTCCAAATATATTGTTTAATATTCTAGGGTTAACTGATAGGAAGACTATCAATATAGAAGAGACATAGACGAAAGCAAAATAAAGATTTCTGCAACTAAGTCACTTGTGTTCCTGATTTCCCTGTGTCCTTTTACCTGTGCAGATGCACACATATGCACATAGTTGAGCCACTGCGCTGGGAATTCAGCAGTGCTCACTCCAAAAGCATGCAAAATGGACAGAGCAGCACTTTCTCCAAGGACAGAGCTGCAGAGGGAGGAATAGGATTGCAACTAAAATGCATGGTTAATCAGAGGTACTGTCCATTCAGAACTGTTGCTATCAATGTTTTTCCACTGCACAAGGCAGTGTAGCAGAGAGACAACAAAGCTGAAGGTCAGCTTCCTACTTCTAATCCAACTGCAGCAGTTTGGAGCTTGAAATGGTCTAATTTGTCTTGCTTTTAATAACAAGAGAAAATTTTCCAGCTAAGAACCAGAAAGCAGTTTGAAGAACAGTCCCATTCTTCTCAGCTAACTCTTTGGGGACTATTCCAGGGTCAGCTCCTGTGGTAACATTTATTTGGCATATACTAGTCTGACTGAGAGCAAAACCAGTAGCTGAGATAGCTTAACTGTGCTTGGAACGCAAAATCTTCAACAGCAGATGTCAAATTAACAAAAAAAAAAAGAAAAGCCAACAAAGCTAAATGCCAAAAAAACCCAAACCCTCAAAAAAAAAAACCAAAACACCAAAAAAAACCAAACCCAAAAAACCAACACAACCCCCCTCCAAAAAAAAAGAAAAAACCCCTCCACAAAAACAAACCAAAAACCAAACAAACCAACACCCCCCCCCCCAAAAAAAAAAGGGGGGGGGGAAGAAAAGGAAGTACCAAGGTTATACTGATCACTTAGTTTTGGAGGAGAAACATGCAAGAATTTGTTATACCCTATGAATACTTGTATGGAAATTTAGGAAGGAACTAACACTCTCATTTTGGATTAAGCCAAGACTGAAATTTTTCTAATTCATACTCTGCTGTTTTCCTTAGAAATCTTAATATAAATATTTTTAATTGAGGGTAATATTTATTTGAGGACTGTTTCTAGTGAATTACAGGTCTTGTGTCAGTTAAACAGTGGAGCAGCCTCCATATGGTGGAAAGGTCTTTTGAATGGTTAGATTCTTTTTAAACACTGAGTAGTTTTGTCTAAATAAATATTGCCAGTAGCGAATAGCACTGATCTACAGCACATCTGCAAAATCCAGTCATTCTTCTTCACTCACAGGCTTTCCATTTAGGTGTGTGCTGCCAGTTTACTGTGCACAAGCACTTGGTGAGAACAAAGTTTATATCAGTATGCTAATTTGACCTCTTGATCTAAACTGACTGGACCCTGGGGTTTTGAAGTTAAGGATGTTTGAATTAATGGCCCCCATGATAGATTTCAGGAACTTCAACAATTAAAATTTTCAGAAACATTCCACCAACATTTTGCTACCATAAATCAAAGCAATTCGAACTTTTAATACTACTGGTAGGATTTTCAAGTATATCTGAAGGGAACTAATCTCCCATATCCCTTTGGCACTCAGATGGATCTCTTTTTCCTAAAATCCTGTCTATATTATCTTGCCCATAACTATTAACATTTGTGATTTTAAGGGAACTCAGTGGATTTCAAGGGCAGAAGGATACAATCACATCTACTGTGAACTTCTGTATGACCCATGCCATGGAGCTTCATCCATTTATTGATCTCTGTTATGGTTTAAACCTGGCTGGCAACTATTAACTCTCAAATTTACCAGCAAAAATTAACTATCTCAGCTGAAACCAGGACACTCCCTAAGCATAATACTCATATTTAACAAGTGTATGGCTGTCTACTCTGTGTGAGAAGATACTGAATGATGGAAATGGTAGCTTTCCTAGACAGTGTATTTAGATAGTGTATTTTCATTGCTTTATCACTGTTTGCTTAAAAGAAATTCTTTTTGTGTTGAAATTTAAACTAGACTAGTTTCAATTTTCAGAGGCTTCCAGTAGTGATTTCTGTATGAAATGAAAGACTTCCATTTTAGATTTTTATCCTCATGAAAGCCATCTACACTATATAGATATATAATGCTAGTAATGTGTTCTTCCTTTTGATAAAAAACCCAAAAAAAAACCTCTCACTCCGAGGCATTTTTACTCCAGGTGCTATATCACTTCCATTGCTCTTCTAAGCTTCATACCTTTCTTCAAACTGTAGGCACCAAAGATGAAGAAACCCTTCTAGTATCAGACTTGACAGTGTCACATACAGAGAAACACATCCCTGCTGAGAAATGCTTCTCTTAAATAGTGTTAAAAACCAATAATTGACTAGGAAGACTTTTGCCCCCTTACTATGCAAATGAAAAGGAATTCAGTCTGTAAGAAATAGAAAGTTTGTTAGCTAGCATCAGTAAAATTAATTATAAGAGGTAATAAAGATTACAGTTCACCTTTATACCAAGAGAGCATTTAGCTTGTCTTCTGGGCTAATAAACATTTTCCTGCTATGTGTGTAGATGACATACCAACGTTATTACAATACTAAGAATCTTGATTCTTGCATGATTAACTTACAGAAGCATGACAACCATGGTAATGTTGTCAGTGCTGCTGTAATGTGTCCTTATCAATGTTTAGAATATCTCCAAAATAATGGAAGGTACATGACCATGTATGGCTTTTGTGTGAATATATTAATAGATTAATTAAAATACAATTTTGAGGGGTGTTTCTTTGGAGCTTTTACTCAAAGATAAGATCTATGGTATCTGCCACTTATTATGTTGCTGCCAAATCATTAATATGTGGAAAGAAATTACTGCTAGGTTTTGTTCTAATGAAAGAACTCTCCAGATTTCAGCAGTATGTGACAGTTAATTCACATCTTGTCTAGTTTCTGCTGTGTAAATGTTCAACACCCCAGGAATAACTTCAAATATAAAGTGACTACTCATAAGGACAAGCTTATAAAAGGAAAAGGTGTATAACCTCTATGTGGCAGTCAACACTAAGGATTTCATTAGCTTGATTTAACTCAGCCTCCCACAGGCAGCTCATGTTGAATTGTTTTAGTTCTGTTATGAACTCCAGATTTTTTTTCCACAGTCATAGTTTTCTGAGATACAGTTGCAAATGCTAGAGATGTAGACTCTGGTTCAGAGTGCCTGTCACCTTGTTTCTTTAGCTACATTAGGACTCATAAAATTACAGGGTCTGATGCAGTCAACAGTTTCAAAGCTTGGAATGAATACCTAGCCAACATTATTTGATACTCTACAAATCCATTCACCATTTGAAAAACAGTTATTTGATATTTATTTCCAGACCACTAAGAGGAATATTAAACAAGATCAGGTTTAATACTAATAACTGCAAAACAGTGCTAGCAACATTCCTGTTCCCCTTTGACAACTACTTTGAGAACAGTTAGTCAGTGCTTAGTCCGTTTAACACAAGTCTTATTTGTCTTATGGAAAGCTCATTTTTACATTGGAAAATCCATGATAAAAAGTAAAATTACTTACAGAAGACTTAAGTATCTTAAGTCCATATATCAAGGAGGAAAACAACAGTAAACTGGTGAAACTCCAATGCTTTGGAAAGCAGAATACCACAGAATTAACAGTTTTCAGCAAGAGACCTGCTTAATGCTAAAATTGTGGAAATAAATGTTAATGGACAGCATAGATTTAGTTGAACACAGTTTTCAGGTTTTGTTGTGACAGAATTCCATAAGGGATCACTGTGATTCAATTATGATTTCCTTCTTTCAGTTTTATAAAGCTTCTGAGGTTGAAAAAAGGGTCTGCCAATGGAAGAATCTTCATACCCTTTCCCTGGTTGCATGCGTTATCTATGTGTGAAAATAAAAGTACATAAAAAAAATTAAATCAGTACATTGGAAATGAACCTGAGAAACCTAAGTCTTGGAAATTGTTTGATACTTTACTAGGAAAATCTGACCTTTACAGTGAATTCAGCTTTTAAATCTATCTCATTAGGGGTTTATGGGGTTTTTCAGTTGGCTTATTTTTGTTTGTTTTTTAATTCCCCCAGTGGTGGGAGTCAACCAGCGTTAAAGATGCATATCTAGGATTGGTGTTCACTTTTATCTTTTATGGTGTGACAATTAGCTATTTGGTTAACCTTTTAGGTAACAGATAAAGAGAAATCCTAAAATTAATCATCTTCTGAATCTGGTTCTTCAACTTACAAGAGGCATGGAAGTGATTAAATAATAAAGTCAGCAGAGGTGACTCCTATCCTCTAGTATTAATTATTTCCAGGTCTCCTAACACACTCCGGAAAGCTTCTTAAAAGTAGATTTGTGTGGTATTATTTCATATTATGTTACAATGCATAGTTTCAGGAATAGCTGTCAGGCATAAGTATGGTGACAAGGTGGAATAGTGACCTGAGATATAGTCACATACATCCTAAGAAAGAACTTATCCAATTTAGTTAGAAGATTATTCCTGTCCACTGAGCCCTCCAGATGCACAGTAGTTACAATTCAGTACGTAAGACAAAGAATGCATAGATTTAAATATAAAATAAGAAAAAAAGAGATTCTCAAGTAAATATTTTGTGTCTGCAGTGTGAAACAGCCATGCCACTGAATGCTACCAGATTTTACCCAGGTAAAACGTGCATTTGCTGCTAGGTAGCATGATAATATTTTTTATTTCCAGAAAGAGTGAAGATCAAAGGGAGCCAGGCTGGGCTAGTGTGCTTGGGTGGTAAATGTCAGCTGAAAGACATTTTCTGCTCACATCTATTACCACAGAAAGGCTGAGACTATCTTGGAGTTGCAGCTTCTGGAAAAGTGGAAAGTTGATACATTCCTGCATCATTGCTTTTCAACCCCGAGCCTGTTGTGCTATCCTTAGGATACTCACTGATTCGGTTCTCTCCATGGATTAGCACTTTAATCAAGGAAAAATGGAGAAACACATTTCACAGAATTTCAGATTCCAGTGTGGGGGCAGAATATGAGCATTTGGACTGGGAGAAAGTGAGTGTCAAGGTTTTGACAAGTTGTTTGTTGGAAACCAATTTTACTGATTGCAGTCTACACTTAATAGATGTGCCATCTAAGGATGTGTCAACTCCCTTGCAGCATACCAATTAATGGTAGTTACTGGTGGTGAAAGTAGCTCTTTTAATCTTATTAAAAAGTTGCATACAATATAATTTACTTTGTGGGAATGTCTGAATGAGTTTTATCTACTGAAAAAAGAACAACACCATGTTTAAACAAGCTATACAAAAACCTGCCAGCCTCCTTCTGTTTTTTAACTAGCTATCTTTTGCTTTCTGATAGAGTTCATACTTTTAAAATCAGATCAATAGTGAAGCAGTTTGGGTACTTGTAGTTGGTTTAAGTTAATAGAATTTTAAGTTAATAGAATTTTGCCTTGATAACCCTTAAAAAGTTTTACATGTAAGTCAGAGAACCTTGAGTAGGATGATCCAGCCTATTAGATAAAGGCTTTTTATTACTCATCTTCATTTTTAGTTACATGCACGGAAACCAGATAGCATGGGTTAGATTTGATCTAGAATTTAGTCACCAACTTGCACTTGCACAGTTGCTGCAAAAGCCTGTGATTGAATCCTATATAACCCTCCCAATATGACCAGCTCAGCATGTGCAGTTGCTTAGGTCTTGATTTTTCCCGATTACTTGGAGAACACATCTACAATACAAATCTTGGAACAGAAATTCTCCAACTCACTTCTGCTGTGACCTTTTACATAGGGTACTGTGCCAACAACTGCAGTCAAAACTTTAATGAGTAGATCACGCCTTTGGTCTGGCTTGCATGTATTTATTTTTCTTGTTCAGGCTGATGTTCAAGAGATTCAACATCTCTGTCCTTGGACCTGCTCAAGATGTGACTAGATAAGGCTCTAAGCAACCTGATCTTAGGAGGATTAGACTAAGTGGCCTGAGTATATAATTAGTAAATTATTTGGAGGATACTTTGACCATTAAATCACCAAAGTGGTGATTGGTATACTATTTCTTTGAAGTTCTCTGTTCTTTTTCTTTGGTGAAATTATCCTTTTATTGAGGTCAATTAACTTTTTAACCAGGTTTCAGGAGGGCAGACAATCATAAAAACTTTTTTGAAACTGTTTTTTATAGAGCTGAAATGTTTCTTCTGCTAATATGATTCCCACTAAGACAGAGATGTAATACATTATTGGTCTTTATTGACATCTGTAAACTGGTGTTATGCAACCCTCCCTCAAAGTCTGGAAACTTAGAAACAAGTGCTAATTTCTGTAACCTTTCCTGAACAATCTATCCTTAAAACCCAGCAGTAACTTTTATTTGGTCTTCCCCATACAGTTTGACATTTCTCCCAAATTCTCTTCTACAAAGAACAATTCAAGAACACATATAGTGTTAAAAGATTCAGCTATCCACTAAGGGAGTTTATGAGACAGAGCATGGGCTACTGGCTTGGCTATTCTGTAACAATTCTTCATTGCAGAAGTACAGCTGAAAATACCCAGGTATTGATATAATCACTGATGCTCTACATGAGGATTGTTCTTACTGAGAAAGCAATAACAGTGGAAATGGGCCTCTCAAGCTACCTGGAGAACTTGGGCCTTTGACATAATCCAGAAAGATAAATCACTGATTGTGTCAAGGGAGAGCTAGAACGCTCTTACTTGTTTTCTAATATAATTTTCTTTTTTTTTTTTTAATCCTGCACTACTGAGCTTTTGCACAGAATTTTTATCTGTTTCTCTGGTTTTATTGTAGACCAGTTTTTCACACAAGTTACCAATTCATTTGTGTCCTGGGTTCAGCAGCAGCAGTCATTTTTCTCCTTCTCGGTAGCTGGTGCAGCGCTGTGTTTTTGATTTTGGGCCTGGGAACAGTGCTGATAACACCAGTGTTTTCAGTTACTGCTTGATGATGTTTAGGCTGGCCAAGGACTTTGTGAGCCTCATGCTCTGCCAGGGAGGAGGGGAAGCCAGGGGGAAGGAGAGACAGGACACCTGACCCAGACTAACCAAAGAGATTATTCCATACCACAGTACGTCATGTCCAGGATGTAGAAACGGAGGGCAGAGACCCGGAAGGGTGGTGAGGGTGCACTGGGTGGGGGTGCACTGCTTGTTGAGGTTGGTGGCGAGCTATTGTATCTTTTCCTTGTATTTGCCTTGTCATTATTGTTACTGGTGGGGGTGCACTGGGTGGTCGGGCTTGATGTTGGATGGTGAGAAATTGTATTCTTTTCCCTTGTATTTTTCTCTTGTCATTATTATTATTGGTGGTAGCAGTAGTGATTTGTATTATACCTTAGTTACTAAACTGTTCTTATCTCAACCTGTGGGAGTTGCATTCTTTCGATTCTCCTTCCCATCCCTCCAGGAGCGGAGGGAAGAAAGAGTGGGGAGTGAATGAGAGAGCGGCTGTATGGGTTTATGCAGCTTAAACCACGACAATTTGCAGGCACAGGCATTTTTGATCAACCTTCATACATTAAAACTGGTTTTGCTAAAAGAAGGAGAGGAGGGAGAATAAAACATGGAACAGCTTAAGCTTTTCAGCCATACTAATTATTTTTGGGGTTTGCAAGAACACATTTGCATCTCCCAAAGCATATTCCTCTATGTCAATGTGTAATGGAAGTGACAATAGCATTTTCTAGAGTGAGCTTTTCAGATTTGTGATTCTCCTAATAGATGTGAAGTCCAAAATTATTTACTTTTCCCTTACATTGATTATAAAGGCAATAATGTCTTGATAAATTAAACAAAAAGTATACATGCATTGTTTACAGTGGTAAGTTACATGAGTTGCCGTGTATGTGTTCCCAGTGGATGGAAAGGGAAGACAATATTATTTGCTTTATAATTCAATATATATAGTGTGTATAATAGGCATATGCATATTTATAAACATATGAAACACATGCATATAGGCTTTTTTATGTTTATATAAGCATATATGTTACCTAATTCTGCACATATCTACAGATATAATAATATATAATAATGTACTATGGTGACGTTTAAATCATAGAATATAATTTATATCCTAATTTAATATATATTAAAATATATTTTATAATGATTTATAAGATACATTAAATATTATATACATATAAGACATACACATGCATATATGTATATGACTTTTGGAAGTCTGCAATTCCTTTTTATAGTCCCTAAAACCAATGAGGTCATAGAAGGAAATTGCAGGTAACCAAAATACCCAGTAGCTCAAAGTCTGTAAGCTGCAACCTCCTTGTGGAAATCTGTTATTCCAGAGGGCTTACTTCTATGTTGCAAGAAGTTAGTGTATGATGAAGAGTGTACTGCATGTGGAAATCAACTAGGTAACATAATACTACAGCTTTCCTCTGAAGAGCAGCGGTGTTTCAGTTATCTCAAAATATTTTGAGAATGTCTGTAAGTAATAAGAAAACTGAAGCTGAACACACTGAGATATTGGAAACATTCTTTTGGGTTTTTTTTTTAGAGAAGCCAAAGTTTTTTACAGGAAATTGGAAATTCAGAGGGTAAGATTGTTTCTACATATTATAATTTGTTCTGTTTGGTTTGTTGTTTTTTTTTTTAACTGCACTTGTAGTGACCTTGAATGTACATTCTCTGAACACATACAAAACAAACATGCCCACAACAGAAACAATTAAACAGTGAATTTTGAATGTGATCTTTCTAGATGTCTAGGACAGGTGGGATATCATAAAAATATGCTCCATTCTGGACTCATCTTCCTAACAGCTGCAGAAGGCATCTGCCCACTTCCATGGACAGCCACTACGGTCAGTTCCAAACACTCCAAACACTACATATGCCTCCAAACTCATGGACAGTAACAGATTTGCTTATCTTTACATGCTGGGAACATCTTGATTGACTTTGGTAGAACTATTCCAGGTGCATAAAGTGAGCCATGTGCATGAAATCTTGGCAGGATTTGGACTTAAGACATTATGTTTTCATTGTGCTCTGCAGAAGACTGATGGAGGAGCTAATTTGACTAATGCCAGCATCTTTTTCACTAAAAGTATATACCCTAATGACATGACTACCAAACATGACATGACATGACTACTCCAGAAATCTTGAAAATGCATTGGAGGAGTGAGAACAGTAGATTTATCATTTGCATACTGTATATGTTCAGTAGTGGGTAGTTACTGATGGTGTTTTGCTGCTCTAGTGTCCTTTTCAATATGTAAATGTTGAGTATTAGTGAGCTGGCATTTCTTACTTTAACTGGCATATGAATAGGCTGTTTCTTTCTAGCAGTTCTGGAAGATTGTTATGGGTCTGAGCTGAGTAAAATAGGTGCAGATATTTCAGCAAATGCAGAAATTGCTAGCACCATCTATTGGTAAAAAATATAGAAAATTGAAATGATTTTCACAAAATATGCATGTACTCAAATTAGAGACTGATTGAATAAATGAGTGCTCTTGTTTTAATTATTTTAAATGACATTAAAATATATGTAAATATATCTTTTTATAACCAGACATTTCGTCTAGGGTTTGCATCTTATTGAAAGCACTTGTGACTTTAAAAACGTTCACTGTTTTGTAGAAAGTCCTGATGAGTCTCTAAAAACATCATTCTTTCCTGGGAAAGGCTAAGCAACCTGGGAAACTGGATGGACTCCTGGCTGTAACACAGGTTTTAAAAAGTATTTAAATCTCAGTGTTAGTTTACAGATAGAATATTATCCCTAACTAATATTTGTATTTTATTATCCGAATGTTTTCATTTTCTGCAACAAAGACAACAGACGCCAAGAATGAAAGGAGTTCAGTACCTGTAGAAACTGAGGAAAGGATTCCTGAGGAATAGCTGGCTTTGAGTGAGAGAGCATTGTCACAATATAGTCATCTAGCCCATACATGAATGAGCTCATGTTCTTATTGTGCTGACACATTGACTCAGCTACTGCAGTAATAAAACTGAGTGAAGGACTTGACAGGCTTGACAGGTAAGACACATGTTGATCTGATCTTGATATGATGATATATTGACTTCTGTGTGATCTTTGAAAAAGACAGAGACACAAAGTACAGCATGTTTCAAATGAGATTTCTAGTGGCTAAGGCAGACTTTTGGAAAAATATTTATAGGGCTCTTATACTGTTGTATGTCAGAGTGTTTCTTCAGGTAGTGTCGCTCTGGTTCATGAGCCCAGAACCTCTTACTTTTAAATCAAGTTTTACTGCTTTATGAATATAGAATTGTGAAAACTGAATGTAAAATGACTGTGAATATGGTGGAACATCCACAACTAGATTTTATTTTATTTTTATATTCAGGTTTTGCACAACAGTACAGGGAGGTTGTACACAAGGTAATGTGTAGTGGTAACATCGTGAGGGATTTGATGGCAGTGACTTTTTTTCTTTCTGGTGTATGGTCTATCTCAGCATGAGCTGTTCTGCATTTTTCTATCGTGGCTAGTCTTAAATTCACCCTGGTAAAGTCACTTTCAGAAACCTATTCTTCCCTTGTGGGATTGCCAAAATAGGCGGTAGGGCCCCAAGCTGAGGCTAAAGATAATATTTGAATTGTTTCTATGAAGCATTTAATTATGTCTGAAATTCTGATTGAAGGTCAGGATGCATGGGAGCATAGAAGTGCTCAGGTTAAGTTTTTAATACATTACCAGTTACAGTAACCACCAGGGAAGCAGAGGCAAGAAGATACTCTGATTCCAAGTATGACAATGAGTAGGATGCATTAATTTCTTCAGCTTGAACCTAATGTACCTTAGCAATTCATTCCTTTCCTCAAGAAAATCATTCCAAAGGCTTTAATTTAGGCAGTGTTAGGTGGAAAGTTTCAGAAGATTTTTAAGAGGGATGCATTCTGTCATGGGAGATATCCAAGGACACTTAAAGGACATACTAAGTAAAGGCAGAAGGGAATCTCTGGGCACTCTCCTGGTTCCTGTGCCCTTCTGAGGAGTTGAAGCTTCTGCAGCAGTTTCCCCTGCTGCTGCACCGAGTACAGCTTTTGGGGGTCTGGTCATCAGCAGTCTCTGCCTTCACATCCACACTCACTGCCTCACACATGCTAGCTGCTTCTTTGGCAATGCGGTAATCATTGAAATGAAGTAGCTTAAAAACAGTCCTAGAAACAAAGAGATTACTTTCATCCTGTCACTATTTATAAGGTGGACTGGGTTGTAGGGTGACCCTGAAAACAACTATGGCAGATCGGGTGAAGAGGAACAGTGTCACAGACAAAGGAAAGATACACTTCTGGCTTTTCCATTGAAGTCTGTGTCTTGTGGAGTCACATGATAGTTTATTTTACAAGCAGAAGCACAGGAGTGCTGTAACAAGTCTAAAGTGTTTCCAACATCTAAGAAAGATAATGGTTAAACTATGTTCTGGTTTTTTGCTTTTATCACACACGTTCTGTGTCTTCTTAGAGAAAACGCCCTCAAATGGACTTATTTGCTAATAAAATTGCATCTGTCCTCTTCACTTCAGAAGAATGTGCTCCAGATTCAATAATGTATTTTACCTACTGAATGAGAGTTGGTCTCTGCTAAGGTGAAAGTAATCACAATGGACACAGCAAAACATGCAAGAATTCCCAAGCTAGCTCTGACAGAATTAGTACTAGGATAAGGAGAGACTCATAAGAAAAGTCTAGTCCTTATTATTAGTCTAGCACAGCCAATTAGGTTGTGTGGATACTGTGTTAGTATGGCTAGCACACTTACTAATGCGTAAGTTTACATTGTACATATCCCATGTGACAACCAAACTCTGCCGTATACAACAGCCTTAACAGGGAAAACCAACATCAAGTCCACCTGGTGGAATTTGAGCCAGTGCAATTGGAAGAAGGAGAAAAATTAGCAGTTTCTATGTGAATTCTAACTGGTACTAGCTTCAAAAACCCTGTGTCAAAGCACTTAATGCTATACAAATAATATCCCAGTTTCCTCTTTGGGTCAGCTGTCATGTGTTTTCTTCCCTAAGGTTAGGAAAGGAAACCTGAATATAATAAACTCTAACATATGATAGTTTATATTCATTATGGAAATATTTGCATCATGTTCCCTTGCAGAAAGCATTCATTTTCATTTTTTATCACTAAGCTGTCTTCAGACATGAAAAAAAGCTGTAGCTAGAGGGGGTCGTCTTCATAAGACTTTTCAAAAATCCTGAAACAAAAATAAACTATTGAAAATAATGAGCTTTTGGTAGAGGATCTCAGTGAACCTTATGGGGAAATTTTTTTTGCAACACTGTAATCGCATGAGAACATTGTTTTCCCTCCTGAGAATCAATATCTTCTTGCTTATCGTTGGATAAGACTCAGCAGTTGGTTACAGTCCTCACTGACCTTTTTTACTGGATCATCTCCCCCTCCCCCCAAAAAAACCTGTGCTGCTGCATCATTTGCTAAAAGAATTGTCAACCAAATAAGTGAGTTTGAAAAGCTCTTTGTTCCCTCTCAAGTCTTCTTGCTGTGCAAAAGCACTGTCATTGCCCTGCTCTACCTTCTGTCTTGCAGGCAAAACAGGCTTAGTAACAAATCTTTTCAATCCAAGCTAGCTGTTTCCTATTGTTGCTGGGAGATTAAACTTTGTTTTCTTGAAATAAATGGCACAGATAATTGAAATTTTGATTTTTGGACAGTCAACAGTTTAAGTAACAATACATAAAAGAAGCTGAGTCTTCTTAATCAGCTATATGCATCTCAAAATCCAACTGTAGGCAAAACCCAAAATGTTCCATGTGAGAAGTCACACAGAAATGCTTTAACCCGGTTTGGGCCAAACTAAAAGTTTAGGCTTAAGATAGGAATTAATCTCAATTTAAGTCATAAAGACGAAATCACGTATACAGGAATCAATTTGTTATTATAACTTTAAACGGGAAGTAAACGTTTCTCAAAATGCATTCATGAATTGTTTAGAAAACAACCTTCCAAACACCATTTGCCTGCCTATCATCTCCCAGATCTGATCTGTCATAAAAACATTATTTAGTTTATTCTAATATGGAAAAGGAAAAAAAATCTAGTTTTTACAAAACAATAAGTTAATATTGCACCTAATTCCACTTTTTTCCCCTTGCTGAAAGTCAGTGTAATAGCTAGACTTTGCCTTCTTGGTATAACAGAAAACTGAAATTGAACCATTTCATGGTTGCAAAATAATTTCAGAATCATTTTACTAAATCACTAGAAAGGGTAGAATCACCTCAATCTTGCACAGTAAGAGTAATGCAGTATATATACTAGGTTAATGAGATAAGCTCTGACAGTAAAGCTTTTCAGTGGGGATTCTAATATGGTTGAGGATACTCTTTCATTCATAGTCCTATTTTCAAGCTCTTATCTATTTGCAGAGTATTGCCTTAAGAGGTGAAATTCATCAGGCTGACCCTGCATCAAAAAGGTAGACTATTTTGTGTAACGAAAGCTTGGCAATATTCTCTTTTGTTGTTTATTACAATACAGCTATTTCTTCATGGTGTTCATATATTTCAGTCCTTTCTTCCTTACGTGCATGTTCATGCTCTTTCTCTCCCCCTCTCCCCCACCTTTGTTGTTAGCTCAGAAATTACTTTGTTTTTAACAGAACAGAAAACACACTGTTTTCCCAGAGCACAGGTTGTGCTTGGCTATGTTACATACAAGCGAAAAAGAAAATGAGAAATAAAGGACATGAAGTACATTATTTTTCAGACTGATATAAGAGGCTGATCCTGCAGTGACTCTGCATGCAGAATATTCATTAAGAGCAAAGCAATACAGAATGCCCATACAGTTGGCCACCCTGTTGGAATAAATATAGCCGGCATATAAACCTGAATGGACTGCTGATCTGGCTGTCATTTCTAGATGATCTTGATCTTAAATCTGCTCCCTTCTGTGGCCACTGCTGTGCCTGACATTTTCTGTACTGACACTAGGTGAAGATCTATTGTTTCTGCAGAGCAAGTAGGCTTCATCGACAGCGAGGAATAGCTCCAGTAGAGGTGACTTTCAAGTACAGGTTACACACTAGTTTAATAGACTGGGATATAATTCAACTTATTTTGCACACAAAGTCCCCACCAAACTGGCAGGGATGGAAGAAGGGTATTGCCCTCATAGCCTCTTACCTTCCTCCTAGTATCTGAGGTGGTTGGTATGATGGGCCAACTGCCCTGCTATGGGAGTCTGCCCTACCTAGGAGCTGCCATGTTTATACAGCACTTCCTAGAAGGACCACTGGAAAAACATGAGAGCCCAGAGAAGAACTGTTAAGGAAGATATCATAACAACACTTGGAAATGCCTTGCAGAGAGAGTGTTTTGGACCACCCCCCGGTAAAAACAATGCTGAGAGGAGTTTTAATAACAATGCAATTTTACTGGAATAAAGCCAAGGTTCATAAAGGGATCTTAAATCCATTGGAAAAGGGCAGAGCAAGGTACAAGTACTTGGATGACAATTGTATATGGATAGATTCTCCATTTCTCAATGTCTTCAAATAAAAAAAAAACACAATTTGAAGAATTGTGCTTTAACCAAAAGTAAGCTCATGATTCACTAGGTAGAGACTGGCTGAGATCCCTGCCTGTATGCATATTCTCAGTCAGTAAAATCTCTATCTGCAGCCACGTGTGTGCAATCTTGAAATCCCAAACTGCAGCTCCTTGGGGCATAAGTGTAGCCCATTTTTGCCCACCCCACAGTTCACTGTGGGTGGTAGGTGCTGTCTCAATAGGCTAGATGAGCTGATACAACTGGCAGTCCTAAAGGGTTTCACTGGTTATTCAGTCATATCATCAGCTAAGCAGATAGGAAAAATGCCAGTAGTTAAAAGTAAATACTGAATATTTAGAAGAAAATTTGAGAACACATTGAAAAAAAAAAAAAAAAAAAGGATAAAGCATATTTAACAATCATATTTCTCATTCATTACCATAACATTTCAGTTAACTTGGCCTCTCTCAACTTTGGTCCGTGTTGCCCTGGGGAGTTTCTTTTGTTCCTTTTTTTTAACATAGCTTCTCTCCCTGTGCTCGCTCTCTAGCGGGACTGTGAGAAGGCCCTTTTCCTTTGTCTAGTTTGGAATGTTAATTTTTATATATTTTTTTTTAATTTGCCCTCCAGGAAAACTTTTTCTTTATTTTTTCACTTAGAAATCTTGCCCATATATGACACCAATTATCATAGCTCTTCTCTCACCTATTAACTTCTGCCAAGGGATTTGAGGTATCATATGTGGACAGAAATATTACACTCTGCAGTTTTGGGAAGTTGAATTTCCCTTCCACCCTCTCCAGTTTTCTTCATGTGTTCTTTTTACCTCAGGTTAGCTACTCTTGTTTATATCATTTTTCAAAACTGTGACAGGAATGTATGTTTTTTGGGTGCTAAGAATCAGTTACCGTACAAGCGTATTAATGCCAGAATGACCACTTGTCTTGCAGCACTGTATATAACTACAGAGAAAAAAAGAAAAAACAGAAATAAACATCTAAGAATGAGTTGTTAGCTGTCCAAAGTATCTTCCCACTTGCCACAGATACTAGCAATTTGATTGGACTTTATAATGTATTTATTTTATGGAAAGACAAATTAAATGATCAGACAGCCTTTAGCTGTTAAAGCAACAGTCAAGATTAGCTTATGTTGCAGAAAGGTACAGTTACCTGGTGGAACAACACAGCTACACATCACATTCTGCCCATACCACAGTGGCATGGCCAAACTACATGCATATGCTATTAGCTAGCTACTTTCTTTGAGAAATTGTTTAATTCTTCTACCTCTCCCTTCTTCCAACTTTCTATGGGTTTCTTTGAAACCCTTCTCCCAATTGAAAATTTAGCATTAGCTTTAGAAGTTCCTTAAATCTCTTTGATAAGGTAAATCCTAGCACATCTTGCTGAACTATGCAGGTTTTTTATTGCTGGAGGGGGTGTGTGTAAAATTTTTGGGTTTTAATTTTGAGGATTTTGTAGTCTCTAATACATCAATTTTGGACCATGAACATTCTAATCTCTTTGTAAATATCTTTCCTTGATTGACAGCAGTGTGTCTCAAGAGACACTGGGAGCTGTAGTCTCTTATTTAAGAGCTTTGCACCCCTTTCTTCTCAAATGTCATTTCTGAAAACATCTATCACAAGACACTGTCATTGGACAAATAAAGGACCTGCATGATAGCAGTTCAGACACACACAGACTCCGCTTCAATGACAGGTCCTGCTGTTGGCTACTTGATATAGTAGAAGAGTTCAGATCTGTCAATAGATGCAGAGGGAAGGACACAGGACAGTATCCGAAATGGCACTGCACATGCACAGTGGAGACAGGAGAGCTGTCTGTGTGGAGTAAGTCCAGATTGCAGTAGAGATAATGCTCCTTGGGAAAAGATAACATTTGTTGAAAGGGCAAGAGAGACATCCGCTCACAGATCTTGCACATGGTTAGATGTGCATAAGTGCAGTTCATAACAATTGCGTGCTTGTTTTCAAGTGAAGCTCTGTGCTTTCTTTACAGGCTTTGTAAAGCTTTTTACAGTATTTCTTCCAGTTGTGTCTGTTGTGGGTTTTTTTTTTTTTTTGGTTGCTTTTTTTTTTTTTTTTTTTTAAATAATGAAATTTTCTTGTCAAAGTAACTTTAAAGGGAAAAATAATTTTCTGCTTCAGTATTGCTCTTTATTTTATCCAGTAGACCTTGCGTAACAGAATAGCTAGAAAAACAGTAATAGGGGGAAGGAGTGGGCGTTCCTTACAAAACAACTAAGAGAATAAGTCCGTTTGGGGAGGTTTTCAAAGACACTGTGAGGCATAAATAATTCTCCCATGCCTTGTTCCCACAGTAATGAAAGGAAATTAAGTCCCTACACCTGAAGGATCTGTCTTGATTTTCACTGAAACCTGAGATCCAAAGTCACACAGTGTTAATTTTTACAGCATTTAGAAGCATTTCAAGCGCACAACAATGAAAATATAGGGAGACGTTATATCCTAAAACAGTACACAGGCTGGATATTCTCCTGATGTGACAGTGAAAGCTAGCAAAGCAGAGATAATGGCATGAGGAAATACCGTAATCCAAGATGTCAACAAGTTTAACTTAGTTTGAGCATATGATCCTCCGCACAAAGTCCTGAGGTGTTATTTTTGTTTGGTACAAGCTGCGTTGTTATAGCTATCTTAAGGAAGATATAGTTATCTTCCTTGCACAGAAACATGTTTGTTATACATACATACAGTTTATTCATAAAAGAAAAAATAAAGAGGATATGGAATACTGAGAAGATCGGAAATCTGAACTGAATTGGTAATTGAGAGTCAATACAGTGCTTTTGCCTAATGCTGGTTTTTTTTGTGTGGTTTTGAAATAAATTCTTAAGCCCCCCCAAAAAAAGATACATGGTAACATCCTTAGACCAAAACCTGTAAAAAACCAGTGATTTTCCTCCCCCTCAGTGTTTACAGGATGCTAATCTGCAGTTACATTAGAAATGACTGTACTGTCCTTGGAATCACCCTGTAAAAGTCTGCCATTTGGGTTAAAATTTTCAGGCTCAGTAGTGTCATTTAAGGGCTCAAGTTTCCAAGAGAGCTGAAGGAATATTTCTCACAGGTCACATGATGTATTTTAGGAACTTTCACCTTTAATTAATAGTTTATAAGTTGCTTTGAGCTCCTTTGGTGAAAAAATGCTACAGAATGCTTTTGTACTTATTCTTTCTGAAATAAGGCAAGCTAGAACAGCAATATTTTTTCTTGGAAAGGTATTTTTCACCATTCTGACCTGTCATTGTGTCTTTATTTCTTAGATCCTTTGGAATTTTTTTCTTCCTCTCCTATGTACTTTCTACTAAATTAAGAGTTTAAACTGTGCGAATAATAGAATCCTTGTATTCTCTGTCTGTACTCACTATTCATTATTTATCTGGTGACCAGGTACAGTAGAGGCAGGCACAAAGCTAAATGCTATTGGAGTAACTTTTGATGCAGACAGTTCATTGTCTGAGAAAAAAAAGCATTTAAGCCTCAATGTTCTCAGTTCCATGTTTTTCAACACTACCTCTTCCCCCACCTCCTTTCCTTTTTATTAACTGCTTTACTCCAATGTCCTTTTGATTGCTCTAACTGGCACTGTCTGCAAAATCCAGTACAATGGTACTATTCATTCTGGCTGTGCCATTTATAGATTCCATAGCATGCTCCATCCCTATGGTAAAGATCATACCGCCTTGTCACTTCTCTTCTTTTGAGAAAGTGATTGCTGAAGCAAAGGCCAGTATTTGGATTCTGATTAGTACATCCAAGCTCTAAAAAGCTGAAATCAAGAGAACAGGATTGGAAACTCGTGTGTGCGCACACACAGAGGGTATAATGAGGCACACAGTGTCTCACAACACTGACATGGTCATGCTTCAGTGGCAAGAGTGCCAGATGCACTGTTCATTAGTACGCCCTGCCTGACCATCCACAGAGCAGCATCAGTATCCTCTGCAGGGGTGCTGCTCTCCTGCTTTCTAGCTGGTAATGTGCCACAAAGCAGACAGGAACAAAAGTGAGACAATTCTAAGGAAAATATTGATACTGACAAAGCGAACTCTAAAATTAACTTCTTAATATTAGTTAATCTCCCAACTAAATCTATCAGTTTTTAATGTTTCCATGTCATGCTATTGTCCTTCTTGCAGTTTTTATCATTTTATAAAGTTCCTAAAAGCATGAAATATCACTCTTGGGCATGCTATTGAACAAGTTTTTCTCAGTTTTCTTTCCAATTGTTGCTTTATTATGTACAAATTATATTTTTGGCTTTCTTATAAGTCTGGTTTTGGTTTTTGTTTGTTTGTTTGTTCATTTTACATTTACAGCGGTTATTTTTCTCATAAAATGTCAATTTTCATAAGGAACCCAAAGGTATGTGTTGGCAAACAGATCATTATCAGCATGTGCAGTATCCTAACCTTATATATGAATCCAGACTTCATAGCCCAAGATGTGAAGGACAGAAGAACAAATAGAAATGGGGAAGAGAAAACAAATAAAAGGAAGGGGAAAGGAAGGGAAGGGAAGGCAAGGCAAAACAAGGCAAGGGAATTTTAAATACACATAAAAGACCTGTTCTGGTCTTTGGGTAACCTGGATGTCTGCTTATGTTAGTTCCTCTTTTATTATATTAGGAGTTAAGTATGCTGTGTGGTAACTCTCAGGAAACCCAAACAGCAGCATAAAGTCAAACATCATATAAAGACTCAGTTCATTTTTTGTTAGGGAAGTAGTTTTGGAATGTACGGAGGGTCAGATTAAGACCACTACCCATAGTGCTACACCTTCTGTCTACACCTGAAACTGAATAATTTTTACTACAAAACATTGTTTCTTCTCTTTCAAATGCATTATCTGAATTTTAGATCATAGTTTTTGAAAACAGGAGTTAGATTTTTTTCTAAGTTAGTGACTTTATTTCAGTTAACAAAGCAGGGTTTAACAGCTCTTGTGGGGCTACCAGCTCTTACATTTATCTTGCTTGTTTCCGTTTTTTAACTTATTAATAGGTAGAAGAGTCTTTACAGTTTAACTTACCAAATTAATTAACCAAAATCAAACCAAATCCAACCTCAAATTCCCTCAAGAAGACCAGTCGAAAAAACTGTATGGATCAATTTATGTGCAAGTCTATCAGACCGATAAGTAACTGCCAGGTAAAGTCTGATGATGTGTGCTTGATAAATGTGGTGAAAGTTCCAGAGCTCTGCATGATTTCCAGTTAAAAATGCCTTCTTTTTCAGTCACTAATACAGCTTGAATCCTTCTACATTGCAAACTCATCAAAGAAAAGTAACAGCTGATATTTCTGAGGAAACTTTAGCAGGGTAGCTCCAAGCACAGGACACGATGGAAATTCAGTTTTAGGTTTCAGTGGATGGATGAGCTTGACATGAAAAGATAGAATGGGCTGAGTGATTCAGAATAAAGAGTAAAACTCCCTGAAAACAGAATGACAAATGTTCTGACTCTCCTCCTCTGTATGTGTAAAAAATTATCTGAGTATGAGACAAACCCCTATATTTGTAGCACCAAGAAAAAAAGGATGAGTAGTTTACCAATGCAAGAGAACACAACTAAGCAATATTATTTACACTAAGACTGGGATGACCTGCAATCACCTGGATCTGTGTCAAAACAAATATTTATTTTATATTTATTTTCTAAAATGCATTTCAGCCTCACCTGAAGGAAAACCCCCGTCTGTTATGCAAGTATTTTGGCAGCTAGCAGAGTGAGCTATAATGGTTTGACTTGACATTTGTGTGCCTATAACACATTTAGAAAATAGAAGAGTCTTTTTTTTTTTCTTTTTCTGTGAATAGTAAAGAAATCATTGAAATGAGAAGGGCTAAGTAGTTTGACCATGAAAGACTCAGAAGTTTTGTATTTCAAATACAAAGGCTTGCACTTTGGTTTAATAAAGATATACACCTCTTACTTTAAATATTGCCTCTTCTACTCAAAAGAGATAATATCAGAACTTTTCTCCTTAAAAAATGTAGACTGTGCACTAGAGATTTGCCAGTTCAACAAAAACCAAATCAATAAAGAATTTGAAATATGAAAATATATTATAGATCAATTTTATCCTTATTTTAACTGGAACATGTCTTATAAACTACTTACATCTCATTTAGATGACTGGCAAATATAAAGTTTAAGAAGTTTTGGCATACCTGTGATGATGAACAGGCTGCACATTTGAAAGCAAGAGAAACTAGCCTGATTAATCCAGAGCTAAATTTGCCACTGTTTAGATGAAGTTAAACAGTGTTTGCATCATATACTTTTTTATCATGACAGCTTTATTTCCAGCACTTAACTCATTATGTCAGCCCATGTCTTCTAATTCTATTTTGAGACTTGAAGAGGTAAGAAAACTCTCAATGCTCTGCAAAGGAATAATTTTCACCAAATAATGTTTAGCCTAAGTCACGATGTTTGACTCTACAGCTATCCTATTACAATCATCGCAAAGAAAACTCCTTCTAAAATTACTCTCATTGAAATGCAGATTGTCAGATTTAAACTCTGATAAAAGGTGAATGTTTCAAGTTATAATTAGTTCAAAACCTAGACTAGCCCTTTAAGTAACTCTTTCTTGACTAATGGAACAGGATATGCCTAGTACATAATACATACCTTCGCTGTTCTTTTCATGAAAAAGCACCTTTACAATAAAGAATGATGAATATTAAGATCCTGAAAGGCCAATAGTTCCTGCTATTTAAAAGGAAAACATCAGTGTGTCTCTCGTTTGTGCACAGCAAGCTTACTACTTCCTTTTCCATTTTCTTTTGGCACAAATGCTATCTTGCAGCAGCGCTGTTCAGCAGACCCAGGGGAGGCAAATGTTAGTTTCCCAGATGGCAAACTGCCAGCCTGGTGATGCCATGCTGAAAGGCACTGAGGGAATTCACTTTGTTGCAGAAGCAGAAGATTATAATTTCCTAACACGCCTCATGTACATGCTTGCTTCACAACAGCTGATGAAGTGGCCAGAAAAGTTTCAGCAGCCCTCCTCAAATGCCTGTTTAGATAGTGTCAAGTTTCTACATGGCCCCAGGAGCTGTTTGAAGTTTTTGCTGATTTACAAAAAAGAAACTTCCTTCTAATGAGAAACAAGCATTAAAATCTACCTCTGTCAAACTGGCGTATTTCCAGCTTAAACTGAGACATCCTCTGTTTCATAAAAATGCTACCTCAAGTTGTTAGGTCAGATGTCTAGCTAACATTGTTGTGCGCTTCTTGCCTCTAGATAGCAAAAGCTACTGTACAAACAGAATCTTGAGTGGAAAATTACTTTGCTATCATTACTGCTATATTCTAGTATAATATCTTTATTAAGTTGGCAAGTTATTAGAATACCTGTCACTGAGGAGAACCTGGTATGCGGAAAAAACCCACAAGATATTATTAGGTATACTAATAAATAAAAGTTTTAAATGCTGGGATTTATCTGATCAAAGATGTTTTTTCAAGTGTAGAATACAAATGTCTTACAATTTGACGGCCTCCCTCCCACTGGATGACTTTCTGGTATAGGAATACAGTTGGTTTAGAAATAAATAAATACTTTATTAAAAAAATAAAATTGATTTAAAAAAAATCATACAATTTTAATTCAGTACTTTCTGTGGAAAACTTTCATGTTTCTCAGTCTGTGCTGTGCTGAAGCCGTTTGTCATAAGAGGTAGAAGAGTGGCCTTGTTCTGCCTGGGGGGAGTCTGTCAGAGGCTAGTACTTTCACAGGTAAAAAGTTAACAGTGATGATATAGCTCCTTCCTGCACTAGTTACTTTCCCTTCCAATTCTGAGTGGATGTAGGAGCCATGCAACACAGCTTAAAATGCATTTACATCTATCTTGCACTGAAAGAGTGTCTTGTTGAAGATGGACAAGATGTGTAGAAGGCAGATAAGCTCCCTGTTGTTTACTTTCCCACAAACAGTAGATGTTCAGCACAGAGCTGATTTCAGCTCAATGCTATTTTGAATATATTTAGAGAATTACAATGCATTTTGACTTTCAGCAGAGAAACAGCACTTGGAGATACAGCACTAACCATTTGGTGTGTGTAAGTGGATAATGCAATACAACTGACTTCCTGAGTAACTCTCTCCCTGTACAGTTCCTATCAGATCTCTTTTAAGGTGCGCAAAGAGCTCTATGTAAGAGTTATTTTCTCAGCAATGAGTAAAGTTCTATTGCACACCTGGAATACTGCATCTGGCTCTGAGGTCCTCAACATAAGAGGGATGTGAACCTGCTCGAGCAAGTCCAGAAGAGGGTCACAAAGATGATCAGAGGGCTGGAGCATCTCTGCTACGAAGATGCTCAGCCTCAAAGTGTAGGACTTGTTCCGCATGGAGAAGAGAAGGCTCAGGGGAGACCTTGCAGCAGCCTTCCAGTACCGAAAGGGGGCCGATAGGAAATCTGGAGAGGAACTTTTACCAGCATAGTAGGTAGTGACAGGACAGGGGGAATGGCTTTAAGGTGAAAGAAGGATGATTTAAATTAGATGTTAGGAAAAGAAAATTCTATAAGGGTGGTGAGACACTGGAGCAGTTTGCTCAGAGAAGTTTTGGCTGCCCCATCCCTGGCACTGGTCAAGGTCAGGTTGGATGGGGCTTTTAGCACCCTGGTTTAGTGGAAGGGGTCCCTGCCCATGGCAGGTTTTCTTCCTACCCAAGCCATTCTATGGTTCTATAATGATTCTGCGTTTTCTATTTGCAAATAGGTTTTAATGACAAGAAAGTAAAATGTAATATTTTTGTACAGCAAGTAGTTTGAAAAAAAAATGTTCATACACTCAAACTCATGAATTACTTCAAAACTAAGTTACCTGAAAAGATAAAATTGGGACATTTTGACTTCAGTGTATGACAATTAATGTTTTTTAATTAGTTGGTTTCAAATTAAAGCTCAAAAAAACCCAATAATTTGTTACTTACAAAACACATTTTGAAGTGGGCGTGTGCATAACAATATTAGCCAGGAAAAAATCATACTATCATATTAAGATGCTCAACACAGTATTGTATTAATGTCTATATGCACGTTACTGCAGTTACTGGTTTGTATTCAGAAAAGATCATTTATGCATACATTTGTGCCTGTTTGTGCATGCATAAGGCTCACTGCAACTGTTCCAGCTGTAATTACAAATTTGATCTTACTTTGTCATGTAGGGCTTATTCAGAACAAAGTTTCATTACTCTATGACCCAGTAATGGTCATTTGGAACTTCTTTTGGTGTTCAAGCAACATCTCAAAATACTAGAATGTTATTACCTGAAATCAAATTTAATAACGTTTCTAGTCTAACCGAAACAAAAAAAAAGATCTTGTGAAAAATCCATATAAGCCTGGCCAAACAGAGTTTTGAATGGACTTAAAAAGTAGTAACATTTTGATTAATACTTAAAAAACTCAGTGTTTTTTCTTTTCCCTGTTTAGCAATCCTTTATAGGTACAATTTCACTCCTGTTTGTTTATTCTCTAGTTATTCAACTGCATTACGGAATGATAAAATGTAGTATTAATTGTTTTTTGCTGTCAGATGATTAATTTAATTTTTTGTAACATATGCATGACCAGCTGGAAAGCCAACTCCTCACTTAAATTCTAGAAAAAAGGCTCACTTTATTTAATCAAGGAGGGAATAATATATATGCTTAGCTGTTATCTAATTTGCTAGCTTGTTATTTTACTGCAAGGCAGCTTTGCTGTTCCAAGCTGTTTCTTGAGATGTGCTCTTTTCTACCGTGAACTAAAGGGGCATTTATGAATCCTCTGTACGTTGTTAGAGCATGCACATCACTGTAGTATGAGAAAACTCTTAGTACTGCTTTGAACAAGATGAGTAACATCTATCACACTTTTGTTTCCTCCATCCACTGGAGAAGTGTGGGCAGTTGAGTATTTTGTTTTGGATTTTACAAATACACGCATGCATGCGTGCATACGGTGCTTGAATACCACTTCTGAAAACTATTTTGCAGCTTGCTTACGGTACAATTTTTAATGTCATAGAATTATAGAATCATAGAATAGTTAGGGTTGGAAAGGAACTTAAGATCATCTAGTTCCAACCCCCCTGCCATGGGCAGGGACACCTACCACTAAACTATGCCATCCAAGGCTCTGTCCAACCCTGCCTTGAACGCCGCCAGGGATGAAGCATTCACAACTTCCCTGGGCAACCCATTCCAGGGTGTCCTGGGTTCAGCAGCAGCAGTCATTTTTCTCGTTCTCGGTAGCTGGTGCAGCACTGTGTTTTTGATTTTGGGCCTAGGAACAGTGCTGATGACACCAGTGTTTTCAGTTACTGCTTGGTGATGTTTAGGCTGGCCAAGGACTTTGTGAGTCTCATGCTCTGCCAGGGAGGAGGGGAAGCTGGGAGGAAGGAGAGACAAGACACCTGACCCAGACTGACCAAAGAGGTTATTCCATACCACAGCACGTCATGTCCAGGATGTAGAAACGGAGAGCAGAGACCTGGAAGGGTGGTGAGGGTGCACGGTGAGGGGGCACTGGTGGGGGTGCACTGTGTGGTCAGGCTTGATATTGGATGGTGAGAAATTGTATTCTTTTCCCTTGTATTTTCTCTTGTCATTATTATTATTGGTGGTAGCAGTAGTGATTTGTGTTATACCTTAGTTACTAAACTGTTCTTATCTCAACCTGTGGGAGTTGCATTCTTTTGATTCTCCTTCCCACCCCTCCACGAGTGGAGGGAAGAAAGAGTGGGGAGTGAGTGAGAGAGCTGCTGCGTGAGTTTGAGGTGTTTAAACCATGACACAGGGCCTCACCACCGACACAGTAGATAATTTCTTCCTCATATCCAATCTAAACTTCCCCTGGTTAAGTTTGAACCCATTACCCCTTGTCCTCTCACTACAGTCCCTAATGAAGAGTCCCTCCCCAGCATCCTTATAGGCCCCCTTCAGGTATTGGAAGGCTGCTATGAGGTCTCCACGCAGCCTTCTCTTCTCCAGGCTGAACAGCCCCAATTTTCTCAGCCTGTCAACTGAAGACAAAATGTCACAGACATGACCTACCTTTTAGACAGAAATAAGATGACACAATGGAAGTTGGCAGCCTGGGAAAGGTGACTAAAATGATTTGAAAGAGGAGGGACAGATGACCCGTTAATGAAACATAGGCAGTAGCCCTGCACTGGTACTTGAACCTCTTTGCGCAGTGGAAAAAGCCCTATTTTATTAGAACTCTATTTGAGTTGGAAATATTCTTCATAATTTGTAAAGTTTGTCTTTTTCTCAAGATTTTTCATCTAGCTGCAGGTAGAATTAAATAATCACATGCAAGTATTTAATATTTGCTTTGTTTTTTCTTTGTTGTTTTAGATTAAAAGGGCAAAAGGTCAACAAACTCTAAAGCACCAAGAGTTCATCAGTCCTGAATTGCTGACAGTTTATCCAGTTTATAGCTTTTTTTACTGTATTTTTTTAATTTCTATCATTATTTCATTCTTATCTGCTTTTCTGATCTAACGTGGTTTTCACCACAGTTGGTGAGGGTCCAATTCACAGGTGAATGTTGCCCCAGCTGCTCAGAATATCCTATTCTCTCCAGTAATCACTTGATGGATAATAAAATCTAAGACAGGGTTCAACGGCTCCCATGAGCATTATGTTCCTCAGCTCTTGTAAAACCTCAGAAAATGAAACTTTCTCATTGGAATGTAAGTTAAAGAGTCAAATGCAACTTTTCAAATTACTGCCAAAAATATAGGGATATACTGCACTCTAGGATTGTAATCCTGGATTCAAAACCATGACAAAATTAGTCCTCGGTATTTTTCAGTCCTCAGAATCATCTGGCAAATCCAGCACAGCTGATGCTTCATGTAAGATTTGGCTTCAAATTCCTTGCTAACATAGTTTTCCCAGGACCTCTAATATATATTCTCTGCCAAATGTCAAATTGTGCAACATTTGAAGCCTTGCCTAAGGCTTCATGTATCACTTGAGCGAGGAGTAGTGTTGGGGGTTGTACAACTTCCTTTGCTTTGCATGCCCTCTCCAATCCCTGCCAAGTCAAGGACAGGGAAGGAAACTCCTTTATACCCATTTGTCTGCTTCCCTCTTTCCAGGGAGCTTCACACCTTTACACACAATCAAAAGGAAATACGGGAGTTACCAGTCCCATATTCCCACAAGGTGCCATCCCAACAAGGTAAAATAGGCATTAAGTGTTGGGAATAAACAGAGCCTGGATTTTGTCCCTTCAGTCTATGAAACACCAGCTACTTGAATGAGTGATCACTGAGTGAGATGAAGACTCCTATGACTGTTGATTGATTTCCTTTTTTGGTTTTGTGTCTGACTCCACCTCACACTGCCGGTTGGACACCTCTGGGGGTGGTAGCTGTGTTTCTGCCAATTCTCCTTCCTCTTGCTTCCAAAGGACTCAGGGGAGCTGCGAAAGCTTCACTCAATTTCCCCACTGTTAGAAGCAACTTTTGCATACACAGGATGTGCGTATGAGGCTCCACAGTTCCTCTGCTGAACATAAGCTATACACATAAGCATACATGTGCATATGTGCTCGCCCTATATATAAGAACACATTCATAAAAGCATAGTGTTTAAAAAAATGCAGCTTTAATTCTGTCCTCTTCTTTAGGTAGGTTAAATTCTGACTTCAGTGGGATCTCCTGATTTTTTTTTTTTTTTTGTTTTTTTTTTTTTTTTTGTTTTTTTTTGTTTTAATGTACAATCTGGTCTTCTATGACTATTTGGGAATTCTAAGCTTTCATATATTAAATTTGTATGTTATCAGTTTTCTCAGTAGGGTGATAGCAACTTCTTCTCTAGCTATATTTCAGTGCAGAAATACAAGACAGTCTTCCACTTTATACTGGGGTATGACTGTGGATGTTGTGCATGCATAACCCAGCCCTCCCCTTCTACCAGCAGCCTCTCCTCCCCATCCCCATCCTACACACTGAATTTCTTCACAGCAGCTCCTATTGATAACGCTTAAAAAGCAATTATGTCTGTTTTCAATTTGGGTAAATTATTAACATCAAAGCCAGCAGCAGGTTCCCTGACATTAAATTTCAGGATTTCCACAACAAAAGGACAAGCCAGGTGAGACAAGAGTGGGTGGAAAGAAATGGTTGGAGTACAGTTGGCTGGACGAAATGATGAGTGTATAGAAAGAAAACTAATTGATCAGAAAATTGCTTCAAATTTTATCTTGTATTAAAGATGCTTTTCTGCTTTCTGTCATGTTTTCAATATACGGATAATCATTACAACAAGGAGCGCTGATAGTGGAAAGACTCAAAGTCTGGCCTATGCAGAGGTACAGCCAGATTAGGAAAACTAATATCTTTTCAACCTCTTTTTTTAACTTGTGCCTTAGGTGTGACAGTGAGCTAATACTGTCACCTCTTGTTTAGCAACAGCTTTCCGTTATTGTGGGTTATCCAGCAAGGAGTTCCTGACTAGTTTCATAAAATGATAATTCATTGAATTCCAAGAGAAGAATGATGAAGATAAATTTGGGTGTCTAAATTAAATTAAAAATTATTACTTGTACAAAATTTAGACTGTGGCTGGCTCTACCACCAAATTTGCCGTTAACATTGTTAGGAATTACAGGTATGTAACTGATAAAGATGGATGTCTCACTTTCTTAGTTTCAACCTGTGCCGTTTAAAATAAATATTACAATAATTGATCTCTGTGAATGATGTGCATGTGCTAAATGACACTTGATGTATGACACTAACTTCCTGCTTTTGGCACTGATGGATGAGCTTAGTCTTCTTGTAATGAAAAGATGGTCAAACTTTCAATTACACATATCACACCTCCACAGACAAAGCGCGATGAAAATAAATTTGATATCGTTCAGCTACCGCCACTCTGACAGTAGCACAGACCCAAAAAAAGATTTAATTGAAACTCTGTGAGGGTGAAATGGATACCATTTACCATTTTATATTAACTCCTGAATATATTACTCTGTGACATTAAATGTGAAATGAACACCTCTTTTTATTTCAGAGCCTTTGTTACATTGCTCCTCTGGGATCAGTTGAACCATAAGAGGGATTCATGCAGAGTCATAAAGCACCCTGAGGAAACCCACAGGAAAAAAAAAATTACTGCAGGAAAGAAAACTTCCATACTTCCTCATGCACACCTTGAAGAACAGCAACATAATATCTGCAGTACATTGTTATCTGGTACAGGTAAACACCGCTAGTCAGGGTGTCTGACCATCACCATGTGTTACTAATTATTCATACACTTTCAGGATAAACTTAGAAGATGATGCCATATTTGTAGCAGTGGAGGTTTTCCCCTGGAAAAAGTGGAATTTACTGAGGATCTTTCTGTAGTTCTATGCCTCTCCTTCCCTTCCACAAGTGCTGCAATGGCACTTACCCAATTGTTCTGCAATTGCAATTAGGTAAGAGTTTTCCTCAAAGTAAGAGCTTCAGAGGTCAGCTTCTGCAGGACACTTCATCGGTATTCCAGATATTTTCCTTTTACATCTAATTGTGAATACTTCATTATCATCTTTATAAATGTCTAATTCTTTGGGGGATTTTTACAGAAGTTCAAATTAATTTGTGGTGTGGATAATTTATTTTATTAATCTCATATAGATATGAAGACAGACTTTCAAGGTGGTATAAAATGCTGTAACTAGAGATGTAAATTTTCATTGCAGTCTGTTGAAATAATGTTGATCAAGGCTTGAGAGTTATTTTACTGAAAAATATAGGCAAATAGCAGACAATACTCAGCTATGGTACTCAATACTTCAACTGAGCTCCCTTTGCACAAATGGACACATTCAGTCTCAGTGTCTTAAAATGAGTTGAATACTCCCCTGCCCTTAAATTACAGACAAGTCTATCCCAGCTCAGTAATCACCTCCTTCAGATTAATTTGAAATTTTCTTTGCTCTTATATGTGCATCACTGAGAATCACAAGCAGATGAGGAAAAGAGCATCTCTCTTTCTAATTAATTCTAAATTGAGAAACTTTAACTTAATCTCATCTTTTCCATAGCCTCTTTATATTTCACATGTGAATATTTTCGAATCTTCCTAATGGACAAGTATTTCTGTACTTTAACCACAATGCTGCTTTGAAGTTTTCCTTCTATGCCTTTCTTGAGACAGGACTCCACTAACTGATAAAGACTTCAGAGAGCGAGCTTGCAATTGATTTTGAAATATGATTACATTAATTTCATTTATTTTCTGTCCAATTTCTGACACAGCTGCTGACCATTACCAGATGTCCTTTTGCAGATCCGGCTGTGTGTGCTACCTTTGGGTGTTAATACTTCCAGTTGCTTACCACAGCTCATCAACTGATGAAGGTAATTTGAGCTAGCCCTTCTGAAATGATATGTTTTAAGGGGTTACTCTCCAGGCCTTTCATAGAGCTGAGCAGCAATTAGTATCTTGCAGAATAGTAGTGGGAAGAAACAGAGTGTCAATAACTATCTCACATGGCACAGATATTCAGAAATAAATCTCAGTTTGCAGTGAATAATTTTTATCATTGGGGCTTGTTGGACAGATATTTTCACCCACAAGAATTTCCCCTGATCAGTAAAGATTAGTGTATAATTTAGTAATCCAATAGTATGAAGAATTAGAGATGTGAAGAAGTTGTTTTCTAACATTAGTTTCCTCTCCACCCTCCTGTACATGCAAAATGCAAGGTAGATACATTCTCCTTGAAGAATTTTTAACACTGCCCTGGTCCGCCTAACATAACAACATCTCTTCTGAGATTTCCCTTTCTCCATACTGGATTCCTAACTGGGCTTGGGGAAATTAATAAGACCCCTTTGGACTTTTACTGAAGTTTCTGTTTACACTTCTCAATCCAAAGCCTCTTTTTCAACCTATGAATAATAATAACTTATTATGTTTCATTTAACAACATAAATCAAAGAGTCAGTTCATTTTTTAATTGATGCAAAATACCTCTACTATTTTTTATGAGTGTTAAATCACACAAAGTTAATTCCTATATTTAGTTACACCCATAATAGAAAAAAGGATTGGATAGTGCTCAGAAATCATATCTGTTTCCCAGTGTAGCATAAGAATTCTTCATACGTGGGGAAGTTACTGAGTTTATTTACAGACATTATTCACCAGGCCCTAGATCTGAGTGCCCTTTAGAACATGTTCATCATTTCAGTCAGATTGGTCTTCAAAATTACTAATAATTAAATTCTAAAAGGCATGAGGTTGACCTTGACTTGAAACTGAGTGGTTCTTTTTCTCCTGAGGACTGTTCATTTCTGCTTAATTTAAAATATGGTCTATTTTCAATTATGTGCATCAAATATTGTATTTTAAAGAATTTGTTGGTGCCTGCATGTCACAAAAATAAAATTTGCTATAAGAACGTAATATTTATTTGAAATATCCACACCTTGGAACATCGTGTGATGCACTGAATGTTTTTTCTGCCACATAATGGCTATACAGTGGATACATTCATGATACATTTAGGAAATCTGTGCTTAGAAGAATTAGTAATCAATCTCAAGCTATTTATAATTTTCAAATTATTTACCAGAAAAAATATTCAGTTACACATATATTTAGCATAATTTCAATGAATGTTTTAAAACTGACTGATTTTGATCCTGGTAGTTAATAACAAAAAAATAACAGTGCAACATCTGTTAATATCCACAAAACAAGATCATATTAGGAAGTGTTAGAGCTAATGTCCATGGAAGAGAAATTCAGATCAGATTCTGAATTTAAAAACACAAGTAAATACCTGGAACAATCTGTTTTTACAAAGACTGTGAAATCTGTCTGATGAAATCAGTAATTTCAGTGTTATGGTATCTAAAATGTCTATAAAAAAATTGAACCACTCTAATGTAAAGGAAATGTAGTGTATTCAGAAAAAGAACCTACTAAAATATATTTAAGACTTTCATGAAGAATAATATCTAATGGTAATCTGCTCAATAGTTGCATACCTGTCAAAATGAGCTGAAGGAGGAATAGAATTACTCATATTAAGCAAGTATTTATCACTTCCAGAATATTTTAGCAAAGATATAATCCAATACAAGAGTACATTTGACCTTTTAATGTATAAAATCCTTCCTCGAGAGTGTTGCATTTCAGTGTAGACCTATAACCACTGTGTAGCATAAAGAGTAGCTCTCTGCTTGGCACTCACACTGAGAATGAAGAGGCTAAATATTAGAAAATAGCATGATGATGGTTTGATGATGTTTATGTACATTGTACAAGAAGACAAAAAAAATTGCAGGTTTGGCTGTGTATGCCTATAATTGCAGAATCAGTTGATAGAAAGATACTTTGCTCTTCAACCATACAGGATTTGGGGGGGCATTAATTGAAGTGGCAATGTAGAGGAAACAAAGAACGTAGTCCTCCTGTGATAAAGGATAAATAAAACCCTGATCAGAAAACATCAGTGAAGAGCCCTAGTATAATACCTGCTTCTAAATCTAATAATAACAGGATCTAGGTGCCAGAAATATCTAGTCTCGCAAGCCATAAAGGCTTCCGACTTGTGGATTGACATGTAGAACAACAGGGTTGCTGAGAGGAAAAAGAGAATATAGGTAAATTAGTACCTCCCAGACAACAAGCCTTAGTATGGAGGAGTTGTCTGTCTTTCCCTGCGCAGGTAGGCAGAAGATACGTGTAGCCAGATTCCTCAGCATTAGAGATTGCTAGACATTGTGCTGTGAAGCTGTCAGAAGCTGAAATGTAACTTATATGAGTATATAGCTTATACCTATATTTGTAAAATATTATTCTGTTATCAGATACTTCTTTGAGATGAGGAAGTGCTGTTTTCACAGTTTTATAGACAAAGACTTGAAGTATAAAATTTATGTCTGAAAAATTCATGCTTAGATGGCTTAAATGCACTCTTTCTAAGGATGTTGAAATCAAACCTGGGCTGGTGTCCTAAGTACAGATCTTTGACTACAGGACCTGGTTTATAATCAACACTAAAAGTAGCTTCTGCCCCAGGAAGTTACTGGATGAAGCCTATTATTATGGGACAAACATAGTGTAGCGTAGCATAGCACAGCATAGCGTAGCGTAGCGTAGCATCCCATCCCATCCCATCCCATCCCATCCCATCCCATCCCATCCCTTTTATTTCTTAATTTCTAAGTATCCTCAACTCAATTGTTATAACTCCAGTCTGAGGGTAAAACAAGCTAAAGGATTATGCAATTTTGGTTCATTTATCACTGCAAGTCAAAGGATGCAGCACATTTTTCTACTGAGATAGTAGTAAAAAATATTGTAAAATCAAGAGGCGGATATTCACAACATACTAAAATTAATATATTTTAATTAAAAGAACATCAAATGGAGTGAATTTTTTTTCTATCTTTTGAAACGATTTACTGAAATCAACTTTTGTTTTCTCACATTCTCATTAGAATTACTTTAATGGGGAATGGGACAGATAACTTAAAAATTAAAACTTACAGATTTAACTTAGCAGATGATAATATAAGAATATTTCACTGTTTAATCTTTAAGGGTTTTTTTCCATGCATGAAATTTGTCATATTTAAGATTTTTGTGAGCTTTTCCACAAGCATGTTCTCTTTCAGAATCTATACTTTTTCTTTAAAAAAGCATGTCCTGCAAATAATTAACCCTCTGTTAATAAATACCAAGGGGGTTTGGATGGCTGGTGGGGTTTTTTAATACCTGTTTTTCAATTTTTTTCCTTTTTTTTCCTTTTTTCATCAAGTATTTTGAAATATGGTGCCTTTTCTGGCTCCTTGGATATAGACTTATTTAGATCAAGATAGATAAACAGAAGAAGCATCTTAACCAGATGTAGCATGCATAGAATCAAAACTTTTTAACAAAGCCCAACCAAAAAAAGTAGATATTTTCCCCTGAAATTGTCTGAGAACCTAAAAGCAACTCAGAAAATCCACCACCACCACCAAAACTGTCAAGTAAGTTCTTCTTATACAAAATTCTCTTCTGTCTCAGAAGGAAAGTATGAGAAAAAAACAACAATATTATTCTTGCTAGGCATCTTCAGAAAAAAAAACAAACAAATATTATTATTATTAATATTATTAATATTAATGTATTTTTCCTTTAAACCCAATATTAAATAATAAACAATACTTTCATTAGAATTGACAATAATAAATTATAGAGGCAGAAATAAATTTTATATTTATACCCTGGTAAATTTAAAAAAATAACAAACCCCAAAAACAGAACAGGGAGTTTTTCAAAAATTATGAATGAGTTAATGACTTGCATATTTACATAAATAGACAAAAATAAAGAGCTAAAGGGAATAACCTGAAAAGATCCTCCAGTAAGAAATGAATACTGGAAATCAAACACCCAGGGGCCAATCCTGATCTTGGTGTTGCTCAGATGCATTGAGCAGGGGTATTTCCTTTCTTTCTTCCTCCCTCACTCCTGATGCGCCCTCCAAAAAAAAAAAAAAAAAAAAAAAAAAAAAAAAAAAAAAAAGTAAGGTAAAAGAAAACCCAAACAACACAACACTGTATCAGAAAAACTACAGGTCAAGTCTTCCTTTTATTTCAGGACAGAGAGATCTTTACATTTATAGAAAGGGTATGAGGGTCACTTTCTGAGACCAATTATGCTTTGTCATTTGCAGGGGTGCTTTGAAAGAGGTGCAATCCACTGAGGAAAAGGTCACAAGATCAAAACAGCACACAATGGGCAAATATACATTATATGGTTGCTGGTCTCATGAGACACATACTACCCAGCTACCAGTTGCTTATTTTGTAGCAGAGCACTCTACTGGGATTTGACAAATCAATGAGCTGAACTGCTGACACATGCGAGACACAACATGCAGAAACTCAGTCTGTTGTGATTTACAGAGTCATCATAAATCTCACAGTCACAGAAAGGTAGAACTATATCTCACAGTCACAGAAAGGTAGAACTATCTGGGATTTAAAAAGCATGAGATATACAGGAGAAACATTACTTAGGTGTAATCCTCTTCCACAGGAGCAACAAGTCTCAAGACCCTACTCATTCAGACACAAATGCAAGCCTTGATTGTCGCTTTTTTTGTAGTACTCACAATGTCATTGATGGTGTTATCTATCTATTTTGATATCTTAGCATTTTTTTCTTCAAAGATATCTAAATAACCATGGTTTAAACTTAAACAGGGGAGGTTTAGATTGGATATGAGGAAGAAGTTCTTTACTGTAAGGGTGGTGAGGCCCTGGAATGGGTTTCCCAGGGAAGTTGTGAATGCTTCATCCCTGGCGGTGTTCAAGGTGGGGTTGGACATAGCCTTGGATGGAATGGTTTAGTGGGAGGTGTCCCTGCCCATGGCGGGGGGGTTGGAACTCGATGATCTTGAGGTCCTTTCCAACCCCAGCTATTCTATGATTCTATGATTCTATCCCTGATTTACAAACTATAGCTTTTGAGAAGCATAGACTCTCACAGAACCACTTTGCTATAATTTCCCAAGCAGCAAATTGGAAGCTTAAATGAGCCATATGGTAGCATAGTGAATTTCCTGGAAATTTCTGCCATATGATCAGTGTACATATTTCTAAGCTTTTTCTACTTGCAAGAGGGTTTCAGAGGCAGGTTCCTATGTACCAGACAAAGTCTGGCTGCCTTGATCGACAATGTAACAATAAAAGGAGATTTGTAGATATCCACCACTTAGAAGGTTTTGTAGCTTTGGATACATTGACACTGAATTATAATGCAGGAAAATCCTCTCAAAAGGACACAACATCTCTGTGTCAGGAAAGAATGGCTCAATGACTACCAGAAGTCTAAGGTATCAACTGCAGGTGGCAGTCATTACCAAGGTGGCAAATGCGACTTTAAAAATATAAAGGATCAATATATTTTTAGAAAGTATACTCTTCCAAAAAAGAGATTGGGCATAAGATTACAACCAGCATCTCTATGGGGAAATATGAGACAAAGTCTTTTAGAGCTTGTAAATAAGAGATGGAAGCCATACTTGTACAGAGAAAAATAAATCTTTCTAGCTTAGTTTCTCTGGGATACATATTACATAAAAAAAAACAACAAACAAACAAAACAAACAAACAGAAAAAAAAAAAAACAAAACAAAAAAAAACACATATAAAGGTGAGGAAACTGAGAAAGAAAGCTTGCACAGAAGTATTTAGACTGTTTAAGTGCTTAAGATGACTGAAACAAAGAAGATAGAAATATTGATGGAGCAACTATGTAAAAGGCATTCAACACTTGCTGTGGGTTATAGCCATCTCTCCAAGACAGATGATAGCATGGGCCTGGATAATGGCCAGATTGTATCCAGTGGCAGTAGAGGGGCTGCAACTATGATTCCATGAAGGTGGAATGAATTTATGAAGATTATAAACTTCGTAACGGACAATGAAAAGAAATAAGGGTGATTGTTCAAGCCCTGTCATGGGTGTGCCATGTCTTTTTCAGATCTTTTCCTACTTGAACTCTGCTCCACATCTTCCTCTACCCCGCTTTAGTGAGACCCCACTTGGGGTACTGCATCCAGCTCTGGAGTCCTCAGTACAGAAAAGACATAGACCTGTTGGACAGGGTCCAGAGGAGGGCCACAGAAATGATCAGTGGGATGGAGCACCTCTCCTATGAGGACAGACTGAGACAGTTGGGCTTGTTCAGCCTGGAGAAGACTCTGGAGACACCTTATTGTAGCCTTTCAGATTTTAAAAGGGGCCTATAAGAAAGATGGGGAGAAAACTTTCAGCAGGGCCTGTTGTGATAGGATGAGAGGTAATGGTTTTAAACTGAAGGAGGGGAGATTCAGGCTAGACGTGAGGAATACAGTTTTTACCATGTGGGTGGTCAACTGCCGGCATGCACTGTGCATCTACCATGTTGAAGTGGTAGATGCAGCATCGCTGGAGACACCCAAGCCAGGCTGGGTGTGGCTCTGAGCATCCTGATCTACTTGAAGATGTCCCTGCTCATTGGAGGGGGGCTGGACCAGATGAACTTTGAAGGTCCCTTTTGATCCAAACTATTCTATTATTCTATGATTCTATGGCCAGCTCAGTAACTGATATCTCAGTGTGTTGGGCACCTTCTGATAAGACATACCATGTGTGAAAACAGAGGAGCTCTGGAACAAGCAGCACAGTGTCATGGTCTTGTGCTGATCTGCAGGAAGCCACCTCTGGACCACCTTCTGGAGATACATTACCACCAAACAGCCTAAGGTGCACAGGAAGAGCCAGTGAGGCTCAACACTCCCGAATTTTTCTCTGAGAGAAAAATTCTGTTGGCCACTCATAGAAAAAAAAAAATAAAAAAATTCTTTAAGTCCAGACTGAGCTGCATTTGATCATGAAGATCCTCCAGCAGAAACTTACAGATTAATATTGCAGGATTCCTGAATCTCATGACACATTTGGTTGCTCTCAGAGTTATTCTTTTTGCCCTCAAGAAAAAGTTATAACAACGAACTGAAAGTAGCTCAGCACAATTTGATACAGTTGGGAGCCTTTTAAATAACTCTTTCCAGCAAGCTTTGGGAACATATGAAAAGATCTTTGGCCATCAGCATAGCTGTTTCTGAATTTAGCAAGTTGTTACTGCAAACAAGAAATATAAGCTCCACATTCTTTTTAGCTTTACATCATTACTGAACAGATTTCAACATAATAATCATGTTATTTGCCACTTGGTCAGAGTTAGGATTAGTTTGGCACCACGGAAGGGATAGCTGAGAATATGAGATTCAGTTAAAATTACTTCCAGGGGCTTTTTAAAAGTTAATAGTCTTTAAATTGAATCAGGAATACATCTTTTGATATTGGGGGCTTGAGTGGGGGGATAGTATATGGGAGGATTTATTTTCTGAAAAAAAAAAAAAAAAAAAAAAAAGAGTTACTGTGCTGTTCCTGAATTTTCTGGCTGGAGTGTCACTCTAAAACTGCAGCCTATTACATACTGGAAGTTCAGGATATTCCCAAAGTCAGAATTATGCTTCTCTGAGCCAAGTTCTTGATCTTTGAAACATAGACTAGTTTTAGCTAGATTAAAAATATCAGACTTTCCCTTAAAATATATAAACTCTGTAACTTTGGTCAGTCATGTTATCTTGCAAATACTTTACTAATTCCTCTGCAAATTAAAGAAGTGAAGACTGACAGTACCAAAATGTCTGTTTAGGTCAAACCTTTCAGTTATTTCTGTAATAAATCGCTTGTTGTCATAATCTGGTTAGATCAGCTCTGTGGCTGTGTTAAGAAAGGAATTTGAAATTTAAGGTCTCCACTAAAAATGGGCAAAGATGGTGAGACTAAATTATTCTGTTATTTTCAAAGGTATCACACTTATTAAGGGAGCCTGCAGAACCTAATAGTTTAACATTCAAAAGAACAACAAAATCAATCTGCCAATGCAACAAACATACTAACATGCAACCAAAAACTATAGTAATAAATCTTGACTGTTCCTGGGTAACAACAGTAGCTGTGTGGAGTGAACAATCAACTATGAACTGTCAGTTCCCCTAAAACTCTTACCTAAGAGTGGTACTGTCGCTGCCCTAACTGTCCAAAAGCAGTATCATTTGGCATTCAGACAGAGGACATAGGTGTGTGTTTTGGAGGCCTTGAGAATATTCAAAGAGTCAAACAAAGTCTTACTTTGACCAATATTGGGTGGATCAGTATGGATTCATAGCTAAAGAGGATATTTGTTTTTTAATTAATTAATTAATTAATTAATTAATTAATGGGGTATAGCAAAAACAATGTTTGTTTTACTAGGCCCTGCATTGCAAGATTTGTAATAAGCTTGTTTAAGTTCAGTCAATAGATAAAACTTCTCTCATGACACAGTTGGAATTAGTGTACAAAAAAAGAGATACCATTTTCTGCAAATATTTGCCAAGGACATACAAAAGGACACCTATCAAGCTTACACGCTTTTTTAAGAATGGCTGTAATGCCTCTCCCAGGCCTTTCTGGAACTAAAAAGCTTTTTATCACACTGCTAACAAAAATGCTGGGCTGTAGCTTTTCTGAGAGGGATGACATTATTTGGATGGATCTCCAGGCACAAGTGGCTGCACATGAGAGCAAGGAAACACAGTCATGTTCACAAGGGAATGGGTGACAAATCAAACACTGGGCTGCACTAAGGGGTGAAGAATCTATTAAGGAAATGGGTGCTGAACTGTTCAGATCATGATATCCTTGTGAAATAAAATCCACAATTGTGAAACAATGCATAATTGGGTTGCAAAAAGCTCAAGATGTCTAAATACTTTTCTGAAATACTGTACTGTATACTTCTTGACTTTACAAAACTGAACAGGAAATATTGTATGAAAATGCCTACCCATGATTTTCTAGTATTTCCTGCTTTCAAAGGAAATATTATGAGTACATAAGTACTTTTGCTCTGGGGTCAGAATGTAAAACTATGGAGGTGTCTGAAGTCAATTTATTTCAATTTTGTTCAATATTTCAATCTCAAAATTATAGCCAAGATTCTTACAAATTTCTAGTTTTTCTATACTAGTCCTACCACATAGAATCTAGTGGAACTGATCAGAAAGTATAGTTTCTATTTCTCAAGAAATTAAAAAATATATTTTTCAAATTGGTTTTTAAAAATACTAATTACAAATATGTTTGTTTGTTTGAAAGGAAGAAAAAAAGAAACTTTAAACCTAAACCTCAAATTAATTAATTAAATGAAGCCTCCATTTGGAAAATGTTGAAATGAGATTGTTACCAGTAGTAAAAGGTCTCAGAATTTTCAAGTGTCTTCTTCTTCATCAGTAAATAGATCTGATACAGCTCAAGGATTCTGTGTGCTGGAATTCCTAGAACTTCAAATCCTTGTCTAAAATCCCAGAAGACTCAATGAAAGGAAGATTATCAGGGCTTCTAGGGATTTCGGCTTGGGAGAAACATTGTCAAGATTTCTTGCCTTCCTTGAAATCACTGGGTCAAAAGCAATGAGAGTCAGCACTGTGGGAGTATTTCAGTGCTGTGGCTTCCAATTCAGCAGCCACCAGACAGCCAAAATAATGGTGTGTTCTGTTCTAAGTTCAGTACATTGAAGAAAAAAAAAACATTCCTTTGCTTGAGAGTTTATCTTTTGTTGAGAAAACATTTAGCATAGGCAAAAAAAATACAGCTACAGTAGAATATTTAAGGAGGTAACATGTTCTAATAAAGAGATAAAAATCAGGCCTATTCATTTCTGTTGTCTTACAAGATGTATAGAAAGGATCTGACTACCTTATGAAATAGGTGTCAGAACAGGGAGAAAAGGTATGGTTTAGAACGTGATCTTTTAGACATGTGATGTTCTCTCCAAGGAAATTACGGATGTCCTATCATTCAAGCTCTTTGCAAATAAAATTAGGAAGCAGGAAAATACATAGTAGGGATAAAACCTGCAAAAGGCAGCTTGGAATAGTGAATGCTGCTCCTTTAATTATAATTCTAGTACTGGAAAGATAATGCAGCAGGAAAAGCAAGTCTTTTTTTAAAGAAAAGCTTTTAATGAGATTGAACATCTGAAAGCCATATCCAGATGTTCAGACTAAACTGATCACACAGCTACCAAAAGACAAATATGTACTGGTAGCACAAATTTCTTCCCACTCAGAGGTGTATTAATTCCGTTCAGTCGCCGTGCATTGTCTCTGCCAAAAATTCTTCATTATTTGTGATCCTTTTGCTTTGTAGCCTAATTTCCCATGGATAAACAGTCTATATGATTATCACTGTCTATGCATGTATACGTCTTTTCTCCGAGTTTTAATAAAATTGGAGCAAGCAGAATGTGTTGTAGAGATAATTATTGCTACTAGAAGATGCATGAAAACAGGAAGAAGAGAAACTCTATTAGTGTCCCAAAGATCCAGAGCATACTTGCAAGTGCCAGAATCAGGACGAAACCTTCAAACAATTCTCTGATCTTCTTAGCAACCCCAAAAAGACAGAAATCTATGGGAAATCACATTCACTAGTTCATATGCTCAAGGAACTATTTGTATTCTTTTGTATTCCTCAGCAAATGGCAAGCTTGCATGGAGGTTAACATCAAGCATTCCCAGAAACAGATTAGAAGTGAATAATTTTTTTCAATATGGGTATGATCTGGGAATAGCAAAGAAAGGATCAAGAAGTTAGAAACTTCACTGATTTACTTCTTTCTGTACTAAACCTATGAATAACCATACCAAGGGAATTTTCTTCTCTGAGCTACTGTAATAATGTGTGACTTATTTATTATTTGTTTAGTGTCTAAGCCTACTGTGCCCAGTCTTATATTCTGATGGTAACACAATGGTATTCTCAATATCTGACAACTAGATAATTATATCATGCTTACTATTGGCTGCTGTGAAAAAAACATTAATGAAATATCATCCCAGATTTCAGCAAGCTTTTCTAGAGCAAATTGCAAAGCATACAGACATCACTAAATATTTCTATAAGCAGCTCCATAATTATGACCAGCAGTGAAGAAGAAATCAATCAGCAGCACAGTCACATGGAATGAAAGGGAACAAATATGTAGAAAGGCTTGGCTTTCTGTTCTTTGATCTTCCTAGGCACAGAGGTGAGGCTGACAGGTCACCCAGGGTCCTACTACATGCTACATAGGAGGCCTGTTTGCATCCACAGAATAATTTCACTGGGGGAAGACTACGTACAGAGCCATATTGAGAATCAGAGATGACCTTCCTTCCAAACAGCAGCAATACACAGCTCTGGCCTTCAGAGATGGCATGACATTTCTGTTTCACTTGCCTCCACTTCTTTCTAATGAAGCAGACATCAATAGCTAAGCAACAATCCACATCTGATCTTAGGTCAATGCTTGACAAACTCAGCACATCTGGGATAGCATAAAAATCACTGCTCACCAGCACATCATGAATAGACTGCCAGGTAGATATTCCAGAGCTCAGGAAAGGTCACAGCCAGCCCTGTAGGAGTTTGTAACCTCAGTTCTGGGAAAATGTCGTCATTTGGTATAGTCAGTGTAAGTTCCTCAGAGTATGCTACCTGCTGAAATCTTAAATTGTCTCCAACTCAGATCAAACTGCAATTTAAAACCTTATAAATTGTCTAACCTTTAATAATTTTCCACAGGGATAACAAAATGTGTACACCTGACACCAAACCACCTTCAAATCTTGTTTTCAAAAAGTCATGAGGGGACATGAAAGTATCTAGGCTTTAAGACAGGTAGAAAACAGAATTAGCATCATTAATCCTTGAAGAAGCTAAAGCATTTAGGCAAAATTTTCACCAAATGAGGAAAAATGCTCTAATCTTGTGGCAGACAAAGCATAAAGAATGTTAACCCAAATATGTAAAATTTGTAAAGCTATGAACAACTGAAAATAAGCCTTTCTATTATAAAATACGTGGCAGCTGTAATAGTAGGTGTTGTTATCAGTCCTACCTGCAGTAGTGTATAAAGTACAAAAGGTATTTACATACCCCAGTGAAACCAGGAGAGATTTTTAATACCTTCCATTGCCATAACAAATTGTTTTATCAGATCTGTCATTTCATTAGAGAAAGTAGGAGGAGAAAATGCAAAGATTACTGTAATAGCACCCACTATGATATTACTGGCACTGCACAGTAGATTATATGTTATTAAAATCTACTCTAACTCTGCTGCCCATCTGGACATGAGCTGCACATGCTGCAAGCACTGGACTCATGCAGTACTGGTAGGAAAACTGTAGTACTGTAGGAGGTGACCCAAAAAGGAATGACAAGCCTATTAATCAGAGTTTTCATTCCATTGTTATCATGGTTTGTACCTTTTCCATTTGCTGTTTTGTCTGTGGCAATATGTTGACAACATTACTTAATGAAAGATTCTATCAGAGAAAACTTTGGGAGTGATGAGCCCTGCTGGCAGTTTACAGTTCATAAAGAGCAACCCAAGTGCTCTCCAAGCTAAGAATGCATTTTTTCATATGAACTAGGATAATGAGACATAACAAGACTGACTATCTTAGTAGGAATTAGGAGAAAAAGAGGCATAGAAGATACATCAATTTCAGAAGTTAAAAATAATTCAGAATATTCTGTTGGAGATTACAGCTTTGTGTCAAACTCTGGATGAGGTAGCTGTCCTTTGTAAATTATGGGCATTGCATGCAAACAATGGCTTCATTTATTGGTGTGCTGTATGTGTACTTACAGTGCTTGTAACTGAAGTTGATTATGGTTAATGATTCTAGTAATGTGTACTTTCAAACCAGCAGGACAGTGTAATTTGTATCAAACCTATTCAGTATCTCTTCAGGCATTTTGCCTAGTTTAATCTTAACCCAGCACTTGCTGCAGAAGAAACCTCTCAAAGTTTCACAGCTGTCTTGAGTAGATTTCATGGTATTTTCACAGTGCACTCAAAAGAAATGAAAACTTCCACTGCCTTCATATCATCTGGATGGCTTCTAGCCTGTCATACAGTAATATGACAAGGCCAAGATCTCTAGAATATGAAACAGTTGTATGTAGGACACAGAACAAAAGCAAAACATCTGTCTGTGAACAACTGACAACTTATTCACAAAGAAAATTAAGTGCTCCTGGACAATGGATTCACATTTCTGTTATTCTTGGAACAAGGAAACAAAGCCAATAGTCAGGTATTCTTTTCAAGAGGCAGAACTAAGTTGCCAGGACACTTTATTGCATATCTTTAAACAAAAGAACTTCCTCAGCTCACCTTTTAAATATGGGCACAGCGTATGGGTAAATCTAGAAGCCCTTACCATAACTCTGGGTTACAGAGAAGGAAAAGAGAAATTAGACTCATGCTAAGCACAAAAAGAAACCCAAGTAAGGCTGAAAAAGGATTTGAACTTAACCGAGGTCTTAACTGGCTTTCTTTGCAGCATTTTAAATGCAAGAATATATTCCCATCCTTTCTATGTTTTTTTGTTGTTTTTTTTTTTTTTTTTTGTTTTTGTTTTTTTTTTTTTAGTTCTCTCTAGTGTTTTTGTACTTTGTGATGCCAATCAATAATTTTCATGCACAATAAAGACAATTAACATGACTATCAGCTTGGCCAGTTTGATCTGACACATTACCTAGTTTTTATGCAGATATGTATTTACTGAAATGATGGCTTTTATTCTGGAAGGTTGTCTGAGTTTTTTCCCAGACTTATCAAATTGCTTATTGATTTTATAATTACTGAGGGTCTGTAATTGATTAGGTTTTCTTGTCTTGTGCTCTGTAATGCTTGGTTGGTGTCATTTGTGCTCTTTTGTGCTAAACCATAGAGTTCAGCATGTGGCTCAAGCAGTGGGATTTTCTAGAGTTTTAGAAGAAGCAAGCATAAAAATTTTTTTTTTAGCTTGTAACACTTTCATAACTCTTGCAGGGACTCAAGGCTGCTGGGAATTCTAGACTGTAGGATAGAATACTGAGTATTCACCTAATACTTTCTCTCTACATAAGAACTGCAATTTCTGTTCCTTTCTGGCTCCCACTGTGAGACTGTGGGAGGAGACTTCAGGGAATGACCTTCCCTTTTGTGTCAGCTCTGCCTCACTTCTACCACTGAAATTACAATTCACTGTCTTCAATTGTCTTGCCATCTCTTCCCTAGGGGAAAAGGCAAATTTCTCCCCAAAGTCCATACTTCATATTTAAAATTTCGGTGAGTAGACTATTCATGGGAACTTTTTTGCTCTACCAAAAATTCAAGATGACCGTAAAAGGAAAGAAAAATCTAAACCTTGAAATAAAATGAGAAACCTGTTACCATGGGAGTGCATAGCATAAACATAAGCATCTGATGTAGGTCTTTCACAAACAACTTACTGTCTTGTCAAAGGGAGATGAATGAAATCCCACAAAGAGTCTAAACTCCTCATATATTTTCATAGTTGCAGCTGTAGCTTTCAAGGGTTCCATTTCAAAAGGGAAAGAAGTCAGAACTGCTTACATACAAATATATACAATGATCCTACAACCCAGGAGGAGCTCTGATTTTGAGCAATACAATTATATTGCAATCCAATATCAGAAAATTCTTTTCATAGGCTAAATTCTAACTGAAATAGTTAATTTTATCAGGAAAGAAACAACCTTTCTAGCCCAAATAAAACATTATGCTGTTATGAAAAATATTAGGAGGGTTTGAGGTGAAAGGTGAACTTTTGCTTTCACATATAAGAGGTCATAAGTGGTGGTGACTAGTGGTTGTAAGCTATGACACTGGAACTAGACATGGAGTAAATTAATATATCTCCATTGATTTCAGCAAATTTGAGAAACTTTAATAAAGTTACGTTAATGCAGTTTAGGTGTATTTTAGATGACTATATTATAAAAGGAGGTTTCTATTGAATTTATAAACCATCAACAAAATGTAACTCTCAGCAGGGTTCTCTCTTTTACAGAAGCTAATGTTACAACAAACAAAGTGCAGAAGACAGATAGATAAAGCAATTAGATGAGCTCAGCAAAATTTCAGAATGTTGGGCAAACCTCATGTTACAAGATTAGAATATAAACCTGACAATGCTGGCATTTCTTCAGGAACTGAGACGTACAAAGATGTAATGCCATATGGCTATAAATTCTGATCACCATTGATTTTAAGAGTGAAAATACACTGAATACCTCTTGGCTTCTTTTTCTTGCAAAACTTTTCAATTTGTTGAATAGAAGCAAAAAAAGGCACACAAATTTGCTAAGCTAATTTTTTTTTTTAATGCTCTTTTTGGTAGCTGATGGACTCAAAACTAGTCCTTGTGGTTAAACTTTGCCTCCCAAATATCAAAACTTGTGCTTTGAAAAAGAAGTGGTGACTCATGAAAAATACTGATATGCATAATAGAAATTGAAATCTATCAGGAGAGACCAGTTCACAGGCTATTACATAATTGCAGCTTTTTCAGAACTTTTCCAAGCACAATAAAAATCAACACATTTCTGGTTTTGGATGAAACTGAAAATGATTCGGGGTTTTAGGTACTTAAACATGAAAACCAGAATAAAACAATATCCGAATATATTGCATTGAAATCAGACAAAAAGATATATAAATTGCTGCAATACTTTCCATTATAAACGTTTGTGAAAAATTTTAGCACAGTACTGACAAAAGAGATGATAAATGCAAAGCATCCTAAAATGTCCTTTAACAGTTCCAGCCACCTTCTTTCACTAAGTTTTGAGGCCACAAGTAATTTCAATCATTTGCTTTTATGGCTGAGTAATTTCACAGAGAAATTGTTTCAATCTACCTTGAAGTTACAAAAAGTATCTACTCAGCACCTGTCCAATTGTAAAGTGTTGATACACTGCAAGCAGTTGGTATATTTGCTGACTTTTTATTTTGCAAATGTGATATGTGAGGATGTATAAACTTCTTTAAGAAGTAAAGGTCCTGCTTACTACTTCTTAATATTTTTGAAACCTCAGAAAAATGAATACTGAAGGATACATTATTGTTTTCATAATTTTCCGTATATCAGCAAATGACATGTAATTCAAAACCAGGTTACTTGGTGCTTTATTCTGAGTTTCTGTTCAAATGGAGGAATGATTTATGCTTCAGCATAAGCCATTCTTGAGTTCTCTTCAAACAGTGTGTCTATTACTAAAATCAGTTGTAATAAATTGTGGTTTGCAAAAAGCCATGATTATTGCAAAACAAACTTTGGTCAACTGTACAGATGAGTCATTTATAACAAGAAAAGCGCATTATTTATTCAGGTAGGTGGGGTATTCAGAGCTTCAGACAATGTCCTACAGGTGTTATTGTTTATTATGGTAGTCATTATTATAATACTATTTATTACCTAACATAAGACCTATTTTCCTTTCTCTTTCGTGACATTATCATTTGAAAGCAGACTATTAACTAGGTTTTATTCTTGCAAGCTAGTATATATCTTCTCATAGTGGTCTTCAAACTTCTCAACACAGTGGCTTCACGCTCAGAATTTAATTGAAATTTGCCTTTTTATGAGCCATCCTTTTGCAATTTTGTGCAGTGTTAGCAGAGTTAGGATTTTATAACTGCTTGAACCGGACTGACTATATGAAAAGCTACGTCAGGCCATTAGAAAAGATAATGATCTCAGTAAAGGGACTAAGCGCAAGCTGAGCCTTTGCTTTTGCAGCTCTAAAAATGCAGGATCATCCACTTGTGGTTGTTTTGAAGAGGATATAATTTCTGATTTTACAAGTAGCAGTGTTTGAATTACAAGGATATTCATCTAATGTACTTCAGCTCTTATCCTTTAACTAGGGTTTATCATAGCCGTGTGTATATCACAAATATATTAAGAGTTCATGAAATAATTGAAGTAAGTCTGAAAAAGAGATCCAAGAGTGAATTAAATAAAAATTGCGTGATTCAGAGGAGTCATCTCTAATTTCTACATATTTAAGAAACTAACAAAAAAATTGTCATATTCCACATTTTTAAACATCCCTTTGAAGCTTTAAAACTTTAAATTTTTGTTACTTGGGCCTTTCTTTCTCATTCAAGGGCATTTTTCCAGCTAAAGATGGTATTGCACCACTGCAGAATATCAGTTTCTGAAGAGTTTTATCAGGATGACACTGAAATTCTGAAGCAGTTGTGTTATTGTCACAGAGGGTACATGGCATTTTGTGGAGACTCAACATTTCCTCCTACATGAAAAGAAAAGCTTCTAGGAGGAAGGCATGCTTTAGGTATTCTGTGTTCTTATGAGCCTGAGATGGTAACTACATTACAGTAATCTCATTAAATATAGAATAAGACTAAACAGCAGACACAGCTTCCTATTAGCATGTTATTCTCTTTTCTTCCAAAGCCAGCTGGTAACCTTTCATTTTCTGACATCTACTACAGGGGCAAACTGTAGAGAGTTGCTCTCTAATTGACACTGAATCCCAAGCTCCATGTATTCTGTGTATTCTTTCAATAGGTAGGGATCAGAAGGGAAGACATTTTCTGGATACCACAAGCTGCTTTATAAAAGTGACTGTTAGTAGGGGTTCCAATTTTAATCTGTACTGAAGGCAGTCACATCATAGATGCAAATTACAATAATTTCCACACTTTTTTTTCTTTCTTATAGCCATAACTGCTTCTCTCAACTTGAGAATCACTCTTTGCGGTTCTTATAGCATATCTGTTTTGTGATAGACGTTCTTTTTTTAAGAACTCTACTAGGCTGGAATTACGAAGTGAATTTGTAGCTTATGCAAGATTTGCCCCCACTGAAATGTGTAACATTCTGTAAAATTACTTAAATGTGCATGGGTACACGTATGCATGTATTCAAAAGTACTGGTTTTCTGGGCTATAGAGTATTTCAGGGACAATCTTATGCAAACTTCTTTCAAACATTTGCAAAACACAGTAAGTGGAAGGAATAATTAAATCTAGTAAGTAAATGATAGAGAAGTAATTTGAAGTATTTATTGTTTCCATGCTTAGAGATAATTCCTTTTGCCCTTTATATCTCTTCTTTGTTTGACTAAAAAAAAATAAAATCATCAGAATATGTGTAAAATATCCTTCTACATAACAGATATGATATAATAACTATTACTCTTTGGTATAGATTGATATAGATATCTCAAATACCAGGTGGATGACTGGGAAATGTTTGGGCTCCAGCAATCTACCACTGATGCAGAGGTCTTGTCATGTCACCTGATGGTCCCTTGCTCCTCATAAATCCCAAAGGATAACACGAGGCTAGGCATAGCAGGGCTGACCTTCAATCTACTGGTTTTTGCACTATAAAAGTTATTCAATAATAAGCCTAAAAAAGCTTTTCAAAAGCTAGCCTCTGTTCTTCCATCTTTAAGGTAAGAATAAGAAGATAAAGACATAAGGCTATTTATCCTGTATGGAATATCAGAGTGAAGGCAACTTTGTTTTGCCCCATCCTAAGGACAATGTGACAAGGAAAGAAATAAAACCTCATGTCTTTTGTTTCTCAATTTCTGTACTGTCAGATGAAGGCCACACAGAGTTTGGGAAAGTGTATCCACTAAACCAAAAGAGTCATCTAGGTTTAGCATGACTAAGCAGGCACACCCTCGGACTGTAGCGGTAACCTACATCAGCCTGACAGCTGGTGTTGGCCTCCATATGTCTCTGAAAGGGTGTATAAAATATGCACTGACAGAATGGGCTAGATGCTGTGAGTTATATCGTCCATACTGATGGGGTTAGGACTTCCATCAATCATTGCTTTACAACTCCTCTCCCCCCACCAACTCACTGATGTCACTGAGGTCACCTCAAGTCTGCTTACATTTGCATGAGGTGAGCAGGACACAAGCTGTTATGTACCTGTGGGCTAGTCTTCTGGTGCTTCTACTTGCACTTAGTAGGATGTGTAAATAGAAGTACATCCTTTAAAGCAGAAGAACATTAAAGTTCATTTCACTTTTTTTACCCAAAATATTTATATTACCATAAAAGTAATAAAACTTTTTGAACCTTTTGTCAACATTCTGTTTAATCATTTTTTGTTTCTTTTTCCAAAAACAAAGGCCCTTTTTAGACTTTTTTTCCTTGTGAAATGGTAGTATCAGTGATGAGGGGGTTTTATTAAGAACTACTTTTTGATCAAATGTTACCAAATAATCACTGAAAATCTATTTCCTGTGAAAGTCCTGGGTTTCACTAAGTAACTTTTTTTTTTTTTTTTTTTTTTCAATAAAGTGGTGGAGTGACAGATAATTAAATTAATTTCTGGGCTGAAAATCTATCCATTGCAAGACAATTGAAATAAAGTCTAGTATTTGTATTTATTTCTGAAAAGTGAGTTTCCACTTGCAGGTCAGTTCCACTAGTCTCTTTTTCCAGGTGACTTTGGGAAAGGTACACAGATTTTTTTTCAGGGCAAAAGGCTGATAGATAAAAAAAAAAAATAAAAAAAAAAATCTCTTCTACAGAAGAAATAGGTGATTAAATGATAAAATTACCATTACTTCTCAAATTAATTTAGGGGAAAATGCCTAGAGATAAAAGTTCTTAGTTATGTATAGGAATTAATGTGGAGAATCACCTCTATGTAGAAATTACGTAATTTCACTTACATTGAGGAAGAGTCAGATAAAAGTAAATACTGTAGCTCTTCTCCAGGGCCAGGGTTTTCAATGCAGGCATGGTGTAATCCCTTCATAATATATTTTTAATGAGCAATTTGACTATTAGAAGCTTTCACTTGTCTTTTTGTCTTCAGATATCTCCATGACTCCTTGTTACTACTTGAAAGCATGGCAGTGATGAAAATTTGCCTGCATGGAAAAAACAGGAGACATACCTACAATAATTTGATGGTGTGTTGTAATATGTTTTTATGAATCCCATATATTTCTTCTTTCTGTTTACCATTTAAACTTTTTTTAATATTATGTATTATTGATGATACCGAATTCTTGGGATGAAAGCATTATTTTGTTATATCTTTATACAGTGTTTAGCACAACAGGCTGCTTGTTTAAGGCTCCTAGACACAACTGCAGTGTAAATAATACTTTCTATTGTCTGCTGTCCCTTTGAAATACAAGAAAATTTATACACATGATTTTGTATTATTTGTTGTTAATTTTGGTTTTGTTGTTTAATTGGTTTTGTTTTGTTTTTCAATAAAAGGTTCAATACCACTGCAAGGTTATAGTAAATTCTGAATGCCTGGTAAACAGCCTACATTTACAATGTTATTCATGACAACAAAAATTATCAAGAGCTTTTATTCCAGTGATATTTAAAGATCTTTGTTCAGAACCAGTGATGCAGAATGAGATGCAACAGCCTGTATGGGTTGCAAATGCAACTGTAAATAAATATTTTATATCATGCATAGGCATAGCTATTTGATAAGTGAGTACCTGACATTAAAATTCGTATATATTTATTGACATTGGTGTCTTCAGGGTTGTCAAGTAGATTAGATATTCTGCCAGCATTTTGTTAATAGCTTCACACTTAATCAGGTTATTAACAAAATAATTAATATGTATATTTTTAAGTTTATGGCTTTTCTTTTTGATTAATATAGTATTATGTGATCAGGTATTAAAAATAAATGAGATTCAAGAGAATTTTATTGACTGTCAACAACTGTTTCCAAAAGTGAAAGCAACAGCCTCAATAGTTTATGCAGAGCTTAAAAACTATATTAATCTGAGTAAAATTTTCTTATTTTTTTAAGAAAAATTATGTACAATTTTCTATATGACCATTGATTTATTATAATCAGACACATATGCAAGTCTTCTCAGAAACTACATTAACATATAAATTATGGATTTGTTTCACTTACAGTTTAGTGTTTCATTTCTAAAGATAATTTATCAAGCATAGCCATTAGTACTTTTTGTGAAAATAGCAAATTATAACCAGTGCTTCCAGAAAACAAATTTCAAGTGGTAAATATGCACTTAAGTGATAAAAAAAGAAACGTAGTTCATGTGGCTGGATGCATAACTCACATGTGTCAGCCAATCATAAAGATCAAATTTTGATGCATAATATCACACGTTAGTTTGTTTGCTCGATTTTTGAGTTGCATAGGTATATACAGGGTTTTGACAAGGATGTCTTAAGACACATTTCCCAGAAGAAATTTCCTCCAGCCAGCTTTCTCTGGAGAAGTGTTTCTCAAAAGAGTTACTTTCTCTGAATCAGTAGTAAGCTGAATGTCATCACAGGATTCCCCCCCCCCCCTCCACACACACACCCCCTGCTGCTACAATCCTGTAACACCCACCTGTTGATAAATCCATTCTAATATTGGCTCAGGGTCTTGTGGTGCAGCTACTACTACTTGCTTAACTAATACTAGCAGAAAGATGGATTATGAAAATGTTGCAAATGGATTTAACCTTTAAGAAAATAAATCCCCCAATTTTTACTTTTACTTGGCAAGGGTCTTGTTCCAGATCTTTCATTATTCAGTCTAAAAGTTAGTGCCAGAAACTAGCTGCACATGTGAGGTACAAATCAAATGGTCTATTAAATCTACACCCTGTGTTGCATCCAGGAGATGCTTGAACCTTTCAGCTTGTAAAGCTTGAACCTCTCTAGGAGTAAGAAATAGCATAGCACTTTTTGGGGGGAGAGCTAGCATGTTCTTCCTGAGTTCTCTGCAATACAGTCCTGATGGAGAGGCTTTTTAAATTTTGCATGATGATTTTCATATGAATTTCTAGCATATGCTCATATGTTGGCATTTTTTAGTTGATGCAGATGTTAACCTTTGCTGTATACGTGTCCATTGTTTCTATTGAGAAGTAGAAACATCCACTTGTGATAACTTTTCAGTCTCTCTTCCAAGATTTTTTCCTCCAAGAAAAATATATATGCGATCCAGGCAGACTGTGCTGCCTTCTGCCAAACACCTGCTGCGAGATCAACAGTACAGGCAGCATCACATCGGTGAGCTTATAGTGGCCATCTTACCACAGCAACCGTGCCTTTGCACTAGAGTCAAATGCTCTCTGGTTCCTGCCATGAAATACTCCCATGTTCCTCTGTGAATTATCATGCTAGAGATGCTTGAAGGGATTGTGGTACCTGCACAGAAGATTGCAGCACCATGTGAAGGCTGTAACTCAGTCCCAAGAGCAGTATGACTGCTGGCAGCAAGACACGACCAACGGGCATGTTGCTGCCACAGATTTGTGCCACACATCTGCTATATAGTAACAAAAAACCCTCTCATTTCTCTCAGTCTTTTTGCTCTTGACATGTTTCTACCTTCCCTGTTCCCATACTCAAAACTCTCTCTTTTCATTTTGGGCAGGTTCTTGTGTCTATACATCTATAAGGTATAAGACTACATCTGAACTCTTCATTCAGCCTCGCTTTGTAGTCAGGGAGAAAAGCAGACATTTCCAGAGAAAAAGCTTGTTTTACCCAAAGGTTGGCACCAAGAATGAGTGAGGTGAACCATGCTTACATGGGCTTTTATCTCCATTGATTTTAAGCACATTTGGACTGTGTGATCTAAGCAAAGGTGTCTCCATTGTAGATAAATCTAAATTTCCACAAAATCGACTCCACTATGTAATCCTAATTGCCTTACTTTACTAGTAAACTTGGGTACCTCCTAATGTTCTGCTCTTTGCACTTTACAGCCCCCATGAACACTACCCAAACAGTAAGAATATGTTCACATTCTAGTTTAATGAAGCATTGCTTTCATAAAAGTCTTTAATAGTCATCTTTAAGAAGAAGGTATGTGGTACTGAAATAAAGACACAGCCCCTTCTCACCCTGCATGTAGACCTTATGTTCAGTATTATTTGTCAGCTGCAGGAAAAATGAACCTCAAAAGCAGAAAATTGATAGCTTTGATAAAATATTTGAACTTAAGAGTAAGACCAAATTCCATTTTGATTTTAATAAAGATTAGGTATCTGGTGTCTGATGTCTTTTGTTTGCATATGAAGTGTTGTGCTGAATAAGAAATACCCATTTTACTCAGTAATACAGTTAGTCACTAATTCATAGCAAGACTTGACTCATTAAATACTCACATGCTTTATTTATTATACATTGTGTTACCTTCTCTTAATGCTTTTTTATATTTCTGCCTATTTGTAAGTGTTCTCAGTTGTATGATGGTTGCACACATTTTTTACTTTTCAAAATGGGAATGCCAGTGCAAATTAGTATGGTTTTCATAATCTGAAAGGAAATCTCAATTTAAACAAAATTATAAATAAGAGCCTGTAAATGAGACTTAATTGTTTAATGGTACCGCCTGGTATGATGATCTGTCACCGTAGTGTTAATGAGGAATTTTTAGCCTTTGGTGGTGGAAAAAGTGTTAAATCCAGAAGTCAGTAAATGAATCAGCTACCAAAATATCTGCTTGACAGCCTTTCAAAACATTCAAAGAAGTTGTTACTTCTCTAAGGAAAAAGATTCCATTACACTTTCTTGATTTTTCCTTCCCACTATTTTGTTTTGCATGTATATTCAGTGACTGAATTCTTGTTCACTATTTAAATGTTCATTAGAGAAGCCCCCAGGTTGAGTGAACAGAAAATATTGTAGTATTGGGGGGATATAATTATATAGTCTTCTGTGAAAACAGCAGTACTGGAAAACATTTTCCTGTTCGCATATTCTACACAAGCAGATGACTCAGGGCTAGGATTTTTTAAAAAATGTAGGTATAGTAGAAAGCTAGTTTGAATTGTGGTATTTTCAAATCTCTAAGTATGGATAGTCTTGAAAAATGCCAACTCCATTTCAAAACAGTTTTCCAATTCTTAGGTTTACATGTTTAAGAAATATGCGATACCTCTACAGGTAAACCAGGTACCAAGAAATTATCAAAATTTCTAATTAGTTTTCTCCTTTCTCTGTAGAGTACCTAAGCTTTATAGGCCAGGATAAATAATGTCACGTAATGGCTCATATAGCTTGACAAGTAGCCAACTGTTCATACTCATAACATTCAAGTAAAGATTTGATTTCTCATTTCTGGTATTTTGTGTTTGCATAAAATTCCTTGGCATTGCAGAAGAAATGTCCATTTTACTCTAATTCACTTTACTGTTACACCTGTATAATGAGCAAAACCAGTTATTTCTAAGGTGTTCCAAGTACACCTCTGTCATGATTTAAAACATTCCAAAGCAGTGGAGTGTGTTTTGGAGGTAAGAAATACGCTGAAATATATACCTTGTGTCAGGAGCTGGAATCTACCCCTCACCTAACATCTATAATACCTGATTCTTCAGGTTTTTGACAATCCTAGTTCTGAGACTTAATCTGTCTTCAAAATCATCCTCGGCTACTGTGCTTGAGTCCCACTGAATAAGAAATTTATGTTTCAGTGAGATCCACCTTGTAAAACTCTGAACAAAATGACACAAATTGGAAAAAGTGTATTAATCATGCAGAGAGGTTAACTTTTTTGAGAGATTAGTTTAATGACCTACTGTCCTCCAAAGGTACCTTACTACCTTTTCATCTGTTATTATATAAACAGTGACCAAGTAAATCGATTAAAATAAAGAATGTTGCTTCTAACTATTTTTATTTTTTAGGAGTCGATTCCATCAAAGTAAATTTAGCTTTTTAAAACATAATTGTCTAAGCAGGTGTCAATCCTACCTATTGGTGGAAAGACAGAATAAAATTATTAGAAGTTGATGTTTTTTCCCTTGGAATGCTTTTGCTTTACTTTTCACTATACTCATTTTATCATGTTGAAACTGTACCTCTGCTATGCAATACCCTCTTACTTTACAATTGTGCTACTTGGACTGCAAAGCTTTCTTCACTGTTTTTAATGCAAATCTTGAAGTTTTAGTAGAGGTCAAGTGTATCAGAATTGAGTGATCCAAGTGATCAAGACCAAGTGATTCATTAGGATTTTTCAGCTGTTCGGTAGTAATAAAATATTAATAGTAGTAATAGATAGTAATAAAATCACTAAATCTGAATAAATCTGAATTTTCTGATTATGTGACCATAGCTACAATAGAAACTTAGTATGAAAGAAACAGCAGTAAAATACATGAAAACCTTATTAATTTATACTGGCAGAGTCATCATATTATCAGGTGCATGTGCAAACAACAAATGAGCAAGCTAAAGACTCACAGAAATTATAAGAGTTAACCCAAGTTCTTAGAAAGCTCAAGTACCTTTATAATGTGAGACCTCATAACTACATTCCCTGTGAAGTGGAGATAATATGGATTTTAGATACTTTTCTGGTTATTGATAATGCATATGCTGCCACAGAATGCCTTATCCATGGAAAAATATTGAGTGTGTAAATCATATCAGCTTATTCCTTTCTGTCTCTCAGGCTCTCTGATAGCACTGGATTGAAGCACTTTTTTTCTTCTTTTTTTTTTTTAACTTGGTTGTTCTACTTTCTGACTCATTCTTTTCCCTTATTTTTTTCTTCTATTCTAGGAAACTTAGGCCAAATGTCTAGCTTCACACAGCCTTCTGCTGAGACAGATCTGAACATTCTTGTTTATTTTTTATTTGTCATTTATTCTGAACATCTTGTGTTTATTTTTTACTGGCAGTTTCACTCTTTCAGGAGACTGCAGATGTGATAAAAGAGTGTCGATTTACAAGCGCGAGAGTGTGTCAGTAAAAATTCCAGTAATTTTTTTCCCCATTTCCAAGGATAACTAAATTTTAAGCATGTGTCAGTGTTCCATTAGAATTCAGTTCCATAGCACCCTGACATGATGATGAATATATCATAAATTCGTATTGCAGCAATCTCCCTTCTTAATATTCTCCCTCTTCCAACAGGAGAATTAAAGTTGGCACATTGCTTCTGAGAAGATTATCGAAGTCCGCAGCGTTTGCCTAAAGCACAAGAGCATCCATCATTCTAAGGAGAATATAAGGGCTAAAGTTTTCAGTCCATCTATAGCAAGAAACAATTTTTCCATCTGTTGTATGGCTATCCAGGAACTGAGCAACTAAAGTAGTACTGAAAAGCTGTGGAAATCAGTGTCAAGTGATCTCTATCCTAACTGGACAGTGAATTAAAAAAAGATTAAGTCATCCTTACTACAGTACATTATTAGAATTTTGCTTGAAATTCTCTTTAGTGGTTAAAGAGTTAAGCCAAAGATTTCTCATGACACTATTTCTGTTTGTCAATTACTAGTTTGAGCTAAGTTGTGCTTTCCAATTTTTGTAGTTTATGGAATGGTTGCTGCAGATATGAATATAGAATAGGAAAACATTAGTATGCATTCACAGTTATTACCTCACATAATGATTTTTAGCACTACAAAACTTCCCATTCATCACATGAATTAGGAGCTCATGTAGAATAAAAAAAAAAGAATATGAAAACTACTGTGTTTGCTCAGGGCTCATTTTTCAAATATACTATTTAGCTTACAATAAGAATTGTCAGAAACAGTTTAAATGAATGTTACATACCTAAATAATTAATAGAAGATTAACATAAATTCTTCCTATTCTTCATGAATTATTGACCTTTATTTATTTTGAAATATTTAAAATACAGCTTTTCAAAAATCTGGGCACATTCAAAGGTCATTTTGTTAGCAAAATTTATGCACGGGGTACCTTGCACCATTTCCTACATCATCCTGAACAGAAACATTCCTGATTTCACTCTTATTCTGAGATTAATTCCTTTTTTCCATTTTCTACCTTTTAATTTCCTTTCAGTAGCATTTCATTCAGTGGGAAGTAAGGAGAAATTTGAACAGTAGGACACTGAAATTGGAACCTAGGAGAGCAATTTCCAAGTGAAAAAATTGAAAATCATTAGCTTCATTTCTACACTAATGCTAAACTTCATAGACACTTAGCCCAGATGTTTCAGTTGGTGTGTAATAAACTAAGAGGGAAAATGCCAAACTTACTGAAGATAGCTTTCTCATGGAGCTATAAAGAGCTTTAATACAATGTATTAAAGTATTATTTCTGCAGATTTTTTATTTCCCATGGGCGTGTTGGTGACTGCAAGTTTTCTGTCCCTTACCCCACTCTGCACTGACTTCTGGAGAGGTAATCTTTGATGAAAGAAGCAGATCCTGCGGAGTCCGTGGAAGATAAGACATACAGGCTACTCTACACACCAGGAAACAACCCTGGGGTATTATCGGAGTGGACAGATTGTGAATCAATAGGAACTGACCTAGTGGGCATTTCTTAGTCATGAACATGATCTGTATGAGCTGTTTGGAAAAGGCTAAGGCAAGGCCATAGAAACAAACAGAAATTCAGCATTTCTTCCACTCCAAATCCTCCTTAAATTTTGGTCTCATCAGATAAAGAGGACATACATCCAGCGTCCTGGTTCTGGCCTGGACCATAGTGAAGCTGGGATTTATTTCTTCCTCCATCAAAAGCAACCAGTCTTTAACCTTGGGCAGATTATTCTTTGGGCATGTGCCTTCATTTCCCCTTCTATTCTGTGCATGTTATACAACTTTAGAGACCATATATTATCTTAGAGATGTACAGTGTCTAACACAAGAGAAAAAATAATTAAATGTCTGTATAACAATAAATTTCTTGCTTGTCTGGCCTAGAAATTACAAACAGGAAGAGATTTTAAAAATCAAAAATCACAGCAGTTTTGATCCATTCAGGATATTGGATTGGGACAATATTTTAGACATTAGAGCAATACAAGCGAGTTTGTGGCATTTTTGTCCAGTTAAAAGCTTTCTTTCCTACCCTCTTTTGTGCATGCAAAAAATTGTACATGAAACCAAGATACAAAAATACCCAGTTTCTGTCTTTGATTGAAGGAGAAAGACACAAGCCAGATTTATTGGCTGTCTAGAGACCTTATGTTCAGTTTTCTCTTGTCACATTCACACCAATTAAATGTGAGAGTTTATATGTTGTCCTATCTGTAAAGATGACAGCCAGATCCTTATCTGGCTGTTTTAATCGTCTCTGTGGGATAAGTTCCCCCACCCTTGTATAGAAAAGAGTTTTTCATATAGCTACTGTAAAACCCTACTTGCCTGAATATTTTCAAGCCAAAAAAAAAAATATTCAGAAAAACGATATGCAAGAGAAGATTGTATTCCTTTCTCTCAAGTTAGCACAAGTTTTAAAAATGGTAGAAAATATTAAGTTGAAGGTGAAACACCATATATAATACATGCTGTACCTATAAAGGCATATAACACACGTAAATGTTAAGGCCAGGTGTTGTTGCTAGCATGTACAATCAAGCTATTGTTGTTACCTGGAATGCACAATCAGAAACTGAAGGTCCAGTGAAGTCATCATGCTCCAAAACAAAGTTTAAAAAACAGGAAATATCTTCCAGTTGATGTAGCTTATCATCTCTTCCACATTTTTTCTCCCATCTCATTGCAAGACTTTATGCTTCTGCTTCATCTTCTTTAAATATCTCTTTTATTCAGTTTGAGGGTATTTATCATCTATACCGCAGAGATAAGACTAGATAGATATGTAGTACCTTTCATATAGTGAAGCCTACAGTGGCTTTTCCATCTTTTTTAAGAGGGTTTAGTCAATATTAGAAAGAGAAGATGATGAATTTTAAGCATGGATATTGTTAAGTAATTTGCCAGATATTTTCTGACCAGCAAAACTTATGAAGCTCAGAAACTGGAAATATTTAAGGCCAGGCTGAAGAGGACTTCAAGCAGCCTGGTCTAGTGGGAGGTGTCCCTGCCTGTGGCAGGGGGCTTGGACCTAGGTCTCTTCCAACCCAAACCATTCCGTGATCCTATGAAATTGTTCTTTGTGTAAAACTAGTTTCACAGGAATCAAGTGAATCTGAGAACTACAATATTCTCTAGAAGTTAAAGAGTAAAAAAAAAAAAAAAAAAAATTGGCAAATTGCATAAGACATGATCTTAACATGAAATATTTCCTAAAAATTCTTTAAATTTTACCTCTCTACAGAATGTTTCATCAGTCTTTTAAAGCTGATTTCTTTTTTAGTTATACAGTACCCACGATTTAACTCCATGTTGAACTTCAAGTGTTGTGCATTCTTTTTTTTTTTTGTTTTTTTTTTTTTTCCAAGTATTCCATTTTTGTGGCTGAATTTCTCTTTCATAATGGTAAATCCAGTCTTTTGTTATTTTGCAATCCATACTGTGAACTAAACTGACCTAACAACCTGTTCTTGGTTATAAGTTGCTCTAAAATTAAGAGATTGAGTTTTAACAATATTCCAAATGGAGATTTTTAAAGAACATCGATAGTATGTCCTAATGTTGCCAATGAAATGAGATTGCATTTCTAATATAATTGCAGTCATATACAGTAGCTGTTGAAACTGATATATTTTGACTAGGATCTGTTTTATGACACACATATGGAATGATGCCTTTGCATATGTTAACCAGTACTATATTCAATTGCTGTTTCCACCACTTACATAAGTACTGTTGAAAATAGGTAAAGGTATTAGAATTCATTTCAAAACAAAAGCATAATGTAGCTATTTCATTATTTTTCTGTTAATGAGAAAATGCCTGCATTACATCTTTTTCTATTGCATTGTTTTAATGGAAGATTCAAACATAGAATATAATTGAAATAACTTCTGTATTTAAAAAAGCATTCTTGTCTTTCCAGAATTAACCAGCAAAGTTTTACTGCAAGTCATTCTTTTTAGCATTTCTTCCAGATTAAAACTTTCCCCATTACTTCTGTCTACATATAGGATACACAGAGTAAGGTCTACTTTTACTTTCCAAATCCTTTCTGCTTTACTGAACCAGAGAAGGAGGACATTTTCTCCAACTGCTGAGAATCATCTTTTTGCCAGTTGCAGCCACTGAGATCTGCTTGAAGTTAAAATAGATCTGTTCATTTTCTGACTGTCATTCAGTACAGTTCAGTGAACCGTCACGCTGAAAAACAAGTAGAGATCTCCTGGAACAATGCAGTACATTTACATCTTGGATTACTTTGAACATATTCATTTTAGCTCATTCTTTGAAGCAACTTTCCACCAAATCAGCAGTACTCCAGCAGGTAATTTATACCTTTCTGGGCATTTACACTTTTGTTTATAAAGCAAGTTTTAATTCAGAAAATGAACCATTTCAGGAGGTAGGCTTCACCTTACAGTTTTATCCCAGGTTTTGTTAACAGTTGTGACATAGCATAATGATATAATAAGTATTATTTATAATTGGAGGTACCCTTTTACTGGGAACTTCCCCCACTTACTGGTGGGATGAGTAAGGAAACAGCAGTATTCAATTTCTTGCTTTTTCAGTGGCTTCCCTAGGTTCTGGATATTCATATTTAGATTCTCTGAAGAGCAATTGTTCCATGTTAGACTTCTGTGGTTTCACTGATGGAAAGTAAATTAAAGAATAGTGCCTACAACAAGGCAGTCTGGGTTTTTAATGGTTATTAACTAGTAACATATGCTTATTTGAAAAAAAGAAAAAATGCCATATGACCTATATACTCACTATATTGACTCTGCCTTTAGGTCCTAAAAGCCCTGGTTTAAGTCTTGAGGGAATTATTTTTTTCTTTCTCCACTAGAAATATGCAGGACTCTACCAGCAAGACAAAATGTATTGCAAGAACTCTCTATGTTAACAACTCTACTGTCACAGACAACGATGCATTCCTGATTTATTCCTTTACTGGAGTTAATAGCCACCTCCTTTTTGAAACTGGGGACTCAAGATGCACTGAACTTTTAATAAAATATAATTCAGGAAAAAAAATGACCAATTTTTGGTTTATAGGTCTAAATCAAAAGTTGTTTCTTATTCCACGTAAAATAAATTGAAAGTGAAGGGTTTGTCATAATTTCAGCTTAGGTTTAAATTCTAAATTTCTCAAGGTAAAAAAATTCAAATTGAGTCATTCTCATCATGTAGTTTTTGAAAGAGAAAAATTGTTGGAGTCCCTAAAACACTGAATTAATGGCTCATAGTTCCAGGAATCATTTATATTGGCTAATATTAGTAAATAAAAAGAAGAGGGGACCAGAAAAGAGGGAACAAAACAGGTAGTCTAGATTTTATGTGATAAACAAAGTAATGTAGGAGATCAGGGTATATTTCAAACCCTTTGGCAACCCACAATTTGGCTGATTTTGTGAGAATTAATGCAGGGGAAGAGGTGGGCTGTGACACAGCGACAGCTACATGCCAGTAATTTCCTATCATCCGCTCTTGGCATCACAACAGTTGTCCCTAAACATCATAAGCCTCCACCACCTGATACTTAGAAATAAGATGAAAGGGAGCCAAAAGATTATGATACTTCTACTTGCCTTGGTTAAATCCCCAATGTTATCCTGGACATTTTGACTGGAATTATGACTTCAGCTATTTTAACTATTTTTCTAATTTATACCCATTCCAATTTCTCTTTTTTTTTCCCCTTCTCCATTCAGTTGATCCCTTCCTGTCTCTGTTTCCTGCTTCCTGTTTGAAAACAGACTGACTTTGCCGGCCAAGACAGATTTTTTTTTTTTTTGCAGTATTTCTGTGAGACTCTGACCAAAAAAGAAGTTAAGCCTTAAACGCTATAACATTGACAAAAGCTTGCCAGATCCTGGGGTAGCTGATTGTTGTGGTTTAAGCCTCTCACACAGTTCACTCACTCACTCCCCTCTCTTCATTCCCCCCACTCCCAGAGGGATGGGGAGGAGAATCGAAAGAATGCAACTCCCATGGGTTGAGATAAGAACAGTCCCGTAACTGAGGTATAATACAAATCACTACTGCTACCACCAATAATAATAATGACAAGAGAAACAACAAGGGAAGAGAATACAATATCTCACCACTAATACCCAGCCTAACCAAACAGTGAGCCCCCCTCTTCCGGGTCCCTGTCCTGAGTTATTGCATCCTGGGCATGACATGCTGTGGTATGGAATACCTCTTTGGCTAGTTTGGGTCAGGTGCCCTGTCTCTGTTTCCTAGCGGCTTCCTCTCCTCCCTGTTAGAGCATGAGACTCAGAAAGTCCTTGGTCAGACCAAACATTCTAAGCAGTAACTGAAAACATCAGTGTTATCAGTGCTGTTCCCAGGCGGAAAGTCGAAAACACAGCGCTGCACCAGCTACTATGAAGGAGAAAAAACAACTACTACTGCTGAACCCATGACACTGATAAAACCATGTTATGTTTTTCTTTAGTTGGTTTTGTGTGTTTTTTTTGTTTTGTTTTTGTTTGTTTGTTTTGTTGTGATTTTTTGCTTGGTTTTTTTGGTTGGTTTTGGTTTTAGGTTTTTTTGTTTGTTTTTGATAACAACCAGGTAGGTAACAATCAAGAAACAAGCTGCTTCTTGATTGCTGTTTTATTCTCCCCTCTTCCTCTTTTGTCCTTTGTTCTTTCTTTGTCTTCAGTAACCAGGATCAAATTCCAACAAGAACAATTGCTCAAGCACTTCTTAATATATTTCTCTTTCTGTCCAAGAAAGGACAGTAATTACTGACATTCATACCATCTATAAGACTGTCAAACAGGGTAAAGATTTTTTATAAAATTATATCAATGAATGGAAAAAAGAATGGAGTGAAATGTCTGCTTAATTCTTTATATTTCAGTGTAAATGCCTTTAAACATTTTTTATATTTTTCCTTACACATGGTTTAAAAATTCTTGTGTTCATGGTTTTTTATGAAGTAAAGCAGATTGAAGTCTCTGAATAAGAAACGTGAATCAACTGCTTAGTATTGCACACTGACATAATCATATTAAAAGCCTTGTCTTTCTCAGACTACTTGTTTCATGACATTTCATATACTACAGTCCCATTTTGGATAAAGATTTTTTTTGCAATTTGGTTTTGACTTCTAGAGTTTTTAAGTTTCAGACTTTGGTATGAAATGTAGGTAACACCCAAGAACTGAAATATCAGAGATGGCTCATTTGAACTTTGCTAAACAAAGAAAACATTGACTTTCATTTTTCTGTATTAGCATTTTACAAAGAGTGTGAAAACACTGAATTAAATTAAATAATTTTTACATTTGACTTTAAAGCTGGGTGTGAATTCAACACATGTCCCCAGATTAAACAATAACAGAATGAAACCATAAGCTGGACTTCCATTCAGAAACCGTATTAATATCTGGAAGCATTCAGAGTCAGGACTAGATTCAGTCTATGAAAGACAAGACAGAACTTCAGTGCATCTGATGAATGTGCTTTGCAAACATATGTTATTAATCTGATGTGCAACCCAGTGTATGGGTATGACTGAAAATCACAGAGAAATAAAAATATAAATAATTCTATGTCAGAAAAGACTCTTATGACAGATTCCTTTTTCCCAAACATATATACATATACATATACGTATACGTATACATATATATATACACACACATACATATACATGGAGTATGTGCTATCTGTAATTCTTTACTCAGGCCTTTTGGGCAAAGATCAAGGAGGTGGTATATGTTGCTGTCACTAGAGAAGGTGATTAGCCACAATATCATTTTATTGAGCAACTGGATATGCTACTTCCAGTTCATACCTGGGCATTGTGTTTGATCATATTGGCTAGCATTGACTAAAACTTTCTCAGGAGATTTGTCTAATGCTTTATCTGTGTGATGATTACTCACCACTGCTTATAAATGCGGCCTGGCCCTGTCTACTCTATTAGTATGGGTCTATCCAGAGTCACAACAAAACTTGTCAGCTTGTAAAGTGACCAAAGAAGAAACAAATTTAACTTCTATATAACTTCAAATTGAAGATAAATCATCAAGTATTGAAAAGAAAATTTACATTTATTAAAAAAAGTTAGAAAATAAGATTAAATATTGATAGTGCAAGAAGAAAAACATGAGTGTTGAGGGCAGAAGTGATCATCTCACAGCCTGAAGACTGTACAGCAGCTGCGCAGTGCTCCTCTTTTGACGGGAAACCTGATAGAAAAGCCTGCCTCTGATAAGGATGTTGGCACAGATAGCAGATAGCACAGAGCTTTTATTTATTCTCTCTTTTTTCTTTGATGGTAAAAGTACCACTAGGATTAGGCAGAGAATCTAACCTAGACAAATGAATTTGTTCTGTCCCACAGATATTTTTTTGTTAATAATGCTATGATATTGACAGCCAATCCTCTATGACACTTATTTCAAGGGAAATGGACAGGCATTTCTGTATATGGCACGTCCTTTATGCCATATACATAAGTATTTATATATATGCATTGCCATATATATCCATAGCCATATAGGCAATGCATATGTATGAATTTATATATTTTATATATAAATTCTTTATAATATATTCATATATATTTCATTTATGCCATATATATAAATATTATATATAGGCATTGCCTATATGACAATTTTTATTCTGAGGTTACGTGAATATAAAATTCTTTATCATCAAGAAAAAAAAAGATGCTGAAGCAATCACATGAATAAAAATGCTTAATTTTTCAGAAGCTTAGAATAGGAAATAAAAATTAAACATTTTGGATATGAAATGACACAGAAGTCATGTAAATTATTAACCTGGATTTAATAGCTAATAATAGGACTTAAAGTAGGACTTTGTAAATTTTTAAATATGGCTTTCATGCTTAGTTCAACAACTTCTTTTTCAGAAGAAGCTGAGTAAATTCCATGTGTTTTTGGCAATGTTCTTCCATAATGTTCTTCATAAAATGATTATTTTAATAGATATACATGCTTCAGTTCCCCACAATCCTCACGCCCTTCCTAATTGTCAAATAAAGTTTCTAATCTGTTGTTCTGGTGACAATTATTGTGCTGCCAGGGGAATTTTCTGGTGACAATATGGGGAGTGATTATGAATCTCTCTGAAAAAGCTGTGGGTTATAGAAAATTAATTTTACATGATGCGTCATGTTTGATTTCGGTTTCCAGAGGCCAAAGAATAAACAATATTTTACAAGCTTTGTGGTGTATTTATTGGCAGGTCCCTACTACATTTAAATAAGCAACGAATTGTCCTTTATAAACTCTAGTGGAGTTATTATTATTATTGTAATTGTGATTTGTATCACAGGAGTACTTTTTTTCTTATGACTACGTACTCTAATTATAAATATTAAAGCACAAACCCTATTCTATCATGCTTGGTAGTTAAAATGCACAATGAAGAGAAGGCTGTCACATAACCAAAGCCATACAAGATATAGAAGGAAAACAGGAAAAGAACTCCTTTCTTAGAGCCAGGGTACTGTAGGCAAAGAAAGTTCTTGGATGCACGAGACAGGGTAGGTTTCAAGTCTGTAAAAATGTCAGCTGTGGATATAGAAAGGATTCATTCATCATACTGTCGAGCGTAACTTAGCTACAGCTTGACAACAATTCCATCAAAGTTTTCAGTGAGAGTTTACGTTCTAAACCAGAAAAAAAATACCCCAAATACTTCTCATATTTTACTTCTAAAAGCACAGGAAACAAAACACTCAAAAAAACCCTGACTTAGAATTGATAACAGAGCAATGTCAGAATCAAAGCAGGCAGTAGCCTTGCATCTTTTACATTTCAGGTATTCCACTGGGATAAGTATTTGTTGAAATATAGAAGTTGTGGTTGGAATTCAGAAAGGCACCTTAGATGTATACGTGAGAGGCCAGTCCTTGGTATAAATCTGAGTACCATCAAAGAACTTCAGAATCTAGCGGCTCACTCCAGCACAAGGGAAGCAACAGATCAGAAATTACGACCTTAGCTCCCTTTGCCATTTATGCTTCCTTTGCACACAGATTCATAGAATCATAGAATCATAGAATCAATCATAGAATCATAGAATCATAGTAGAATCATAGAATCATAGAATCATAGAATCATAGAATCATAGAATCATAGAATCATAGAATCATAGAATCATAGAATCATAGAATCATAGAATCATAGAGTTAGGGTTGGAAAGGACCTCCAGATCGTCGAGCTCCAACCCCCCTGCCATGGGCAGGGACGCCTCTCACTAAACCATGCCATCCAAGGCTATGTCCAACCCCACCTTGAACGCCGCCAGGGACATGTCGAATAAGTGTTGTAAAAGTTCATTTTAGCAACCGAAAGTCCCTGAAGGAATTGGCAGATGAACCAGGCAAGATCAAAAGGGCAAGTCCTTCAGAAATTCTTGGAATAAAGGAATTGGGGGATGAAGATTTGATTTTCCCTGTCTTTCCCAAAGCGTTGCTATCGTACGCAGGGAAACTTTGGAAGGGAAAGCATACTCTCCAGGAGACTATACTGACAGACTGTAAGCATACAGAAAGTTTGTGGCTCCTGCTAATATCTCATGTAAAAGTTACTGCTGCCATTTATGATCCCACTACCTATTTACCATGTCCCCTCACTTAATCCTTGAATACTCAGTCTCAAATTAGCAATACATCTTATAACAACTGTGAGAACACAGGGAATAAAATTTAGCACAAACCAAAAACGTCTGATAGGCTTCTACCCAGATCATTGAGTGTATTTTCTGTGAGGAAAATTCTGTATGAGCTACAAAAGATTGCTTCCAAATGACACAAGGAAGACACATGCAATATCATTTCACTGCCATCAGAGAGCTTTGCAGCAGGAGACCAGTACACTGTAACCCATTGCATTTACCATCCAAAGGTGACCCAAGTAACTGCATTGTTCACCTGTACTACAGGCAGTACAAAGAAGAAAGTCAGAACAAGGTGTCATGTAGGTTCTCTTTTTTTGGGTAGCTCATCCAATGGCCAGCAGAGCTTGAGTGTTCGCTGTGAGAAAGCAGGTTTGAGATTGGTTTCTTTCAAGGTTACGGACATCCCAGGGACACACTCTAAGTAAAGTCAGCTTCATACACCTGCGTTTACTTTAGAGCTGTCTAAGCTTGGCCCATAAATAATGCAAGCGTAGATTTAAAGTTGTGTCAAATTCACACATCAGGAAAATGTGTATAGAATTAATCTTACACAAAAGGTAAGATTGGATTAGAAAATCTTAGGGAAAGGATGTAGGAAAACTCCCTAGAAGTTTTTTTATCATCTATAATGCTAAACTGGTAATATGCAGCATTTGTTAAAAGGGATGTTTTAGTTTGTGGTTAGTTGAGTAAAAGTGAATATAGTAATTCAGCACCAGTGGAAGAAAATCATACATTATTTAAATGATTTTGTATGGCTATGTACAGTGCTTACATTAGTTAAGCCCCAAAAGCCAGCTGAAGACAGGAACAAAACAGCCACTCAATAACACAGCAAGGTAAGCACTTGTGATTGAAATATGTGATCCTATTGAAGTTATCAGCAAACTCAAACTGATTTCCAACAGACTAATTATTAATGTAGCCACAGCCCCCAAATAATTCCTAAAACTCTTTCATATGGAATATTCTTAATATGTACTCAAACTTTCAGATACAATACCTTACACTTCAAAGATGGCCTAGATTAAAAAAAAAAAATGTATCTGAAGCATCTGAAATTAGATTAATATTTGGTTTTGAGAAGAAAAAAAACAACACATTTTTTTTTATCAAGAAACACAAAGCTTTATTGTCAGGATTTAACATTTTATTTGATTTTGGTTTCTATAAATGTAATTAGAATTCTCTCCCACCCCTGACACAACTCCTGACCTGTATACAGCGGAATCTGTTCTTTAGGATCCTAGTCTTTAGTCTGAATTTTTAACTGAAAATAACACTCCAGCTTTTGCTGGCCAGCTGGTAATGACAATAAGGACTTTTTATTCATCTAAGAACACTTCCATTCCAAATTTAAATGTGGTGGTTCAAATCATCCTAAAATAGAGAGATAAGAGATTCAGAATTGGATTAACTCCCAAAGCCATTCACAAAGCAAGTGTCAACAGATAAATGTCACATTCAGGATTCTGACTTTTGCCTACCTCCTGTTCCTCAAACATTTGGTCAGAAGAAATAGAATACAGATTTTCATAATCCTTAAGGGACTTCTCAGCCTTATGGAAAGTGCAATACATTTTAAGCCATTAAGAAGAGTGTTGACTGTGAAATCAGATTGTACCAAGAAATGCGCCTGCTTTGAAAGTTCATACTTTCAAGAAGCTGTTTAAACACATTAATTTCAAATTCTTTCTTTAGATATGTGGTATTCTCTTAATTCTTTATTTATTTTCAAAAAAATCTCTACTGAAAGATAGCTTTGGATGGTCTTGTCTTGGTATTCATTTTCCAGCAGCTTGTAAATTTGATATACACCAGAGAAGGATGAGGATGACCATATTTCACTCTCTGCAGAAAATAACTTCTAAGACTCTTCTCCAGGATTTGTTATACCCTAACAGAGCAATAGAAGTAATTAGACCTATATTTTTTTTCTTTGTGTGGTTTTTTTTTTTTTTTTTTTTTTTTTTTTTTTTTTTTTTTTTTTATTTAAGGTGGTGTTTTGGGAGGGGATTGTGTATTTTTTTTTTTGGGGGGGAGTTTGTTGTTGTTGTTGCTGTTGTTGTTTATTTTTTTCCTCCTTACACTGCAAGGTAGTTTGTAATTACAAAATGATACCCAAAAGGTTTTCTTTCTCAGAAACCCTTTCATTCATCTTCTGCTCATGAATCCAGCATGCCTGTTTCTGGAGAAGGACAAATATCTTATGTAACATTTTAAGCCCACCTTATTGTGGACTGAATGAACTTGATAATGAACAATCACTCTTTCCATGGCAGGGAATAGAAATACTCAACCACCACACATACGCTAGAGAATGTATACAATATATTTATAAATGCTGTTATCAGTAAAAACATGCTCTCAAGCATCCCTTTTCATCACCATGTGGTTTTATGTACAATACTGTCAAAAAATATTTGGTCGGGTTTTTTTCTTTAATATGAGGGCTTTATTAGTGCAGATTTTTAGATGATGCCTAGTGACAGAACTTCAGCTGTCTTCCAGGTGTCTGCTGGAATCCTGATCACAGATATATTTCTATATAAACAATATAAACTCTGTGGCTGGCAAGGGAAGAAGGGGAAGATACTTTAGCTTATAATAACAATTAGAACCTTCTGTTCTCAAATTCCAGTAGTTCCATGCAGAAACAAATGTGATTATTTTATCCAGGAAGTTCTAAAAAGCCACTGGTAAGCCAGAGGGATGTACCTAGGAGAGGATCACTCTATTCTCCCTTTCTATCCTCTTTCTCTCACTTCCCCAGGCCCCTGCTAGTGTTCGTGAATGAAAATTTATGCTGCGGAAGACAGAATATATGGCTCGGCTCAGGAAAGCTCATACTATATTAATATTTTCAGAATGGACACAGATTTTGTTCATAAATATGTGTATTTATGTGTGTGAACAGCATCAGTGTTGTTACTATTTTGTGTACTTACAATTATGTAGGTTAAAAAAGCAGTAAATTCTATTAAACCATTTGGCGCTTAATTTGTCGCTCTCCTATTCATGGAGAAATGCTTCAAAAATGTATAATAATTAAGTCTTAAATGTGTCTGCAAGGCAGGTAAGTATGAGTTTCTTACTTGGGTTCCAAGACACGAGAAATATAATTTTCTATCTGATCTAATAAATAGTAGATGACTCGATAAAAAAGCTCTTTTATCATGTTTCAATAGCACTCTAAAAATATGTATATATTTTTCACCTGTTTCTTAGTAGGTGTTTGTTGAAATAGCCATGATTTTTAGGTCATTTTACTTTACATTTACATCATCTATATAAAAAATGCATTTATAGAGTTTCATAATAATGAAATGATTTCCCACAGCAAAATATAACCTATGCATGAGGATACAGGCAGTTACAGAGCCTAACTTCATGAACCTAGGAACCTTTCCTCAGCCTCACCTCACCAGGATCACTGGACTTCTTTCCCTGTAGCTTAACTAATAATTTAAAAATTAAGATGTTATCCATTAACATTCGTCCTGCGTACATATCACGTCTGCATTGCCTTTGAAGCATATGTGTTGAGAGTTGATGCATCCAGCATAAATACAACAAACAAAGAAAAGAAAAAAAAAGTAAAGCAGTGACAACAATCAGGTAAATTTAAGAAGCTGAATATCTTACCTTTTTTTCTCCCATTGTTCTTGTGCTTGTAAGTGGTGTGGGGGGGGCTCACTCATGTCTTTGTGTGTTTTTTTCTTTACTCAAAATGTACCTTTTATTTCCCATAATTGTAATAAAAAACAAGTTTCAGTCTGCCATTCAGATATTCTGAGTGCACACATATTAAATACCTGTTCATGCAGTGTTTCACCCTTTTTCATTTGCTTGCCAAACAGTGATTTGATTTATAACTGTATCAGTGCATCATTTTCTTGAACTGTAAAAGTCATTGTACTGTTCTGTTAATTATCTTCTCAAGAATCAGCAGTACATTATTTGCAACATTATTAGCTTCATCAAATGCTTACTTTGTGAAGAAGGACAAAAAAAGGATGCATGCAGGAAACAAAAGATGATCTAATATGGCTGTGATCTCTAACACTAAGCACCTGGTATGAACTGTTAGGAAAGTGAAAGGAAAAAAATACAAAGCCTTACAGCTCAGGTGCTTTTAACTGATTTACACCAGTTATGAGTATATCCACTGAAGTCATCCTGAAGCCAGTAAACTTGGAGTGTAAGTTTGGTTAGGAAATGTTCCAGTTCTTGTTTGTGTCTGCAGGCATTTCTGGGACCTCAATATCTGTGAAAGCTATTGTTAGATAATTAGCAACAAATGCAGGCACATTTTCTTCGTTTACTGTAACACCTTCTTTTCACATGACTTTCACACTTACAAGGACATACAACTGACAACTGAGCTTTAGAAATCATCTTCTAATTTAGAGAAAAAAACCCTGCAACACAATCAGAGTAAACTGGTGGTGTAATCTGGTTAACATAAACCAAGGATCTTGGGGTGCATCCAAGGGTATATTTATGACTATATTTTATTGGATCTATTTTGTGTTCTTTTTTCCTATGTGGTGCTTAGAATTTTCACCCCATTGCTAGAAAGCAATAGCATGCCTCACCAGATCTACTCAAATGTGAATCTAGTTTACTTTATATCTTGGATTTGCGCCTATGATTGACATAGTAATTAAAGTTTCCTGCCAAAAAGGTGCTGAAAGCAGCTTTAGGGCCAGATAAAAGAGGTGTAATTAGAAAAGAAGCACAAAGCTTGTGTTTCCATATCCTGGGTAGCTGTTCCCTGAAATTGTGTGAGCACACAAACTGTGGGACAAGTTCTGACACAAAAAAACTAATCACAAGGGGGGAAAAATACAGCTATCAAGAGCTTGCTCTTTTCAGCTTGGTTAACAGTGGAGAAAGTTTTAGCCCCTACTTTTCTTTTCCAGTTGAGAATCACCTTTTCTCTTAAGTTCCATTATCTAGCCACAATCTGTGATGGCCTAAAACAGCTACAGCACACCTGGAATGGTTGGAGCCCTGTTGCAGCTGAGAGAAAATAGATGTTGAAAACTCACAGTTTTTCTAGCCCTCACAGTAAAGGGGAATTGTGGATTTTAATGTTCTAATATTTCTAGAAGGTGCCACTGCATGAGGACATTATTTTCCTGAGTTCAAATGCGATGAGCAATATTAAACTGTAAATTCTGCAAAACAAACCCCAAACCCTACAGAGATCATCTTTTACCATTGTTTATGCATAATACTGAAAGCAACCATATCCCCATAGATAGCTACAGTTTCCAAGTTTTGTGAAAATAAAACCAGTAAAAGAACAGTGAAGACTGTCCCACATTTCAAGATAGGATTCATGAGGACTTTATATATAAAAATACTATGACTAAAGCAGATTAAAGATACTTCAGTTCAGGGTTGGGCTAAAAATGGCAGGTTCTAGTGTGAAGCCCAGTAAGTTTTTATTCTTACCATATGCTCTCTAAAACTGTAAGCCAATTTTCTTTGCCATTCCATAAAATAGTAGTTTATTGGACATCTTCAGTACTAGTTGGCACTTTTTATGAATCTCTAAGTCTTCACAGAGGGCTTATTTCAGGCTTAGTAACCGTCTGTCCTGGGTCCTGTCACTAGTTGTAGTTCAATCTCCCAACCTTGCTACTCACTTGATTCTTGTTAAGCAAATATAGTGCTTGCTGCATTTGTGTTTTTTGTCATTGCTGTTTTGGACTTTTTTTTTTGTTTGTTTGTTTTGTTTTGTTTGTTTTGTTTTGTTTTTTAATCCCTGGAGAGTCTTCCAGTAACTAACCTCAGCTTCTGTTTTACTATTACCTACCCAAGTGTACCTTTCCCATTTTCTTCAGTATCTTTCACAACCAACCCACCCTATTTCTTGGTTATACTACTTCCTGCTCAGAGTTAAAGATGAGCCTATTAGTCTTGAGAGGACAACATTAATTGGAAACAGAGTGTAAACCTAAGAGTCTTCCACATAAACCACAAAAAACACCCAAACCAACAAACAGCCAGACAGACATTTTCCTAATCAATTATCGCAGACATTCCCAGTTCCAATTACATGGAAAGGCATAGGGATTTTGGACATAGCTGAAAGATAACTATGTGGCGGATGTTATCTTCTAAAGCCTATAACCCTGCCTGTTATTTTCTTTTAGGTTTGTAGAGAGCAAACATTAACGAAAAAGGCTGTGTACAGGGTTCAAATACGTGATTGCTGTCAACTGACTAACCCAAAATGATTAAGTCAGTTGTAGATGCCTCCAGCTTATCCAGGACCAAAAGACCCATCAGTTTCCTTTTCTTTCAAAGAACTACAGGTTTACCTGGCTTACACTAAGACATCTTTCTAGTCCAGAATCTTTTAGAAAGCAGTTTATTTGTGGTTCTCCCATATTTTCTCTTTCACTGGAACTGGAAGTTTCCTGATAGGTGGGCCTCATAGTGTGATTACTTAGAGTTGCCCAGAAGCCCCATGTTCATTAGTAGGGTTTCTTGCTGCTCAAAGCCCTGGCTGCCAGCAGTTCCAGTAGACTGTGACATCCAATTCTTTGCACTCTGCAACTTATATTGCAACAGCAGTTAGAGAGCATCTGCTCTGGTGCAAGAAAGAACAGTTTGTGTCCTAAATAAGACTATTTCTGGATTTCATAGTTTCTCAGGGTCTAGAAAACAAGCATCCCTCCTATCTCCAATTCGCTCCATAAATGGCAGTGTTTTACATTTGCATCTTTCTCTCCATAATAGACACACTCTTTTGAGGCCATTACTCCAAAAAAGTAAAAATTAAGCTACATATGACAGTAACTAAACATTCAACATGGGCAGTGCAAAGACCTTACTGCAATGAGACCCCAGGCTTTCCCTGCTTCAAATGTGTCAGTTTTTCAGAGAGGAATGGAAAGGTCCTTTGTTTTGCTGATTCTCGGATTGTATCTGTTATTGATTTTTCTTCACTGCTGATAACACAAATGCTCCTCCTGCTTCATCTGCTTCTTTGTTTCCAAAGGACCCTGCAAATGACACGGGTGATGTGCTCCAACAGAGATTAGATCACTTGCTTGCTCATTTGTTATCACTTTTGGCTTCTAAGTTATTTTTGCAATTTACACATTCAGCAGCTAATGTGCTTACCTCAGACAGCCAGACACACTGTAATTTCTCCCTTGCTCCAATGTCACAGCCCTGTAAGCTAAAGGCAATTTCATCCCCTTTCTACTTTTCCTCCATAAATATGATAATGAAACCCTACACAAGTGCCTAGTACTTTTTTGTGAAATATTTCTTCAGTGACCAAACACCACAATGCTAACATATGTTAAAAATGATTATAAAAGCCGTATTATTAGTTTCTATTCTGTTTCGATTCTCTTAAACTAGCATTCTCTGAGCACTCTTCAAATACAGCTTAATGTAACTATCACACTAGGATCCAAATTTCAAACCATTGAGCTTTGTTGTCTTTCCTTTGACAGGACTGTTGCTGTTTTTGTTAAGAGTATACCCATGTCTGAAATTTACACAATAAACCAGAAGCCATGCAGGTGGCTGGCACCTAAAAACTCTCCAAACATTAGCATGCTCTTTGTTACCACTCAGTTTTCCAGGAAGAACTAATCAAGACCTAATTCTCCTGTAGAATGGACAGCCACTTTTTTGTTAATGAAAGCATGTGGGCGACAGGAAAAAACAGCTCTAGAAATAGCACCTCTACTTTAGCTCCCCTCTGAAGCACATGGGAAACTGGCATTTCTCACAGTGATCATGAGGATCCAGAAGGATGATAACACATTGCTGTAGCTGGGGTTCATTCCTACAGTACTCCTCTTCCTACCCATGCTGACAAAGTACTTTCAGCTGTGACAAAGAACTAAAGCAGATGAAATGAGATCATAGCTTAAGAAGTCTATTGTGCAAAGGGACTTTTCTGTTTTGATGTTTAAACTTCTAATTACAATGAAGTTCACCACAATAAACTGGCCTGATGTCTCCTTATAAAAACACTTACCTCTGCTTTTATTTGCCTATGTCCTGGTGAGACTGCCAGATGACCCAAATCACTGGCATGAGCCAGGTGAAGGAAGCTAAATTTACCTTATGGATTCAGACTTGCCCTTTCCCATATTATTAACATGAAGTTGCAAATGACAGTTAAAACATCTATCTAAAAAGGCTTTTGGATGTCATATGAGTAAATATAAAGTGTCGATAAACTACAATGAATGAGAGGGTGGCCTCACATTAAATATATCTGTGGCACAAGAAGAGTTACAGCACAGTGATTAATTCAATCACCAAGACAAGCCTTGCAAAACCTGGCTTATAGCTTCTGCTGCAATGCAGTTGAAGGAAATGGAAAAGAGAGCATACGTCTTATTGTTCATACCTGAGACTTCCTAAAAGAAACAAAATAATCTCAAGCAGAGCTGTGGCAGAGAATCAGTCTAATAAGATGTCCTATTACTCATATATACAGTTACTCAGTGAAATTAGAGCAAATTTCTTTTTTGCTTTTTTTTTGAATCAACTTCTAATACCATGTTCTAAGCCAGTCTTATTTCTGCTGTGAGATGGGCTTACTGAAGGCTTCAGAGGAGGAATGTATAAGATATTAGAAAAAATGCTTTGGTTTTCAGTTACACTTTTAACTCTGCAAGGTACCTAGGAAGATCAAAATAATGGTTCTGCATACTTCCTTGCTTTATTATTGTCAGTTAACCAGGCATCAGAGAAAGAATTTGTGTATCCAGTACCCTGAGTTTTACCATGGTGACTACAGATTTTTCAGAAGAATAAGCCTTGATTCATAGCAACATAAACCAGAAAATAATTAGGTTAAAAAGGTAGATAACAATTTCAGAAGGTGATGTTTAGGTACGCATAGACTGAAATTTATTTTCACAAAATCAAGAAACATGGCTATGGATTAAAATGTTAGTACAAATTAATAAAATTTTTAAGATGAAAAAAGGTCAGGATTCAATATCATGCTCATTTTTGCTCAGAGAAGCTCTTCTGAGAACAGTCCCAGAGGATTAAACTGGAGCATAACAGTGTTGGATGGTAGCAGTGCTTCAAGGGCATGTGTTTTGGCTTTACATAACCTGTCAAATTCTGCATGCTTCAGGCCCCACTGCTACTCTTCCCCACTGTTCTCACCATCCTTTGTAAACCAAGGAGCTGTTCCGGAAGTATTTAGAAATGCCAGTTTAAATAGGAAGGAGGGAAATAAGGGCAGTTCACTGTAAAAAATTATAAATGGGTTACAGTAAGTGCTGTGCATCTCCAATGTCAGTGAAAGATACTAGATAGAGAGAACTACATTGAATTATATCTACTAAAACTTTCAAGAAATACTATGGTAGTAAAGATGTGAAAGTGGGCATTTGCCTCATTTTGCTTTTTTGTTACTCATGAAGTTATGTTTTATTCAGTTTTGGGGGGTGAGGGATAGGAAAAGGAGTTTAATTTTGACAGCGGCAAATTTCATGATCACCACATGTTGCTGTGCTGTGTAATATCACAATAAAATTACATTCAGCATTAATTTTGTTTAAGCCCTGGTGTCTAGTCCAGTTTCAGAAACTGTAATGTGCAGCAATGCATTGACCCATATAACACCTGTAGACTTGTAGAAGCTTGTGCAGAAAAACAGTTAAATAGCTGTTTTAGCTATTCAGTGTTGCTGAATATTAGTAAAACCTTATTCGCTTTTAAAAAGAACTATTTTACAAAAAGAAAGAACTGGTTTTACTATTCCAACAAATTGCACACAAACTTTTTATGGCTGTTGCCTTAATATCCACCTGCAATTTGCGTTATTCTATTCAAAGCCAATAGATTGCTGTTAAAAAATTTCTACTAGTGTGGAACAATGGGTCTGAACATTATGACCCATTGCTTGGTAGGTCCAGAGCTTTGTAGAATTCAGCTTCCTATGAATATGTGGCCTTTACTGCCATCAAAACCCTTCAAAATACTGATCTTCAGCTCTCACCTTGTGCTGATACCCTCACTTCACTGTGAGATGTACTTATCTTTTGCTTTTTATGGTACTTTCATTCTATGCTGTTGTTTCTTCTGACTGTTCTTTGTAAACCAAACAATGGCTCAGATGTTTTCTTGAATACCTCTAGTTCCTTTTACCTTGCTGTCTTGAGTTTCTTGCCTGCAGATATCTCATTTCTGTCACTAACAGTAACTTGTAGTTTGTCTCTGCATGATGTGACTTGAATATTTAGAGCCACATAAGCTTATCTCTGTACATGGGCCTTTGGTACTTGCATCCTTTGGTTTAGTGGGTTTCAGATTTTTCAACCAAATTTAGTGAGGAATTTACCATTTTCTTGCCTCTGGAGTGCAGCTAAATGTGGGTTGTCTAACATATCTATCCTTGTCCTGGATGCTCTTTAATCCCTGGAGGAGCACATGGAAACATTCAGTGTTAGATCATTGCTAATGTTTCAGTTCTGTATGTGGATTGTTAGACTGATGATTCTTTTCAACTTCTGTTACCTGTCAATACTGAATTTCCTAGCTTCAGAGTATTTAGTCAATGGCCAATATTTCCATCATTGTATGGTTTGAAGTTGCTGTGATTTTGGGGAAAGAGTGGGTCACAATTCTCGTCAGCACTGTCAAGTAAACTCCATATACAGTAAGATGTACGTGGCAGGATTTAGTTGCTAAATTTTGGTGTCTACAACCATTTTAGACTTCATGATATTTCAGAGGAATAGAACTAGATAGAATCATAGACTCATAGAATACTTAGAGTTGGAAAGGACCTTAAGATCACAGAGTTCCAGCCCCTCTGCCATGGGCAGGGACACCTCACACTAAATCATGCTTCCCAAGGCTCTGTCTAACCCGGCCTTGAACACCACCAGTGATGGAGCATTCACAACTTCCCTGGACAACCCATTCCAGTGCCTCACCACCCTGAAAGTAAAAAATTTCTTCCTCATATCCAATCTAAACTTCCCCTGTTTAAGTTTGAACATGTTACCCCTTGTCCTCTCACTACAATCCCTAATGAAGAATCCCTCCCCAGCATCCCCATAGGCCCCCTTCAGATGCTGGAGGGCTGCTATGAGGTCTCCACACAGCCTTCCCTTCTGCAGGCTGAACAGCCCCAACTTTCTCAGCCTACCTTCATACGGGAGGTGCTCCAGTCCCCTGATCATCCTCGTGGCCCTCCTCTGCACTTGTTCCAACAGTTCCATGTCCTTTTTATGTTGAGGACACCAGAACTGCACACAATACTCCAAGTGAGGTCTTGTGAGAACAGAGTAGAGGGGCAAGATCACCTCTTTTGACCTGCTGGTCGCGCTCCTTTTGATGCAGCCCAGGATATGGTTGGCTTCCTGGGCTGCAAGCGCACACTGAAGCCAGCTCATGAAAATTTTCTCATCGAACAACACCCTCAAGTCCTTCTCTGCAGGGCTGCTCTGAATCTCTTCCCTACCCAACCTGTAGCTGTACTTGGGATTGTTCCGACCCTATTCTATGATTCTATGACTTTATAAGTACAGTACCCTGTGAAACTGGAGCACATCCCATATGAAGATAGGCTGAGAAAGTTGGGGCTGTTCAGCCTGGAGAAGAGAAGGCTGTGTGGAGACCTCATAGCAGCTTTCCAATACCTGAATGGGGCCTATAAGGATGCTGGGCAGCGACTCTTCGTTAGGGACTGTAGTGTGAGGACAAGGGGCAACGGGGTCAAACTTAAACAGGGGAGGTTTAGATTGGATATGAGGAAGAAAATCTTCACTGTAAGGGTGGTGAGGCCCTGGAATGGGTTGCCAGGGAAGTTGTGAATGCTTCATCCCTGGTGGCGTTCAAGGTGGTGTTGGACATAGCCTTGGATGGCATGGTTTAGTGTGAGGGGTCCCTGCCCATGACAGGGCGCTTGGTACTAGATGATCTTAAGGTCCTTTCCAACCCTAACTATTCTATGATTCTATGATTCTAAATGCAGTGCTTATATCACGCTTTCAATAAATTTCAAGCAGTGAATGTTAAAATTTTCCACAGGTGGTATAATTATATACAGATGCATGTTTTAAGCAAATTTATGAGAACTATTCTAAACTCTTCTGTGTCATGGTGATAAGTAATATATATGCCGTTTTATTCTACTGGTATGTTTTTTCCTGTAAAACATTTGTTAAATCTTCCATTCCTGTTTAACATGTTTATATGTAATTTAATAGGAATATAAACTATACAATCCTAACAAGCAGTAGCATTCCAAAAAAGTATACAATAAGCAGGTTTTGAAAGTCAGTATAATTCTATTATTTAATTAGGTAAAAAAATTGCAATGCCATCTTATTACTTTTTAAAAAAAATTGGTTTCATAGCTGGCAATATTTTGTTATATTTAAGCTCTGTTAATGTGTTATGTTCTCTTAAAAATGATAAATTTCCTATATATTCTATTTTATTTTTCTTAATGCAATGAAAACTGGATTTTGACTTTGTAAGATGATAAACTAGTTCACAGTGACAAAGTACTAATTACAGTTTCAAAATTTAGCACATGTAAACAGTCAGCTGCTTGTTGGGCAATTATGTCAAAAATCAAGCCAGCTGATGATGAATTTCAAACTGATAAACCTAGGCTGTTACCAAATTAGAATATTTTATAATGAATAGTTTGAAAGCTCTAGTCTAAGTTCATTGCTGCTGTGCTAGAAGCTATAAAGATGTCACTAAAAGAATGGCTAAACTTTACAGGATTCCCTCTTTAGTCTACTGTGAAACACAGTAGTTGGATAAGAATTTTTAGAGAGGTGTTTAGAAGTCATGTGCACTTTTCAATGAACACATGGCTGAAATAGTAGCCATTAAATCATTGTAAGTTACCGGCTGAAACCTAGATCAAGGTAAATGAAGATTTAAATCAATCTAAACTCTTGTCTTTAATTCTACTTCTCTGACAAACACAGCAAAGGTGAGGTGGAGCATCAAGTTCAGTTACCCAATGGATGTGCTCAAACTAGTAAATTGAAGCTACTTCCTTCTGCAGTGGCCTCTTCCAATCCACTCCAGTCCACTCCAGTCCACTGCAATCTACTCCACTCACTGTAAGACCATTAGACACCTAATTTAGATACCACAGTAAATCACCACAAAAACAACTTCTTTTCACAGGAAGGAAAGGTGCCAGCACTCAATGCAATGATCCAGGCACTTACTCGGCTGTCTTTCTGGGCAGCTTACTTTTGCCTGTATAAAAAGTTAAGGTAAGATTCCATATTGGAAGCAAAGACCCATGTGCTTTTTGTAACAGATCTCTGCAGCAAGATAATGGACCTGGGGACAGTTACTTTTTTCAGGATATTTTTTGAAAAAGTCTTTTCAACTCAAAAGTGCATGCCTGTGCAATGTGATTGTCTCAGTTGTGCTATTTATTTTGTTCAAAATAATCAAGTTCCAAAGTTTTCTGTGAGCATCATTTTTAATATAATGGTAATATTTAAAACAAGTTGTTTGATATAATTTGACAAATGTCTTTTGTTTCGTTAATGGCTATCTGCCAGGAAATGTGAATACTATAATGTTTTTTCTTGTTACATGTATCTAAGAATTCCAATTCAATCATCAGGATTTTCCTAATTTTTAAAGTTATGAATGACATTACATGAATAGAAAAAGATTATTGACTTTTGCTTTTTTATTAAGCTATTGTATTCATATATTGCAAAATATATTAAAATTAAAGTAAAAAATGAAAAAGCCCTGAAGAGGTAGTTTGCTATTTTTGTCAAAGCAGATCACATTTTTTCAAGCCTCTTGTGGCTCAGAAAACAATACTGGGAATTAAGTGGAGAATAAAAAGAAGTCTTTCTAAGCTAGTTTCAAACCATATAAGTTAGAAAACATTAGTATCTCACCATATACCACTTCCGTTTCGTATAAGCCAAATGATTTTGGCACTATTTTTGTGAACTTTTCAGTCCTCCTGGGAACTGGTCCTCTCATGTGGAATTTCCTACTTAGTAAGCTTAAAAAATGTTGGCTTCATAACCTTTCTAAAAATCACTTTCCCTTTTTTTGCAGTTTTACCTCACTCTAATTCTTACATGTGCATATACGTATGTATATATATATGCAAAAGCAGAATGTAAGGGATGGTGGGATGTTAATTTCTCCTAGTTTTTTTTCAGTGTTTTACCAGAGATATATTGCAAGGAGACAGAGGGTCTGACCACGAGCTGGTCCTCATGCAAAGAAAAATTGCATTGTGAATACCAGTAAATTGCTCTGAATCTGAATGTCACTGTCTTGTTCTGGAAAGTGTGCTGTTTCCTACTACTTCAAAATACCGCATTTTTAAGCTGCAAGCTATGAGGTTAAATGAAGATTTGATTCACACTGTCCTTTTGCAGCTTTGTATGTGATGTCAGCTGCATTCAATGATACTTTATTAATAGTTGGCTGATGACACCAAGCTGTGTGGTTCGGTTGATAACACTGGAGGGAAGGAATGATATCCAGAGGGACCTAGACATGCTTGTAAGTTGGGCTGATACCAGCCTTATGAAGTTTAACCATGCCAAGTGCAAGGTCCTACACCTGGGTAGGAGCAATCCCAGGCACAGCTACTGGTTGGGCAGAGAAGAGATTCAGAGCAGCCCGGCAGAAAAGGACTTGGGGGTGTTGGTTGACAAGAAAATGAACATAAGCTGGCTTCAGTGTGCACTCGCAGCCCAAAAAGCCAACCGTATCCTGGGTTGCATCAAAAGGAGTGTTACCAGCAGGTCGAAGGAGGTGATCCTGCCCCTCTACTCTGCTCTCGTGAGACCTCACTTGGAGTATTGTGTGCAGTTCTCAACATAAAAAGGACATGGAACTGTTGGAACAAGTCCAAAGGAGGGCCATGAGGGCAATCAGGGGACTGGAGCACCTCCCGTATGAAGATAGGATGAGAAAATTTGGGCTGTTAAGCCCGGAGAAGAGAAGGCTGCGTGGAGACCTCATAGCAGCCTTCCAATACCTGGAGGGGGCCTATAGGGATGCTGGGGAGGGACTCTTCATTAGGGACTGTAGTGAGAGGACAAGGGGTAACATGTTCAAACTTAAACAGGGGAAGTTTAGATTGGATCTGAGGAAGAAATTCTTAACTGTGAGGGTGGTGAAGCACTGGAATGGGTTGCCCAGGGAAGTTGTGAATGCTCCATCACTGGTGGTGTTCAAAGCCAGGTTAGACAGAGCCTTGGGTGACATGATTTAGTGTGAGGTGTCCCTGCCCATGGCATGGGGGTTGGAACTTGATGATCTTAAGGTCCTTTCCAACCCTAAGTATTCTATGATTCTATGATTCTGTAATATAACAAGATATACAGAAGCGTTGCTGAAGTGTAAAAGAGACAGACTGTTCAGGTATCTCTTTCAGGGAGACAGCATCTTCCCACATAGTGTCTGAGGCTTTATGTTGCATGTCTGTCTATCATAACTATCAATTTCTGCTCCTGTGACAGGTTTTGGAAAATGAAAAACAAACCCCCTAAGTGTATATCAGATGTGCAGCTATAAGGAGGTTTGCTCAGAAAGATGACACGTCCACCTCTAAACCACTGAAACTTTATGTTATACTTCATATCAAGCATAGAATTTCTAAGACAAAGCACAGAGCTGGTGTAGTGCAAAAAGAATGGTAAAAGAAGCCTTTAAAAAAATCTGGATTAAAGTTTTAAAATGAGAAACATCTGTTATCTATTTTTTAGTTAGCATTTATATCAACTTACCCAAATGTTTTGCTCCCTTTTAGATATATTTAAACACTGAGTATCGAGGGGGTCATGGAAGGACATGGTGATTTGGGACATTCTTATGATATATATATATGTGCACACATACACAAAATTTTTTTTTTTTTTTTTTTTTTTTTTTTTTTTAAAGGGCTGCATTTTCCCCTTGGCTTACATGCAACTTCAGTATTTGCAGATGTAACTATTATAGACACCATTTACAATTCTTATGCTGGTTCTGAAGCTCAATTCCAGATTGTGCCAATAAACACAAGTGCAAAACTGGATCCTCTGCTTCGCTGCTCTTAAACAAAAAATAGTGTGATTGAGACTTGTTGTTCTGAATTTTATCCAACATATGCAAGGTGGAATCTCTCTCAATAGATATAAAATATGGTAATTTAACTTTAAATGCTCTTCTTATATACTTTTAGTTAGTTAACTTTTCAAATGCTTAATGCGAAATGTCAAAGAGAAAGCTTTAAATTTTCTTTCAGCCTGACACTTCAGCTTTTTTCCACTTTTGTTCCTTTAAAAAGAAAGAAAAAAGTCCTTCTAACATTTACATTTGAACTTTTTGGATCTGTTTTCTTTTTCTGCATCTCAGTTAGGTGGTTTGTCCTGACTGTGACAGCTTTGTAGCACATTTCTAAAATATTACCACAATAATTCTACACCATTATGCCTAATGTTACAGCAACATCCTGCAGTTTTGCACTCTGAATATGAGAGGACTCCAGGTTTATTTCCTTTAATGACTAGATAATGAGTCTGGGCTACACAGATCAAAGTGAACTGCTAAGAGAGAGGCTTTTATGAGCCAAAACTAATAACAAGCTCCAGCTTGAGAAGAGGGATCTATTCACTTTAGTGCAGTGAGAGTGGGGATAAGTGTTGGGAAGAGAAAAAGATGTTCCCCACCAAAATTTAAAATAATGTAGGCCAAACACTACATCTTTGACTGTCCACCATTTGGCAGCCCTTTGAACTTTGTAATAAATTACTTTTTTATTAAAGTAGTCAGAAACTCACACTGTTCACAGTGGTTTTATGGAGTTGGATCATCATTTGGAGACTTATGTCAGCCAAATTATCTCTCTGCATGCTGACAGAGATTATTTTTCACCCATAAATGGAGAACCTCCTACTGGAACAGTTATATAGTGGTAAAATAAGCATACTACTTCAGAGAATGATTCCTTTCTATTAATGGAAAAGAGAATGATATAATATTAAATGAGATTTCAGGGATCTTTCAAGGCAAATATGCCCTTCCGGACAGCATGAAAAGAAGACTGAGAACAGAATATTACATACTTGTTCACCTATACATCATTAACCATAATGTCCTAGATCCATCCATTGTGCATGGGACCACAACTCAAATTTCAGCTACTTGATGTTCCTCTCAATGAAGTCAAATGAATCAGGCAACTCTGGAGAAACAATGGGAGTGTGAAATTTATATAATCTGTTCCCATCTTTTTGTCTTTGTACTTTCAGTGGAAGTGGAACAGAGGAAAAATAATATAAAACCTCACTGAGTTCACACCAGACTTTTCTGCTTATGCAGTTGAAGTTTTTTGTGTTTGAGATTTCATACTGATAAGAACTTCCATGCTTTAAGCAGCTCCATAAGTGGATGCAAACAAGGATTGCACTAAAGTTCCTATGGCAGTCCATGCTGCACATGCATCCAGCAGTTGAGTAAATGTTTAAAGTCACCATTTGGAATGACCATAATTTGTATTCCAAATTTTTTGTGGTAGGGGAATTTACAGCTGTGTATTTGTGCTAGATTCATAAGCCCTTCATTTTTTCTTCTTTCTAACTATTTTTGCACTATCCAGGGAATAATAAACAAACAAATAAGTGGCATATTAATTTCCAATTCTCCAGAAATATTAAGTTCACATAAATTAAGAAATACAGAAAATAATTTATGACTTGCAAAGTACTTGCAAATTCAAAGAAATAATAGGAGCAATGCAAAAATTATGAATGAGAAATTTATTAAAATATGTTTTTTGAATGAATATGTTTTCTGTTTTCTCTTTCCCAAATTAATATGAAATTAAGCATTCAGGTGGATGAAATATAAGGAGATTGGTTCAAATATTCCTGTGTCTACTTTGCAACAACAGGTAAGAGGGATGAACAGTATTCTTCTTCTTCTGTGTAATTTTTTACAATTTTTTGTTAATCTTTTAAATATTTTTATCCATTTGTTCATATAATCTAAACAGGAAAACCCTTCTCTCCTTCTGCATTTTAATTTTACTCTCCTTTATAGTGTCCAATAAGCTTTAGAAAAATAAATTATTAATATATCAAAACATAAAATACAGATTAATGGAAGTGTCAGATAGTACAGGCCAGTGATATTTTATACGATGCATTTGAAAATTAAAATTCGATCACAATTCCAATTCTCAGGATGAAAGTTGTAGTTCGAACAAGAATTGATATAAAATCTATTCTGCATGGTACAGATTGTCATGGAAAAAAGAAATCGTGAAAACTTAATTTTTGGTCCTCTCTCAAGATAGCAAGCTCACAGTCATTTCTGGATGAGATTAAATAAAGGTGCTCCTTAGCTTTTATTTGTAGCACTGATCTGCCACTGTCTCTTTTTCCAAGCAGTTTTTAGGGTAGGCACATTTGTTATTTAAGGAAAATCCACAAGGAACATTTTTATAGCACCAGAATAGAAATAATACCATAGCAATAAAGATCAAAGATTGATGCAATTGTGAGTAGAAGTAATAGCTGCCTGTGTGGCTGTTATCTCCTCAAGAGAATTCTTTAGAATGGCTTTCGTTTTATAAAATGTGTTTGTTTCAGTGGTATAGTATACGCATAGGAAACTGTACTCTAGTGTTTCTTTTTGTTTGGTTGTTTTTTTCTGCCCAAAGGAAACAAAAAAATCGCCTCATTTAAAATTGGTGTGACTGGTTTCATGAACTTTGAGACTGCTCTGAACTTCAAAGAAATAAAAAATCACACATAAGCCGTTGGTATGTGTATGTAGTTTAAAGGTATTTTGCCTGTCTAATCTGGTTTTTAAACCAGTAGATGCCAGTAGGTCTGATGTTGTTCAGGGAGGTTAATCCTTTTCATATAGAACAGTCGGGGAATACATTAGTGTCACGTATTACCTTCTGGCCAGTGCTGTTCAGGCACTCTGCCTCTTTTCTGGAGGCATGAAGTCAGAGATGAAGCTGAAGCAATTTACATCAATTGATGTAAATGACAATGACAAAAAGACTGTATTGAAGTTGTGGAAGATTTTAGTCCATACATGACATAAGTTTGTGTCTGTGTGTATGTATATGTATATCTCTCTATATAGAGATTAACATGGTAGACATATTTGTATATGGTGAAAACCTGATACCTGAGGGAATGCGGAGCACTCCCTTGTTTTGTGAACATGACTTGATCTAATTTCAATCAAGACACTTTGCTATTGGCTTAATATCCATAAGGATGACATATATAATTTGTCAGCAGTTATAAAAAATATGTCAAAAAGGTGACTGAGTGTGGGGGACTACATGACTGAGGGCATGAAGTTAGAACTTAGCCTTGAAGAAATTCTTTACTGTGAGGGTGGTGAGGCCCTGGAATGGGTTGCCCAGGGAGGTTGTGGATGCTTCATCCCTGGCGGCGTTCAAGGTGGGGTTGGACATAGCCTTGGATGGCATGGTTTAGTGGGAGGTGTCCCTGCCCATGGCAGGGGGGTTAGAACTCGATGATCTTGAGGTCCTTTCCAACCCTAACTATTCTATGATTCTATGATTCTATATCCAGATGAGAAAGCAGAAGGCATCTGGATGAGAAAGTAGAAGGCACCCGGAGGAGCGAGCAAATCAAAGGGAGTGACTAACTGCAGAACAAGAGCTTGGCAAGATAACAGATTTTAGTAATGCAACAAACGGTCATCCAATAATGTGCTGTTGCTAACTGATGTAACCAATGGCTAAAAGATGCATGTATGTTAAAAACTGTATATAAGTAAGGGTTTGTGATAGTAAAAGGAGAACTTCTACTTAATCACCAAAGAAGCATGTCACATGTCGTTTCTCCGTCTCAACCGCAACATCTGGTGACCCCAACATGATTGCTCAGAGTGTGATCGGACTGGAACTTTAACTTAAGAGAGAAGAAGAAAAAGGAATGGAAGAGGATAGCCATGGAGACGGAGCCCAGCGTAGCATTGAGAGCACTGGGGTTCTGTGTGGCTGGCCTGATTTAAGACACCTGGATAGGTGAGCTGCTGGGGACATGGGAGCCTCTTTAAAGATTAATCGGTCATATTGACCATGTGGACAATGATGTTACAAAAGTGGGGGGTGGATGTAGACGAACTACTCCTCCGAAAAATGCTATTATGGAGCAAGAGACAACGGTATGAGGCAACTTGCTGCTGCGCCCTGTAGTATACATACGGCTAATGTAAATCTGTATGCTCTTTACCATAATAGCGATTTATTACTGGATGAAGCAGGTGAAACTCTGCATTGACAACAAGGTGCAAGGACTGAGGTTGGCCAAATGCCTCCTACCACAGTCGAGGGCAAGACTGGGTTGGCCTCTGTGTTTGCCACCAAAAAGAACCTTTAGCTCCGCTGTTGGCTGCAACCCGGAAGGCATTGAGCGGTGGAGACACATGCCATGCCAGACCTTGATGTGAGAGATGGCCTCCCCTGTTATCAGAGAGCCATCCAGTGGAAGAGCCAACGGTGTTTACAGATGTCTCAGGGAAAACCAGAAAAGCTGGTATTATGTGAAAAGAAAACTTTCACTGGCAGCACCGAATAGAGTATCAAGAAGGATCGCCCCAAGTAGCAGAGGTTAGAGCAATAGCGATGTTATTTCAACGTTTTCCTGGTCTGGTTAACATTGTTACTGACTCTGCTTATGTAGCCGGCTTGGTACAGCGGTTAGACAAAGCAGTTCTGGGACAAGTGTCCAATGAAAAATTGTTTGGGATCCTAAAATTAGTATGGCTAACAATACAAAAACGGAGACATCACTATTATTTTATGCATGTTAAGAGTCACACCACCCTCCTGGGTTTTATAGTTGAGGGTAATGCCGAAGCAGACGCACTAGTATCTGCGGTTGTCCTTGGACCTGTTCCCAGTGTAAAACAACAAGCGCAAGCATCTCATCAATTTTTTCACCAAGGCTCTCATGCTTTGCAGCAACAGTTTAATATTTCCAATCGTGAAACATATGCCATCATTGCTGCCTACCCTGACTGTCAAGGCCAGCATGTTCCTGCCTATTTTGGCACTAATCCTTGGGGTTTACAAGCATTACAGATTTGGCAAACAGATGTTACACATGTTGCTGAATTTGACAAACAGAAATATGTGCATGTTTCCATGGATATATTATCTTCTGCTATTGTGGCCACTGCTCATACTGGTGACCCTGCCCGGGAGGTTATTCACCATTAACAGCAAGCTTTTGCAACCTTAGGGGTTCCACAGCAGATAAAAACAGACAATGGCCCTGCTTATGTGTCAATGGGGGTTGTGTCTTTTTTGCAAGCTTGGAGAGTTTCCCATGTTACTAGCATTCCCCATTCTCCAATAGGTCAAAACATTGTAGAATGAACCCGTGATACACTCAAATGTTTTCTTTAAAAACAAAAAGGGGAATGCCAGCATTGTCTCCACACAGTTGACAAAAGCACAATTTGTACTAAATTTTTTAAATTTGTCCAGGTTTGATTCTTTTTCCTCAATACAGTGCTTGTGACATTTGATGGACAATTCCTTGCCTAAACAACTGAATCTATATAAAGGCTTACATGATAACGAGTGGAAAAGACCAGAGCCATTGCTGACATGGGGTCGAGGATATGGCTTTGTACAGCTAACAACAGGACCATACTGGCTGCTAGTGAAACACATAAAGCCCCAGAACTCAACAACAGAAAGAAATGACAATGACAAAAATCTTTGTAATATCTGTTCTATTATGTGTGACCATGGGTAATGGACAAGTATGCTGGGCATATTTGTTAAACACCCCATTATTCCAACCTGTTACATGGTATGTAGGATTCACTATTATGCCACCTGTTATGAAGGTTCAAGTGACTTCAAATCAGACTAATCTTACTGAAATAATGCTGCCTGGAGTAGTGGCTGGCTATGTTAATTACACAGGTCAAGCAGTGATAGAGCAGATGCAGCAAATTGTAAAAAACATGCTAGTGAAACAAAAAGGGGGAATAATAAGGGAGACTCCAAATGCACCAATCAAAAAGCATTGTTTGTCTTAAATGTTTTAACATTATCCAGTTCTGATTTACACATGGGCATGAATGTCCCCTCAATGATTAGACATTTTTCTGCACTAACCCATGTAGGCCCAGATCTGATACCAGGCAAAGAACCTGTTATGGTAATAGTAAAGTCTTTGGAAAATCATAACTAGGAAGGTCCTTTTAGGTTAATGATTTGGGGAAGAGGATATACTTGCGTTTCTACAGATGGAGGCTCCTGCTGGATTCCTGCTCAGTGTGTGCATCCTGTTTTGTATTCCAACTCCAACAAGAGGAAATCTGCATCCACCATCACTGACACTGTGGAACAGCTCTAACATCTGTGTGACCTTAGCCAGGACACTGAATCAAACGACCTTTTGTGCTTCGATACGTACAGCCGACCAGCCTTTCCATCCATGTCTAGTTAGCCTGCATAGCAAACAATGCAACTATTTCTGATTGGGTTCAAGCATTGCCCAACATAACGAGAGATTAAGGAGATATAGATATTGTAGGCACGGTGAATGCCTCTCAATGTTGGTGTTTTGGCTGGAAAGGAATGTGATGTACCATGGCCATGACATGATCAGGCCAAGGTGGGTCAGAGTCTCTGTGGTCAGACCTGAAGCATTATCACAATTTTACTGATGTCTGACCAAACAGTCCTCTGTTTCGTAATATGACAGCAAATAATAGTTCATGGTGTTCAGTTGTTAATGAAACTGCTATAGATAGCCTACCAAAAGCATTACCTAGAGGTATATTCTTCTTGTGTGGTGACAAAGCATATCCTGGTATTCCATGGAAAGCAAGAGGAGGTCCATGTACGCCCGTGTTGGGGCAGCTATCATGGCTTACACCCAACATAAGTATGATCTTAAATCACACACAGTTACACAGAGGTTGCCAAAAATGAGCAACACTGACTCTAATTGTAATGATAATGTTGATCTCTGGAATAAAGGGGAAATTATTGTAACTAGCTTCTTTACGCGGGAGGTGCTGCTGCTACAGCATTAGCGTAATTAAATAAGCTTGCTTGCTAGTTAGGAAAACAAGCTACTGAAATGGCAAATATCTTAAGTGCCTTAGCAATAGATATTAACTCTGTAAGACATGCTACTCTTCAAGATAGAGTAGCCATTGATTTTTTATTGTTAGCACATGGATATCGTTGCCAAGAATTTGATGGAATGTGTTGTATGAGCTTATCAGATCACTCCCAATCCATTCATGCTAGCGTTCAGAAACTGATGGACCAAACTCAGAAATTGCAGGAAGATGATGGATTTTTTGGACTAGGAAAGTCGTTGAGCTCCTGGGGACTGGAAGGTTGGGTTTTATCTCTGATAAAAGATGGGCTTATGATGCTGTTTGTTATTCTCTGTATTATGCTTGTGGTGCCATGCTTGTTATCCTGTCTGCAAAGGGCCCTGCAGCAGATGATAAACACGGCCTTTTTGTTAAAAAAAAACAAAAAGGGGGAATTGTGGGGTACTATGTTACTGAGGGCATGAAGTTAGAACATAGCCTTGAAGATATCAAAGCTTATCCAAGAAGAATGAGGCACCAAAGGTATCCAGATGGGAAGGCAGAAGGCATCTGGATGAGAAAGTAGAAGGCACCCGGAGGAGCGAGGAAATCAAAAGGAGTAACTAACTGCAGAACAAGAGCTTGGCAAGATAACAGACTTTAGTAATGCAACAAAGGGTCATCCAATAATGTGCTGTTACTAACTGATGTAACCAATGGCTAAAAGATGCATGTATGTTAGAAACTGTATATAAGTAAAGGTTTGTGATAGTAAAAGGAGAACTTCTACTTAATCACCAAAGAACCATGTCATTTGTCCGCCTCAACCGCAACAACTGAGTTTTTAATAAAAATTCCAAACTCAAGACGAATCTGGGACAATACCATTTTTTTCTCCTTTTTCCTTCTCTGTTATGAACTCCTTAGTTCAGTGCTACCAAAACCAATCAAAACAAAAAAGCTTGTATTTTCACCTAGTTCAACATTGCCAACAGAAAAAAAAAAATAAAAAAACCAAAACAAAACAACAACAAAGAGGAAGTGGGGTGTGATAGATTGGGAAGTTTTTATAGAAAGGCAGAAAGGAAAGCAGAAGTGATTACTTCAGTGACGCCCAGATGACAGAGGCTGGGAAATGGAACACTTTATCATGACACTGATATTGCACGTTGATGATGATAGAGAAAGATACATTTATAATGGTAATAAAAGAAAAAAGGAAAATAAGTTCCGATATTGCTATGGTGGGTACTGAGGTTTAGCCACTAAGAAATCCAGAAGTAGTAATGCTGCATGGACATCCAGGTTTCTCCAAGCTGTCAAGTAATGCTGCTTCATACTTTGTAAAATTATCCTGAACCTACTGAGAGGCTTCCAATAAACCACTGTAAATATTTCACATTTTCATTGTTCATTATTTCGTTACTTCATCTCACATTTCTGTGAAATAAAAGAGGTGATAGTGTATGACATTGCTGCAACACTGACTTATGTTGCCAATAGGTCCTGTTTTTTTTGTTTTATTTTGTCACTCTATGCAAGAAGAAACAAAGGTTCTCAGTCTCTCTTTGGAAGCCACTTCTTGTATTTTCTAAGCTAAAACGTATTTCTGCTGTGTAGTAATTTTCCTGGGCTCCAGGCTTTCAAATAAGAATTGAAATTAATTTTCTTTTTTGTCAAGAATTGTCTTAATATCTTAACCATCATTTTTTATTACTGACTTGATGAAGAAATAAACAGCACATTAATTAAAATGTTCAGGCCTTATTTAATATGAGGGGTTACAAGTGACAAGGAGGCCAAAGAGATAAATCAAAAAAGGGTCAGTGACAGGAAGATCACTCTGAAAAATGTGACTTCATACATTACAGGAGAAAATCAGAATGTAGGCTTCTAACGTAAAAAGAAGTATTTGGAAGGTCTTAATCCCCAGATTTACAGAAGACTGAGGATGAGGGTGTAATGGCATACGGGGGGGGGGGGGGGGGGGGAAGAAAAAGGTTAAAGCAATCAAACAGCATAATGCAAAAAGTGGGAAAGTAAACTCTTTATTGCAAATAAAACTTAGCTCTGAGAAGGATTTGGGATAAGAGTAATAAAAAATTATTGCATCAATGGGCAGGCTGACTTATGAATAATGTTGAAAGAGCTAAATAAGTCAAATGACAATGGAAGGGAGACATGATCACCTCCTGTAGGAATTTAAAAGGTCTATACTCTAGGCCAAAATATTTTCCCCTACAGTCCACCAGGGTGTGTTACATGGAACAGAGGCATATAAAAAAGCAAACTAGTATGAAAAGAAGTATTGGAATTTATTTATTTAAAGACCAAAGAAAATTATAATGTCAGGATAAATGCGCTAGGACAATGCATTACAGATAGAAAGAAATATCAGGAAATTAGCAACAAAACAGCAGAGAATATCAGACACCCAATGGAAATAAACTTGTCAACTGCAATGTAAATTGGTACACCATGCCTATAAAGAGAACATAGATACATCAGCATCAGAGTAATGCAGAGAAGCAGTAAGAAACAACAGAAATAACTAAATATGTAAAATTTAATCACAGGAGGCACTGGAAACAGACAAACAAATGCAGTCTTGCTTAGTAGCTAGTTGTCAGCAGCCGTAGAGTTACAGCTTCTCCTTACCCTTTTAGCACTGTAAAGCTAGCTAGATAGCTACCTACCTACCTACCTACCTACCTACCTACCTACCTACCATCAGAAGAGGTCCTGACTGATAAAAGAGGCTAAGTATAGTAACTACAGCTACTTTCTCTATGTCTAGAATGTATTATTTGTGGCAGCATCTGTTTATTTTTCACGTCGCCCTCCCAGAGGCTCTGCAAGATGTTAGACCAATGGCACAAAGGACATTGCTGCAGCCTTGTGTTTATTCCATGACACATAACTAAATATAAAAGGTCCCCAAATTAGGAATGAGATATGCCCAAATTCTTTTTTGTTAGCAAATTAACTGGCTGATAAATTAATGTAACCTTTTTCCACTATATATGTCACTTATATTCAGAACAATTTAAACAAGAATACCTAATCATTTTATAGAGTCTGAACATCAAGGCCTGATGTAACTGCACACTTAACTTCCAGTGGTGAGGTGTGACTGATACCCATAGGGATTCACCAACAGTATTCTGAAAGCTCTGAGAACTGAGCTGTCATGACATCCTGGATTATTAGTGCTACATGCTTTCTCAGAAGCAAACCACAGTCCACGCACATTCCATACAGCTAGTGTCCATATAAAAGAAAAACGTATCTATGATAGTTTCCCTCTATTTCATACTAATTTAAGATTCAGAGTTGACAATTACCTCACCATCAACTGGAAATTGACATTTCCCAAAATTAGTTTTAAACAAATTTACAGTTTTAGTTAAAATTACCATATTCTCTCAAGTATATTGAACTGAAGCCATTTCTTAGCTGAGTCCTGTGATATCTGACATGTCGTCAATATGAGTCAGACAGTCTTATGATGTCAGATACATCTCTCTGCTTTCAATGGAGACATGCCCCTTTACAGCATTTAATGATGTAGCTCAATGTGCATTAATTTCAGCCCCTAGAACTGTCATAACTGAAGATCTCTGACTTGCGCAGCTATTGCTGTGAAGCTGACCTTCTAATTTCTCAATCAGAAGAAGTTGGTCTGGAAGCAATAACAGTGACTAAATGCAGTAAAAGTGGCTGAGCTTGTAATTTTCTTTTTGTGCCACAAATTATGTGTGAAAAAAAAAAAAAAACTCTGCACAAAAGACCAAGAGTATTGGAAGTGCTTATCTTGAAGGGAGATAATGTGATTATAACTTATAAAGAAGAAGCTGTTCTAAAGAAAGAATATTAAAATAGTGTTATCACTGTCCTATGCCATCCAAACTAGGGGATGTCTAGAAAGATGGTACATCTAACATTAACAAACTCTTTTAAGAAATAGAATAAAATAACAGTGGGAATAATTAGCGCAGGGTTCACTGAAACATCATTGGTTTTTTGAGTGAGGCTCAAGTCAGGTTCTGACTTTTGAGATCAAGATGGCAAAAAACAAGGGCTGAGGTTATTGGTACCAACCCTTCAGGGCACTCATGACTGGAAATGATTGTCAAGCATTTTGTCACACTAAGCATTTTATCACCTGGGTGATAAAATGGCTGAAGAAGTTCAATTTTAATAAATATAATGATCTGCCTGTGCAGAGAAACAATTAGTAGTTGCAGTCAAGGAAGCATATCAATGTTAGGAATTCCTACAGAATTAGCAGAAGACAAAGTAAAAAACATAAATCTTCACATATTATTTAAGGCAGATATGATCTCCCTAACTCAAGAAGGATACGGAGAAAAAAAAGGATTTAGAGAAGGATGTCAGAGGTAAATCAGTGTTATGGATTGGCTTCTGTACAAGAGGACACTGATGAACAGACTAGGGTCTTTTCATCTGAAAGAGAAACAGCTAAGGGGGAACATGATAGGGATCTATATAACCAAGAGAATGCATGTAAATGATTGTTGACTGTTTCTTATCCAGGAAGCTTCAGATTAAATCATCACTGCATGACAAGTTTAAAGTAATAAAGGAGTCATTATTTCACCCAGCACTCCAAGTCTGAAATTCATTGCCAGAGGCTATTGTGAATACCAAGATTTCATAGCAGTCTAGGAAGCAATTAGAGACATTTTTGGTACAAATGTCCACTGTAGGCAGTAAAATGCTAGTTTCTCAGTCACCTATGGAAGAGTATATCAAGGAACCATGACTGTTGCGGTCACTTTCACAGATATAATGCTAGGTTAACAGAAACTTTGATGTGACCTAGTCTGAACACCTGTGTTCTATTCTAATGAAAGGCACATTACCCCACAAGGTTCATCAGCCTGCCTCACAGCACTGGGCACTGGTAAGGGGCAATATTGTTTTCAAGTGAGCAGCACTAAAAAGTCCCCGTGTTGGTTTGGTTCACAATCCTACGGAGGCATTTAAGCACACACAGCTGTACTCCTTTCTGTTTAAACTAACTGGAAGCTGTGCTCCAGGAGCTCATGTAACATGCTGCAGCTGATGGTTGTCCAGTGCACAAGACCGGGCTAGAACCAATCTCAATTCTCCCAAACCTGCAAGTCTTGGGTCTTCAGTGCCCAGTGTTTCAATCTACAAATGTGTCAAACTGTTTTCTGATGAAAACAGCAATATGAATATTAGACAGCCTAGGGCCTGCAGATGCTCTATCATGACCCTACGTTTTTCATAAGTATTCCTCATCATATTGTCTACGTTATTTCTCCCATGCATCATTACGTGGGATGTGGAGTACCCCACATCTTTAATTATAATGGGGAGAAGAAAAACATCATGTTTCCAATCTATTTAGAGATTTATATTTTCACTTTTTTCTTTGATCTTTCTCTTCTTTCCTTCTATTCTGTATTTTCACTTTTTCTTTGATCTCCCTTCTCTTCTTTCCTTCTATCCTCTTTGTTCTTCTATCCACTCTGCAGTGGTAGCACAGAAACAGGAGAGGAATAACCTTGCAGACCCTACAGTTACAGATGATTTAAAATGTCTGCAACTAATCTTTATAGAACAAGTAACAAAGTTGTTTCCTGTTGGGTATAAAACAACACAATACCAGACCTAAAGTATCTGTCTAGTTGTTACAGTTTCTTGGATGCGCTGAATCTCACAGAGCTATGCAGAACTTTCTCCTCAGCAAAACAATCATATTAAGGAAAAAATATTCTTACATTGCAGGCTGTACAGCTTCAGATGTACAATAATTATATAAAATGTCTGTTCTACTTCTTCCTATACTGACAGCTTCAGATCTTTGTTTAATTGCATCAGCTTGTCTGAGCTTTGAATGCATTGTAAAAGAAAATCACAGCTGCAGGGATTTAAAATACCTTTACAGTTTTATCAAGAGTAGCAAATAATATGAGCTTGGACAACAATGAAATGAAAATTGACCTTTTCCCTAGAGATATCATATTACATTTGCAGTTTTACTGGGACCCATGCTGTAGCAGTTTGTGAAGAACTGCAGCCTGTGGGAAAGACTCATGCTGGAGAAGGTCATGGAAGACTATGTCCTGTGAGAGGTACCCCATTCTGGGGCAGGGGAAGGGTGTGAGGAGTCCTCCTTAAAGAGGAAGGAGCAGCGAAAACAATATGTGATGAACTGACCACAGCCTCCATCCCCCGCACCCCGTACTGCTGGGGGAGATGAGATATTGAAAATCAGGAATAAAATTAAGCCTGGGAAGTAGGAAAGTGTGTGGGGAGAAGGTTTTTAAAATTTGAGTTTATTCCTCATTATCCTACTGCGATTTAATTTGTAGTAAATTAAACTAATCTCCCTGAATTGAGTCTGTTTTGCCTGTGATGGTTATGGGTGATTGATATCTCCCAGTCCTTATCTTGACTCACAAGACTTTCATTGGACTTTCTTTCCCCTCTGTAGTTTAGGAGGGGACTGACAGAGCAGCTTTGGTGGGCATCTGGACTCCAGCCAGGGTCAACCCATCACAATGGTATTAACTGACAAGGTATTTTTCCTTAATGTTAGTGTCATATTTTATTGTCAGTATTAGAATCTCAATATGACTTCAACTAGCCTATTTGGGCTGAATGTGTAGCATCATAAAGCTTCATAATAACAGCTAGTAAAACAGATCTGCTTGCATATCTCTAAGCTTTACCCTTAGAAACCTAAGTGATAACCTGAGTGATGTTTGTTTATGTTATATCTTTGAGTCAGACACTGAAGAAGGGAATTATGAGACAACACATATGAAAAAATAAAGGCCTGTATTTTAAACTTACAAGTGAACTCATAAAGAAATGAAAGAAATTTGAGTTTTTCACATGGAATATCAAATAACTTTTAATATATTTGTCTACATTTACATTTTGGATTTGAACTAAAGACCTTATTTGGGAAATAAAAATCTGCGAAGATTAATTTATTCACTGAGAAAAATACATATTTACTTTTACTTTGTGATAAAGCACCTCGGTAGATTTTATTCAGTATTTCTGTCTGGTTGAGATATAAAAGCGAGTAACACACTGCGCTGGTTAATGCAAGCATATGAAATTCAAGGGTTCTCTTGGTACAAATTATATTTACAAAAGATCAGATCATGTGGATTAGAAGACGCTTAGGCAGAACAGGGAATTAGTACATCACTAATTTAGAGTATGTATGGAGGCATAGTTTCAAGCTTATCTCAAATCCAAAGAGAAAATAAGCAAAATACTGTGGTCTGATTCTACTCTCAAGCCAAGGAGTTAATAAAAAAATGTATTTCTGCCCTCTTCTCGTCAGCTATTGCACACAGAATTGCATACTTCCAACAGCAAAAATACAGAGCCTGTCTATGAGCATACTCAGTAAAGCAGATTGCTGTAGCTACTTCAGAACAGCCACTGTTCTGCTGCCTGCCTCATGCATTTGCAGAGCTGGCAAAAGGGAGATTGTGAGCATGTTTCATCTGCTTCATTCTGGCATACCTGCACAAACTACTATTGCTGGCAGTTTTAGAGATTACACTAGACTGTGTCTGGAGTGCTTCAAGTATGCTTTTCTTCTACCTTCCTGCATGTGTCATAAGTTACTGTCTTAAATCACCAAGATTCACCCCATTGTATCTGTATGATAGAATTGGTTGCATTTTCTCAGAGCATTTTTCTGTTAGAGTACCATGCCATAAAAACCAAACCAGTATGCAGACACTAATTTGACAAAGGTGTTATGGGCTAGTAACTTATCAGTCAGACCTACTTTATTTTCTTTCAGTTAACCTTTTTAACAGATCAGTCTGCCATTATCAACATCGAGGACTTTCAGTCAAGTGGACTGGGGATCCAGATGGGAAAACCTGATACTCTGCTTTCTTTGAAGAATTTTGAAGTTGTGAGGAAAAGCAAACTGCAAAAAAAATCCCATAAACCAAAATTACCTTTCTCTGTACATCTTTAGTTAAGTCTGCACATTAGCTGGACTCAATAAAGAGCTATGTGCTTTAAAAGTTGTCTCGCTGTAGAGTAGTTGATGTCAGCACCTCAGACTCCTACATAGCTTATTTTGAACTTCTATATGCAGATCCCAAAAATGAAACCATTTCTCTTTCCTGGGGAAAAAAAAACAAAAACAAAAAAAAAAAAAAAAAAAACAAACAAACAAAAAACCCCGCAAAAAAACTCTCTCTCCCTTCTCCCCCAAACCTCACCCCCTCCCCAAAATCATAGTTATTAACCAGCTTGAATTTTCCTCCACTGATATAGAAAATTTCTATTTTCAGTAGATGTCTTCCACAGATACTACTTCATTCCTAAAAAAAAGAATCCTCGGTCTGTCAGTCTGACGGTGCTATCTATCTGATACCAACTCAATGGCTGCATAATTAATCTGGGGTTTAAATTATCTCTCTAGTCCACCCAAGTTAGAGGTAGTAAAGAGCAATATTCTGAAATTCAGTACTTTGAAAGCAGGAAAGAGCTATACTCTGCACAGACACACACAAAAGCTGTTCAGCAAGGAAGGCACGCAATCCAGTGGTCTCATCCCTGCAACTACTTAAACTCAACACAGGAGACTGAAAAAGTTGTTTACAGTTCAGAAATTAATCTCAAATCACAAATAAGTATACAGTTATGTCCAATACTGTACCTCTGGTCTGTATGGCTAAAGTAGGTGATATAAAAAACTATAAATGATCTGATGAACTAAAAGTTAGATCCTGGTTCCCAGTTATCTTCAGTCTAAGGAGTGACCTCTTATAACCCCCAGTGTTTCAGAATATCCCACTTCCGCCTGGTTACATGTGAAACACTGAATTTAGTACTGACAGACACAGCTTACCCATTGTGAAGGCATTTCAAGGTTTAATAAGTTGTTTCAATGCATTTTGTGAGTAAGCACTTAGAGCAGCCCAAACATAAGAAAGTATGTCATCAAGATATTAAATAAAACTGCAGTTTTATTTTTGAAATCAAATCATTAAGATGATTGTTGGTACAAAACATTCTTTAAGCACTAATATTTTAAACCTCAAATGTTTCTAGTCCTTTTTGTTTAATGAAGCATATTTTGCTTTTTGTCATTTTCAGGAAAAATTGCCAGGCAATATCATAGAGCAAATTTATTTAGCTTAGAAATTCTGATACATTGAAGTTTTGTTAATAGCTCCATTTTTATCTCCCAAAAGACAGTTGGAAAGGTAATTATAACATGTAAATTGGGATGCAAATTAAAAATTATGTAGTGATGTACAATATCTAGTATTGCAACCTGTGTTTAGTATTTCTTCAGGTAGACTGAATTCTAACTGAGACTTTACTCACTGATTTATGTGGTTTAGGGTAATTTCTCCGAAGCATATTGTTGATGTTCCACTTTTCAGTTCTATGTAATTTTCCGTCATCAGACCCACGGTTTCAAAATTTTCTTAGTTCACATATTGAAGATGTTTTTATTAAGAATGAATCTCTTAGTCTTGGGTGGTTCTTTAAAGCCTTTGTCTTTGATGAAATGGTTGTCGCAGCCTTTATAGTATCTCTAATTAATGTAAAAACCCCAAATCAAAACACCAGTCAGTCAGGTTAAAACATTTGCAGTACATTTTAATTATAGTCTTTGTAGGGCTTTTCCTTCTGATTATTTTCAATCCTCCTTTTATGAAAGATTAGGGAAGAAGGACATGAGGCACTGCTGCAGAGAGGAAAGGACACCTCACCCAATAATACATTCCCTTTAAGTTTATCTCACATCCATTTTCTTGCTTAGTAACTATATCCTTTGATTCCTTCCCTGGTCAGACATGCAGAGTTCTCTTTTAAACTCATTTGAGCTATTTGCTTTGATGGCTTTACCTGGCAACTGCACTAAGTGAAATTCTCTGCTTGAACCCTTTGTGCGCTATATCTCTCTGCATTTAAGTTGTGGCCTCTAATGTCTGAAACATTCATACTGTGAATATTTTGTCCTACCTTTGCTGTTATTCCTCTCTCATAATTCTAGACGTCATTTAGGTAATCTCAAGAGTTTTCTATTTGTCTTCATTTAAAAAAAAAAAAGAAATATTTGTTAAAATGGATTGAAAATCTCATTTCATTGCAAATGCTTCTAAGATATGCTCTAGGCTGAGAAGAGCCTAAATCTAAACCTCAAAACAATGCACTAGAAAAACTTAACAAATGCTGCTTACTGAGAAAATAATTATCTTTCAACTTGGCTTTGGAATCAAGTTCCTAACTTAAAATCCTAAGCTCATAGAATCTTGTATCTGCAAAAATATCCTACAGCTGTTTAGCCTGAAATACTTACTGGTCCATCATTTTCAATCTCTCTGCTGTTTCTGGACTCATTAAGGGGGTCATAAATAGTTCTTGAATTGAACCTTTGTGCTCGATTATATCATCTGTGGTTGGGCAAAGTGGAAGATCAGAGTAAAAAAAAAAAAAACAAAAACCAAAAAAACAACAAACAACAAACCAACAAATCACCACAAAACACAAGAACACTTTAAAAATGCTATTTACAGGCTAAAAAGTGGAGTTCAAGTAAAATTTGAGTTCTGTAGCCTTCAAATTATTTTAATATCCATCAGTTTTATCTCAGTTATGCAATGCAGGTGCAGCTAGCGCTCAAACCTGAAGCGCTGTGCCTGTATTACAATGTAAATGCACACTGCGACATGCCCCACAGTCTCCAAGTTGCCTGTTGTCAGGGATCCCTTGCAAGTACATCCCTTGCCTGCATGCCTGGGCTTGCTTCCAGGGGAAAGCAAAGTGAAGGTCTCATCATTTCAACACAATGCCATGCTGCAGCTGCAAGAAGCACTTTGGGATTCATTACTGCGGGTGTGCACAGAGACCCAAAAGTATCTGTTTACCTTGTAAGCTATAAGGACACAGTTCTGTGCTTATTAAAAGAAAGGTCAGGCACATGGGAAAGACAGACTTTGAGTTTTTAGAGGGAAAAACCAATTTCTGCTCACCTTACCAACACTGTTGCTGTCTATAAAGTAAGCAGAGAGCACAAACAGCAATCTAATCCTCAGATTATTCCCTAGCTTGTAAGGAAGGTCTTTGTTGTGTTTCTGGTTCCAGGACAGTACTGATTGCTTCTATAACTAGAAAAAGGCATACAAACATCATCTTCCTTGCAACCCCTTCCCTACTTTGGTTTTCATGGAAAAAAAAATAAGAATGTGTAAGAGCTGCAGCTCTCTGTCTGGAATGTTGGATCATTCTCATACAGTGAGTTAGGTGACTCACGAAAGTTATAAAATGTGTGTTTGTGGCGAGTTGGTCCTGGCCAGCAACCAAGCACCCACACAGCCCTTGACTCCCTCCCTCCCCACAGTGGGGAAATTGGAAGAAGAGGAGCAAGAAAACTTGTAGGTCAAATAAAAGGCAGGGAAGTCACTCACCAACTATGGCTCCAGATAAGACAGGCTCAACTTGGGGAATTTAACTTAATTTAAAACACTTAATTACTGACTTTAGTATTGGGAAACAAAAATGAAAAACATCTCAAGGGAAACACCCTTGCTTCCCCTTTCACCAGGTCAACCCAATGCAGTGTTTGAATTCAGCCCATTTTAGGAACCACTGCCTATATTATCAGGCTTTTATATTCTCTGCTTTTGAATGAGTAAGTACTAAATCCCCTAATTCTTTCAACCCAAGAGGTAAGTTGGATTTGCCCCTCAGAGGTTCAGCAGTTTGATGTGTCATACCACTGATTTACAGTATTAAATGAAAAAATGTACCTTAAAAGCAAACCCAATTACAGTGACCTTCGATTGGACCCATTAGGCTGAAAGATTGTCTTCTGTTTGACTTTTTGTGTTTGCTTTCTCCTATAATCATGATTTTAATTTGCCTCTGTTTTGTTGCTTTGGATCATTTTTAGTGTCCTGTGTATTACTGAAATAGTAACCTTTGCATTGTTATTCTACCACATTGACCTCTAATACAATTTCCCCCCTTTCAGATTGATAATAACTAGAAAAATATGCAAATATCCTGTAATCTCTTTACTCAATGCTTCAGGGTTTTTTTTTTCCCTATTTTTTAAAATATATTTTATTTTTAATTGTTTTGGTTGGTTCTAATGATCAGCTTCCTGACCACTAAACATTATTTTAGTCAACATTTCTATGGGGCATTTAATATTCATTAAAGATGAGAGGTTTTCTTATTAATTCAGAACATTTAGTAACTAACAGAGGTATTTTATCTCCATAGCTCCTAGAACAAAAGAAATAATACATTCAGGGAGCAGAAAGAATGGATAGTTTTGCTTCATCACCCATGCTTGTTTGATGTTGGTTTTTTTTCCCAACCACATCTATTGGTCTAGTAAAAGGACCTCTTCTCTGCGATAAAATCAGTGTAGTACTCACTGTATCTGGCTGTCATAAGAGACCACATAATTACCCGCTGATGTTTTACCAAAACCAGCATCCAGCTGGGGAGGGGAAAGATTAATTGTCTCAAAACTCGGCTTCATCATTCCATAGTCTCTGTGCAGCTGGGAGCAAAGGAAGGCATAGGCAGAGCTATTTCTTATGTTTGGGAAGGAGCTGTTCACTCCAGCAGATTGGGGAATATAGACAGTCTGATGGGGGCAATGTTCTCCCTATCTCTCATCCCAGTTTCTGCTCATATTCATGAAAAGTATTCTTCGTTATCATAACTGATAGGAGAACTTTGCTCTTAATTTTTTAATTCTTTCCTGGCTGCAACCTCTTAGCACAGAAACTTTTCCTTTTCACCAAGATAAATATAAGGGAGAAGTTCTTTACTGTGAGGGTGGTGAGGCAGTGGAACAGGCTGCCCGAAGAAGTGGTAAATGCTCTATCCCTGGCACTGTTAAGGGCCAGGTTGGACAGATCCTTGGGCAATATGGTCTAGTGTGAGGCATTCCTGCCCACAGCAGAGGGATTGGAACTAGGTAATTTTAAGGTCCTTTCCAACCCAAACTATTCTATCCTTCTGTGATTCTATAGTTCTGTGATTCTATAGTTCTATGATTCTATGATATTTGTGACAGAGTTAACTTAGCTGAGATCTGGGCCAAGTGGGCAGAAAGCAAGCTAGGTTTACTCAGCAACCCCCAAACTGCAGTAAACTAATAAAGTTTGAAATAAATTTCAGGGACTCCACCAAGGCAATCAAATATTGAAACACTTTACCCAGCTTCTTTAGCACTCAGCGCAAAGCTTGATTTCAAAATTAATACAATACACAAAAAGATCTAGGGAAAAGCCTGGATGATTGTGCTTTTCAGAGTCCTGATCTCTCTGACACACTCTAAATGCCCTGGCCTTCCTGTAAATATCACTGACAACAGCAAGTGAAGATGTGGTACACTTATCTATGTAACCTTGCATCAGACCTCTGTGAACATAGTCAAGTTGTGGAAAGCAAGATGTGGGAAGCTCACCTGGTTTTTCCTGCTCTTTGGCTCTGGCATCACACTTCAGCTTCTGGTCCTAAGCCTGCCACGTATTGTAGGCTGCTGATTACTCTCAGCAAACCTGCTTTGTACTTCTTGTTTGGGCACTGTGAGTCTACACCTCTTGTCATCGAGGGCACTGTGCTGGCAGCCTCACTGTCTCCAGCTCGCTTTATCTTGTACAGCAGACTGCTCATGCTGCTACCTTCCCTTGCATACAAGCTGATTTCAATAAGACACATCCCTGCAACAGATCGCTTCCTTAGTTATTGTTTCATTGTATTTGTTAGAAAAAGAATCAAATGAGAACTTTCTTTTATTTTTTTTTTCTTTTGTTTTTGTTTATGGTGAGGTATTTTCTGGTTTTATTATTTAAAGAAATCCCAAAAAAAGGGCTCTTGGCACTTTGAATGGTATTTAAATATAAGGCAGATGTGGGACTCCAACCAAATACATTGCTTCCCATTTTTTTTATTCAACCACTACTGTGCTGTGCAGTTGAACAGGAAGGGCCAGATGCCACTGCTGCTTGAAATACCTCTCTGAAATGCATGTCTGAGGGAAATGTTACAGCTGTGTCACCTCTTCTCATTGTTTCAGGGACATTGCTATCCCAAGGACCAGTGGCTTTTGGGTCGCACCCTGCTGTTATGTGCCCTGCTTGTACTGCTCACCGGCTAGGCAGCACTGAAAAGAAAACTGTAGTTTGGAGGTTTCGTTTCTATGTGATTTTTAACTCCCCTCCTCCCCCCAGTAATTTTGGCCCCTTTCACTTCTCTTTGTAAAATGTTTCACACTTTAAAAACGAAGTGTCTTCTTTCTCAAAGTAAACCAAGAGAAGAAATATGTCTGCACTTGTGAATGCAATAACAGCCCTGAAAAATCTTAAGCTTTGTACAAATTACCCTATATTTCTCCCCTATAATGTTTTCACATACCTCAGTACAAGAACTACATTATTGCTTCTATAAAAATAAAACTCATAATACCTCAGACTATTTAATTTCTATTTTCTCTCATTCAGTAATTATATTCCAATACATAAATGTTTATTTTAAACATTTCTAAATAAAAAGTCAACAAAAAAGACACCACCAATTTCATTAGAATTGGGATCAGCAGTGCAATGCACAGGTTGTTCTTATTACTTGGATAATAGATTTTAACCCTTAGGAAAGTTTGCAGTTAATCTGATAAAGGAAAATGTAATTAATTGTATTTATACAGCTATTTATAAATCACCTATTCGTGGAACATAAATAATGGCATGTAATTTAGAGGAAAAATGTTATAGTACAAATAATGAATATTTTCCATGATCAGCTCATGAGTTAAAATTTATTGATGGAAGACATTTACTGAAGCACCGTAAATAGAAAAATGTATTTGTAAAATTCATAACCCGTATACAGATAATTTACAAAGTGAAGAAAGTTAAATTGTACAGATTGTATTATTCTAAACAAATGAATAACATATACATTACCATTCAGCTGATAGAGTCTGACTGTAGAAAATAGACTTTTTTATCCCTTTGTTTAGTGGTTTCTTACAAATCATGAAAGAAATAGTAAGAACTCTCTAAGCTAGCTCAGATAGTTGATGCATCTTAGCTACCTCAAATTAGTTTGGTCTTGTTGCCCTGGTTCTCCTCAGTTATCTCAAAAAGCTGCCTTTGTTGGTACCTAAATCCAAACAAATATTTACAAAAATCGCATGGCACCTAGCTATTAAATATTTACATGCCCCCCCAGCACAACACACTAAGTTCTGCATAACTTGGTTTTCAACTTCCTGGAGCGTAAGAAGATAATTCAAGGCTATGTTATGAAGAAGACTTTTGTTTCATTACTTTGGTCTGTCCGAAGCCATGATGAAAACTTCCTGCTGAAATGTATTCTCAAACCATTGTTGACTAAAAAGAGACCTAAATGACTTTAACTAAATGTGGTGTTATGGGGCCGGATCACCATGACTATCCTGATTGGAACTGTTGCATCACATATTTTGAGGATGAATGACTGTGCCTTTTTTGTTCATTTGTTTTCAGCCCAATAAAATGGACCACAGTATTAAAAACAAGGTAGTTTTTAGCTCACACGGGTAATTTCTCACACAGTGTATAGGCTTTCATCTCCAGAATGAAATGACTACACTGAACTGCTTTCTCTGGCCTGCTTTTTGAGACTGAGATTTGGCAAGTTCCAGATTGTTACAGCTAGTGGAGTTTACTTTTCAACACAAATTGTATTTTCTTACAGTCAAGAAATGTTTTCTTATCAAGCACAGAGCTGTATTTCCAGACAAAAGAGAAAAAAGTAATAAAATATTGCTTGTCTTTTGGGAAAAACAGACAAAGTGACTCTGGTTAAGAATGGTCCTTTCTTGCCTTTTTGAACTGGTAAAAAGCTTAAATATAAGCCCCAAAGTTAAGATTTAATATCGACACACTTGAAGAAAGCCCCAAAGCAAATAATGAAAAGTAGACTCGATGGCATCGGCAACCACCAGAGAGATCAGTTGACCTGCTCTAGTCGTGAATTTTGAATCCAATTTAGGTATATATCAGAAAGATATATCTCAAGCTGTGGCTGTAGTATATTATTTTCTGAAATTCCAACATACTGATAAAAGTGATGAGAAAAGTAAACAATGACTTTTAATATACAGTCAGTTTTTCTTAAACCATTGTCAGAGCTTGCCAGTTTAATAGTGTAGATAGCGTAACTGCAGTATGCGGATGTGCAGTGAGACGATTGTTCCTTATTACTGCAAAACTAAAAGGCCTTTTTGAAATAGCTTTAAAGGTAGAAACAAACAGTAGGTCTTTTTTCCAAAATCCTTTCCTATTCAGAGATCTAATTTGACGCCAGTGCGGAAATGAAACATAAGAGGATACACTTTGGAGTTCGATGTCATAGGTGCTTCTAATCCCCTGACTCTTCAGAAAAGTATCAAGCTGTTGAAAATTGTGACAGGTAGTTAATCCCACTTAATAAATACAGCGTCATTTGCTTTTCAAATGCCAAACATACAAATACAGTGTCAGTTAAGATAAATTCTGTCTCACTTTTTTCTCCATTTTTCTTTTAAGTTACCAATAGTGTTTTCTTCAAATGAACTCTTCACTTATCATCTCCGGTTACTTTAAAGCACCAAACAATAAATGCTTAATAATATTATATCCTGATTTAACTGATCTTTGATTTTAATTTCCTGCCTATACTATATAAGAGTTCCTCTTATTTTCATATAAATTAATTTTCTCTTCATCGCTAGTATGCTCTGTGAATGCAGAAGAATGATTTTGTCATCTTCACAATTATTTTTAAATGGCTTCTTTATCAAATGTACTCCAAATGTAGTGGGCATTTGTGTTATAATTTCCAGAATTTGGCAGCTATGCTTTGACTTCTTATATAACCATGTAAAAGGAAGTTGATCTTAGTTCTGACAATTTAGACGCTAAATCAAAATTCTAGTGCAGATTCTTTGATTTGATCTTCATTCCATTTTTATTTTCCAAATTGCTGTTGTCATTTCAGTGCTGCAAAAATGTCCGTTATTCAGAAGAAATTATTGATATTTTTCATAAAAAAGCTTGTCTGTCTTAGGAAAAATGAAGTTTAAATGTATCAAAATCATGCAGAGAAAAAACAAGTAAGTTTCAAAAATCTTTTTAATGAAAAAGAAGGACATAGTTTCCAAGAATATGAAATTTTCCTTTGTCAGAATTTAAAAAATAAAACTGTTTTCCTTTTTTAGAACAACTTATCTGTTTTTATTCATATTATATTTAAAAATAAATAAAAACTAATTTGATTAAAAAAGAGCTTATAGGACAGAAAGAAAATAAGGTAGTTTTTCAAAGATTTTTATTTCCATGTTTAATCAGTGTTTAAAAAAAGAGTTGACTCTTTCAATTCTGTGTGGTATGAAATTTCCATTTTTTTTTCTGACTCAAAATGCTTTTTTCTATAAAAAGACATGTATTTTCATATATTAACTTTTAGACCAAAACAATATTTTTATGTCAAGTCCATGCTTATGTGAATTACAGAAAATATGGAAGTTCCTTTACTCTCTGCCTTCTTGCAGCCCTTTTACTTACAAATTCCAAGTTTAATTATATATCAAAAAGGTTCTTAAACTCACATTTTCAAAGTGCCAAGTCTATATTTTTCAGAGTATAAAATTGCATCCATTAAATCTAGAAGCTAACATTGAAAAATTAGCCTTCTGTCTTTAAAGGTGAAATTTGTTGTTTTTTTAGTCAATAGCAAAATAGTTTAGTTCTAGTGGCTCTTCCTTTGGCAGAACAATAAATGATATAACACCAGTAATATTAATCCAAATGCTTAAGGAATAATAATTCAAATTATTGGACTTTATTCCCTTTATATCAAGACATTCCAGAAGACTGGAAAAATGTATAAGTACATTGATATCAATGTATGAGTAAACACGCAAATGCTTGTGCCTTCTGTTTCTTTTTAAGGCTCTAGACCTTGAGATACACCCAGTTAGCATAGAGGGCCAGTAGTAGGAATTAGAGTACAATTCCAGGCTCTCAGAACCTGGCCCATGCTGCTTTTCTTTAAAAGAGCTGAAAAAACCATGGATTTGCAGAACAGTCTGCATGACCTTAGTATCCGTGAAAAAAAGCAAAAGAAAACAAAGAATTGAAATGTCATCTCCTAAAAATCTGGACTGGGTAATGAAAAACAGCTAAAGTATAACAAGGAGAGGAGTAAAAGACAACTTTTGTAAAGAACAAAACTCTTCAAACATCCCTCATTTCTTTTTTAGAGGAACTTGATTCTATTTTCGTTTAAATTTGTAATAGACATGGTACTTACAAGGTTTACTATTGATACCAAGGTAAGTGGACTAACTTGTAATTCAGAGTAGAATAAATATACACATAAACCTAAGAATCTGAGAAAAAAAAATAACTGTTTTTATTCAGGAAGTACCAAGTAGTAAAAAATATTTTTAAGGAAAAAGTGAAAGAAATGGGATTATATACTTGGGAATGTTACATGAAAAAGGTACTCAGATGTGTAAAGACTCCCATAAAAACAGAAGCAAAATTTTATTTCACGAATTTATAGCTATAACTGACCATGCCATGAGGCAAAGAAATAGCCTACATGGCATTGCTCCTCTCTTTCCCTGCATACTAAAACACTAGCTGTGGATGGGTGCTTTAAAAAAAAATCCACTTCCCGGCTCTCAATCATCCCTGATCTCCACAGGAACAGGTTTCTCTAATCTCTTTCTGTGCACTTCCTTTCAGTAAATAATCTTAATAATGTTCACCTGTCATCAACAAGTGGTTTTGTTTCCTTTGAAAGAAAATGTCATGGCAAAGTGCATCTCAACATTACCCTGCCATTTCAGTCCATGATACATGGATTAGAATATTCACCCTCATAAATTACTATTTCTAGCAACATCAGTTTGCTTTGTTTTGTTTTGTTTTGTTTTGTTTTGTTTTGTTTTGTTTTGTTTTGATCTGTTTTGTTTTGGTCTGGTCTGGTCTAGTCTGGTCTGGTCTGGTCTGGTCTGGTCTGGTCTGGTCTGGTCTGGTTTGGTTTGGTTGGGTTGGGTTGGGTTGGGTTGGGTTGGGTTGGGTTGGGTTGGGTTGGGTTGGGTTGGGTTTTTTTTCATGAAAACTCTCAAAGTAAGCATTCACTGCTGTTCATTTTTTTCCAGCACTCCATAAATTATTGTGCCCATTTAGAATGCATCTCTTAAGTCTGCACTCACTCATTTACTTTTCCTCTAATTCGCTCTTGCTCTAAAAGCATCAGAAACATCTAATAAGCTGATGTGAAATTATTACAATCTATTTAGAGATACATTTTATGAGTGAATCTGCAAAGCAGCATCTTGCTGCTCTCTTTTTGGCACAACTCTTGTGCTCATGCTGAAATCAGTAGGCTTAGTAGAGCTCACCCTGAGTGCGAATCAAGGATGAAATTTAGTTACGTGGTTTGTTGAGCAAGGTTGTTTCTAAAAAGGCTGAAGTTGTCTGCAGGAATGTCTGCCTAAGGAGATGTTGAAAATGCATTGGACTTTGCCTCAGTTCTCATTTACCTAGTAAACAATGAACAGTGGTGAGGGTCCCTAAAGATTACACTTTCATTTTAGATCAGATATTTCATCAGTTTAGAGAAACAAATCCTTTTTCCAGTCAGTTTCTCTTTTAGCACACAAGAATAGTTTTTTTTGAATGGATCACAATTCCCACACAATAATCATAGAATCATAGAATCATAGAATCATAGAATAGTTAGGGCTGGAAAGGACCTTCAGGTCATCTAGTTCCAACCCCCTGCCATGGGCAGGGACACCTCCCACTAAACCATGCCATCCAAGGCTATATCCAACCCCACCTTGAACGCCGCCAGGGATGAAGCATTCACAACTTCCCTGGGCAACCCATTCCAGTCCCTCACCACCCTCACAGTAAAGAATTTCTTCCTCAGATCCAATCTAAACTTCCCCTGTTTAAGTTTGAACCTGTTGCCCCTTGTCCTCTCATTACAGTCCCTAATAAAGAGTCCCTCCCCAGCACCCCTATAGGCCCCCTTCAGGTATTGGCAGGCTGCTAGGAGGTCTCCACGCAGCCTTCTCTTCTCCAGGCTGAACAGCCCCACTTTTCTCATCCTATCTTCATACGAGAGGTGCTCCAGTATCCTGATAGTCCTCGTGGCCCTCCTCTGCACTTGTTTTAACAGTTCCATGTCCTTTTTATGTCGAGGACAGCAGAACTGCACACAATACTCCAAGTGAGGTCTCACAAGAGCAGAGTAGAGGGGCAGGAGCACCTCCCTCGACCTGCTGGTCACACTCCTTTTGATGCAGCCCAGGATACGGTTGGCCTTCTGGGCTGCAAGCGCACACTGTCGGCTCATGTTCATTTTCTCATCGACCAACACCCCCAAGTCCTTCTCCACAGGGCTGCTCTGAATCTCTTCTCTGCCCAACCTGGAGCTGCACCTGGGATTGCTCCGACCCAGATGGAGGACCTTGCACTTGGCATGGTTAAACTTCATCAGGTTGGCATCAGCCTACCTCACAAGCGTGTCAAGGTCCCTCTGGATGGATTTCCTTCCCTTCAGCATATCAACTGAACAACACAGCTTGGTGTCATCGACACATTTGCTGAAGGCACACTCAATCCCACTGTCCATGTCACCGACAAAGATGCTGAACAAGACCAGTCCCAACACCGATCCCTGGGGGGCACCACTCGTCACTGGTCTCCAGCTGGACATTGAGCCATTGAGCACTACTCTTTGGGTGCGGCCATCCAGCCAGTTCTTTATCCACCGAGTGGTCCACCTATCAAACTGATGTCTCTCCAACTTAGAGAGAAGGATGTCATGCGAGACAGTGTCAAAAGCTTTACATAAGTCCAAGTAGATGACATCAACTGCTCTGCCTCTGTCCATCAGTTCCGTGGCCCCAGATTGGTCAGGCAGGATTTCCCCTTAGTGAAGCCATGCTGGCTGTCACCAACCACCTTGTTGTTTTTCATGTGCCTTAGCATGCCTTCCAGGAGTATACGCTCCAAGATTTTGCCAGGCACAGAGGTGGGACTGACTGGTCTGTAATTCCCTGGCTCATCCATTTTCCCCTTCTTAAAAATGAGGGTTATATTTCCCTTTTTCCAGTCATCAGGAACTTCACCTGACTGCCATGATTTTTCAAATACGATGGACAGTGGCTTAGCAACTTCATTTGCCAGCTGCTTCAGGATCCGTGGATGGATGGATTTCATCCGGTCCCATGGACTTGTATACGTTCAGGTTCCTAAGGTGGTCTCGAGCTAGATCTTCTCCTACAGTGGGCCCAGGGTCTTCATTCTCACTGTCCCTGCGTCTGCCTTCCAAGACTTGGGTGGTGTGGTCAGAGCATTTGCCGGTATAGATTGGGGCAAAGAAGTTATTAAGAACCTGAACCTTCTGTAAGTCCAGGGTATCCAGTTCTCCCAATAGCTTCTGGAGAGGACCCACATTGTCCCTAACCTGTCTTTTATTGGCAATGTACCTATAGAATCCCTTCCTGTTATCCTTAACATCCCTAGCCAAGTTTAATTCTAAGTGGGCCTTAGCTTTCCTAACCTGGCCCCTAGCTTCCCAGACAACATCCCTGTATTTTTCCCAGGTCGCCTGACCTTGCTTCCACCTTTTATAAGTCTCTTTTTTCCTTTGAATTTTGCTCAGCAGCTCCTTATCCATCCAAGGAGGTCTCCTGGCCCTCCTTCAGCACTTCCTTCTAGTTGGGATGCATCGCTCCTGAGCTTGCAGCAGGTGATCCTTGAATATCAACCAACAGTCTTGGCCCCCCCCTGCCCTCATAATGCTTCCTTTTTTATTGGAAACAGGATTTAGATCAAAAAATTCTAATATTTAAGGATACTTTGAATCTATTAATGATGTTACTAGGCTACTTTTCCCATTTAATTATGGCCTAGTTTTACTTTCTTTTGTTGGTGACTTTTTAACTCTTAGTAATGAGTGGTGTAAGATGACTTTTTGTACATTTTCTTTCTTTTTATGGTGCTGTCCACCTCAGGACAAACAAGTAACTAATGCAGACCAAGCAAAGTTTTCTGCCATATGGTAAAATAAACATGTTAGGGTTCATCATACTATTTGTAGCATCCTATCCTAATTGTTTCCCTCTTATTTCCTATTATGTTAATTACTGAGATATTGCACTACAATTCTCTAACACAGCTATTTGAAATAGCTGAATAGGTTTACTTGTAGTAATTAGAAGTAGTAGCAAATAACAAATTTCATTGTAAGATAATAAGCAATTAAAGATTTATCTTTTTTTTTTTTTTCCCTCAAAGTCACATTTCCAGTCAATATCAATGACTGTGTATTTGAAGGTAAAATTCTTATCTTAATTTCTTCTTAGCCAAAAATAAATAAATTAAAGTACTGGCATTCTTTCACTGTGCTAGGAAAAAAAAAAAAAAAAAAAAGATGTTACGCTGCTTGGCCTAGAAATATAAGCAGAACTCTAAATGTACTATTAGCCTTTAAGATACTTTTTTCAAATGTCATTCTTTGAGGATGAAAACATGTTTCCTTTGTAAAGCTCTTAACATTTCAAGCTGAAAGGCTTGAACAAGCTTTGAACTCTGGAGTTTGTGATGCCTATAAATTAAAGGGAAAAATAACATTAAATGGTACTGTAGCTTGTGAAGCTTCCTTCTGTAAGTCTCTGAGTATCTCAAAGCCCTCAAACTTACAACTTTCTTGGAGCAGCCTGTGATCCAAAGAGCACCATGTGTCCTATGGAATGTTGTTCCTTTATTTGGAAATATCCTTATAGGAGGCATAAAATGAAAACAAGTTATCAGTAAACAGCTGGCTGTCTGAATAATTATCTGTATATAGATACTGAAAAATGCCAGTCGAAGCAGAGTGCTGCACTGACTCAAAACACCTTTGTCCCTGGCCTGCATATCTGCTGCCTTTGATAAGAACCTTCTAGCTCTTTGTGATGCTAGCTGCTGTGGTCAAGTTTTAGCTGCTTGCAGTACAGTCTGTGTGCCTGATTTTCTGCCCTTTGAACAGTCTATTTCTTTTTGACCTTGGTATTTAGTCATCTCACCCCATCCCTCCTTATCTCTTTAAACTCCACCCTTTTTCCCAGGATTGAGAACAAAATTTTTTCATTTAATTGACACAAAATGAAAATAAAATTACTTCTAATGCGAATGCTCCATCCCTGGAGGTGTTCAAGGCCAGGTTGGACAGAGCCTTGGATGGCATGGTTTAGTGGGAGGTGTCCCTGCCCATGACAGGGGGGTTGGAACTAGATGATCTTAAGGTCCTTTCCAACCCTAAATATTCTATGATTTTATAATTCTATATATAAACTGAACAGAAGCCTATGAGTACAATTTCTAAGGGATGATTGTAACACAGATTTCTTGATTATAAACTGATTCATTACTGATAAAACAAAAGAGACAAGAAAGGACTGCTTCCCCTAGAGAATATCCAAGCAAGGGCCTGTTTCACAGGCATGGCACAGGTAGTTCATAAGTTTGTGTGGATTTTCTCATCAGATCTTCCACAAAAAAAAAAAAAACAAAAAAAAACAAACAAACAAAAAAAAACCCATGAAAAAGAACCACAACCAAACAAAAAAAAAAAAACAAAACACCCTGAAAAACTGTCTTTTGTATTATGTGCCCTTCCATCACAAGGTAAAGTAATAAAATACTAATAATGGCTCACAGAGGCTGTAAAGGGACCCTAAATCTTTTAAACAAATGGTTACAGTCTAATTGTCTCATCTGCTCGTTGGTATTATAGCCTTCCATCAACAGTGTGTTGTTGAACTTGTAGACTCTCCAAGTCACAGATAGGCTTTAAAGAGGGAAGATAACTTTTATTTGTTATGGGCAATAAAACTAGAGTCTCTACTGACTGTCTGGCAAGGAGGCGTCTGATACTGTGGATCCAGTCAGGCAGAGCACAAATCGAAACAGTATCTAAAGGGAAAGGTAATGGAGGAAGGAGAAGTATAAAACCTACACAATGAAATTATATTGCAATGGGAGAAAATTAGAAAATTAAACGTAGAGCCTGAAAATAGAACAAAACCGTCCCTTGAAGTCATATATGATTGGCATGGGTCCTACTGGAATAGTACTATGCTGCTTTGACTTTAGTTTAGACTCAGTGGTGATATATCAAAGCTGGATTGATATATGTGATAAAGGATATTTTTCTTCTCTTCCTCTTACTGCAAGGTCTTTTACCCCTCTGGTGTAAGTGACAACATAATTTTGCACACGTGTCAGGTTAAAGCTTGCACTGATAAAATATGTGAGGTTCTCATTTGATTTTAATCCACTGAAATCAATATTTGTATATATATGAATCAACTCCCTTATCATTTGCTTGAACTGTGCTCAGAAAAAGTTTCACATCAAGGTGGAAATGCCTTACCTTTATTCTCCCCTCCTCCCAAGCATGCACATCCAACATTAAGAATTCACTGGCTACCACATTATTTGCATAGGCAAATTTAAAAGGTTGTGCAACAACAAAGGTTCTAGGCTCATAATGAAAAAAATAATAGTATTCTGATTTTTATGTAAGAGAGTTTCTGACCCTCTCTACCTGTAAGATGTAACTGGCTTTCAGAAAAAAATCATTAAGGGAAAAAAAAAAGAAAGCACGTGAAACTTCTGACCATATGCTTTCACAGCAGATTTCTGCTTCTATTATGGAGGGCTGATCATGTATGCACAAAGCTGCATCCTTAACTTTAGAGGGGGTAATGTCTGTATCAGAAGACTTGTCCTACATAGAGTGAGCACTTTGACAACCAGTAAAACAACAGATAGATGGCTGTTTTAGATAACCAGGCATAAACTGACGGGTAAGTTACATTTTCAGAATCTACATTGCAACCTACAGAGTAAACAAATGCACACACAAAAAAAGACCTGTCAAGTAATTTAGAATAACAAATACATGCAAAAAAGTTGTGATATGTTTCTAGACATTCTGCAGACAGAAAAAGAGACTAAACTCATTTAATAAATGATTCATAGTGAATCATTCTCTCAATATAGTAGCAAAATAAGAAGTATTTTTTTTACATGTCTTCCATGGGAACTTGCAGACAGAAGTGGCAATAATTTTTAAGGTACAAAATTTGGCTTTTTAAAAAGATATCTATCTACATACAAGGCCATCCAGCAAGCTGGACTCCAGCTTTTGCAACATCATTTCCCCCTAATAATGGTGAAATAATAATCTCTTCATAAGCAAAGCCATTGTAGGAATAATAAAGATTCCTCCTGATAATCTGCTAACCTGCTAACCTTTCATAGAAATGGTTTAGAAAGAAATCCCATCTACAAAGTGTCGTGTAAACTGCTGGCAATGCTGAAATCAAATACTTTGCTTCAATTGGCTGAGTAGAACCATCATAAACTTGCTTTTTCCCTCATCCCACTTTCATGAGCTGTCTCTTTTTTGACAGACCTGGTTTGGTAGCAGCAAATTCTATGACTCTCAGGAAAGTGAGTATGAAAGTTTGTCACCTTGAACCTTTCCATTTGACACTCTGCAGGCACAGTCCTTGCAGGTTGCTGAGGTGCATTTACTTTTTTCCCTACTGATAGGGTGATATATATGCAGTTCAGAAAGCATTCCCACAGAGAACCCCCGAAGGACAGACAGCCTATGTATCTGATTGCAAATCAGCCACATACCTATTTCCTAGAACAGCAGGGTAATTGTCTGGGGATTTTATCTGTTTCTCTGGCTAATGCCAGCGAGCAGGCGTGTTTATTAACAATTTATTTACAGAACACAGATTGATTTCAGGAGGGAAACATCACCAGCCTCACAAAGTGTCAGCAAACGATCTCTTCCGGTCCCTCAAATAATCTATTATTGTCAAGGTATCTGCTTCCCTTTGGTCTTTATTACAGGGTTTTAGACCTAAACTCCGAACATGCACAAGAGACACAACACGGAGTTCTTGCTTCCTGAAGAAAACCTAGGGAATGAGTGCTTCATAGCTCACAAAATTATCTGAATAAAAACACCCCATACCTCTTTCAGGTTTCTTGGACAATATGAGGCAAATCCATTTTGCTCACTAATTCACACATCTCTTCCCTTACAGGTGGTCAGGAAGCAGATACATATAGTCAAGAATACATCAAGATGCTATTTATACTATGTGGTATTCTTTGTGTTAGTCTTAGAAATCACCAGCTCACAAGGTTATAATGATGAACAGTGCAGCATAACTCCTTCTAATCAGCCTTTCTAGAAAATTTACTTACTTTATTTTTTGTTGCTGTTGTTGTTGCCTTCACAAGAAATTATGCTTTTTTCTTCTTCTTTCTCTTAAAATAGCCAGCATGAACAGATCTCATAGCAGCCTTCCAGTATCTGAAGGGCCCCTGTAAGGATCCTGCGGAGGGACTCTTTATTAGGGAATGTAGTGAGAGGACAAAGGGTAACGGGTTCAAATTTAACAGAGGAAGTTTAGATTGGATATAAGCAAGAAGTGCTTTACTATGAGGGTGGTGAGGCACTGGAATGGGTTGTCCAAGGAAGCTGTGAATGCTCCATCCCTGGTGGTGTTCAAGGCCAGGTTGGACAGAGCCTTGGGTGACATGGTTTAGTGGGAGGTGTCCCTGCCCATGGCAGAGGGATTGGAACTAGATGATCCTAGGGTCCTTTCCAACCCTAACTATTCTATGATCTATGATCTATGAAGTCAAAGAAGTCATGGTATTCTGTTTAGAAGTTAAACTGATTTTCCAAATACAATTACTTTAGTCAAAAATATTTCCTTTCATGATGAAGAGAATATTTACACGAATACTCTTTGGTTATTCTCAGGATCTGACTTGGAATTAGGCATTCTTATCTAAGCAAAATTCATTTTATGAAGTAATGCTGGTAAATGGCACTTCTGTTTTTCTTTTTTTTTAGTTGAAGGTCATGCTGAGCAACTTAAACGCATTCTGCCACAGATAACTTATTATTCATAGATAGTTTGTTATCTTTTAAAAGCAGTTTAGGAATGAAAAGCACTAGGTACATGATGATGATAACTCAGTTGTAAGGTCAATACTTTTTTTAAAAAGTTGATGAGTTGTACATAAACTGGAATTGCTACAGGAAGTGGTTCACTGCTTTCCCTATAATAATCTACCTCAGCCTGAAGTGTAGACCCTTTCACTGTGATTATCACAGATGCATTGTTAAATTACAGTGCACAGTATATTTTACATCTAGAGAAGAATACGAATAATAATAAAAATAAATATCTGAGTAGGGTCTCTATCAAGGAAAATAAAATTCTGTGTAAATCTCTTTCCATGAATAAATGATGTCTAAAAGCTGATAATTACCTTATTGTGATAAATATTGAATTAATGGAGGAAATTATTTTGTGCATAACTTTTTATAAATCACAAAATAGCAGTGTATCTGTTTACTTGAATGCAACCCAAACAAAATCTGCATTCAATACATTGTCTTGTGTCTGCAATGCTGTGCCTAGTGCCAATCAAAATTCAGGTTTAGTGACATAGCTCAGTAAGATACTAACTTCTTGGAAGAGAAAATATTGCCATATGCATTTAGGCTTTTTTTTTTTTTTTTTTTTTTTTCTGTAATACCTTCTGCTGAAAGGCTTTTCTCTGAGTAAGAGTCTAACTGAACAACAAACTTTGACCTAAAACATGTCCTTTTCTTAATGGGCCAAAAACTCCATTTAACACATTGAAAACGCAAATGTTGTTTAACTGAGATGACAGAATTTTACCTTACGAATACAGATGTATGGAGTTTTTCATACTTCTGCACTAGTTGCAAATGCACTGCTCGTTTCAGACAGAACCGCTATCTTACCCTCCCTAATAAATGTGTGTTCTCATATCCTCAGGAAAATGTAAATGTAGTTTCAACCCATTCTTGTGCAGACCAGGCACCTCATTAGTTGATCAAACTTCCGCTGCATCACCATGCTTGTATCTTATTCCTTTTTTCTTTCTGACTTTTTCCTGAAGGGTAGTGTTCACATACATGCGGAACTCCTCACAACATAGATGGAAAATCTTTCTCCATCTGTTTGATTTCCAGTCCTACTAGCTTATAATGTCCTCACAGCTTGCATCTCCAAAGGAGCTAATTCCTAATGAGTGGAACTTAATTATGAGGTAAGAAGTAATAAATTGATTAAGTATGAGGCTGTAGAACTCCAATGATCTGGAATACAAAATCCCAAGCTATAATGAGACAGACTGAAGTGTGCCTATGGTGATGACTGCACCATGACTTTGACACTGTATCTCTTTTTTGAAAACAAACTAAAAAAATTAAATAATAATTTAAAAAATCACTCAGAAGTGTTTTCAGGATTGCTCAAGGAGGTAGAAGTACCTGAAAGAGGTATTTTAAAGAGGCAAAATGACCAAGAGTTGGAAGAAGTCAAGGAAGAAAAGCAAATATTTCCAAGAAAGTGACATACAAACAAGCACCTAAAGAAAAAAAGAATGAGGAAAACTGTTACCTTTTCCATCCTTGAGTACAATTATCTGCACATACAGATATGAAAGCACGTCTGCATCTTTTACAGTACTTTCATATTTTTCTTTCAAGACGGGAGCTATTAATGACTTGTTGAAAATTAATGATTTTCCTTAGTAAAGGGCATGGCATGTAGACACACATACAAAGAATCTCTTCAACCCAGTGCCAACAGAAAATTTAGTATTATTAGAAAATAACTGCTATTATTAGAAAAAAAATAGTTTGGTACTGCCAGTGGGGACATGACACCTGAAGTCTAAGTAAAAAAGTGGTTTTGGTTGTGATATATTGCTGTGTGCCTGCAATTCTTTCAGAATCCAGTGAAGACATCTCACTACGCTGTGAAATACATTCAGGGTGAGCCAAATTTATTTATGGTATCCTCAATAAATGCTCTTCACAGTTGTCAAGATTTCCCTTTCCTTTTATTTTAATTTCTGATATCACACTGATTTTTTTTTCTTTCAGTTACACTCTTATCTTCCCCCTTTTTCCCCCTTCTAGGACCTTTTACAATTTCATTATCTCATTTTTTTTTTTGTGTTCCTCTTCTTGACAATATTTGCTTTTCAGCTTACTGTTCATGATGCACTGAGCTGATGCCAGAGGCCCAAAAAACAAAAGAGAACGTAAATGCACTTCATAAAAGACGTCTGCCATTCCAAGGTTCTTTATGACAATGAGCAGTAGGGTCAAGTTTTGCACAAATGTCTGAGAAAACCTCAAACAAGTCTGCAGAGTCATAGCTTAGCTATCACTTATTCGACTGTATCAATATGTCTGCATTTTCAGAGTGCACTTGGCAATTTGGAAAGTAATAACAGAAATGGTTAGACCTTGTTTAATATGTTATAAACCTACCTGGAGTCATATAGAGCCGTCTGCTATGTGAGTAATTGGACTTCATACAGTACCATAGCAAGATAGTCAATTGGCCTTGGAAAAAAAAGGTATCTTATTTGATGGTATTAAAAATTAGTCAAATTACAGTTATTAAACCTTGATCTTGACACAAAAATAGTTTTAATCCTGTGCAACAATCATGATAATTAAGCAAGGAGCCTGAAAAGACTAGTGGTAGAAGAAGGGATGCTATTTTTTCCCACTGATAAACTGATTTAAAACTTGATGAATCTGTGCTTGCATTTGAGTCATTCACAGAAGTGGCTGCCAGAGCTAAAATTTGGATAAGGTCATGAATGTAGAGAGTGCTACTATTTGGCATTTCCACAAATCATCCCTCTCAAAGATTCATTCGCTGGCTGACTCTCATGCAATAAAACTGCAATGCCTCATGTTGTTTACTCAATAACTTACAGTTTCATGTTCATAATTCTAGGACTTTCCTCTTTTTTCTGGCTCTGCCTTACTAAGAAAAGCCTGAAATCTCTTTCTAATAAAACCTGGGAAAAGTAATTGAAAATATGCCCTAAAAAAAGGAATCAAGTTGTTATTTATTCTGCAAGACAAAGCCAAGGCATTCATCCTAGATATTCTTGACAGTGAGAATGATAGAGGAAGGATGATATTTTATTAGACAGTTTCTTGCTTCTGCTCTGGCTCTCACCCCAACACAATGACTACAATCAAGAGAGGAAAATTGCATGTATCAGTGTCCTAAGGATAAAAAGCAAACAGGGTTTATAATAGCAGTGTTTTGAAATTCACTTATTACAGGGAGGTTATATGCAACTCTTCAAGCCCAGAGGGACTGTCTGGGGGTAGGGGGCAGGAAGTGTGACTGTTTATTTATTGATGCAATATTTCCTGAAATGCCCAGCTGTGTGAACAAGGAAGTATTTCTTACAGGATGGTAGAAAGCAAATGGACTCAATAAATGCACTAGTTTGAAGCACTTTGACATTTCTGTCACTTATGAAGTAGGAAAAGTATTGATGTTTAGACTTGTTCAGACAATGGTGGATTAAAAATTAATCATAATGGCAAAATCTGAGGAATAATGAATAAACAAAGATCATGATCTGACATGGCATTCAAGACAGAGAACAGATAATTACTAGGCCTACGTAAGGAAACAAACTTCCCTCAAGGATCTTATCTGCTGAAAGAAATGATAACGCACAGCAGGACTGTTATTATAAAGCTAAAGTTTTAATTTTATAATCTTAGATTAAATATGAAGTATGTTGAACTGTCATGTGTTACTGTATATTCCTGAAACTTTAATTCTATAGTTCTGAAAGTAACAGTGAAAATGGAAGGGTTCCCTTGCTGCTCTAGACTTTGACAGACTGTAGCTGTAAAATTTTTCCCATTCTAAAGTGCAGGAGCCATTTTCTGTGGGACTTAAATAATAATATTTTGTCATAAATGAAGTTTTAATCTCTACTGGATTAAAGCTACCAGACTTGGATAGAGAAGGCCCAATATTTTTGTATTTATCTTTGTAAAAAAAAAATCTAGTATGTCTACTTTATTTTCCTTGCAAAGGGAATATTTGTCTGGAAAATTTGGGAGATAGATAAGCAAAATGCTGGGTCTAATACTGTAAACCCACTTTATTATATATGTAAAATCATTTGGTAGCAAAACATCAAATAGCTAATACTATGTGGTCCTTTTTTGTCAGGCCTTTAAGAATGGGATAAGAACACATTTTAGAAGGAGATTGGAAATGTGATGGTAAGAAATCTTTACAGTAGGATCTGAGCTTTTAAAGTAGCCTGCAAATTCCACCAAATTATACAACTTTTCCTTTATCAGATTTTTTTTTTGTTATACAAAGAGTACATAGAACACATGAACAACTTTCTTCCTTAATGCTAGCATACACCTTCTTTTCTCTCTTCAGTTATACTCCCCACTTATCCCACACCCCTGCATTTTCTTATTTACTTTCTTCATTTTGAGAATCACCTGCATGATTTCTCATCAATCAATGTTCTAATATCTCAGATTCTGTTCTTTGCCTTGCATAAACCTGGTCCTGATTTGAAAAGCTATTTGATACAGACGTATTGGCAATTCCAAAACAAATCAAACTGCATAACAAATTGTAATGCTGCTTCTATAACTGTTTCTGACATAAAATCTTCTATAGTGAAACACCTCTGCAATATTATCAAAGAAAGAACTTTATTTGAATATGTTGTGAAAAAAAACCCACATATGTTTCTCATGCACTGTGGAAGTCAATACTTCTGTATCAAGGCTGAAAAGCATAAAGAAGAGTCAGGAAGAAACAAACCAAACAAACATACAGTGAATGTGGAAAACCATGAAAGAAGGCTCTTATGAAACTGGAAATCAGAAGCCCCTAAAAAAAATTATTCAAATTAAAGAAGGCAATTGAGGTATCATTTGAGGACAAATAGAGGGCAATCTCTGCAGAAATAAATGTCTAAAGTTAAGCTCAAGGAGCAGAAATGCAATCCTTAGTAAGCAAAGTTTTCTGTGCAGGGAACCAAGGCCTACTGTGACACTTAATAAGGGGACATTTGGCTACATAGATTTCATAGATTAGTATTAAATAATAAAAGAGATAATACCTAATGAGATCAAGCTCAATAAGTATTAAAGACAAAATTTATTCTCCAAACAGAAGAGTACATAAGACATCTGAAGAGTAGAGGAGATTTCTTGCTAATGCCAATAATGCCATACATGGCGATACGAGGAAGCAAGCATAGAAGATAGAAAGGAGTGAAAGTTTCAGTATATACTATGTGCATTTTTCCAAGAAAAAATAGAGCAAAGGCAGTGACATGACAGGTCTGTAGCAAGGATCAGTTTTGTCTTAGTCCACGAGTGCAAACCTAAGGAAGATGATCATGATATGCCGCAACACAAACTTACTGGCATGAATGTGCTGCATACACCATTGGAACAGTACAAGGCATACAGTGGGATGTAACTGCAGGATTCATCACAGGAGAGGAACTCGGCAGCAGTCATGTTATGTCCTTGGTTGCAAAGTAGATTGAGAAGTATAGAATTTCAAAGTTATGTATTACCATCTTAAAATGGGCTCAAAGAAAATCACAGAGTTTTTAAAACATCAAAGTAATTTCGTCCTTGAAGCCAAATTAAGAAAGAGGTAGATCACAGAACACAACTGCTAGCATTTGTATTGGTATGATTTGCCACACTTATTGAATATTTAGTCCACACAGAGTATTAATAATATCTTTAAGGAAAGTGTCAATGACTAGATATCTATGTAAAAAGTACCTAGCCAAAACAACCCTTAAATGAAATCAGTAAATAAAGCCAGATCTGTTCATGGAGTCTACACAGGTTATCTGTAAACATAAGTACGAAAACAAGAAAAGTAGTACTTTGGTGAGGCATTAGGTTGCACAGTATATCTACCAGAACAATGACAAGTCAAACTTTCTAAACCTGTGTTTCCAGTGTTGCCTGTAATATATGAATTGTCAAAAATAGCTAGGCCCAAAGAGGACAAAGAATTCTGGCATTAAATATCCTGGTATTTATTAGTGAGAAAATGGGGGAACCACCTAAGGAGGTAAGCTTGATGACTGCAGAAGATGAGTAAGTACTAGATGGGGCAGATATTTGAAACAAAATGAGAAAACTTGACACCCCTGCTTTTTAGATTACAATATCACTTCCAAATGAACAAGTCAATCAGACCCAAAGTGTAAAGGTAGAGCAGGAAGAATAAAGTAACAAGGTAACCACTTTCACCTCTCTTCAGACGGCACTTCAAAAGAGTATTCAGCATGCAGTACTCAATTGCACAAGAGATATTCCAGGAGAATGACATGCTAGAAAGTCTGATGGAAGTCAAAGTAACTTCTATGACATTTTAGTATATTGCAGCACAGGAGCAATGCACAACAAAAACTTAATCAGTGTTTACAAATGCAGGAAATGTCACCTAAAACTGGATCACAACAAAATGCAAATCAGAGTAGCACATACAAATTACTTTGATCATGCCTTAGAAGAAAAGAAGCACTATATCTGATCCAAAACACTGAAAACAATATAGCTTTTAGTAGTCCCCACACCATCCGAAATTGCTGAAAGTTTTATTTGAGATGATGACCAGTTAAAATACACAGTGAGGTTAATAAAGCTCAGAGACCATGTCTGAGAAATGGAAAGACAGGTGTTGAAAGAATGAAGGCAAAGCAAGAAATAAGTTATTTCAATGTAATGATTTGCACTGAGTTTGAAAGACACCATTGCTTCTGAAAAAAAAAAAATCCCAATATGAAATTCAGTGAAAACGGAATATAATAATAAGCAAAGTACTGATAGACACTTCCTATGCATCTATAAGACAAGCATAACTGGAGAAAGAATTCAAGGAATGGTAGTACAGAAAGACAAATTTTGCTACTACTAGTAAGCACGGTAAGCTGCTAATAATAAGCATTTGTATATGTCCAGCAGCATACAACCAGCATATAAGGCTACAGTTTTCCTAACAAAACCTCAACATTTGGAACACAAAGCCTTCAAATTTTCATCTTAAAACTTCAGAAGTGAAACTCCAAACTCATTGACAGGAGTGTAAGATAAACCCTCATTGCAGATCTTCACTTGAACACATTTACAGAACAAGGTGATACAAAAGAGGTACAGCAAATATGTGTAAAATACTACAGTGTTTATCAGTGTCTGCCAATAAGTCAGGACATAGGATAAAAGAAAAAGGAGTTACAAAGCAATAAAGTTACACCTTTCAAAGGCAAAAATAAGGTCAGGCTACCTTGCCCAAAGACAAGTTCTCAGAGGTTTTTGGAATGCAAAAAGCAGATTTGCCTGAAGAGCATGACTGTGTCTGACTTTTAATATTTTCAGTGGAATCAGTCTGAAAAGTATTTGTGAATGTATGGTAAAATGCCAAAAGTGGTTAACAACCATGTTTTATTAATGTAATATGGACATGTAAGTGGAAATGTGGCATTTGTGCAAATTAGCCAACGCAGGATTGTGAAGAACCTGTGGCAGTCAGCGCTGCACTTCAGAGAATTCTGACAAGAACTGGCCACTGCTCTACTTGAGCACAAGGAAAACTGCTATTTACTGATAGCTTGTTACACTCATCTTTCTTAATACCTGAACAAAGCAGCATGTTTGTCAGCACTGCAGTGAGTCAAATTATGACTATTTCCAGGTGTGATATTTGCATTTTGGATCTTGGACTACACCATGCTTTGGCATATATTCTGGAAAATTTGAGAGTGACTGGATTTGCACACTTGCCACCTGCAGTCTGTATTATCAGTTGTGTGATCAATGGCTTAGCTGAATATTACATTCAAATAGTTAAGCCTTAACCTCTGTTTGCTAAACTCCTTAAACATATCTTCACTCTTGTCAGTGGCAGAGGTCTAACCAGTGATTTTCGTTTTCAATTCTTTTAATAACCAAGATCTGTAAATCATGACATAGTACAATGGATCTTGGTGATAAAATGAGAAAGAAACATCAGACTCACACTTTTCAGGAGGGTTGCTGTAACACTTTTAGCAGAGGACTGGAAGGCATGTAATAAGATAAGTGGCCAAAGAAACTGGGTTTGTCTAGTCTGGAGAAGAAGAGGCTGGGGGAGATCTCATTGCTCTCTACAGCTGCCAATGAAGGGGAAGTGGAGAGGGAAGTGCTGATTTCTTCTTGTTATCTGGCGATTGGACATGTAGGAATGGTCAACAGTGTGTCAGGGGAGGTTTAGGCTGAGCACTTGGAAGCATTTCTTTACCAAGAGGGTGGTCAAACACTGGAACAGGTTTCTGAGAGAGATGGTCGATGTCCCAAGCCTGTCAGTTATTGAGGCATTTGGACAACACCCTTTGCATATTTTAACTTGGTCAGCCCTGAATTGTTCAGGCAGTTGGACTAGACAATCATTGTGGGCCCCTTCCAACTGAAATAGTTTATTCTGTTCTAGAGTGTGAGTTATCAGGGGCAACCTTGTGGTGTAATTATACTGATAGCATAAAACAGATCTTATGGAATCTATTAAATGGCATTTTCTAACACTTGTTATGGTCTGGACAACACTCTTACTAGAACAGCTATGTGAATTACATGGATCCAGAACCTGTGGTCTGAAATACCAGGCAAAGAGAGGGCAGACCCCATAAGGACTGCAGCTTTGCTGGCAGCAACACACTAGACCTATCATAGGCACAGGTACATGGCTTACGAGGGCAAATAGCAATATTAGTTTCAGTCACAACAGAATTTTAGCTGAAGAGAAAGACAGAATAAGATATGCACTGATGCAGTTATTAACTAGAGCATTATCATCTCCTGTGCTTTCATACTAATGGAGGACATACCTTATATGCAGCTGGGTAGCAACCTCCATCATTCCTTTATTTGAAGCACGGGAAGTCTTTCCACTTCTTGCTCCTAGTGGGAGCATCTTAAACTAAGTTTCTAAGAATATATATTTGGGAATTTATAAATGTCCTATGTAATTTCCTTGGCCTTGTAGGCAGTCCAAGCAGGTATAACTAAGCAGGCCACCAAAGCATAAGGCAAAGGCCTGGATGTGATCTCTTGAGCTCAGCTCGTACTACTGGAGCAACAACGGCATATAACTCACTGACAAATCTATACAACTTCATCGTGAACATGGTTTAGACTTCTTTTCCTTGCATTCTTGAAATACAGTATTTCTACATAGGAAAATACTGGAAGTGGGTGTAGCTCTGGCCTGCTGCAGAAGTGTCAGAGCTGCTCCAACTTATCGAGCCACAAAAAAGGAATGCCAGGACCATGTCAGTGAGGAGTAATTACTATCGTCTGCTTGGTATGAGGTTTCCTACTTGAAAACTTCCTTGGGCTCAGTCCAAAGCATAATTTCAGCAGTGGCAAAAGAAACAGTAACAAGTTAGAACATGTTTTAAAAGCACAGAAACATATAGCTGTTTCATGGTTGAATTTAGTGTATATATCAGCACAACCCAGCTGTTCTTCCTTGTTTTCATTCTCTGGTTTGTACTTTGAGATTTTAGTTGCTACCTGTACCACAGAGGCAGATAACTGGCTTGTACTATTAAAGAACCGATAAGACTATTTAATTATATTTTTTTAACCTGACAGCTAAGCTATCTTTCAAAAATAGTCCAGAAAGACTGAAGAAAATGTAGCAAAAGGTGATGGCAGTTCTTTAATTTGGTCTTCTATTATTTCGAATCTATTCAGTATTCTATGTAATACTGCCACTCATAATGACTGTATTTGGAATTAACGTAGGTTTCATGTGTAATTCAATAGGTATTCAGTGTAACTTAGCAACAGCTAAAGCATTTTTTTTCTTCTGGAAACTGGAGCATGGCAGTTGATGATTTCAGTTGGGAGACTGGGAGGCAAATATTACTCTGAATTTCCAATTTTCCCAATAAAAGGTGTAAGACACTTTGTTTATAATATAAATTTGTGTTGGTTATCAGAAGTTACATAAAGAATAAATAAATTTAGCATCAAATCTCTGCAAGCTTTTAGAACTATCTGGATCATAGCATGGGAATAATATTTGAATCATAAAGGTAAAGTTTTTAAACAATTAGAGATACTACAATGGGAAAACCTTTTAAAATATACAGTGTTCACACATCTCTGCATTTCAAGGGTTCTGTATGTGTGTCAATGTATTTTGTATAGCAAATAAAGTAAACACGTGTTTTATTCTATAAATACATTTCTCTCAGGGCTCATACTGTGTGTAGCAATATGTTTTCACTAAATATGCAGTTGGAATCAAGAAGTGGTTAGGATTGGAAAGGACCTTAAGGTCATCTGGTTCCTACCCCCCTGGCATGGAAAAAGCTTCACTGTATTAACCCAGTTTAAGTAATGAATTAGACCAAGTAAATATATAAAAGTTCTTTCACTTAAAAATTAATATTTTTTGTTGCAGGTTCAATGTGCAGCAAGACAGTTTGTATATTCAGAGGAGTTTATAAAGGTTAAAAAGGCTATAGATTTGCAGGATGAGCTCACTTGTCTATAAGTAATTGATTTGCAATACTTAAAAAACAGTATTTAGTTTTACTGAAGAACATTGGGTTTGCTTTTATTAGTAAGAGAACAAAAGTTGTTGACATTTAAAACATGTTCTTTTGTACTGTTGAATGGATGTGATTACATGATTTTATGGTTTTGGGGTTTTCTTCATAATTTTTAAGAATTTTTAATCTTTATTAGTTGAGCATTGTTTTACAAGTGCACAGTAGTGGTCAGAGAAGCTGTCAATACATTGGTCTAGTGTTTTGTAATTACTGTTGTAAATGTATTCCAAAAGTTGGGATTGTTTTTTCAGGGGGCTTTCAGTCCCTGAATGTGTATTTTTTCTGACATTTAGGTTGACTAACACTTCTTGTTCCTGTGCATCTCTCTAAATTTTCAGTGCCCAAAAAACAACTCAGCACTAGGAGAAGTAAACCAAGAGAAACAAACTGATAAATTTTTCTACACGGTGCAGTCAATTGGGAGTTAACTTCAAAAATATAAATGGAGCAACATCACCTTGGAACATTTGTCAGACTTGTTGAGCTTGGCAACTCTATTGACACAAGAAAAGGAGCAAGACAAATGGATATTCTTATATATGTGAAAAGTCAGCAGTAGCCATATTTTTATGATCTAAAGAAGTAGTCAGTCTTTGGGTCTTTTGGAATCTGGGCATATAGATAAGGTGAAGTATAAAACCACATGTCCCTGCCCATGGCAGGGGGGTTGGAACTCGATGATCTTGAGGTCCTTTCCAACCCTAACTATTCTATGATTCTATGATTCTATGTGCCAGTCCAAAACCAGAAGTGTGAGAAACCCGAGTACCAATCTCTTTTCTATTTAATTTGGTATAGTATTCATGCAATGATGTATCAAGAAAGGCATCACTCATAATTTTGCTACTGAAGAAACTTAAAAAGCAAATTCAATATTTCTCCTAGTAACCAAACATACAGAGGTAATCTCATAAGCATCCTATTTTGCACTGCAGTTCCTGAGTTGTCAAAATGATCTAGAAAATTTTTGTTTCATTTTTCTAAATAATTTAATTAGCAATTAAGAAAAGAAAGAAAAAATGTACAGAGAGAGAAAACATATTTTTTCTACATGCTGCTGGTAAAATATGCCTCAGTCTAGGCTGCAATTTGATGAAAGATCTACAAACCTTTCATAAACTTGAGATATTGCAGTTGATATTCAAACATCACCATTTGAACTGAATATAAGAGTAACTATCAAAAGGATTGAGTATATCTGTGGAACGACACACAAACTCTAATAAGCACTAGGGGAGAAGGAAGTGTGTGGAAAAGACAAGAAACAGGGCTACTGTCATTTAGCTCATACATTGAGAGTGAAATTCCCTCCAGGACGATTAAAGTAACATTTCTGCTATGAGGAGACAATAGCTGAGAACTGCTGAACAGCTCCAAGCAAACCTCATCGTATGAAATGGACATGACACTGTTGAGGAACCAGCAACAGCTCTGCCAATTAAGTTCGTGGATTAGGTAATAAAATAATCACACATCATTGATGAGACACATAGATCTGTATTATGTAGCCTAGTAAACAACTGTTCATTTTTGTTGCTTCACTGAATATTCTGAATTCAGATGAGCTGGATAAAAAGGTGAAAGTTTCTGAAGATCACTACTTTTTACTTACCCACATAGGCCTCTGCACCTCGCTCACTTTTAATGTATTTCCTACCCAGCTTTTTCAAAACAGCCACTGGGACATGTGTGAGTCTGCAGTGTCCTTTTACAGAAATTTCCACCATCCCACAGATAGCAAGTACAGGTTGATCAGTCCTTTGTACCACCAGGTCCTAAAAAATCACCTTTTTTCATGAACAAATGAATGAACGGCATGAACAAATGCAATACAACAAACAGGTATGATCTAAACATAATCAAAAATGCACCTGTCTTAAATATATTAATTGCTGAAACAAAACATTAAAATCTCACTTGTCTTCCAAATGTGTATTTAAAGAGAATTGTGATGTATAAAATACATTCTATGCAAATTCTTGTGTTTTTTTTTCCTGTTTTCTCTTATTCCGTGTAAAGAATAATCCCCTTTGATATAACTCTTGTACCTTCACCATATTCTCTAGATTATGAGTCCTTTTGTCTTTCATGCATTTATCCTGACATTTATATTCCTTGATGCTCAAAGAGGTATTGGGTTGGTGATTTTGCTGAATAGTACATTACATGCACTTTATAATATCTGCATTTGACTTACCTAAACTATATCAAGGCAAATCAATAACATTTTGTTTAATGTACATTATCCAGTATATTCCTTTCAGGTGTGTTGCAAAAGAGGAGATTCTTAAAAAAAAAAAACAAAAAACTGAATTTGCATAGTCATTTAGAAGTAATTTTCTGAGTGTAAGTACCTTTCTGTGTAGTACTTCTCTCTCATCTGTCTTCTTTAAGTGATTTGTATTCTTTACTTTCAAATGAAAAACCTGTAAGTTAATGAATATCAGCTCATTTTTCACTCTGTTAAACAGTTCAAAATATTCCCTTAGAAATTATTCTGCTTCCATTAGCAGAAATCTTGAATCCTCAAGAGAAAGGATTACTGTTGAGGTTGAAAATTATTGCTGACTTCATATAACGACATTAGACTTGAAGACAAAAGCTTATGAAAAATAGTAAAAAATATAAACCGAACCCAAAGAAAAAAGGAAATGATTGAGCAGGATAAAGCCTGTGAACTCACTAGATGCTACATGTGGAGAGTAGCTACTCATGCAGGTATTGTGTTTTACACTGGCAATTACCTTCTATTAGCACACAAATGTGCTGTTTAAAGAGAGGCTCTTTCAGTCTTTTTGGCTTTGTGACCCTGCTTGTCCTGGGTTTGGCAGCAGCAGTCATTTTTCTCCTTAGTAGCTGGTGCAGCGTTGTGGTTTTGACATGCAGCCTGGGAACAGCACTGATGACACCGATGTTTTTAGTTACTGCTTATAATGCTTGGTTTGACCAATGACTTTCTGAATCTCATGCTCTGCCAGGGAGGAGGGGAAACCGGGAAGAAGGAGAAACAGGATACCTGACCCAAACTGACCAAAGAGGTATTCCATACCACAGCACATCGTACCCAGAATGTAAAAACTAGGGGCAGAGACCCGGAAGAGTGAGTTCACGGCTCAGTCATTCAAGAGGAAGTTTATCCTCTTCCCTTGTATTTCCCTGGTCATTATTATTGTTGGTGGTAGCAGTAGTGATTTGTGTTGTACCTTAGTTACTGGCCTGTTCTTATCTCAGCCCATGGGAGTTTGTCATGGGTTCAGCAGCAGCAGTCATTTTTCTCCTTCTTGGTACCTGATGCAGCGCTGTGGTTTTGATTTTGCGCCTGGGAGCAGCACTGATAATATCTACTTCTGACCAGTGCACTTGTATGTTTTGTCTGAATAGTATAAATCTAATATTGTCTTTCGTACGTAGAGGAAAAAAATAATATATTATTGCCACAGATGGGACAGTGCCCGAGAAGAAAAATTTCAAACGTTATAAAGATGCAGTGCTACAATGTCACTGCAAAGCAGAAACAACCCTAGCAAAGTGCACTGTATAAGTAGATTTCCCTGGACCACATTCATACTTGTTGTCACTACTACCAATAGTTTTCAGTTTAAAAGTGTGTTATTGTAGAAAGGAAGCGGCTCATAATCAGCTGTACACAGCATGACATCTGAGTCACTGTTGACTTGGTAAATTTTCTCATGGAATAAGTACCAAAAGCAAATAAATTTTTACAATATTTTGGTAATGTAGTGTAGAATCAAACATTAAATTACTGAACTCTTCCTCATACGGTAGTATCTTGAGGTGTAATTCAAGAATGTTTTAGTCCTGAAGAAAAATGTGAATGCTTTCTTAAACTGGTCAGCAGAACTGTGAAATTCTTACAGTGTTCTTACAATTAGATAATTTCCAAAAAATAAATTAAATTGCATATATGTGGTGACAAATGCAACAGGGAGTGTTTTTGGGGACAGCAGTTTAGCATGAAAAAGCCAGAGAGCAGAAAGGCTTATAAATTTAAAAGAACCATGAAAATGTTAGTAATATTAATAAGAATGAAAGACATCAATTTGATAGGTGACCACTCAGTGGATAAAGAACTGGCTGGATGGCCGCATGCAAAGAGTAGTGCTCAATGGCTCAATGTCCAGCTGGAGACCAGTAACGAGTGGTGTCCCTCAGGGATCAGTGTTGGGACTGGTCTTGTTCACCATCTTTGTGGGTGACATGGACAGTGGGATTGAGTGCGCCCTCAGCAAGTTTGCTGATGACACCAAGCTGTGTGGTTCGATTGATACATTGGAGGGAAGAAATGCCATCCAGAGGGACCTAGACAAGCTTGTGAGGTGAGCTGATGCCAACCTGATGAAGTTTAACCATGCCAAGTGTAAGGTCCTCCATCTGGGTCGGAGCAATCCCGGGTGCAGCTCCAGGTTGGGCAGAGAAGAGATTCAGAGCAGCCCTGCGGAGAAGGACTTGGGGGTGTTGGTCGATGAGAAAATGAACATGAGCCAGCAGTGTGCGCTTGCAGCCCAGAAAGCCAACCGTTCCCTGGGCTGCATCAAAAGGAGTGTGACCAGCAGGTCGAGGGAAGTGATCCTGCCCCTCTGCTCTCGTGAGACCTCACTTGGAGTATTGTGTGCAGTTCTGATGTCCTCAGCATAAAAAGGACATGGAGCTGTTGGAACAAGTCCAAAGGAGGGCCACGAGGATGATCAGGGGACTGGAGTACCTGCCGTATGAAGATAGATAGGCTGATAAAATTGGGGCTGTTCAGCCTGGAGAAGAGAAGGCTGCGTGGAGACCTCAGAGCAGCCTTCCAATATCTGAAGGGGCCTATAGGGATGCTGGGGATGGACTCTTCATGAGGGACTGTAATGAGAGGACAAGGGGTAACGGGTTCAAACTTCAACAGGGGAAGTTTAGATTGGATATGAGGAAGAAATTCTTTACTGTGAGGGTGGTGAGGCACTGGAATTGGTTGCCCAGGGAAGTTGTGAATGCTTCATCCCTGGTGGCGTTCAAGGTGGGGTTGGACATGGCTTTGGATGGCATGGTTTAGTGTGAGGTTTCCCTGCCCATGGCAGGGGGGTTGGAACTAGATGACCTTAAGGTCCTTTCCAACCCTAACTATTCTATGATTCTAAGATTCTATGATAAATCTTCTCAAGATTTAACAGTATAAGGACATTCTTAAGAGAGATAGAATGTTGTCATTAGAACTATGTCTCAAGTACAAGCTTCAAAATTATCGTCTTATATAGGATCCATCTTTGCTTTGTAAAGAACAAGACTGGGTTAGGTTCATAGCTGAAAAAAATTGTTGCAGTTCCATCCTGGTCATTATACATACCACTTCTGGATCCCAGTGATCACATCAAACCAAAGCAACCCATTCTATCCATCTTCAAATCTGCTTTCTCAAAGCTTTTGCAGATATTTCCCCCAAGCCTTTTGAAACAAATACTGTAGGTGTTTCTTCTTCCCACTCCCTGGCACAGGAACAGGAGAAGGAACTGGAGAATGGGAGAAGGGGAGGAAGAGGTGCTACCATTTTGTTTGCAGAACACAGAAAAGAAACAAAATTGCCCTAATATTTGACAGTTTCCTGCATGACTTCCTTTGCTAACAATATTTATTTGAAAGAAGGGGCTGGACGTGCTTAAAGGAGAAAGGCTCAGCCTGCTTTTCCATCAGCAATTATTGACTGCTATTAGCCAAAAATGTGATACAGAAAAATAATAAAATGGTCCCTACAGCCAGGATTAAAAAAGTGATCTGACATTTAGAGTTTCTATTAATAGATCTCTTTTCTTTTTATAACTCATCTTAAAATGATTCCAGGGGTACAGAGAACCAAGGAATTCTCTAATATACGCATAATAACAGAAAAAAAAAATCCAGGAAAACATGTTCATACTTCTAAATTCATTTTCAATCTGAATGCAGAGATTGATTAAAGAAAATGTGCATTTAAGTTACTTGAAACATAACTATGGAAATGAACCAGAAATTGATGAAGCTATAATAGGGTGTGGGAAATTTTCATTCAGCCTCACCATTTGTCATTTTTATGAAGATGTAGCCCCTGTCTTCCTTTTCATCCAAAGTCAGAATAAGGGTTCCTCAGTGCTAAATGAACTTTTTCTTTTTTAGCACCTTCTGTTCATAATTTCTGAGACAGAAGAACCAGAGGCAATAATGTCACAATCACAACAGATACAGATTCAATATTTTAATTTCAGTGGCATTCCTAGATTCACTGGCATGTATATTTATCAAAGAAATACCATTTTTCACATGGTATTTTCCCACAGACATTAATCCTTGAACTCTTATTCTGAAGAACGTGCCATCTTTTTTTCAGTGAAAAGAATATTGTAAGAATTCAGTATTTCTTTTATTTAAAAAAGTATTATTAAATGCCTTCCTACTGGGTCTTCTTTATTAATTTTATGTTCCTCTAGACCTCTGAACATATAACCTAGTGAAAATTTTTTGGGAAATCTATCCTTAATATTTTTTTATTTGAAAACACACACACTCAAGAAATAGAACTTATATCCCACACTGTTCTTAGTATGATAAACTGTAGTTTCTGTGTGGTGTATTAACTCATTCTGTTAAAATGAGGCAAGGAGAGAGACTTGATATCAGGGGTCTTGAAGAAAAAATGTCTTGAAAGAGGAAGAAATGCTGAAGACCAAAAAACATTAGTGTGAAAGATTGCTAGCATCAGAATAGAAATTTATTTGTTTATCATTTCTTCCTACTCCTTCCCCAAGATGCAAATGAATCAATTCAGTTAGAAAATAATAATTGTTTACTTAACCTAACTTGAATGATTTCCAACTATCTCCTCAGTTATTAACTTTTCTTAGATATTTTACTCTTTCATGAGATATGAAAAGGGTTGTTTTTCACACATTTTGGGTTTGTTGTTTGCTTTTTTTGGCTATTTTTTTGAGAAGCAGGGGGATTGGGGGATGAGTGGGAGGAATTGTTTTGCTTCTAAGTCTTCTGCTAGGGAAAAACTACTGAAAGATTAGGCTTTTAAGAATATATGCTCAGTCTTCACTGGAAAACACTCTTACCGAACCACCCAAGTCTTGGAAGGCAGATACAGAGACTGTGAGAATGAAGACCTTGGGCCCACTGTAGGGGAGGATCAGGTCTGAGACCATCTTAAAAACCTGAACAAACACAAGTCCATGGGACTGGATGAAATCCATCCACAGGACCTGAAGGAGCTGGCAAATGAAGTTGCTAAGCCACTGTACATCATATTTCAAAAATCATGGCAATCAGGTAAAGTTCCCAACGAATGGAAAAAGTTAAATATAACCCTCATTTTCAAGAAGGGGAAAATGGATGACCCCAGGGAACTACAGACCAGTCAGACTCACCTCTATGCCTGGCAAAATCTTGGAGCGTATACTCCTGGAAGGCATGCTGAGGCACATGAAAACCAACAAGGTGCTTGGTGACAGCCAGCATGGTTTCACTAAGGTGAAATCCTACCAGACCAATTTCGTGGCCTTCTATGATTGGGCTATGGAACTAATGGACAGGGGTAGAGCAGTTGATGCCATCTACCTGGGACTGTGCAAAGTGCTCAACACTGTCCCACGTGACATCCTTGCCTCTAAGTTGGAGAGACATCAATTTGATAGGTGGAGCACTTGGTGGATAAAGAACTGGCTGGATGGCCACATGCAAAGAGTAGTGCTCAATGGCTCAATGTCCAGCTGGAGACCAGTAACGAGTGGTGTCCCTCAGGGATCAGTGTTGGGACTGGTCTTGTTCACCATCTTTGTGGGTGACATGGACAGTGGGATTGAGTGCGCCCTCAGCAAGTTTGCTGATGACACCAAGCTGTGTGGTTCAGGTGATATGCTGGAGGGAAGAAATGCCATCCAGAGGGACCTAGACAAGCTTGTGAGGTGAGCTGATGCCAACCTGATGAAGTTTGATCATACCAAGTGCAAGGTCCTCCACCTGGGTCAGAGCAATCCCAGGTGCAGCTACAAGTTGGGCAGAGCAGCCCTGCAGAGAAGGGGGTTGATAGATGAGAAAATGAACATGAGCCAGCAGTGTGTGCTGGCATCCCAGAAAGCCAGCCGTTCCCTGGGCTGCATCAAAAGGAGCGTGACCAGCAGGTCAAGGGAGGTGATCCTGCCCCTCTACCGTGCTCTCGTGTGACCTCACTTGGAGTATTGTGTGCAGTTCTGGTGCTCTCAACATAAGATAGACATGGAGCTGTTGGAACAAGTCCAGATGACTGACACAAAGATGATCAGGGGACTGGAGCAACTGCCGTATGAAGATAGATAGGCTGATAAAATTGGGGCTGTTCAGCCTGGAGAAGAGAAGGCTGCGTGGAGACCTCCTAGCAGCCTTCCAATATCTGAAGGGGCCTATAGGGATGCTGGGGATGGACTCTTCATTAGGGACTGTGGTGAGAGGACAAGGGGTAATGGGTTTAAACTTAAACAGGGGAGGTTTAGATTGGATCTGAGGAAGAAATTCTTTACTGTGAGGGTGGTGAGGCCCTGGAATGGGATGCCCAGGGAAGCTGTGAATGCTCCATTGCTGTCAGTGTTCAAGGGCAGGTTGGACAGATCCTTGTGTGGCATGGTTTAGGGAAGGTGTCCTTGCCCATGGCTGGGGGGGTTGGAACTAGATGACCTTAAGGTCCTTTCCAACCCTAACTATTCTATGATTCTATTCTATGTTTCTATATTTACAATTTTCCCTTCATTTCATAACAAAGACTGCTGACAAACTTGTCTGTTGACAAACTTGTCTTGGAGATGTTTAATTGCAGTTTTCTTGGTAATGACTATACTTTTCTAATTCTAAACTCATTTTTAAATATTTTTATTTAGGTTTAGCAAGAAAGACCACCAGTTCTGTAAAGGTTCCAGAGTTAGTAAGCCAACAGTATCTTCCAGTCATGAATAGCACATTTCAGAGTTTCCTTAAAATATTGAAGAAGTTATACTAATTATGAACAAGCTATCATAAATTTTATCTTATAAGCCATTTACTGAATTATATTTTGCTTAGACAGTTATAAACTCTATTTTTACACTGTTTAATATGAAGTATGACCACAAGTGAAATCTTTAATTCTTTTCTGTGTTTTAACTCCTGCCCAGCTAGTCATCACAAAATAAGAAAGAGCAAGTTATATCTCTTTAAATCCACTTCCTATATTATTATCCTTCTCCTAGGCTTATATACAATTTAAGCCTTGCATATCTTGAGACTTTCATTATATTTAAATAATCTTTTGTCTTCATCTTTCAGATTAATTTCACTTCTGCAAAACCAGTGATAAATGGGACCATTGAGACATAACATATCTGGGTTTGCTTGACTTCATGCTCTATACAGTGACTAACAAACTGCCAGCTGATTTCTTTTTGGACCAGTATTGTCTCCCTGCAAATTACGTGCTGGATAAACTTATCTTGATTCTTTGCTTCTGTAGTATAAATTCATTGTAAGCATGATTCAGCAGTCCCATTAACAATGATACCTGCACTGTTCCTTAGCTGGGTCATATTGCACCTTGCTTTGCTTGTCTTGTTTTAAATATACAGTGAAGATAAAAATGAGTAAATACATCTCAGCCTTCTCCAAGAAACCTAGTGATTCAGTTACCTACGAGCAGACACTAATAGGACATGGACATTTCCCTTAGTAGCTGAACCAGCTACTTCCTTCTCCCTTCAGGAGTCTGTGAGTCTCCTGCCCTTGTCTTGTCCCTCAGTTGTGCTTGGAAAAATGTTTATGGGGTTAATAGAGAAATACATGAAAGAACAGACTACAAAGGATCCCACTCTGTAGCTTCCTTGCTCTCGCACTTCGCTGCATCTCAGTCTGGTGCTTTGCTTGAATGATTTTTTAAAAGCCCAGCTAAAGAAAAATATAACAGTCTACCAGATGGAGAGCACACGTCCAGTATATCTTCATACTGGTTTTGTGGTTTTTCTCTTTGTCCCACAATAGTGCTTAACCTTTAAAACTTTGGAATGGATTTCTTCTTGCCTTCTTTGGTTAGCTCCTAACTGACGTTAGGCAGATGCCAACTGTGAACTGCTGAATGAATAGTGTGATGATATAGTGAAGGAAGTATTAGGGGGCTGAGGGCTCTTTGTCAATTATATGAGTACACAGAAGGATATGATCTCTGCAACTCGATGCACTAGTGACAATGCTAACAATAAGCATTCTCATTAAGGCATCAGAGTCTTAATTTTTTTGCCTCCAGTCCAGGGCAATTGTGACTGAAGCGACTGACCTCCCAAGCATACTGCAAAGCATGTTTTTTCAGTTAGGATTCTGGAAGAAGTGGGTAGAAGGAAAGTGCTTTTGTGGAGGCTATAACACACTGGTAGATATGGTCACAGTCATAGCTGATGTTAAACGAAGGTGCAAAATGCAGATGAAAAATGCAGGTGCATATCACCAACTAAAACAAGGGAACCTTGTGAATCTACTTTGAAATCTGACCAGCCTGAGTGGAGTGTCTTTGCCTGGTGCAGTTTCCAAAGCTGTAAGAAGGAGCACATGGAAACCGTGAAAGCAGAGAGCCAGTTGCTGTGCTGAGATTGAGAGTAAGAACCTGATGTTTCAGGGTGAAAGTGCTTTAAATTTCATAGCAATAAGGACACCTTTTCATAAGATTCCTCCTTTATTAAATAAAATGCATATATTTATTTAAGCTATGCTAACAGGCTGTATCTTTCTCTGCTAAATCCAGCTTTCTGAAATAGCATCTCCACAGATCTTTCCCAAGGCTGAAATCATTCCAGTTATTTGCTTGCCAATCAAATTTTTAGAATTATTATTATTTTGTGGCCCAAATGACTTCGAAACAAAAAAAAAATTGCTAATGCTTTTTCTATGTTCTCCTGTAGCTGGGAGAAAAGCCAAGCCCAGCTGCCCTATTTTATCTTTTCCTGTATTGTACATCACTACTGTCTTCTTGTTGAGGAACTCTTTGCTAGTGAGCTGCAGGACTGGATTGCTCCTTGTTCATTGATACCTCCAAGATACAAATAACTCATGATACAAATAACTCAAGATACAAATATCTATCTTGATGTCTACTCAGGTTATCTTTGAGATATATCTTTGCCAGTGTACAGAGCTTTATCTCTAATAATACAGAGGCATTGCCAGAATGTCTAATTTTTATCATTGGGTGGAAAGTTTAAAGTTGCTTGGAATTTTTTGTCTGAAAGGTATAAAAGTTGCAGAGACAGCTTTGTCATTGTTGTTTATTATCTTATATGCTACAATGTAAAAATGACTGAACTCCCAGAAAATCCTTTTCTTATTATTGTTTATTAAATAAAATAATACAAATTGAAGAAACAAGTCTCTTCCTTCCATGGCATGGGAATTATCCCTATTACTGGACAAGTACACCTGAGGATATTGTTTTTGTATATTTAAACACAGAAAAGAAATAATGAGGCCATTTATAAAGAGAATTGTCATACTAAAAGCTTTAGACAGCACTTCAGCTTGTATGTAGAGCATAAGCATAGTCGATATCACACATAGACACAAATTACACTGTGTGACACCTGGATTCTTTAGATCTAGTACAACCAATTACTCTGAAGAATTGGGTTGAGTCTTGCACACAGATTTCACGTTTCAAGCTTTTGAAGACTGGAGATGAACACATAAATATATGGCTTAATCTTTCATGTTTCTTTCCAGAGTGCCTGTTTTAGGCTATCAAGTTGCTGAAGTAAGCAAAGAAGTAATTTAAAACTACTGAAGCAGATTTGCAGCAGGTGCAACCTGCCCAAGTCTTATTCATTGAGATATAATTTTGTTTTGATTATCACTTGCATGAGGAGTAAATCCTTGAAGTCTCTTACAACAGTGTGAAATCAGAGTAGGTCCAACAGTTCCCACGGCCTTTAGAAGAGGGAATTACTGCTGAAGACACATTGTGACAAGGTACCATGTAGCTGCAGGAGTGATACGTCCTATTTGAGACAGCTTGTCATAGCCAATATTCTGTGTAAGTGTCACCCTCTACTTTCAAGTCCTTGTTTCTAAACCACTAGGTATCTCCACTTACTTCATCATAGACTAGCATTGCTGATAAAATACACCTAGTGTTTTATTTTCTTAAAAAAACGACTTCCTACCCATCACCTTCAGTGGAGAATTGCACTTGCCTTGCACTGAGATTTTAACTTATAGTTAAAGGCACTGTCATATGGATCCAAGTCAAATGGCCTGACAAAAGTTCAGAAAACATTGGTTTCTCAACTTTTGAAAGCATTTTTAAATTTTGAGTTGCATTCCATCAAATTGAAGTGACCTGATCAAACTATTTTGCGATTTTCTGAGTTTCCAAGATGGGTACAATATGAAAAAGGGAAAAATATATTCAGTGAAACATTCAATTTGGGTATTAGTATAACATGCGCTGTGAACAATGGTGACATTTACCTAAACAATCTGAACATGTCTTATGTAGGTGAAAACCAGCGTTTATTTTTTTTTTTCCAATTCTGCAAAATAATATTTTTTGTAAACATTATTTATAAGGGTCTCAACTAGCACTAATCACATCACAGCCAACATTATTGTGCAAAACGAGTAAGAAACAAAGTCTAAATGCTTAGGCTGCAGGCCAGATTTGCAGTCTGTTCCTCCTGTGAAACTACTATAATACATTTCAGTAATTATCCTAAACACTGCAGCACCACTTAGATAAATTGAAATATTTTGAATAATCATCATGTGATAACACAGTATAATCTTATTTTAAGTTTGTGCCTCCTTTCAGTTCTTAAAATAATAATGCCTTATTGACAGATCACTTTGGATATGTCCTCACTAAGAAGCTGAACCAAGAGTCTGTAGTTACAACAATTAAATATATGCACATTTGTCATAATTTTCATCCATGCACTTATCCCTTCCTCACATGTACCCTCCCCACTTTTGTGACAATAACACAATTACTACTTTACAGTATTGAAAGAGGGAAAGGGATTTCTGATGGTAAGGGACAAATTTGTTTCCTGGGAATCTTCAGCGAGCTTGTAGAAATCACTTAACTTGTCATGGTGAAAGCTAGGGTAGAACATCCTTCCATTTGGCATCGCAGATTTCAAAGCAGCGTTCCAAGGGGTCTTAAATGGTTTCAGCAAAGCAACAGCTCCCATTTTGAACACGGCATCCACTGCAAGGTAGTGAAGGAAATTAAACATTAATTGTTGCTGAGGTTTACCTGCTCTGTGAGTTAGCCTTGTGGCTATTTGAAGACAGATTTTAGTTATTACACAAGCAAAATTGATTGAGCAAGTTCACTGTCACTGAACAGAAGTCTGGTCACTTAAGTTGACAGTTTGCCCAGCTTTAGAGGATGGCATTCATCAGGCAGAAGGCCACTTCTGGCCTTGGAGGTGCAGACCATAAGGTCAGCTTACTCTGGACTGAAGGTGTGCATACTTGATAACTCATCACCTTTTACCCACCTAGATCTTTGCTTGCTTCATCATGCCACCATTCCTTGTATGCAATCGACTTCGATCCTGCCAGCAAGTCTTTACTCTGCTTGATTACTTTCAAGTTAATGATGTATTTTTCCAGCCATAATGTCCATTTTACCTCTTTTGGGTGTAAACAAACCAGTGTCTGCTCTTTAACCTAGTTAATCAAAGCAGTTTTTCCTTCTTCTCTTCTGAGTCTGGTTAAATTAACTGAAATGACCTGCAAGGTCTTTGCTATCTCTAGACTGGATCAAAGAATGTAGGCAGTGCACTACAATCTACTTTAATCCCATTACGGCCATGTCACTCGTAGGCCTTCACTGTGATTAGACAATTAGATACCAATGGCTTTGTAATGGATTTACTACAAGGCATTAGCTGATGAAAATTCTGCAGTGTTAGCTGTTTGCCTTTTCACTATAATGAGAAATGAAACAGTCATGGAAATCTGTTAATTTAACAGCTTTCATAACAATGTTAGGAGTGGTAGTGAAAGAAGTTAAACATGATTCTATGAATTGTTGCTGAGTTTTCCTGCTCTGTGAGTTAGCTTTGTGGCTGTTTGGAGATGCATTTTAGTTATTACATAAGCAAAACTGATTGAGCAAACATTAAATCAAATACATTTGATTTGTATTCCCTAGAAATGTGAGTGGCTGAATGCTGCCACCGTACCTGAGGATTTTGTGAATAGTTTTGAAGCCATGGAAATAAAGGGGAGGTGATTTGTTACGGCCTCTGAAAATATTTGCTAGATTTTAACTTATCAGGACGATGTAGAGATTTGTGTCAGCTTATATCTGTGTGTGTAACCTGAATGTATACAAGTCCATGGGACTGGATGAAATCCATCCGCGGGTCCTGAAGGAGCTAGCAAATGAAGTTGCTAAGCCACTGTCCATCATATTTGAAAAATCATGGCAGTCAGGTGAAGTTCCCGATGACTGGAAAAAGGGAAATATAACCCTCATTTTTAAGAAGGGGAAAATGGATGAGGGGCGGAATTACAGACCAGTCAGTCTCACCTCTGTGCCTGGCAAAATCTTGGAGCGGGTTCTCCTGGAAGGCATGCTAAGGCACATGAAAACCAACAAGGTGCTTGGGGACAGCCAGCATGGCTTCACTAAGGGGAAATCCTGCCTGACCAATCTGGTGACCTTCTATGAAGGGGCTACGGAACTGATGGACAGAGGCAGAGCAGTTGATGTTATCTACCTGGACTTGTGTAAAGCCTTTGACACTGTCTCACATGAGATCCTTCTCTCTAAGTTGGAGAGACATCAATTTGATAGGTGGACCACTTGGTGGATAAAGAACTGGCTGGATGGCCGTATGCAAAGAGTAGTGCTCAGTGGCTCAATGTCCAGCTGGAGACCAGTAACGAGTGGTGTCCCTCAGGGATCGGTGTTGGGACTGGTCTTGTTCAACATCTTTGTGGGTGACATGGACAGTGGGATTGAGTGCGCCCTCAGTAAGTTTGCCGATGACACCAAGCTGTGTGGTTCGGTTGATACATGGGAGGGAAGGAATGCCATCCAGAGGGACCTTGACATGCTTGTGAGGTGGGCTGATGCCAACCTGATGAAGTTTAACCATGCTAAATGCAAAGTCCTCCATCTGGGTCGGAGCAATGCCAGGCACAGCTACAGATTGGGCGGGGAGAAGATTCAGAGCAGCCCTGCAGAGAAGGACTTGGGGGTGTGGGTTGATGAAAAAATGAACATGAGCCGGCAGTGTGCGTTTGCAGCCCAGAAGGCCAACCGTATCCTGGGCTGCATCAAAAGGAGCGTGACCAGCAGGTCGAGGGAGGTGATCCTGCCCCTTTACTCTGCTCTCGTGAGACCTCACTTGGAGTATTGTGTGCAGCTCTGGTGTCCTCAACATAAAAAGGACATGGAACTGTTAGAACAAGTCCAAAGGAGGGCCACGAGGATGATCAGGGGACTGGAGCACCTCCCGTATGAAGATGGGCTGTTCAGCCTGGAGAAGAGAAGGCTGCGTGGAGACCTCCTAGCAGCCTTCCAATAGCTGAAGGGGACCTATAGGGATGCTGGGGAGGGACTCTTCATTAGGGACTGTGGTGAGAGGACAAGGGGTAATGGGTTTAAACTTAAACAGGGGAGGTTTAGATTGGATCTGAGGAAGAAATTCTTTACTGTGAGGGTGGTGGGGCCCTGGAATGGGTTGCCCAGGGAAGTTGTGAATGCTTCATCCCTGGCGGCATTCAAGGTGGGGTTGGACATAGCCTTGGATGGCATGGTTTAGTGGGAGGTGTCCCTGCCTATGACAGGGGGGTTGGAACTTGATGATCTTGAGGTCCTTTCCAACCCTTACTATTCTATGATTCTATGATTCTATGATTCTATGTGTATTCCTCGTCTGTGACTACAGAAGAAAGTACTGAAGAAAGTAACTGAAAAATTACTGAAGAAAGCAACATCTGGGGTGGTGTGAACTTTCCTCAGCACTTTCATTGGGTTTGAGCCTAAATGTCTTGTGTCTCATTTGAGACATCAGAACACTCCAGAAGCTACCTTAAACAGTCAAACAGGCAGCTTCCAAAATGACTTAACTGTTAAATCTTTACTATAAAAAGAGCCTGATTATGATCTTGATTGCTGTGGTGTATAACAGGGGACAAAATGGCTCTGAGTGGATAGTGTGTGAAATCCTTCAAATGTGGTAGCTATTCACTGGCCTGTTGTTTATGAAACCTGTGGGCAGATGTATATCACAGTAAAATCAGTGCTCATTTTCACTCTCATTAGCAGACAGAGATAGCCAATGATTGAATGCACTTCTGAGATTTTATTACCTAGTATATCCTCTTGCCTGATCCCTGTCAGGAAGCTGTGAGATTCCCTGGATGGCTGATATGTGTGAGCTTGAATTGCAGTGATCATGACTGCAGACATTTTGTGCAGAAAAGCTTTCACACTCTAATCATGACTCTCGAGTGTTCTTCACAGGCATTCAAAAGAAAAAGGATGATTTAACGTATATTAACATCTGAACTTAATTAGCTAAGCTAACAGGAAAGGTAAACAAACATGATGTTCATGAATTTACCCCTTCTCTGAATCTACAAAGCTCTGAGATTTCATGAAACATTGAGCTTTTTCCCCATGACTTAAAAGTGACCGGCAACTGTGGGAAGATTCTTTTAAACTGAGACATACTGACCCTAACTGTTGTATCTTTGCACTGTGTTTTGCCAATGCAACTGCCTTGCTATTTACCCTGCTGCAAGGGTTTTGCCAGCATCCACTGCATTAAAAAATGGGTTTCTTTGATGCCACTGGCCAGAAATATCACTTTATAGTTTTTTGGAAGTTCCACCACTCCAAATTGGAGCTAACATTTTTTTTTTCTTTTGTTTTTTTTCTCTTTTTTTTTTTTTTTTAATATATTTTTGCCTCGAGAACATAAATTCCAGTTGACAACATCCTAACTGTTTTGATAACATAGAGATGCTATAACATCAGGAATTCAGGTACAGTAGTATTTGAAGATATGCAATGTGTGTATACATACATATATTAGTGTATGAAACACGCTGTCTTAGAATTAATATTAACATATAATCTAAGTGCCAAATGAAACAGGGTGATACTTTTGAAATGAAATGTTTTGGCATTATCAAAATGAAACAAGAAAAATGAAATGATTCATTTTGACACTTTCACGTGGAACATTTATTTCAAATTGAAATGTTCCTGTAGCTTAACTTGATTGAAACAAAACTGCATTTTTGGAGTTGAACACTGTTCTCCTGAAACATTTTTGAGCAGCTGTAGGTGAAGCCTACTTGCAGGCGCCCACATCTGTAAGCTTACCTTTCAGCAAGATGAAGGCTACCGGGCATGTTAAATCCACCATTCACTTCTGAAACTGGCCATAAATTATGCAACTTCATCTGAAGCCAGAGTCATACTGTGACAAGACAGGGTCAAACCACAGCATGAAATATTTTGATATGTGCTCTACACTGATAAGACCCACACAGATCTAGCAGAAACATTTCTTCCCATAGAATGATATCAGTATTGGGAATTTTTCCTCCAGGAGTTATTTGTGCATCAGATGCACCCGAACATATCATCCAAATGGAGAATTTGGTTGTTATGGCATTTCCTAAGAGTTTACTAGAGCATTTAACTCATGAAACAAAACATGAAATACCTCTGTTTCATGATTTGTTACAGATGTAATTTCATAGTATTGACAGTCACTGATGGTGGCTCTTATTGTGGGCACTTTAGTTTGTATCATCACACAAAAGAATACCATTTTCAGAATATAAACTCCCAAAAATATAAATTACATTGCAGGGGTGGTTTTATGGCTTAACCCTGGCAAAAATCACACTGTTAAGCTAAGAATGCAAGCATGAACAGTGTATGTGTACCAAATAAACAAAACCTTGGCCATGTTAAAGATGACCAGGCATAGTAGCTGGAGATAGCAGCCCAGATATGGCTTGGCACCGCTGTCCATTGCTCTGTGGCACCAGGGTGGCTGACACAGGGGCAGTGCAAGGTGTGATGCTGGACTCCTGGGTATGGTTTCTTACAGTTCTGTGAGCTGGGGAACCTACACTGCTCCACAAGGAGAGTGCTTGTGGCACAGGCTGCCTTTTCAGAGGGTATGGGTGGGTGTGTATGCATGCATGTGCGCGGGTGAATGTGTGTGAGCAGTACCAGCCTGGGTTAGCTAAAGAAGGGCTATTAGACATTCAGAAGTGTTTATTAGTGGTTTGTAACTGCATACTATTGTGGTTTCTGTGCTGTATTGCATTGATCCTGAATGTACAGTTTACTGATTTCTTGTTAAGTACGTGATATTAATAATTCAAAAAACTCCTTTGGTTTGAATTATGTGAACAATTTTTGCCTGTGACAGATATAAACTGGATAGTTCAAATCTAGGCAGTGGCTTCAAGACACAGTTTAAAATTTCCTGTCATTTCATTCATCCTTAAACCCACCAGTCACTGATGCAGCTCTTCTATTTAACTACATTGCTGTGTCTTGCTGAACAACTTATTCCTTGACTAGAGTCCAAGAATTATATTCTGTAGCTTACACACATTATTTCCCTACTCCTTTAAATCATAAAAATGTGACTTAAGGTCACATTTTGCTTATAATGGATTCTGACAGAAACCAGCCCTGCCTTTTGCTAAAACAGCAGAGTTTAATATAAATATTATATTTTTCCTGACTTTTAAAATCTTTATTTTTAATGTTTATTTATTAATTCTCTGCATTTACTATTCAAGCTTCCTGACCATGTACCATAAGTAATAAATAAATAAATAAAACAATTTGTACATTTTGATACCAAATTTCTTTCAATTATTTTTGCATCTTGACAGGGATTATCCAAAGTCTCCTAGTAGGTTTCAATATTTGTACATTATGGGTGACATAACAAGACATGAAGTTTGTTATGAAACTCAAAGATTCATTTAATTCTTTTTACTTGAATATCTTCCTTTGAGGATGAAAAAGCCCCAGTTTAAGACAAAAAACATCAGTTTATTATTTATGACATTTCATGGTCAAATAAATGCCCTCTAGCTTTCTACACTATTCACCAACAGCTCTCAACAGCAGAAATACTGTAACAATCAGGGTGAATCAAATCCTATGAATAAAGAATGAAATCTGTTATCATTTTACATTCAGTATCACTATAAAACAGAAACAACAAAGCCATCAAGAAAACCCAGGAGCAATTTATCTAAAGAGCAGTAATAAAATTACTTAGATTCAGGAGGGTTAAAAAACAATGCTAGCAGAGCAATGAGTGATAATACAACTTATTTGTGTTTTCACAGAGAGGCACGAGTAACATGCCAGATAGAATGAGTCAGCAACAGCACTTATTCTACTGTGAATGTTTAGAACAGTGTGAATCTTTATAATGGTGTGGAAATAAGGAACTGCGAGATGTTGATATACTGTAAGTTGAAAACATGTCCATGAAGGCTACAATTGGACAGGTATGTACTTCTTCCATGGACACCCATGGAAACAGGGAGCTGTAGGTAGAGAAGATACACCATGTACATTAAACTGTTTCTCTTAATGATATTGGGATTTAATATTAAATGCTAGAAGACTTAGGTTAAACTCGTGGTAGAGAAGAAAAGTAGTTTTAAAGAAAATTTACAAAGATGGAAGAACAAGCCTTTGATGAGGTGCCACTGGGGAGTCCCAAATTCCATGGAGGGGGGGCTAGATTCTGAACACCAGAGGAACAGCTCCAGCTGCGAGCAACAATGGTTGAAAGAAAGCACAGTCCTAGCTAATTATCTCTTCACTTAACATACAACAGTGAGAAAAGCAAGTCAATGTCTTAGCTCGTAATTTGTGAAATGGTATCAAATTTCCTAATGAAATCTTTGCACAACTGTATTACTAGCATTCTTTAAAAAAAAAAAAAAAAAAAGAAAAAAGAAAAGAAAAAGAAGTGATTTAATGCACAGCTAAAAGTCAATGATATCTTGTAAAGACAGGTGCAGGAAGCATTATGTAATACAGCTTCATGAATTGCTAAAACCTCAGGGAATTAGTGAAAGGCTTATAAGTGAAAGAAGAAACTGACATCAGTGGGATAATACTACAAAAAAAATGATTTTGTTTTGGTATTGGCAACATTGCACCATGAAGAAATGGAGAAAAAACCTCTAAAATACATATTCAAGATTAAACGGGAACCTTCTGAAAAGAAGATAAATTAATCGTTCTCTGTTACTGCAGCTTTGAATCAGTGCATTGACAGTTGAATTTTCTGCCATTTGAACGAAAGTTAATGAAATCACATTGCATGCTTCTGATGTACCCCTATATATTCTTGCAGTAAATTACATGTTTTTAGTAAGTAATTGAAAGGATTATTCGCAGGTTGAATGCAGCTGGTAAATTTCTAATAGCTGCTGTAGTAGCCTGTCTTGGGTTCAACAGTAGCAGTCATTTTTCTCCTTCTTAGTAGCTGGTGCAGTTCTGTCTTTTTGACTTTCAGCCTGGGAACAGCGCTGATAACACTGATGCTTTCAGTTGCTGCTCAGTAATGCTTAGTCTGACCAAGGGCTTTCTGAGTCTCATGCTCTGCCACGGAGGGGGGGAAGCCAGGAGGAAGTAGAGACAGGACACCTGGCCCAAACTGACCAAAGAGGTATTCCATGCCACAGCATGTCACGCCAGGATGTAAAAACTGGAGGCAGTTACCCGGAAGGGTGGGGTGCACGGCTGGGTAGGGCTGGGTATCGGTTGGTTGTTGGCGAGTAGTTGGACTCTCTTCCCTCGTTATTTCCCTTGTCATTATTGTTATTGGTGGTAGCAGTAGTGATTTGTGTTATACATTAGTTACTGGACTGTTCTTATCTCAACCCATGGGAGTTACATTTTTTTGATTCTCCTCCCCATCCCACTGGGAGTGGGGGGAGGAAGCAGGAGGAGTGAGATAGCAGCTGCGTGGTTCTGAGTTATGGCTGGGCTTAAACCACAACATAGCCCTTAAAATGGTATCTGACCATGCCATTATACTGAAAACATACATGAAGACATACATGAAGGAAGCTGATGACACAGCTCAAGAAAACTCAAAGTTTAGCATTTTTGTGAAAGATAGGAACTTAATTAAAAATAAAGCAAGCATTAAATTCATTCATCCATTCAGCCAGCTAGAGCAGTGATCAAACAATTCTTGGAAAATTCAGGTAAGTAGGCTCCCCATAACCCTTTAATCTGAATTTGTAATGTAAGGCTGAGTAGCATCAGAAATCCTGTAGCAATTAAGTCAATGCAGAGTGACTCTAATTGAGTTACATCTTGTGGAATATCTTTTTACCAGGTTTAATAAAGGTGCTTGCAGTGTGCAGTACCTAATACCAGACTTTAGGTCACATGAGCTCCTTAAAAATATGTCACATGGTAGGCAGAGATCAAAGTTCAGAAAAACAACCTTACAAATCTTTGCATATAAATATGTCTGTACAAGACTAGATGCAAGGAACAAATGATTAATTGCAAGACTTACATCTTCACAACACACTGAATGCTAACTCCTTTTGAACAAAAGTTAATGAAATGACACTGTAGGATTCCAATGACCTATTTTCAACCTTTCAAAGCCTCCATTACTAATTCTCTTAAATGGTACTAGCATCAGGTAGAGATGTTAGATATTGAAACCAGATATTTAACCTCTCCTTTTTGTTTTCTGTATGCTACTCAGAAGATTTTTGTTGCATGCTCTTTTTTTGGGTTTTGTTTTCTTACATGGAGATCCTGGGTAATGATTTAAAACCATAGATTATGCCAGGTGTGTTCCATAAAGAAAGAGACAACTTCCCTTCCCTTCCCTTCCCTTCCCTTCCCTTCCCTTCCCTTCCCTTCCCTTCCCTTCCCTTCCCTTCCCTTCCCTTCCCTTCCCTTCCCTTCCCTTCCCTTCCCTTCCCTTCCCTTCCCTTCCCTTCCCTTCCCTTCCCTTCCCTTCCCTTCCCTTCCCTTCCCTTCCCTTCCCTTCCTTTCCCTTCCCTTCCCTTCCCTTCCCTTCCCTACACAGTTCTTCATTGTTCCACATCTTCAGACAATACAGCTAATAAGTTCCTGCATTAATAACATCCACCACATGAAAACAATTGTAGCATGATCATTTAAAATTCTCTTCTCTCTGCAGTGCCATGTATCTGTGACTGCAACAGTTCTTTTCAAACTTATATTAGTTTGTACTTAATCTCTACAGTAGTCCATTATAGTTTCCAGACATATATAAACATTAAGGAAAAAAAACAAACACCAAAAAACAAACAAACAAACAAAAAAAAATCTCCAAACATTTAAATTTTACTTAGAGTTTTCTACCATTTTATGAGACAGTAAAATCCACCATGTTTTGTAAGTGTTAAGCGCATGATATCAAGCATACTTGTTGCAGTGCTCCTGACTAAATTTCCTGAAAAAGACAAACCGAAAATACAGCTTTGGAAGTGTATCTCTTCCTGTATTAACAACACAGCAAGTTTTGGCAGTATGGATTGCTTACAAAAATATAAGATAAATACAGTTACTATGGAATCTCACATATTAAAGTCCTGTATTACACTTATATTATTGATCACTCTGTGCCTTCAAGTGCACTAATACCAGAAATAGTTCCCCAAGATGCATGGCTACTGACTTTTTTCCAGTGAAAGAGGTACTTTCAGTGAGAAATCAGGTGGCTGATGGAAATGCATCTCTCCACGCTGTTAACGTTAGTACAGATCTTACATGGATGAATCCATAACAGATGTATAATATCAGAGGCAGTGACTAATATTAAAGTGAGGTCTTCCTGCTGGTTCTTATGGCAATATTTGCAATATAGTACCACTTTTTCTTCAGTTTGCTCTCCTTTTCAACAGCCATTCTTCGTCTTCTTAAGTGTTTATGCTGATCATCTCATAATGTGCAATCACTCCAGTCTAGCAATTATCAAACTACAAAATGTTTCTTTACAGCAAATTGTACACAGATAATGTAGAAATTATTAATATCTCTAGTATTGTTCATTTGTTGCTATGGAAATACTTTTCCTCTGTAGAGCTATTAGTAAACACTATATTTGTAATGCAGCCAATGATAAAGAAAACCTTGGCAAGCGCTGTGCTAAAATTGAATGTGTATTGTTAGAGATCTAAAGTTTCAGCATAAATTTATAGACATATATTTCTTCCTCAAGCCTTTGTATGCTAAAAACATCTATTTCACGTACAGCGTATATGGACAAAAATTTTAAAGGCCAGTCGTTGGAATATCATATACAAGCACATTTTAAATCAGATATTGGTCAAAAAATAAGAAACTTTTGCATTTTTTCATCCATGTAAGTAGAAGTGTACCTGCCCTACTAGATATACCTGAAGGTTTTGTTTTGTCTAGTTTTTCCCAGAGTTAATGTTTTTATACTTTCCTGCCATATAGAACTGCTATTCTGTATTTATTATTGTTTTCTTTTCCTTGTATATAGCCACATGTTTAGGAGGGAAAATTTTAAATAGTTCTAATGCTCGACAGTATGTTTTCAGCTGTTCTGATGCCTGAATTTTCCATGCTTAATATGCTGGACAGCCAAATTTTCTTTCACTCTCTAGAAGCTGTTAGTGACAGTGAAGCTATGTAAAGATTTCAGTTCAAGCATAACTTCTTGCCCAGAAACTCAGCTGTGTCCTGGGCTGCATAAAATGAAGTGTTGCCAGCAGGTCAAGGGAAGTGATTCTCCCACTCAACTCAACTCTTGTGAGATTCCATCCAGAGTACTGTGTGCAGCTCTAAATGTACGGTCCAACATGGACATGTTGGAGCAGGTCCAGAGGAGGGCCACAAAGATGATCTGAGGGCTGGAACACCTCTCCTGTAAAGAAAGACAGAGTTGGAGTGGTTCAGCCTGGAGAAAAGAAAATTCTGAGAAGAAGCCTTTCAATATGTAATGGGTGCTCATAAGAAAGATAGAGAGGGATTTTTTATTAAGGCATTTAGTGATAGGACAAGAGTAAAATATTTCTAAGCAGAAAGAAGGTAGGTTTAGATTGGGCATAAAGAAGAAATTATTTATGATATGGGTGGTGGGACAATGGAACAAGTTACCCAGAAAACTTGGAGATACCCTATCACCACCAGTAAGGTATGGTTAGATGCACAACCTGATCTAGTGAAAGATATCCTTGCTTGTGGTAGAAAGGTTGGAACTAGATGATCTTTAAAGGTGCCTTCCAACTCAAACCATTCTGTGGTTCTATAATTTTGGGGAGCGGTTGAATGAGTAGGTGGGTGGTGTTATATAACATTTGTGTTTGTAGGAATGAGCTACTGCAATACAGAGCTCTAATAGGTATTCAAAATTATTCTTATATGTATGATTTCTGGCACATGCTTTTAAGTGTGGGATAATATAAAACGCTCACTGCTACACTGACCTGGAGGAGCTCCATAAAATCACTTAATGGTCTACATCACGGCTTCAAATGATTCAGTTCATTACAATTAATGAAGGGTGGTAGATCTGGAAAAGATTTCATATTGGATATGGTCATAGTCATTTGTTCTGTTCACTAAATCATTATGTTATCTCACTGGCATGAATCTTTCCATTTTAACGTGTTAATTTAAAGCAACCCCTTTTAGAGCTTGTTTTGGTAACCTTTGTTGTATAAAATCTCCAAAATAATTCACTCTGAGGAATAATCTATAATTTAAAAAGGCATAAAAATACTCTGTTCCAGTTGCCAGAGTACACATTTTTAAAATGTTACATAATGTATAAATAGCTTTGATGAATCCATATAGTCATTCCTATTGTATTACGATGCTGGCATTTCATCAATTTCAAGATTGCTGTAGGTCTCAGGGAGAAAAGTCAACTAAATTTTAAAGATTTTACTTAGTAAAATACAAAAAAACAGAAAGTCTTTCTAGCCCTAGTATTATAAAGAAATATCTTCATGCAAGGTGTTTTTCTGTAATCGACATTAATGTAGGACAAACTATTCAGATTCCTGAGGGAACCTGGAACACATTTCATCTGGCTTTTCATTATGGAAATTTTGACCATTGGCTGTTAATTAGGTATTCTCATTTACATGATGGAAGTTCCTGATTTTGGCTAGATAACATTCATACCTCTGTTTTGCTTAAATTGCTTTGTAGAGAGAGTTACATTGCACCACTATAAACAGGAAAGAAACAAAACCTTGTTAAAAGCTGAAGATAGCTTGGCACTTATGTTACATATTTAACATGCAAAAAAGGCTTTCTTAGGGCTAAAACAATTCTAGCTGGAGACAGTAGTAGCAGCTGCCACTATGTTCAGCTGAATTAAAAACTTTCTATGGGCTGAGAACTCTGACTGCTAGTCCTACTGGTTAAAATACTGAAAATAATTTCATAGTTGATGAGATAATGGTAGTTGTGACCAGCCTGGGGCTGTAAAAGAAGAAGAATGGAAAGGCCAAGGACCTTGATTAACAGTGTATTTTTCAACTCTGATAGCTAAGAAAGAGAGTGTCCAAAGGATCACAGACACTACAAAAATTACAGAGCTATGCCTCATTTCATCAAAACAAAACAAAAAATCATAGTATAATCTTGTCAGTGCACAATGAAAACACCATGTATACTGCAAGGGAAGCTCATATGACTTCAAATCAAAATCTAAAGACAAAAATTAACTCTTCCTTAAAAAAAAAATCAAAAAAGAGTGGGCAAACTGGAGAATGGTAATCTGGGTGTGTTAGACTGAATTCAGGTTACCAGTACTATCTGTGTTGAGGTAACTGGTCTCTGATCTTAGCCTAGGGCTGTGAAGCCTGGTTGAATATCCCACATATAATGAGAAAATACCTCATATCATTGACTTAATCAAAATAAGATAATCATTGCTGTAGCTGCCTTTGGGAATAAAAATTTTCTAAATGTTAATTAGCCTAGAAAAGTAACAAATGATCTTTTTAATCTCCTTTACCTCTTTATTAGCTGGTGATCTTAGTTCCTCAAGAGAATCTCAGCTTGTACCCTCATCATTTTGACTCCTTGCATTGTGCCCAAGTATCACACAACTGGGTCTCTTTCTTGAAAATTTTCTGTTGAGCATTGTGCTCTGCAAAGAATAGAAATGAAAAGTGAATGCAGAAACCAAAACCAGAATTGATATTCTGCCCAGTAAACATGCCAAAATTATATAATTTGTGGTTTAATTCAGGATAAGGCTCAGGTGAAATAATTCATTTCATGTTACAAATCTGATAAATACTTACAACTAATTTTTCACTGTTGAAATAATTTTAATAATCATTATTTAAATCACTCAAATTTGCTTCAAGCAGCCTTGCTGTCGTGAAGCAACGAAAAAAAAAAAAAAGAGGTAGGAAGCAGGAATTGACTGAGAGGGTTCCATCAAGCTTTTGCTACAAAGTAACAATGTGTGGACAAGGAAGGTAAAAATTTAAGAGAGGTTGTTAGGAAATAGAGCTCTGAATTTTCTCCCTTAAAACAGAAAAAAAAAAAAAAAAAAAAGTAATTGAAAAATACTATCAAAAATAAATTTCAGAAAGTAGCTCTAAGAAAATACCAGATTACATATGTATTTTCAGTTATTAAGGCAAACAGGTTGTCAGTTGTTTGGGATTTTTTTAAGAACAGCTCTAAAGATGTTAAAAAGCAGAACTAAGACTCGTGTTTCTAGACAGATGGGGTTTGCAAAAAAGCTTAAAGTTGCACAGATCCAAATATAAATTCTGTTTTTTTCCTTCAAATCTCCAGGTTGTCAAGGTGCAGATTCCTGGCATTTCTTTCCAAGCCTGCAAGATTTTTCTTCTCCATGTTCCAGATCTCCAGGTCTGGCTGTGCAACAAAAAGTTTCAGAAGGTCTCTCACCATGTCGTAATCAAGATCAGACATTTCACACCACCAGCAGGCCCTTTTCTATCACAGAACTAAAAGTGTTAGTAACACTTGCTTTTCCTAGAATCACTTTTGGAATGGTTGATAGGATGAGGAAGTGTGTGTGTATAAAAATGTGCGTTCCTTTTGGAGACACAGTTGCCATTTAGAAAAATGTGAAAACTAAATATAAATAAAAAATAAGACCCTTACTTCACATACATATGTGTATATATTTATGCACGTAAAATAAATACACATGTATATAGATGTGTGTGTGTCTCTATATACACACACGCATATTTTTGTGTGTTATCCCTGTGTATGTTCTTGCAAGTGAAACCCCTAGTGGAATGAAAGAAATACTGCAAAACTACAGTTACGGTTTAAATCCAGCCGGTAACCCGGAACCATGCAGCCCTTTGCTCACATACCCCTAATCCCCCCGCTTCGGGTGGGATGAGGAGGAGAATCGAAAGACTGTAAACCCCACAGGTTGAAATAAGAACAGTTTAATAACTAAACTACAATATACTATTTCTACTAATAATAAGGGAAATAAAAAGGTGAGAGAATAAAAAACTAAAAGGGGGAAAAAAAAAGCAATAAACACAAGTGATGCACAATATAATTGCTCACCATCTGCCAACTGATACCCAGCCTGACCTGAGCAGTGATCTAACCTTCTGGGTAACTACCGCCAGCTTATATACTGGGCATGACATATCCCTTTGGCTAGTTTGGGGCAGGTGTCCTATTTCTGCTTCCATCCGGCTTCTTGTGGCCCTCCTCACTGTCAGAGCATGACAGACTGACAAGTCCTTAATCAGGGTAAGCACTACTTAACAACAACTAAAACTTCAGTGTGTTATCAGCATTTATCTCAGACTAAAGACGAAACACAGCACTGCACCAGAGACTAGGAAGAATAAAAAATAACTCTTACAGCTGAAGAAATGGCAGCTATGTAAGAGGCAACATATATTTCTTCCTTTCTCTCGTATTTACAGTAACACCACTAATAATGATGAATTTTCTCGGTATCCATGGGGTTACACTACATAATCTGTTAGGAGTTCTGTAGTAGTTTAACATTAATTAATTTCCACCTACAATAAAACCTTATCAAAACTTGAATAATGTAGTGCTTATTGCCTTTGTTATTAGTATCTCTGATTTTTTCCTGTGTCTTCCTCGTTTTACCTCTAGTAGTCAGAAGGCTATTCTATTCCAGAGAGCAATACACAGAACTAAGGTTTCCCTACTACCACTCAGACTTAAAGTAATTTAAAAGCATTATTTATCACCTGAGTAATTTGCCACAGCTAATCCTCACAAGCAGGTCTAATGCTGGATCCTCTGGGACATTCCTCGTTTCTTATTAATATTAACCGTGAATGCACATCTTGAAAAACACACCAGTGGGGTATTGCTGCGAGGCCTCTTTGATGCTGAAAGCCAGAACACCTGTTTTTCAGTACCAAGAGAGCTGTATCAGGTCTCTCAAACACATGAAGCCCTGTGACATAGCTGGGGGATTGCCATGACATCAACCCATTCAGCCTGGAAGCTGCACAGTTTTGAACGTACTTGAACATGGACTACAAATAAAACTGTGATCCTGATCTTGCACCCTTTGTTCCTGGGCCTGAAACTGATAGCATATCTATCCATACACTGTAAAGCACATGGGTAAATATCACACTTCAACCTTTACCAAATCTATATTTAAGTGACAGTAACGTAGGTAGTGTAACTGCGACTCAATCTCTCCGTAGCTGTTTCTTAGCTAGCTATATCTATAACGATGGTTCTTTCTTACTCTGCTCTGTTACTCAGCTGGTTATACTGTTAAAAAAAAAAAAAAAAAAAAAAAAAACAGAAAAAAAAAAAAAAAAACAAGGCTGCAACACTCTTTTCAGAGGGTGTTTCAGATATTCCAATGTTCAGAAAGATTTAGTGCCTCTTGAACATAACAGTAGGATTGCAACTACCATATTAAAACCCAAACAACTGTATTTGGGGATTTAGGAGATTGTCTTTTTGAATTGTTTTGGTTTATTTTCTTCTCTTTCAGCACAACTGGATTTGAACTGTCACATTTTTAGTCACATGGATGAGAAGAAAGAATTATACAAAGCTGTGCTTTTCTGACAGTACTTTCAAAACCTCCTTTATACTTCTTAAATACTGTTACTGATGCTTCTTAAAAGAAACATCTTCCATTTATATGACATAGAAAGTACACATATCCTTTCAAAAACCAGCCAATAATATTTTAATAAAAGTCTAAGTATTTAAAGTACACTAGAGACCAATACAAATTATAGTGATAACAGAAAGAGTGAGAAGAGCAAACAAAATACATTTTAATGAAAATACTAAAGGTCATTTTGTAAAGTAACTAGTGAACATTACCAGCAGTTTTCCAAGGTACAGCCCCAGTCAGTTTGGTGGGACAATAACGTAGCAACAGCTTCAATAAGATTTTAATGCAAGTCTTTAATGGAGACCCTTTAATGGAGCCATTTACGATGTGAGCTAATGATGGCAAGATGATTTCAGTATCAGTCTAAGGGGATTCTATTATGAAGCCATTACAATATAAAGCTGCAATAGCAAAATACTTTCACAGCAAATCCACAGAGATAGTGTGATAGTTCCATTACTGGTTCCAATGTGATATTTTGACACTCCAAGGATTTCAGTACAAACCTACAGAGACCTTACCAACGTATAAAATGATGATATGGATTATATGCTTCTTTGCAGATAGACTTGTATTTCCACTCTAAAACACAGCTTTGTTCTGAGACATTGCAAAAAAGTCATCTTATGAATCATGCCTTATTTCCTACATGCACTCCAAGATACATTGCCTTAACAAGCAAAGCCCTTCAGTCTTCATTCCTTTTCAGCACTAGTCCTGCTGACTTGTTTGAGAGAAGAAGTGTGTTTAGTTTTATTTATTTTAGGTCATGGTTGTTTACCGGAAATGTGTGATTTCAGAACTCACTTATTGAGGTGAATGTAAGAATAATCTGAGATTGTTGTTACCCTGTAATAGTATCTTCAGCTGTCCCCAGTGACAAGATGAGTAAAATTGTAGGATCTGAACTTATTTGGAAAATGTACTAAATATAGGAAGAAAGTTCTGAGTTAAAATTGTTAAGTTTGAGTCTCTATCTTTGTCTGTAAGGTTAAATCCGCTTGTAGTTTTTAAGAGAAGGTCCATGTTATTAGAACTCTTTGTCTATGTCGATGGAACATTTCACCAAGGGTAAGAAGTTTGCCAAGTTTTCACAAAAATATTGATAAGCATCCTTTTGTGACACACTCAGAATGAAAGCGTTTAGAAGTCTGTTAGGAATTTTTCTTTAAGCTTTTTTCCCTCCTGTTGTGCTAGACTATGAAATTAAAATCAAAACATATGGGTATACGGGGAGCACAAGTAGGGTAGTGCATATGCATTTGCTTTTTGGCTTAGTTTGCTTTTCATCTTAGTTTGCTTTTCCAAAAGTAAGGTTTAAGTACACCTAATCTGCACAGACACTCCTTTCTGGAATCTTGAAGAGGTCTTGTTCAAATTTGGCATGAAGCTCAATTTCTGGAATTCTGAAGTCGGCTTTGAAATGAAATTGCTATTTTTTTCTCAGCTGTATAACATATATGGAAAGCTTCACTTGCCAAGCAGTGCTCATCTTTAAAACCCTTTATAAATATTAAAGTTTATAAGTCTAAATAATTATTTCTAAAACAGTGAATTTAAGAACCCTTTTTATACGGGTGTTTGCCATTCGGTTATCTCGAATTCTTATCAAATCTCCATTCTTTTCTTCTACACTACAAATACAAGCATGTATCATTGGCAATACACCAGAAAGACAAATGCGTAAAAATCACAGGGCACATGCAGGTAGGTTAAATTGCACATCCTGCTTCTGCTAATGCTCTTTGTCTGATATCTTATTAATTAAAGTGTTCAGCTCACAAGTTCAAGTGCTTTTGCTAGAAGGATCAGTTACCACAGCGTATTTCACCCTTTGCTGCTTTTAACTAGTTGCCTTCCTTAGATTCTGAGGAACATTAGGCAAGTCTCAGATATGTGCTTTTCATCTTCTCACATGCTTGCAATTATGTTCATTGATTTTCATAATTTTAAAATCAAATTGCTAATTTTAACAAAATTTCACAGCAGATGAATAGTCACAAAGATCATAGAATCATAGAATAGTTAAGGTTGGAAAGAACCTTAAATTCATCTAGTTCCAACACCCCTGCTACGGGCAGGGACACCTCACAGGAATCCATGCCACCGAAGGATCTGTCCAACCCAGCCTTGAACACTGTCAGTGATGGAGCATTCGCAACTTCCCTGGGGCAACCCATTCCAGGGCCTCACCACCCTTACAGTAAAGAATTCCTTCCTCATATCCAATCTAAACTTCCCCTGTTTAAGTTTCAACCCATTACCCCTTGTCCTCTCACCACAGTCCCTAATGAAGGGTCCCTCCCCAGCATCCCTATAGGCCCCCTTCAGCTATTGGAAGGCTGCTAGGAGGTCTCCACGCAGCCTTCTCTTCTCCAGGCTGAACAGCCCCAATTTTCTCAGCCTATCTTCATACGGCAGGTGCTCCAGTCCCCTGACCATCCTTGTGGCAATCATCTGGACTTGTTCCAACAGTTCCATGTCTGTCTTATCTTGAGAGCGCCAGAACTGCACACAATACTCCAAGTGAGGTCTCACAAGAGCAGAGTAGAGGGGCAGGATCATCTCCCTCCACCTGCTGGTCACGCTTCTTTTGATGCAGCCCAGGATACAGTTGGTTTTCTGGGCTGCAAGCGCACACTGCCGGCTCATGTTCATTTTCTCATTGACCAACACCCCCAAGTCCTTCTCCGCAGGGCTGCTCTGAATCTCTTCTCTGCCCAACCTGTAGCTGTGCCTGGCATTGCTCCCACCCAGCTGTAGGACCTTGCACTTAGCACGGTTAAACTTCATCAGGATGGCATCAGCCCACCTCACAAGCATGTCAAGGTCCCTCTGGATGGCATTCCTTCCCTCCAGCATATCAACCGAACAACACAGCTTGGTGTCATTGACACATTTGCTGAAGGCACACTCAATCCCACTGTCCATGTCACCCACAAAGATGTTGAACAAGACCGGTCCCAACACTGATCCCTGGGGGACACCACTCGTTACTGGTCTCCAGCTGGACATTGAGCCATTGACCACAACTCATTGTGTGCGGTCATCCAGCCAGTTCTTTTTCCACTGAGTGGTCCACCTATCAAATTGATGTCTCTCCAACTTAGAGACAAGGATGTCATGTGAGACAGTGTCGAGCGCTTTGTATAAGTCCAAGTAGATGACATCAATTGCTCTACCCCTATCCATCAGTTCCATAGCCCCTTCATAGAAGGGCACCAGATTGGTCTGGCAGGATTTCCCCTTAGTGAAGCCATGCTGGCTGTCACCAAGCACCTTGTTGGTTTTCATGTGCCTCAGCGTGCCTTCCAGGAAAATCCTCTCCAAGATTTTGCCAGGCAGAGAGGTGAGACTGACTGGTCTGTAGTTCCCCAGCTCATCCCTTTTCCCCTTCTTGAAAATGGGGGTTATATTTCCCTTTTTCCAGTTGTCAGGAACTTCACCTGACTGCCAAAATGCCCAGTTTCTGAAAAATTAAGCTATACAGAAGGTAAGTTAGAGGAGACAAAAAAAGAGAAAACTTATTATTTATGTGTATTATATATATTGTATTACTGCAGTATCTAATATTCTTCTCAGTGCTGATACTGCGTAGAAGAGTGACAGAGTATTGACACAAAAAATTGCAAATATGTATGTTAATGTATCATGAACTCATCTCTGTTGTGATTCCAGCTCACATACTGTGTCTAAAATATCTAGTGAAAACTCAGCTAGGTTATTCCTATACTGAAGTTGTGGTAGGAGCATAGTTGTGTAAAAACAAGAACTACAATCACACTTGAATCTAATTAGAAAATGAAGGTCAACTGCAAGATTCTGTGAACCTCTTATTGAGAAAGAAGTCTTCTCCAGTATGGAGACTTTCGGAAACCTCACGTAGGGTGCCTAGTATTCTGTTCTTAACCGAGAGTATGAAGAACCAGAGAGCACTAGGCTACACTGCAATCTTTTTATGATTTCTAACCTCGTAGTAGTTCAGACAGGCATATCAAACCTTATTCTAGCTATTTTTCTTTTTTTTCTCCTAAGAAGTATTGACATTATTTCAACTTCACTTTTCTCAATGGAAAAAAATTTTAGTAATTCTCACCTAGGCTTGATTGTCATTTATTTTTGTTGTGCTATTTGGAATCTGTTCAGCAATCATTTTTTGACTTTTTACAGTCTTTTTAAAAGCTTGAATGAGTGAACGCTGGGTGTTTGTTTTATATGCCATGTGAAATAGGCAGAGAATCAAAGTACTGGTTAAACTTTAGTGATGGCATTCGTACCTTGCTTGACTTCAGCCGCAATGTCATCTGTGGTCACAAAATCAGAAAAAAAAAAAAGCAGAACAGACCATAATTTATCCACATAATCTGCTGCTTCCACAGCTGCAGTCTGTGGGCCACAGAGCTTGTGATGCTGTACAAAAGACAACAGTTTTTATGCAATATAAAATGGGTTTCTGACATGATGTACTTTTTTGACACTATAATGCAGCAATAGATGTGGGGTAATATGGCTATTGCAAAATAAACTATCATTCGTAGTAGTGTCTTGTCCACAGTTGAAGTATGAATACCAAAAAATAGTAGAATTCTGACTGAAAAAATGATTGTATGCATAGAGCTTGGCAAGATACATTTTGAGGAAACCATCACTTCCTTTACAAGAATTCTTTAAATTCAAAATTAAATGTTCTTAAAATAATGAAGGTGTTCCCATCATTCACTTTCATCTGAAAATCCTACTTAGAGAAGAACATTTTATTGTTATGGATTATGTTATAAAAGATGTCAGTGAATTAGATAGCACTTTATCTGTACTGCAGTTTAGAATTAAAAGGAAAATGCGATGTAAAAGTTGGTTTTAGGTTTAGCTTCTTACTTTCAAAGTTCACCACTTTTTAAATACAAAGGTAAAACACTTCATCTGTACTGTTCCTTTTTTTTTTTTTTACTTTTATATGTCAGCATGTAAACTTTACTGGTCAAATCTTGACTGATGTTTGATGATGCTTGGGTTAGGAAAATATTGCAACAGTGAAAATCATAATTTTGACAAAAATCTCAAAGAATACTTTGGGAGTTTTTTTTTTTTTAGTTTCGAGACACAGGGAAATTAAAGAGGGTGCTCTGGTAAATTTCTTTAAAATGTATAATACATTTGAATTTTGACAGCTAAAGAGAAAATTGTTTGAGTGAGTGACATCTCTATGAAACAACAGAAATATACTATGCAAAATAAATCTCAGGAAAACTCAGTATAGGTGATTATTTCAGCCCTGTGTTCACATTAGGAGTCCTTTTAGATTCAATGGAATCTTCCGCTGATGCTATCAACACAGGCTTCTGCAAAAGGAGGGCAAGACATGAGTTGCCTCATCCTTGGTGATACCGATAACAAGTGGCATAGTAGTTGCTAACCATGAGGAGTAATCTGTGAGATAAAGGAAAAGGAAAGCTGGCATAAATACAAATACTGGCAGTGTTCAAAGCCAGGCTGGATGGGGATTTAAGCAACCTGATCTAGTGGAATGTGTCTGTGGCAGAGGTGAGGTGGAACTAGACAAACTTTCTGGTGCTTTCTAAACCAAACCATTCTATGATCTCATGATGCTATCATTTGTGGACATAACAGAACACAGAAGTTCTGTATAGGAGGCTCTTTAAGCTAAGAAGAATAAGAAACATCAGGATGTGTTTCTTCTCACATGTAATACCAGGCAGAAATGAAATAAACTGATATAGACCTGGTATTTTTTCAGTAAGCGCAAGCTGCTGAATTGTAGATTAATATGTGGTTGAAGTACATTAGGGCTTGTTTGAAGTCTGTTTGGAAGGATAACAGCTATTTCAGTGGTGGTGGATGTGTTATCATTTATTTGAATTGATAATAGTACCTTCATTGTGCAAGATCTGATGAAAATAAATGATCAAAGGACAGTCCCTTCCTCTAAAATCTTTCAGCCAAAAATGATTGACAGCGGATGGATAAAATACAGATTGCTGTAGCACAAGAAAGTATTATACAAATACTGATCAACCTGATAACAGCAATACTTGCAAATTAGTCAAATAACTATCATCTAGCTTTTCTGTGAGCATTGTAGCCACAAAGAGTTTTAAGAAACTTGTATTTGCATCCATATTTCCTTTGCAGATGCAGTGCAAACTGCATAAAAACAAGTGATGTTATTTTCACTGTGTGAGATCTGGAAGAGAAGCAGCCAACTTGTAGCTATAACAGGCAGCAGCAGCAGTAACCATCAGCACTGGCAAACTCTTGCAGGCATTTTTGCTGTCAGCATTATGTCTTAAAATAAAAAGTTTATTGTTAAGGTCTCTCTTCTTCATTCTCATGCCATCTTGATATCTCTGCTTGTTTCACTGACTTGATAAAAGCATTGAGAGAGGAACTTAAGGAGTTCCAAATTTGATATGAATCCCTTGTGGAGGTGCAACCACAGTTCATGTATCTCTGCTTATATATGACTTCCCCAATCTCTCTTTGCCTCAAAGGGAGTGTAAATATAAAATTATCGCTTTTTAAGTTTTTGTACTTTTTCTCAAGCCAAAATTGTTAAAGATAATTGCGCAGGTGAAAAAACAGATTTTAACACATAAAGTACAAAACAGTAACCTTCAGCACTATGGGTGCTTCTGAAATAATATAAAATAATCCAGAGAACAGCCGATGAAATTTTTTAAAACTAAAACTAACTGAAACTAGAGAAACAAGGGAGCAGCCCTTCAAAAGAAAGTCATTACAGTATCTGAGAAAGAAGTAGGAGGATTAGATGTAAATAGAGAGTGGTAGGATACCTAAATTGTCCTTCTTGCTATCATCTTTGCTTTTCAAAATAAAGACCTCTAGTGCACTGAATTATCTTTTCTGTCCTCTGTATTCCCTGATACGATTCATAGTTCTCTTTTTGACATAGTTATTGCACATTAGAGTTTAGAAGTTGTTATCAATCTTGTGTTGGGAAAATGAAACACACGTTAGCAAAGGATTTATTGTTAGTCTAATCAACTCACCTACCAGTTATCATTAGCACGATACTAACTCTTACAGCTGAAGATTTCTATGCACAAGCTTTTTAGTATCTAGTCTTTTCCTCTAGTGTAAATTTTCTTTTTAAGTGTCTCTCTAGATCTCAAAATCAACAGCTTCAAAAAGAAGGGGAAGGATGGGTGTTACAGCAAGTTATAAACATACTGAATCTTTTGCTGGGAGAAATACAACAGGAGTTTCTTCTCCCTCACACTTGGGTCCATGCATGGTCACTAGCTTATAAGGCTGTGCTCCTTTAGTGATCAGTAACAGGTAATTGTGATTTGTGTTTATAGTTTGGGGTCCCTGGTATCATCCAGCATCTTTGCTTTCCTGCACTGTGTTTTTGTTTCAGGTTCATAGACATCTTGCTTCACACTGACTAACTACTCTTTATTCCTCCTCAGTAAATCACAAGATGTCACACCAAGGGCAGGCAGTAGTCATCTTACCACTGAACTTTCACTGCTCCATGTGACTTTGTTTGAGAAAATTTTTGTGTAATCCTAGGAAAGCTGGATCTCAGATATGAGAATCTGTAGCCGAAGACTGTGAGGGAATTAAAATACAGAGAAGTGAACTGTAAATTTCACAAGCAAGAGAAGTATGGTATGTTTGTGTCTGCTGCATGATAAGGATACTTCCCTTGACCTTGAGTCACCTAAATAAAGAGGATCACATTCACTCCTTATATAAACCCAGTAATATTAGTAAAGTCTTACAAAGGCATGCATTTAGTTTAGAAGCTCATCTCATGCAGATAAGTTGGTGCTTGTCAGTCCTAAAATTCCACCACTCACAGATACATGATAAACTTTCTACTCCATTATCATTAATGTGAAAATGGTTCTTCCTCTGTGTTATGGCTTTTGAGTTCTTTGACTGTGAATATGCTCAAAACTAATGTTTTATTCCTTGCGGGAAAGTAAACATGCTTTTGATATATTAAAGATTTAGCTATCCCACAGAAGGAAAAAATAAAAGAAAATTACTTCACAATATTCACAAATTTTCCAGATTTATCCTCTTAAGTAAAAAAACCCATATGGGACTCTAAAGGATGTATATAGTTTTCTCCACTCAAATCTCTCTTCTTCTTTTCTATACATCATGGAAACATAACCAAATCCACCTCCAAAAAAATGAAATTGAATTATAAATAAAAGGCTTCCTTTTTTAAAAAAAAAAAAAAATTCTTTTGGAAATGCTGGACTGCTGTGTGCCTGATGGCATCAAAATTTGATTCAGGATATCTTACAAGAATCTGAAAATTCTACTTACTTACTGCAATATTTCCAATAGTTAAATATACTCTCAGAAATTAAGGTTGAAGTTTAGAAGTTTTTAAGCAACCTTTTTTCAAAAAAATGGATACATGCAAAAAAAAAAATGAAATTTTTAAGGATTATTGTATTTTCTTTTGCCCATATTGGTAAAGAAGAAAAGGATAGTACTGTGCATCACAGATCTAAATTTCAGAAATCATCAATCACTTAAAGAGAAATTACTCATTTTCCTGATCTCTAATACTTATGTGCTGGGACTGTGGAACAAAGACTTCAAAAGGAACAGCAAAAATGTAGCTCCAGTTCCAGAAATGGGTACAATGAGCAGCCAAATCGTGACTGGACTGACTTAGAATCATAGAATCATAGAACAGTTAGGGCTGGAAAGGACCTTCAGATCATCTAGTTCCAAACCCCCTGCCATGGGCAGGGACAACTCACACTAAACCATGCCACCAAAGGATCTGTCCAACCCAGCCTTGAACACTGCCAGCGATGTGGCATTCACAACTTCCCTGGGCAACCCATTCCAGGGCCTCACCACCCTCACAGTAAAGAATTTCTTCCTCAGATCCAATCTAAACTTCCCCTGTTTAAGTTTAAACCCATTACCCCTTGTCCTCTCATCACAGTCCGTAATGAAGGGTCCCTCCCCAGCATCCCTATAGGCCTCCTTCAGGTATTGGAAGGCTGCTATGAGGTCTCCACGCAGCTTTCTCTTCTCCAGGCTGAACAGCCCAAACTTTCTCTGCCTGTCTTCATACGAGAGGTGCTCCAGTCCCATGATCATCCTTGTGGCCCTCCTCTGCACTTGTTCCAACAGTTCCATGTCTGTCTTATCTTGAGAGCGCCAGAACTGCACACAATACTCCAAGTGAGGTCTCACAAGAGCAGAGTAAAGGGGCAGGATCACCTCCTTCGACCTGCTGGTCACGCTTCTTTTGATGCAGCCCAGGATACAGCTGGGTTTCTGGGCTGCAAGCGCACACTGAAGCCTGCTCATGTTCATTTTTCCATCGACCAACATCCTCAAGTCATTCTCCGCAGGGCTGCTCTGAATCTCTTCTCTGCCCAAACTGTAGCTGTGCCTGGCATTGCTCCCACCCAGCTGTAGGACCTTGCACTTAGCACGGTTAAACTTCATCAGGATGGCATCAGCCCACCTCACAAGCATGTCAAGGTCCCTCTGGATGGCATTCCTTCCCTCCAGCATATCAACCGAACAACACAGCTTGGTGTCATTGGCAAACTTGCTGAGGGCACACTCAATCCCACTGTCCATGTCACCAACAAAGATGTTGAACAAGACCGGTCCCAACACTGATCCCTGGGGGACACCACTCGTTACTGGTCTCCAGCTGGACACTGAGCCATTGACCACAACTCTTTGTGTGCGGACATCCAGCCAGTTCTTTGTTCACAGAGTGTTCCATCTATCAAATTGATGTCTCTTCAATTTAGAGACAAGGATGTCGTGCAGGACAGAGTCAAACACTTTGCACAAGTCTAGGTAGATGGCATCAATTGCTCTACCCCTATCCATCAGTTCCATAGCCCCTTCATAGAAGGCCACCAGATTGGTCTGGCAGCATTTCCCCTTAGTGAAGCCATGCTGGCTGTCACCAAGCACCTTCTTGGTTTTCATGTGCCTTAGCATGCCTTCCAGGAGAATCCTCTCCATGATCCTGCCAGGCAGAGAGGTGAGACTGATTGGTCTGTAGTTCCCCAGCTCATCCCTTTTCCCCTTCTTGAAAATGGGGGTTATATTTCCCTTTTCCCAGTTGTCGGAACTTCACCAGACTGCCATGATTTTTGAAATATGATAGACAGTGACTTAGCAACTTCATTTGCCAGCTCCTTCAGGACCCGCAGATGGATTCCATCCAGTCCCATGGAAATGCATAAGTTCAGGTTCCTAAGATGGTCTTGAGCCAGATCCTCTCCTACAGTGGGCATACGGTCTTCATTCTCACAGTACCTGCATCTGCCTTCCAAGACTTGGGTTGTGTGGTCAGAGCACTTTCTGGTGATGCCTGAGGCAAAGAAGTCATTAAAAACCTCAGCCTTCTCCAAATCCAGGGTATGCAGTTCTCCCAATAGCTTCTGGAGAGGGCCCACGTTGTCCCTAACCTGTCTTTTATTTGCTGCATAACTATAGAATCCCTTCCTGTTATCCTTAACATCCCTAGCCAAGTTGAATTCTAAGTCAGCCTTAGCTTTCTTAACCTGTCCCTTGCTTCGCGGACAACATCCCTGTATTCTTCCCAGGCCACCTGTCCTAGCTTCCACCTTTTATAAGCCTCTTTTTTTCCTTCAAATTATCCTCAGCAGCTCCTTATCCATCCAAGGAGGTCTCCTGGCCCTCCTGCTAAACTTCCTTCTAGCTGGGATGCGTCGCTCCTGAGCTTGCAACAGGTGATCCTTGAATATCAACCTTCCCTCTGTCTTTCAAAGCATTTTCCAGACTGTATTTTCTCCAAGCACAGGTCTATGTGTGATTGTGTCCACTGTGCCCCAGTTCACATGATATAGTTATTTCATGTTAAAGATGCCATTCAGATGTTTTTGTCACTCTTTATGAAGGTGCTGGATTGTCTGGGGAGTGACTCTGTGGCAAAAGTAGCAGAATCCCTTGTCAATTGCTATACATGATATCTTCTTCCATTTTCCTGATGACTTCATAGAAACAAAGGAGTATTCCTTAATTATTTTTCATTAACAGGGCATACTTAATATCATGGCAGTGAGTTATTTTGTAGTTGTACATTTTTTTCTCATCTTTAACATACTGCTACAAGTACCTAAGAGCTTGTTAATGAACACTTACTGCTTTCTCGCAGCAGAGCATATGTTGTAAAGCAGAACAGAATACTGTTTGGTGCTACAGTTTTTCACGTGTCATTTTGTATGTGGTTAGAATATTTCTTGCCATACAGAGAATTAATCAAATAGAAATGGCAAATGAGAACTATGGTTGTAAAATATTTTAAAGTTAGGAGATTTCAGGATCACGTCTGCCAGTCAAATTGAAATTTTTATCCTTTGCATGCATGTGATTTTTGAGTATATGCTCATAAACCTCTTTTTACCCACATGCCACTGAACCTCTAATTTTGGGGATCTAACCATCAGTGAGATTCATATCAGTTGCATCAACCTCAACTTTAACTGCATTTTAAGTGTATCTGAATCTCTCTTCTACTCTCTAGTGTGGCTGGAGTGCAGCATAGCATGGTTATACCTTCTCCACACACATAAGCTGAAAGAAACTGCGAGTGGTGAGGTAAATTAGTTACCTACTCATCTGAGGAGCTCAGTTATTGCAGGCGTGTTTCTTAAACCCCTTTTTAGCTTTTTCATGGCCATTGTAATTGCAGAATTGGGTCTGTTGCATCTAATATAGTGCTGCCTGTTGAACAATACTAAGCAGTAATAAGTAACATTAACTGATAGAGTATAGCACTTTAAAGGTGTTGATTAAAATAAAAGCATCAATTAAAATGATGCCAACCTAATGAAGTTTAACCATGCTAAGTGCAAAGTCCTACACCTGGGTCGGAGCAATGCCAGGCACAGCTACAGGTTGGGCGGGGAGGAGATTGAGAGCAGCCCTGCGGAGAAGGACTTGGGGGTGTGGGTTGATGAAAAAATGAACATGAGCCGGCAGTGTGTGCTTGCAGCCCAGAAAGCCAACCGTATCCTCGGCTGCATCAACAGGAGTGTGACCAGCAGGTCGAGGGAGGTGCTCCTGCCCCTCTACTCTGCTCTCGTGAGACCTCACTTGGAGTATTGTGTGCAGTTCTGGCGTTTTCAAGATAAGACAGACATGGAACTGTTGGAACAAGTCCAGATGATTGCCACAAGGATGGTCAGGGGACTGGAGCACCTGCCGTATGAAGATAGGCTGAGAAAATTTGGGCTGTTCAGCCTGGAGAAGAGAAGGCTGCGTGGAGACCTCCTAGCAGCCTTCCAATAGCTGAAGGGGGCCTATAGGGATGCTGGGGAGGGACTCTTCATTAGGGACTGTGATGAGAGGACAAGGGGTAATGGGTTTAAACTTAAACAGGGGAAGTTTAGATTGGATCTGAGGAAGAAATTCTTTACTGTAAGGGTGGTGAGGCCCTGGAATGGGTTGCCCAGGGAGGTTGTGGATGCTTCATCCCTGGCGGCATTCAAGGTGGGGTTGGACATAGCCTTGGATGGCATGGTTTAGTGGGAGTTGTCCCTGCCCATGGCAGGGGGGTTGGAACTCGATGATCTTGAGGTCCTTTCCAACCCTTACTATTCTATGATTCTATGAGTCTAAAAACATCGGTGTTATCAGCGTTGTTCCCAGGATGAAAGTCAAAAAGACAGCACTGCACCAGCTACTAAGTAGGAGAAAAGTGGCTGCTACTGCTGAACCCAGGACAGTATACACCCCTTATTCCACACCATTCACGTCATGCTCAGATCCCACATTTTCAATATACCACTACTCTTGTGTCAAATATATACATATATATACATACACACACACAAAGAAAGAGATATCATTCCTTAGTGCATGGATCAATCCCTAGAAAGCTGCTGAGTTCACCTGGTCCATGATGTCAGGCACCATCTCTTGTAACAGCCTTTCAGAGCAAGAGAGATGGCGTGCACTGTTGGTTTGTTGCCTGCTGACGACACCGCGGAACTCATCTGGTTTCATCAAAGTTAATTCTTTGTTGGGATGATAGTCAGAGGGAAGTCAGAGACAGTCGCTGGTGACCTGAAGATATCTAGTTGGTGGGCTATAAAAGTGCTACATAGTAGGCAACAGAATACAATTGAGTTCATTGGCTGCTTTCACCTAAAATCAAATCCCCTTGAGGTACACATCAGACTTCACCTTCTTCCCTCATTACCCACCAAGTATATCTGGGTCCCTGAGCAAAAGCAATCCCACGAGTAGGTTTGTCTTTACCTGAAGCAGGAATAACCCAGTCTGCCTTCTCCAGCAAATTCTTTATGTGCACCACAGGAAATTTATCCCCTCCTACAGTATGCAAAAGTTCTGACTGGGCTGGGTGAGCCCTGTTGGCAGATCATCTGGTGTTGACCAACCAGGTGGCTTTTGGTAAATGTGTGCGTCAATGTTTGAAAGTCCCACCACCCATTCCTCTCCGTGTAGTTTTTAACAGCCCATTGTACCACCCAATTTTCCCCGAAGCTGGTGCATGGCAGGGTATGTGATATACCCGCTCACTGCCAAGCTCTTTGGCCCAAATGTCTATGAGGTTGTTCTGGAAATGAGTCCCACTGTCTGACTCAGTTCTCTCTGGGGTGCCATGTTGCCACAAAATTTGTTTTTCAAAGCCCAGGAAAGTGTTCCGGGCAGTGTCATGGAGCACAGAGTATGTTTCTATAGCCATGCGGTTGTTGTTTCCACCATGGTAAGCACATGGAGCTTGCCTTGGTGGGCTGGTGGGAGTGTGATATAATCAATCTGCCAGGCCTCACCATATTTGTACTTCAGCCATCGTCCTCCATACCAAAGAGGCTTTAACCTCTTGGCTTGCTTAATTGCAGCACATGTTTCACAGCCATGAATAACCCGGGCGATAGTGTCTATTGTGAAGTCCACCCCTCTGTCACAAGCCCATCTATATATTACATCTCTGCCCTGATAGCCTGAAGTGTCATGGGCCCATTGGGCCAAAAATAATTCACCCTTATGTTGTCAATCTAAGTCCATCTGAGCCACTTCAATCTTAGCAGCTTTATCCACTTGTTGGTTGTTCTGGTGTTCCTCAGTGGCCCGACTTGGGTACATGAGCATCAACATGGAGCACCTTCAACCACCAGGTTCCACACCCGAGCAGCAATATCTTGCCACAGTGCAGCAGCCCAGATGGGTTTACCTCTGCATTGACAGTTGCTCTACTTCCATTGCTGCAACCACCTCCACAGAGCATTTACCACCACCCATGAGTCAGTATAGAGGTAAAGTACTGGCCACTTTTCTCGATCAGCAATGCCCAAGGCCAGCTGGATGGCTTTCACCTTGGCAAACTGACTCGATTCACCCTCTCCTTCAGCAGTTTCTGCAACTTGTCATCAAGGACTCCATACAGCTGCCTTCCATCTCCAATGCTTTCCCACAATACGGCAGGACCCATCAGTAAACAAGGCACACTGCTTTTCACTTTCTGACAGTTTATTATATGGTGGGGCCTCTTCAGCATGTATCACCTCCTTCTCTGGTGACATTCCAAAATCTTTGCCCACTGGCCAGTCCATGATGACTTCTAGAATTCCTGGACAACCTGGAATTCCTATTCGAGTTCGCTGTGTAATTAGTGCAGCCCACTCTGTTTAGCATAGGTTGTGTGATGTGTAGAGGAAACCTGGCCTTTGAACATCCAGCCCAGCATGGGCACCTGGGGTGCCAGGAAGAGCTGTGCTCCAGTGCTAATCACTTCCAAAGCAGATCAAATCCCTTCATAGGCTGCCAGTATCTCTTTTTTTAGTTGGGGTATATCTGGCCTCAGATCCTCTGTACCCCTGACTCCAATAGCTGAGGGGTCGACTTCGAGTCTTCCCTGGAGCTTTCTGCCAGAAGCTCCAGGTAGGACCATTCTCCCCAGCTGCAGTGTAGAATACATTTTTTACACCTGGTTTGGTCCGGTCTGGTCCGAGGGCTACTGCATGAACTATCTCTCATTTAATTTTTTCAAAGGCTTTTTGTTGCTCAAGACCCCATTTAAAATAATTCTTCTCCCTGGTCACATGATAGAGAGGGCTTATGGGTTGTGTATTCTCCAGCACCCCACAACACCCTAGAAAGCTTGTGTTTCTTTCTTAGTAGTTGGTGGAGACATTGCTGTTATCTTGTTGATCACATCTGTGGGGATCTGGCGATGTCCATCTTCCCATTTTATTCCCAAAAATTGAATCTCCTGTGCAGGTCCTTTGACTTTGCTCAGTTTAATGACAAAACCAGCTTTCAGCAGGATTTGGATTATTTTTCTCCCATTCTCAAAGACTTCTCCTGCTGTATCACCCCACAGGATAATGTCATCCATGTATTGCAGGTGTTCTGGAGCTTGCCCTTGTTTAGCCTCAGTTTAGCCCCGTGTGTCCTGGTGGTGCTGCACAGGCAGGGAGCTCCATGATGGGCAGCTGTGTATGGGAGGCAAGGACGTGGTGGTGTAAGGACAGGGGTGCCCATCTCTCAAGCACATGCCAGATTTTTTTTGTTGGGGTTGGTCTAGTTTGTTGTGCTTGGAATCGGGTTAGCTGCATTGTCTGTGGTAGTCAGAGTTTTTAGTAGCTGCTGTGCTTGTCACTATGATGGTGTAGCTGCTGTATTTGGAGTAGCTGAGTTATCTGCTGTTTTGCCATCAGATCCAGTGACATTTTTTTTCCTTTTGAAGGAGCTGGATAGTATTGAACAGGGCTGTGTAAGCATAGGCCAAGCCCCAGCACGTTGTCATGATTTGGCCCTGCCTGGTATGACGGGGGTGACAACACACCTCCTTTAAGTGTTTTACCAGTTTTTCTGGATTCTGCACTTGTTCAGTGGTGAAGTTCCAAAGCATTGGAGGGGTCCACTGGCCTAGATACTTGCCCATACTATCCCACACACCCTGCCACTCATGACTATCCAGCCTCTGGGAAAATCTCTTGGTCCTCCTCTATCATCATCTAACCATAGACAAGGCCCAAACCCGACTCTGCGTAACTTTCAAGATCAGATGAAATGGTTGTGGGTAAAACACACTCTGCATGCGTGCCAACATGGTGATCCCTATCACAATCAGCAGGCAGGTCTTAAGGGTACCCAAAGGCTATTCAAAACCTTCAGAACTTTCAAATGATGCTGTAAATGGTCTGGTGGGGGGGCCGGGAACGTAAGGGAATGTCTCCTTCATGGGTTGACCATCCAAGGAGTGAAAAAAGATGTGTAATTGCTAAATGCTTCCATTATATATCTCTCAAAGTATAGAGGTTGTGACCACACTGGGAACGCAAGCCAGATCAGTTCCATGATCAATAAGTCTATTGTATTACAAGTCATTGCCATAAAGTACAGTGAAACAAGAGCCTTAGCCCTCGTCCCCCAGCTGATAAAGACTAAAACAACAAATACCAGCTGTAAGTAAGGTACGATATGCTGAACTTGTGAGATCAAGAGCAACAACTTTGAGAGCCAATAAATCAGCATTGTGATGAGTGACTACTAAACCTAAACAATGAATGCTTATCACAGATATGATTAGACAAACTCTGGTCAGGTCCATCATTATCTCAACCCTTCACGCCCCACATTGAGCGCCACAAAGAACTGTCGTGGCTTAAGCCCAGACGGCAACCCAGAACCATGCATCCACTTGCTCACTCCTTCCCTTCCTCCTCCCAGTCCCAGAGGGATGGGGAGGAGAATCGAAAGAATGCAACTCCCATGGGTTGAGATAAGAATAGTCCAATAATTAAGGTATAATACAAGCCACTACTGGTACCACCACCAATAATAATGGTAAGGAAAATAACAAGGGAAGAGAATACAGCCAATCACCACTCACCAAACAATACCCAGCCTGACAGAACAGTGATCTAGTCCTTCTAGGTAACTGCCCCCAGTTTATATACTGGGCATGATGTGCTGTGGTATGGAATACCCCTTTGGTTAGCTTGAGCCAAGTGTCCTGTTTCTGTTTTCTCCCTCTTCCCCTCCTCCCTGGCAGAGCATGAGACTCAGAAAGCCCTTGGTCAGAATAAACATTACTTAGCAACAACTAAAAACATCGGTGTTATCAGCGTTGTTTCCAGGTTGAAAGTCAAAAAGACAGCGCTGCACCTTCTGCACTAAGAAGGAGAAAAACAACTGCTACTGCTGAACCCAAGACACTGTTTTACAGTCTGTCTTCAGCCTGTCTGCTATCCATTATGTGCCACATGGCTACTGTATGTAGAGTCAAGGGTCCTAAACATTCACCCTATGGGTGACATACTCAAGAAGTAGTAGGGTTACTTTCTGAAACAACTCTGCATGTATGTTCTCTCTCTATTATTAACCAGCTCCTGCAGAGTGCACAGTGGACTGAATAGAGCTCTCTGGCATAAGGGTTGCGACATTGCCAAAGGGTAGCTGAAATACTACATTTTTACACATACACTAAATCCTGCCAGCTAGAGGTCTGAAATCTGAAATCTTCTGGATTCCTTTACAGATAATGAAGACAAAGGGTGGGGTGGCATCACACCGCAGCCACAAACATATGCCAGGATACAGAATAGGGTGACTGAACCAGAATGGGATTTGCAAGGACCTACTGCTATTGACTGAAACAGACTGAGATTACTTTCTGCTTCCTCTTTATTCCAGGGAAGTCACTGGGCTGGCCTGTAAGAAACATATACTGACATATATGTTTGGAAAACCCTGATAAAAAATGCTCCCACCTTCCCACAATGCCCCAGGCTGAGTCAACGCTACTCTGTCATATCATACCTTAATTGGAGACCCTTAGGGGTAAAAAGTCTGCATAACATTTAAAATGGGATGGTAACAGTCTTCAGTCACTGATAGCAGTCCCTGAGTATTCTGTGGTGGAGTTTATTTTCATTAATGTGGTAGAGAAACATGATTTTAGTTTTCCTCTTCCATTGCATTATTCAAGTTTGTAAATTATAGTAGAATAATACACACCTGATATAATGCAGGAGTCAGCTTTACTACACCTCAATACATGTGTATGTGTATGTGCATGTGCATGTGCATGTGTATGTGTATGTGTATGTGTATGTGTATAAGTATATGCATATGTGTATGTACCCACCCACTTCAGGGCTTGTGTTTTCAGACTCTGTCTTCCATTTTCTATTTATTCCCTGATACAATTGAAACTTCAAGTCTGCATCTGTTTGGTTTTTTTATCCGCATGGTAAACAATGATCCCTTTACACAGCCCCACTGACTTCATGCGAAGATAGCAGCCCACCTTTGTGTCAGCACTTACATGTAATGTAAGATATTCAGTGTGTAAGTGATGGCATAACCAGGCATTAAGCTTCATGAACTGCTTCAACAGTATGACAGATAAAAGTTGCTCCCTTCTAATTCACTGTACAAGTGCAAATTTAGAGACCTGTTTTAAGGCTAGCTTGCAGATTAGTCTTTGTTTCCTGAAACTGAAAACAAAGCCTGAATATCTTGCTCTGGTAAACAAACAAACAAACAAACAAACAAACAAACAAACAAACAAAAACCACACAAAAAACCAAACAAAAAACCCAACAAAAATAAACAAAACAAATAACAGCAAAAGAGAACAAAACAAAAAAGCAAAGAAACAAACACAAAGCAGGTGAGAGGCCTTCATTAAAGAAAGCCACCACAACTAATTAATAATCGAAAAAGAGAGTGCTGCCAGTGAAGTATTTAACATGCAATTTTCTAGTATGTAAATGCACATAATAGAAAATAGAACCTTCCTTTGTGAACCAAAAATTAAATGCTTAGACATGACATATATCATCCTCCCAGGAAATAAGCATCATGTGTTTTCTTTCACAAGCTGGGGTCACACAAGCTTGTAGTAACTCGATATCAATTATGTTCCTTGGTAAAAATGACTACTAGCTGCATTAAATTCCCAGGCTTTTGTGAGAGTGTAGTATTTTACCTTGCGAAGATAGCAATGATATTGCCTATTGCTACTGTAGATAATGTGTCTGTGTAATGCAATGGAAACATATTTCTTTTCATCTGCTGCATGTCTAATGTTTTTGATTTGATCAACGATGTTGTGTAAATGAAGGTGCCAGGATCACTGAATCATTCCCGATTAATGGTGATATCATCAGCAGCAATTTTTTAGGCTTAAAGTATTGGTTAGTCCTCAGTACTGAAAGGAAGCACATTAGAGAGGTAGAACCACAGAACACAAATCTGACTCAACTAAGCATGAGATTTATTGGCATTTCTAAAACATGTTAGATGGAGATACTATTTACAGGGTGAATCCAGTGTAGGGAAAAAAGTTTTAAATCCAGTTTCAAATGTTTTCTTATACCTATTTGTTATCCCTAACAATTTAGCTGCCTAGCCATAATTTTTCAGAAGCTTAAGTTTATCAAGAAGCTGGAATGTTTCTTTTTCTTTCCTTAATAATTTCCACCATGAAAGATGTTTTTATACACTCTTTATACTTCCTACATAATGAAAACTTCTGGTGACTAGAATATTGAGAGAGGAAACTGCTCTGGACCTTATGTAATCTGAGTTCAGTTTTAATTTCAAATTTAAAATTATTCCAATATTGAAATGTCAGGGGGAAGTAAGCAAATTAACAGACACTAAAAATTACATAGCTTCTTATCTCTGGATAGAAAATTGTTAAATGTTGGTAACACATTTCCCAGCATCCTTTATGTGCTCAGAAATTAAAATCTTTACTTTGTTTCTTGCCCATCCAAACATATAGGAGAAGTGAATCTTCCCATCTCACTTGGGTGATGTAGCAAATATGAGAAAGGAAGGGAACAAAAATGTAAAACCTAACAGGGTAGGTTTGATATGAACACTTTTTTTTCAGTTCATAGCCAACACCAGTATAATTGCAGGAGTTATAGTGACATGAAACTAAGTAAGAGAATAGAACACAGATGATAATTTCAAAACTGAGCCTTTCATGTTGTTTCCAGAGGAGCTTTCAAAATGAGCACAACAGGCTTTGAAAACTGCCTTGGAAAAGACAGTGGTAAAACAGATGTTAAAGATTAGTTAAGAGTTTCTGTAGTCCCTGAGCCACAACATAATTTGATTTTGTTGCTCTTTTGATAAGAGCAGCATTTCTGGAGCATAGTCATGCAAAATAATCACACATCTCTCTTTCTTCTTCAATTAATGCAAGTAACCTCTAGGGAAGAAAACTTTTCCAGTGTTAATTAGGCTTGTTTTCAGTAAACTTTTTTGCTAGATAGAAGCTTATAGTTAAATATTCTATTATATTTGTGATCACTTTTAAATGGATTGTGCCTGTTTCCTCTTACACCTTTTGTATTAAACTGATGAATATCTATTGGGGAAATATGCAATAATTTTCTTTTGTAAATACATTAATATTCCTCACACCAATGTGTATATGTTGGTGCAATTTTCAGTAGGTTCATAATATGGGTAATCCCAACACCTCCTAATCACTTCCTATTGCCCGGAAGTTACATATTTTGCAACTGAACTGGAGAGATGCGCTGTGCTGCTGTGCTTCAGGTGAATATAAATCCCATGGAGCATTTTTTTAACCAAAAGTCCAGCCAATTGCCGTGTTCTTTTGGCTTTGCTATAAGTAAACATTTGTGATGCCTGTATAAATATAGACAGGAAGAGCATTTTTTTTTTTCTACAGAGCAAGCATACTAACTATAATGTTATGAGTACACCAAATTCTTTATTTTCTGGCCAGTGTCCTCTGTTCTTGAGGGAAAATTTTTCTTTCTGTTGTAAGATGTCGTGTAGATAGATATTTAAATATCTCTACTATCACAATAATGATTATGGTGACATTTTCATAGTGGACGCACAGAGTGAATAAAATTGGCAGTCTTTGTGTCATTGTACTGTGCTTAGCAATGATTTAGCTGCAAGATCAGTAAGCAGTAAAACTTTTACTAGGCTGTAAAAGAATATTTGTGAAAAAGGAAACTAGATGCTGGTGCTGTAGTTGGTCTGTGTGTGTATCAGTTAACCATGGACAGATGTTAAGCAACATTAACTGAGCAGCTGCTGAGCAGCAATTAACAGGTTAAGTAAGGGGGGAAAATCCCTCCTGATTTCTAGTCAGTAATTCAGTCTGAAATCAGGCCTGAATTTAGGCAATGCTTCAAAAACTGGTGCCTGGACACAATATTGGATAATATGAGACCCTACCTGGAATACTGTGTCCAGCTCTGGGACCCCCAACACAACAGGGACATGGACCTGCTTGAGAGAGTCCAAAGAAGTGACACAGAGATGGTCTGAGAGCTGGAATACCTCTTCTATGAAGACAGGCTGAGAGAGCTGGGGCTAGTCAGCCTGGAGAAGAGAAGCCCTTGGGAGTCCTTCTAGCAGCCTTCCAGTACATGAAAGGGGCTACAAGAAAACTGGAGACTTTTTGCAAGTACAGCATGTAAGAGTGACAGGACAAGAGGGAATAGCTTTAAGCTGAAAGAGGGTAGATTTATATATTAGGAGGGTGGTGAGAGACTGGAGCAGGTTGCATAGAGAAATTATGCCCCCAGGTAAGATGGGGATTTGAACAACACGGTCTAGTGGAAGGTGTCCCTACCCATGGCAGAAGGTTGGAACTAGATGATCTTTAAGGTCCTTTCCAATACAAACCATTCTATGATTCTATGATTAAATGCTCATTTAGAAGTAATTTAAAATAAACTAAGTGGAAATTACATCTGAAACAATTCAATAAACTTTATCTCACTAAATGTGACTATTTTATTATAATCTCTGATATCAGGACAACTATTCTTCAAAAAATAGGCAAAAGAAGATTACAACACTTGCGTTTGCATGCTTCTGAAGTTCACCTTAATAGAGCTAGAATTGTTTTCTTTTGTATTTCTCCCATCAGAAATTTTATAACTTTATAAGTCTGAAATAATTTTCCCGTGACCTCTAGGCAAAATCTCAAGACATGTAAGTCTGCCAAATCCAGTATACCTAAAGTTCTACTTACAGCTTGCAAAATGCAGTATTTTTCCATGCAAATCCCAATCTCTAGAAATCCTATAAGAAAGCATGTTGTTTTCCTTCAAGGAGCACTGAACGAGCTTCTAGGTAAAAATAATTTTGTTTTACAAGCTGACACTTTTTCATTCTCTGTTAATCCTAATGATGTCTCAGAAACATGAAAAGATTGATTTTTTCTTTTTATATGTAATATTTATAAATTCTCATTTATTTTAATCTTTTTCTCATGCCTGCCATTATGATGCCAACCTGATGAAGTTCAACCATGCTAAATGCAAAGTCCTCCACCTGGGTCGGAGCAATGCCAGGCACAGCTACAGGTTGGGCGGGGAGGAGATTGAGAGCAGCCCTGCAGAGAAGGACTTGGGGGTGTGGGTTGATGAAAAAATGAACATGAGCCGGCAGTGTGCGCTTGCAGCCCAGAAGGCCAACCGTATTCTGGGCTGCATCAAAAGGAGTGTGACCAGCAGGTCGAGGGAGGTGATCCTGCCCCTCTACTCTGCTCTTGTGAGACCTCACTTGGAGTATTGTGTGCAGTTCTGGTGTCCTCAACATAAAAAGGACATGGAAGTGTTAGAACAAGTCCAGAGGAGGGCCACGAAAATGATCAGGGGACTGGAGCACCTCTCGTATGAAGATAGGCTGAGAAAATTGGGGCTGTTCAGCCTGGAGAAGAGAAGGCTGCGTGGAGACCTCCTAGCAGCCTTCCAATAGCTGAAGGGGGCCTATAGGGATGCTGGGGAGGGACTCTTCATTAGGGACTGTGGTGAGAGGACAAGGGGTAATGGGTTTAAACTTAAACAGGGGAGGTTTAGATTGGATCTGAGGAAGAAATTCTTTACCGTGAGGGTGGTGGGGCCCTGGAATGGGTTGCCCAGGGAAGTTGTGAATGCTTCATCCCTGGCGGCGTTCAAGGTGGGGTTGGACAGAGCCTTGGATGGCATGGTTTAGTGGGAGGTGTCCCTGCCCATGGCAGGGGGGTTGGAACTCGATGATCTTGAGGTCCTTTCCAGCCCTTACTATTCTGTGATTCTGTGATTCTGTGATTACTAGAATTCTTTGATAAAGTGCACATTTGTTAAGCTCTCCCTCAAATTCTAAGGAATGCTATGTCCCTTTTCACTTATTCTAACAAAGCAGCAAACAAAATCACTTGAATAAATTTGCAGTAACTTCTTTCAAATTCTTGGCAAGCAGTTTTCAAATTACTTCAGAAAGTTAAAGAATACACGTAATTGCTCTAGATTTCCAAATTACACACATAAATTTCAGATACACGTCTGTTCACGAACAGTAAAACTATTAATAAATAAAAAAAAAAAAAGACCTTTAAGCACACAGGCAAGCCAACTGAATCACTTGCTATTTATTTTGTAGTTATCAATGCATAACTAGAACATGGAAAGCGTCCTTATTCAAATGTTTCTCTAAATGCTATAGTACATAACTAGTTAAGGCTTGAAATATGTGGGATTTTTCTAGCTCTAAAGAATAATAACACAGCAGTAATAGTTTAATCTGTAATAGCCTTTAATAGTTCTTAATTTTTTAAAGTTAACAAATATCTGTTGAAGACTATTACAGGACAACTTTCTGAAATGGCCAACATGTAAAGGTAAACAAGAAAAGGAAGAATATTTTTTTTTCCAGAATCCTATAAAGTTGAAGCTTTTTATTGTTCTTTCCTTCTTTCACAATTGCTTCCCACAAGAATATATAATTCTTTTCTCAAGGGCATATGACTTGTTAGTATAAAGAACCATAAGTAAGTAATTCTGGGTCAGGAAAGACTATTATCTACTCTATGACAGTAGCTGATAGCAGTCCTCGAGCAAAGAACATAAAATATACAGTAATGCTTACCCATCTTCCAGAACTCTGTGGCTTAAAAGCTTCTTAAGTTACATCTATTTTCATGTTGTTTAAAACTTTAAATAGTCTTTACTTCATTGTTTTGTTTCATTTCTGTTTGTATCTATTTAAAATTTCACATTAACTACTTCGTTTTAACAAAAGGCTTTTCCACAGTATATCTGCAGCATGGAACAAGTAGAATCATAGAATCATAAAATAGTTAGGGTTGAAAAGGACCTTAAGATCATCTAGTTCCAACCCCCCTGCCATGGGCAGGAACACCTCACACTAAACCATGCAACCCTAAACCATGCCACCCAAGGCTCTGTCCAACCTGGCCTTGAACACTGCCAACGATGGAGCATTCACAGCTTCCCTGGGCAACCCATTCCAGGGCCTCACCGCCCTTACAGTTAAGAACTTCTTCCTCAGATCCAATCTAAACTTCCCCTGTTTAAGTTTAAACCCATTACCCCTTGTCCTCTCATCACAGTCCCGAATGAAGAGTCCCTCCCCAGCATCCCTATAGGCCCCCTTGATATATTGGAAGGCTGCTAGGAGGTCTCCATGCAGCCTTCTCTTCTCCAGGCTGAACAGCCCCAACTTTCTCTGTCTTTATACGGAAGGTGCTCCAGTCCCCTGATCATTTTCATGGCCCTCCTCTGGACTTGTTCCAACAGTTCCATGTCCTTTTTATGTTGAGGACACCAGAACTGCACACAATACTCCAAGTGAGGTCTCACGAGAGCAGAGTAGAGGGGCAGAATCACCTCCTTCGACCTGCTGGTCACGCTCCTTTTGATGCAGCCCAGGATACGGTTGGCTTTCTGGGCTGCCAGAACACACTGCCGGCTCATGTTCATATTCATCAACCAACACCCTGAATTCCTTCTCCACAGAGCTGCTCTGATGCTCTTCCCTGCCCAGCTTGTAGCTGTGCTTTGCATTGCTCTGACCCAGGTGTAGGAACTTGCACTTGGAATGGTTAAACTTCATCAAGTTGGCATCAGCCCACCTCACAAGTGTGTCAAGGTCCCTCTGGATGGCATTCCTTCCCTCCAACATATCAACCAAACCACACAGCTTGGTGTCATTGACAAACTTGCTGAGGGTGCTCTCAATCCCACTGTCTGTGTACTTTTCTTTTGTTTTACAACTCTCCTTAGTGATTTCTTTTCATTAATTTTAGTGCTTTTATGATCGGAAATATTGCAAAATCACTCAGTTTCTGCACACCTCTGTCCTGGGTTCAGCAGTAGCAGTCATTTTTCTCCTTCTTATTAGCTGGTGCAGCACTGTGTTTTTAACTTTCAGCCTAGGAATAGTGCTAATAACACCAATGTTATGATGATAACACCATGATTATAGAGCTGTTTTCCCTTCATTGTTTCTTTTCAAAGTTAAACTACATTTTTCTATATTCTACTCCAACCTGATCTCTACTCATGAAAAGGCAATTATTTCCTCCATAACTGCTTTGAGTGGTGGGGATCAAGCTCTCAATACTCAGCACTCATGATACAGACTCATCATATTTATACAGTCATTTAATGATGCACTCTTCAATTCTCCATTTTTTTTTTCTGAGTAACTCCTACATTTCAACCATCTTTTTGATTAGCACTGTTCACAATGATTTTCAAATCTCTTTCCTGTGTAAATCAGGTAGCTTAGAGCATGACTCAGCGCATATGTTCAGGGCTTTCATCATGCATATTACTTGGAATTTATCATTCTTGGATATAATCTGCCACTTTATCATTTAGTCTCTTGATACCATGATATTCTCTGGAGCTTTTTAGAGCCAGCTGTTTTTATTATCCTCAGTAATTCTGAATCACCAGAAAACTTTGTCATCTCACTAATTATCCCCTTCTGCATATTACTTTTCAATATGGTGAACATCAAAAGTCCAAGCACAAATCCCTGTGGAATGTGCCTGAAAAGTGATCATTTATTTACCCCTTACCACATCATTTAGATGACTATTAATCCACAAATTCTTAAGATCCTTTACTGAAGGATCTTGCCCAAAATTTTTCAGTGTTAACATACGCAGTACATACTTTTAATAGCTACATAAAATTCATATTGAGTGAAAATTGACTCATGATGGAAGTATATGACAAATAATGATGAAATTACTAATTTCATTGCCTAAAATTTAAAAGGACACAACAACAGTATAACTCTTTTTCTTAGCCTATGGGCTAAATGAGATGCTGTAGTCTGGAGTGTTTCTGCCCTTGCAAAGTCTTTAGCCATGAAAACTAACTCTTCTTTATAAGGGAAAAGTTGATTTCCCAATATTTTTGTTATTTGTTTTTGTTCAGTTGTTCTTCCTTTTGCTGTCCTTTACACTTTTCTGTGATTTGGCATTTGCCCATATACAGAAACCAAAAATCTTGTTTGAAATCCAGAAGGATGACAGAATTATTGTTCTGGATTTAGGCATTTTTATAGCAATGCTCCTGAAAAAAGCCATAGAGAAGTGGCTCTACTGTCCTTTGAATCCCCCAAAAATAACAAAATGTGGTTCTTGTTATGAGGCAATCATGGTTAATTTTCTATAAAACACAAGTGATCTTATTCTTTCACATTACATTCTGTTCATTACTTATCACTTGCCTTGTGTTTATCTGCATTCTAATTTGTATTTAGGAAGAAAGGTTTTCCCATTTCCCCCAAAGGCATTTAATTGAAGTGAAGGTGACCAGCAGGTGGTTTGCATAAAATTTCATTAGCCGCTTAGATTGTTTTTGACACCTTTATGAAAGAATGTTTCATTACCATGTAAATGGTCATTGGCCCTGTTTCTAAACTAATTGCCATATAACACGACATATATATCACAATATTATATTCTCTAAGATTTATATGAATAATTCAGCTAATTTCAGAGTTATAATGAAACAAATAACTGCAGAATAGCAAGTATCTTATACAAGCCATATCATATTATGCCATTAAGAGTATCCAGTTCTATTCAGATAAAAAAAAGAACCAAAATTTGTTTGTTTGATACAATCATCCTTTGAGATAAAGAAAATTATGATTTCTTTCCAGGCTTAAGATGGTACTAAGGCAACTCAGTACAAGAACTGGTATTAACTTTAATTTCTTTGGTTATCTCTTGTGAATATGAATAAATGAAGGTCTTTTTGCATACAAGTTTGTAAACCAATAATACATGGAATTTCCAATAAGTGGAATATATTTCCAATATATTCCAAAATATAAGTAAAAAAATATATATTTTTTTAATGCCTGAAATGTATGAATGCCTGAAAACTGGCACTGAAGTTGCATGTAGGCCAAAAAACCACAATAATATCCTATGTATTGGACTGAGAATTTGTACTTTTTTTATTCAAAAATATGTAGCAATGAAAATATTCCATAGACTCCATCTCTTTAGAGCTGATCTTTTTTTTTTTATTATTATAGACAATTATTTGTCGTTATATTTTTCCTTATTGGAACATGTAGCATGTAAGAATTTTAATATAATTCCTGTTAACATTTATGCTAAAAATTCAAGAGTTACTTTTCAACACCAGAAATGACAGAGCCTTGATGTTCTGCCTCATGTATGCCTGTCTGAAAAATGTATGTCACCAGCATATATCATTTTATAGACAGCATAAAATTTCGGTGGAAGACTGGAACCTGCAGCACAAATTTACAACAGGGGGTGCAACTGGTTGATGCATTTCCAGCTGGTCTGCTTGTCCTAATGAAGTGCCATTAATAAAGGTGATGGTCCTGGGAAAAAGATGTAACTGGAAATCGATGGCGCTGAAGGGCTTCCAGAGATCTGATTGCTATAGACCCAAGATTATCCCCTGTAGGACCGCTGCTTTAGGCTTTCCCATATATCCTTCCTGCTGAAGGGCTTCCAGAGATCTGATTGCTATAGACCCCAAGATTATCCCCTGTAGGACTGCTGCTTTAGGCTTTCCCATAGATCCTTCCTTGAGGTCACTGCCTATCCATGCATTACCATCTCAGGTCCCCTTGAGGTCACTGCCTGTCTGCAGGACCCAATAGGCACACAGTCACCACATGTATAAACTTCTTTCTTTCTGAAGGAAAGCACAGGTCCTCCAAATAGCTGCCTGATTATTGTATTAAGATCCTATCAGTGTTCTCTATAGCTGGAGCTCAAGTAATCATAGATAATGATGTTATTAAACCATCATTCTCAGGAAGGGCCTGTGTAAAAAATGGGAATGCTCTAAAAAGTGTTACACAGCAGACTAGGTAACCTTGACTTTCATCTCTTGCCTATCACCACAACAATATAGAATCATAGAATCACAGAATAGTTAGGGTTGGAAAGGACCTCATGATGATGATGAAGATTACATATTAATAGTGCTTTGCTGAAGTCTAGGATCAAATTAAATTCATTTATTTCTGCATGACTGTTACTTTTTTTCTTTCCTTTTCAAATATATATATATATATATATAAAGTGAAATTCACACTTGTCCTTCTTTGGAAAGGAGACTCTTTCAGCAGATTCATATCTATGTATATTCTGGCTCTGGCTTGGTGGTCCAGAAGGGCTTGAAATGAGAGTAGCAGACTACTAACATGAAACTAATTGCTTAATTTCAGTGTTAGCAACACTAAATGATATTCAGTTAGCTAGCTGACAATGTTGCTGTCATGACAATGGTTGCTGCTACTACTGCTACTACAGACAATTTCTGACTTTAACAAGCAGTGTCATCTTTTCTGAAATTTGCAATTTGCTATGATAACAAATTAAATTATATTACTTAAAGGACCATGTCTTATTCTGACATATGACTTTCTCAATTAGTGGTGTAAATCTTCCTGCAAATCATGGAAAATAAGTCTCAAAAGCTGTATTGGGAAATGAGTTAGGCTACTGAATAACTTAACAGCTTCAAAAAATGCATGAAATCTCAAGACTTTTTAAATAAAATTTTAGTATTTATGCCTTGAGTTGTTTACTGACTGTGATAGTGAAGACTTCTTAGTCAGTCTGGAATAAGTAAAATTAATGTAAATCTCAGGAATACAGACCTTTTGCATAAGAAGTTCCCAAATCGTTATCCTTATTTAATAATTTGTTAAGCCGATACCCAACCTTTTTTTTTTTTTTTTTCCCCCTGAAGAATCACAACACTGGAATGACTGTTATCAAGAAGAGAGGGAAATTTCAAAATTCCACAGTCTGCATCTTCAAGCTCCAGCTACTGACCTTCTGCTCTTTTATTAAGGAAGAAAGAAAATAATTTGAAGCATTTCTGCTGACTCGATGGGTAACACAGAATAGGGAGAGGGAAGTGATTTTTCTTATAAACTAATCTCAGACCATTTCAGATTACTATACATCATAACCATGTCTTTAAATTCCATGAAAATATACATGGACAATCACTGACAGTCTCTGAACATATGTTTTGCATTTCAACATCATTGCCTTTTGAATAGTACTAAGGTATGATATAGTGCTGGGTGGTATTTCATTAAAGACTGTTTGTCATGTTTCCATTATTTTGGTATTCTACTACTGATTTGTGTTAGGCACAATATAATATAAAAACTATATGGTAGAGTGCGTTGACTCCCTTCCACACCCACCATGGCAGAGTGGTTGAAACCAGATGACCTTTAAGGTCCCTTCCAACACAAACTGTTCTGTGATTCTAAATGTATGGTACAATTTGTTTAGTGCAGTTGCACAATGCATAGAAAATAAAAGCATGTGAAACTGTATTCCAAGCTAACTGAAGAAGATAAAAAGCTGACTGGAGCACTTGTATAACAATTCAGATGCCACCTGGAATTCTAAAATCATGCCTCTGTTGTAAGTACCAGTAGGTCCTGATAAAACTACAGCATGGTAATTAACTATTAGATCAATGAGAGTAACATTGCTCACATCTAACCTATTTCTCCAGCCTCAGCTTTCTTGCCTCAGTCTTGACTTGGTTGAGCTTCAGAAAACCCATTCACCGTACAGAACCAATCTCACATAAGTACTGCTTGAACATCACTGCCCAAATCAAGCACAGCATGCAATCCTTATGTAGTGCTTTACACCAGAAAAAGCTGACAGTGAAATCCTTTACTGCAGCTTCTGTTTTGGCTTTTTTTTGTAAGGTCTTGACAGTGAAACCTTTTAGTTAGTCAACTTAGACAAGTCATATGGTATGAATCAATACTGCTTCTGGAACCAGGCAGTCAGGATAAGCATACAAGTATGAATACAAGGTGAAATTTTATATTTCCCCTGATGTTTACTTAAAAACTCTCAGTTTCCACAAATATACGTTCAAAAAAATCACTACTTAGAGCAGCAGCAGAGGTACAAATGAAGTTAATGTGCAGCTATGGTGATTGATTTCAAGATGTAAATTAGTACTTGCAGATTTTTTGAGAGCAGAAATCAATCAGTTTCACCTAAATTGTAAAAAACAACATAAATAATATTTATGTATCTTATTCATAGCATTCTCCTGATTTCCCTGCAGAAGCATCATGAGGTATAGATGATGCAGAGCATTTTTACACTAACTTCTCCTTTTTTGAGCCCTTAAGGATTACAGTATTCCCACAGTTGGGAAAATGAGAAAAAAAAAAAAAAGAAAAAGAAAAGAAAAAGAAAAGAAAAAGAGCTAAAAACACAAGTATTTCATATGTGCTTAGTTAATATAGAAAAGCAATGGTCCCGTCTCCTTTAGAGCCAACAGAAAGCATCTCATTTCAAGAGTGTGTGTGAGGGGAGAAATCCCTCAATATTGTCCTATATGAAAAGATTTTGATAAGAATTTGTAGTTATAATTTGACTTTTCCAGAGTCAGTGCAGTTGTATGCAGCTGCAAAGTTCTAGCTAAATGCTGCAATATAGTATTTGATACCTTTATCTGTTATGATTAATTTAATATTTTAATTAATTAAGCGTTGCCCAGGGAAGTTGTAAATGCTTCATCCCTGGTGGCGTTCAAGGTGGGGTTGGACATAGCCTTTGATGGCATGGTTTAGTGGGAGGTGTCCCTGCCCATGGCAGGTTGGAACTTGATGATCTTGAGGTCCTTTCCAACCCTAACTATTCTATGATTCTATGATTCTATGATTTCCATACTTATAATTGAGTGGGTATGCATGGGTAATTCTCACATTACTACTTAAGTACTGTAAACAGCTTCCCTCTCTGAGATTTTTTTGTCCTTTTCTGCTTTTCTTTCAAGTGCACTGTTTATATGTAACCTCATTAAGCAAATACAAATAGTAAGAGAAATATTTATGTCCTAAGAGACTTTAATTTAAATGAAATTATCTTTTATATGTTTAATATAAATAATGCATAATTAATATATTGCAATTGCTAATATAAATAATAAATAATATTACTAATTAATAATAGAAATATAACTGAGTTATGCTGACTAGCTATTATTACCTGACAACACACAGTAGTAGTCCCACCTGATGAATGACAGAGTCCAACTTAATCCTAAATTGCTTTAACATTCACAGAAAAAGTTGCAACTTTAGAAGTTAAAGATAACTGTATTTATAAAATCTATGATGTATTATATTTTCTATCACAGCAGTGTCTTAATCTTTTATATATTTCCTAGGCTGTATTTCTCTTATGCTGGGTTGCAGATTTACGTTCCATGACATGGCTGCGCCAGCTAATATCCACCCTTATTGCCAGGCAATTTCTCCCACCAAGACTCCTTCTGTATTTGCTGCTACTCACAGTTGCATCCAGCTGTTTATGCAGTGAACTGGGGAATTGATCCAGCTGTAAAAAAGCTCAAACATTCTTTTGTAGAGATAATTTAGGATAAATTAGTTCATCAATCCAATCCATTCTGTGGCTGTATAAACACTTGTGTCTGTGCTGAGCAGTGGCTCCTGCAGCAGAAAAAGCCTGAGAGATGCAAGTGAGCTGGTGTATCTTACAGCACAATTGCTGCTGAAGGATCACAACCTGAGCTTCCTGGACTTACATTCAGTTGTAACATACCTGGGACATATAATTAGCTCATTCTGATTAAGTCCAGTTTTCTTCATTGCGCAATGTACTCACATTTTTTGTGAGGAGCAGATACATTAACTTTCTGTGTTTTCTGAAAGTTAAGACTTACATTTTCTCCCAAAAGAGAAACTGGTAGCTGCAAATCTCACAGGCCCAAGAGGTGCCTGACTTCCTTACATTTATTTATGAACCATCCTGTGCCCTGATCTTGCCTCCGGATCTGCTATTGTGGACTTCTGTGCCTGTCATTCGAATGAGAAGAGTTTCTCAGAGGCCTGAAGGACCAGTAAATGAGGACGAGAAGTGCTTAAAGCAGGATAAAGTTAGAGAAGTAAAAATACTGCCATAGTTGGGTTCAGCATCTTTTTTTACTTACAGCCACTAGCAGTTCTTTCAAATGCTAGTTCGTTCTAGAATATCTTCTGCTGAAACTGAAGGTGATAATTTGATTCTTAGAATCATATAATACCAAACTGGAAAGGACCTCAAGGATCATCTGGTCCAACCTTCTTCACAAAGGCACATTCTAGGCAAGATGGCCCAGAAACCTGTACAGCTGAATCATAAAAGTGTCCAATGTAGAGGAATCAACAATTTCCCTAGCAAAATTATTCCAATGACTGATTGTTCTCACTGTGAAAAATTTTCCTTTTGTGTCCAAGCAGAATATCCCTGCAAATAACCTGTACCCATTACCCTCATCTTTTCTATGTGACTCCTTGTAAAAAGGGAATCTCCATCTTCTTTATATACACCCTTTAAATATTGGACCATGGTGACAAAGTCTTTCCTAAGCCCTTTTTTTTTCTCAAGGCTGAACAAGACTAGTTCTCTCAGCCTTTCCTTATATGGCAGACTTCACAGTCCTTTTATCATCTTTGTGGCCCTTTCCTGGACCCTCTCCAGCCTGTCACATCTTTCTTCTACAAAGGAGGAAAACTTAACACAGTATTCCAGGTGAGGCCTGACAACTGGTGAGTAGATAATGGGATAATGATTTCCTTATCTCTATTGGTGACCGCTTTGTTGTTGCAACCCATCATCCTGTTGTGTTTCTTAGCTGCAGCTGCACAGTGTTCACTCATATGAGCTTGCTGTCCCCCAGGACATGCAGATTCATTTCCACTGAGATGCTCCCAAGCTGTAGAGATCCCAGACTGTGCTTCACTGTCATGTTTTAAGCCTAGCTGGTAACTCAGAGTGAAACCTGAATGAACCAGCTAGAAGGACCCAGAAATATGCAGACATAAAATGCACATTAATTGATATGTTCTGTGGCTGCTTTCGAAATCGCGGAGTAAGTTGCTCACACTAAGCAATGATAGCAGTAAGCACAGCATGTTATCTTCTGAAAGCTGAACCAAAAGAGCTAAGGGTAAGAAAGTTTTAACTTATTAGTAAAAGTCAGACATATAGAGTTAGGAGATATGACTCCTCTAATACATTTTATATTAGAGCCATATTTTATGGATATAGAAGAAAAATTGTGAGAGGACCTAAGGTCTGATGCAAAGTAGATCTTTAGAACTAACATTTATATACAGGATAATTATTAAAAGTAGAATTTTCTGCAGACACAATCAGCGTAGAGCAGCTTATGGTAGATATTTGAACATTTTTATTAAACATTGCCTCAGTGTACAGAGAAACAATGTATCACAGGGAGAAAATGTTATAATAGTCTAGCAGATCACCATCTTCATGTGTAGATCTCAACATTGGTAGTACTTCCAACATACACTGTAAAATATTGTCTGTCTTGCAGGTAAGTTGAGGACCAGTAATTTGCTAACCTGAGTCTTTGGAGTTAGCTAATCATGGGGCTCTTTAAATTGCTTCTTGTTGGCAGGGGACACAAGGTTGGAAGGATTGAGGTGTTTCTGTGTTTCGAGCGCTGCAGTCTCTGTAAAAGAGCTCTGCGGCCATACACACAGAGATTGGTGCATTTACTCTCTGCAGCAGGTTGCAGTGCAGAGGTCTCCAAGCTAGCAGAAGATATTTAAACTCCAGAGCCTGAAGATGTATAAATACATAGATGGTCTGAGATTGCTCAGAGCCAATAAGCCCTGCTAATGGGCAGATCTATTTAGCTGCAACATAGTATTGTGCTGATTCTGCTGTGCTGTTTTGGAAAATATGTATGTTCAGCACCCCAGCTCATTGTGTAGATGTGATGGTTTGCTCAGAAGTCTTTAATGCAATGGTCCGCTGGGCTCTGAAGACTTGTTCATATCTGGAATACTCTAAAGAAATGTACAAGATGAAGATTGCATGATGAAAGGATCATACTTATATCCACGTACCTTGTCTTGTGCTTGTGAAAATGTGAGAAATCACCTTAGAAGATGAGAGGAAGTATTCTATGGCATTTGCTTACTGAAGATGTCAGGCAGCTACTTATATGACTGACTATGGTTACATACAAGTTCAGTTCTGTGAACAGTTCTTTGAATAGTGTGAGGTGCCCCTGCCCATGTCAGGGGGGTTGGAACTAGGTGATCTTAAGGACCTTTCCAACCCTAACTATTCTATGATTCTGTGATTCTATGCATAGTTCCAAAAAAGCACAGCTCTGGCGTGTGCTTCAGCAAAGAGGTGCAGATGAGAGCAGTGGTACTGTGCAGGAAATTCTTGACTATTTCCTGGCTACTTTACCTTTTACCTTAAAAATGAAAATTTTTTGCATGTGAAACTTGCAGTCAGTATGGATGTAGTTATGGTTTAGGTCAAGAGGTATATTTTGATTTAAAAAATTAAATAGATAAATATTTAAAAAAGACCTCCACGTCTGGAACAGATTGTTCCCATTTAACACAGAATCACAGAATCACAGAATAGTAAGGGCTGGAAAGGACCTCAAGATCATCGAGTTCCAACCCCCCCGCCATGGGCAGGGACACCTCCCACTAAACCATGCCATCTAAGGCTATGTCCAACCCCACCTTGAACGCCGCCAGGGATGAAGCATTCACAACTTCCCTGGGCAACCCATTCCAGGGCCCCACCACCCTCACAGTATAGAACTTCTTCCTCAGATCCAATCTAAACTTCCCCTGTTTAAGTTTAAACCCATTACCCCTTGTCCTCTCACTACAGTCCCTCATGAAGAGTCCCTCCCCAGCATCCCTGTAGGCCCCCTTCAGGTATTGGAAGGCTGCTATGAGGTCTCCACGCAGCCTTCTCTTCTCCAGGCTGAACAGCCCCAACTTTCTCAGCCTATCTTCATACGAGAGGTGCTCCAGTCCCCTGATCATTTTCGTGGCCCTCCTCTGGACTTGTTCTAACAGTTCCATGTCCTTTTTATGTTGAGGACACCAGAACTGCACACAATACTCCAAGTGAGGTCTCACGAGAGCAGAGTAGAGGGGCAGGAGCACCTCCCTCGACCTGCTGGTCACACTCCTTTTGATGCAGCCCAGAATACACTTGGCTTTCTGGGCTGCAAGCGCACACTGCCGGCTCATGTTCATTTTTTCATCAACCCACACCCCCAAGTCCTTCTCCGCAGGGCTGCTCTCAATCTCCTCCCTGCCCAACCTGTAGCTGTGCCTGGCATTGCTCCGACCCAGGTGGAGGACTTTGCATTTGGCATGGTTGAACTTCATCAGGTTGACATCAGCCCACCTCACAAGCGTGTCAAGGTCCCTCTGGATGGCATTCCTTCCCTCCAATGTATCAACCGAACCACACAGCTTGGTGTCATCGGCAAACTTGCTGAGGGCGCACTCAATCCCACTGTCCATGTCACCCACAAAGATGTTGAACAAGACCGGTCCCAACACCGATCCCTGGGGGACACCACTCGTTACTGGTCTCCAGCTGGACACTGAGCCACTGAGCACTACTCTTTGCGTGCGGCCATCCAGCCAGTTCTTTATTCACCGAGTGGTCCACCTATCAAATTGATGTCTCTCCAACTTAGAGAGAAGGATGTCATGGGAGACAGTGTCAAAGGCTTTACACAAGTCCAGGTAGATGACATCAACCGCTCTGCCCCTGTCCATCAGTTCCGTAGCCCCTTCATAGAAGGTCACCAGATTGGTTAGGCAGGATTTCCCCTTAGTGAAGCCATGCTGGCTGTCCCCAAGCACCTTGTTGGTTTTCATGTGCCTTAGCATGGCTTCCAGGATAATCCGCTCCAAGATTTTGCCAGGCACAGAGGTGAGACTGACTGGTCTGTAATTCCCCGGCTCATCCATTTTTCCCTTCTTAAAAATGGGGGTTATATTTCCCTTTTTCCAGTCATCGGGAACTTCACCTGACTGCCATGATTTTTCAAATATGATGGACAGTGGCTTAGCAACTTCATTTGCCAGCTCCTTCAGGACCCTTGGATGGATTTCATCCGGTCCCATGGACTTGTATACATTCAGGTTCCTAAGGTGGTCCCGAACAAGATCCTCCCCCACAGTGGGCCCAGGGTCCCCACCCTCACCGTCCCCGCGGCTGCCTTCCAAGACTTGGGTGGTGTGGTCAGAGCATTTGCCCGTAAAGACTGAGGCAAAGAAGTCATTAAGAACCTCAGCCTTCTCCAAATCCAGGGTAGCCAGTTCTCCCGATAGCTTCTGGAGAGGGCCCACGGTGTCCCTAACCTGTCTCTTATCGGCAATGTACCTATAAAATCCCTTCCTGTTATCCTTAACATCCCTAGCCAAGTTTAATTCTAAGTGGGCCTTAGCTTTCCTAACCTGGTCCCTAGCTTCCCGGACAACATCCCTGTATTCTCCCCAGGCCGCCTGACCTTGCTTCCACCTTTTATAAGCCTCTTTTTTCTTTCGAATTTTGCTCAGCAGCTCCTTATCCATCCAAGGAGTTCTCCTGGCCCTCCTGCTGAACTTCCTTCTAGTTGGGATGCATCGCTCCTGAGCTTGCAGCAGGTGATCCTTGAATATCAACCAACAGTCTTGGGCCCCCCTGCCCTCTAGGGCTGTATCCCATGGAACCTTACTGAGCAGGTTCCTGAAGAGGCCAAAGTCTGCTCTCTTGAAGTCCAGGGCAGTGAGCTTGCTGCACGCTCTTCTCACTGTCCTGAGGATCTCAAACTCAACCATCTCATGATCGCTGCAATCAAATAACCAGGATTAAAGAAAAAATCATGTGTCATTTTGGTATGTTTATTTTTCACCTTATATAAAGGGTCCCCATTTCTGATTAAGCAGATGTTGCCCTTGTGCTGTATCTCTGTGTCCTAATTGAACTTGCCAATGATACTATAATGACTAGCAGTCAACATTTTACAAACATTAGCATAAAGAATATATTATACCACTATTCAAAAGCTACATGACACATTATGAAGTTGTTACTAAAATTGGTATTATTATTAATATTCATATTCCAAAGTTTGAGGTCTGAGATTCAACATCTGATAATAGTTTGCTTTCTGGTCTCTTAGAGGATCTTCCTTCTTCTGCCATTCACATTTCAAAAGACTAGGCAAATTCAGTATCTGTGTTTGAACTAATGATCATCCCTTTCAAAATATGATAAATGATTTATGGAGAAAGTCATGACTTAGATACAGTTTCAAGATCTGTCTAATAACAGGTAGACTTTATAGTCTATCTTCAGCAATTAATAGGGTTTTTATTAACTGGCCTAGGACAGCAGACTTTTATTTCTGTGTTGGACATTTTTGTGACACCACCAAGTTTCCTGATCCTTGACCTCACCCCCTAATCCATTTTCATTCTATGGGAATACTTGGGAAAACAAGTAAAAGGAATTTGGTTTTGCACAGTCATGGTTTAGACCCAGCTAGTAACTCAGAGCCATGCAGTTGCTTTCTCACCCCCAGTCCAGGGTGGGATGGAGAAGAGAACTGAATGAATGTAAACCCCACAGGTTGAGATAAGAAGAGTTTAATAAACAAAATTAAGTAAAATATAGTGATAATAGAAAGAATACCAATAATAATAATAATAATGATAGAAAACAACAAAAGAAGAAATGAAAGCTCAGAAAACATAAGTGACCCACAAATGCATTTATGCACCATCCACTGACCTGATACTGAGCCTGACCTAAGCAGCAATCTGGGCCTTCTGGATAACTGCACCGTTTTATATGCTGGGCATGATGTGCTGTGGTTTGCCTAGTTTGGGTCAGGTGTCCTGTCTTTGTTCCCTTCCAGCTTCTTGTGCCCCTCCTAGCTGGCAGAACATGAGAGACTGAAAAGACCTTGATCAGGGTAAGCATTATATAGCAACAACTAAAACATCAGAGTGTCATCAGCATTATTCTCAGACTAAAGTGAAAACACAGCACTGTACCAGCTACTAGGAAGTAAAAAAACTTGTTATAGCTGAAACCAGGGCATACTGGAATATAGTTTGTGTGTCTCAAGAAAACTAAAAGATGCCTCCACAGAAGTGATTTTGTCCCTTAGAATGTGACAAACCTGTATTTTATTATCCTATAACTAGTTTTGGCATAAGTTAAAACAATTTTTAAACATTAAAACAAAGGAAAAATTTCTAGTGTTACTTGCTACAAGAGCAGACTCTTTTCTGAAAGAGTAGGTGACACTCTGTTTTATGTAAACAACTTTATGCCTGAGAATGGTTGTTACCTCCTCAATTACTCCTCCATTCTCCTCACCCAGCACCTCATGAGCCTAAATTAAACAGGGTAGGGAGATAAAATTAACATTTTATTATATGCACACATTATAGGGTAAAACTAAATAAATAAAATGAAATTTCAGACATACCTCTTAACAGAGCTATCCTTACAGTTTAATGAATCAAGGTGCTGATAACTCCATACTGAAATGCGTAATTCAGCCTTATAGAATATATTTATATAGCACAGATGTGTTTTGTAAGTATGTATAAATATGTATCTAGTTCCTGTGGGTATCTACACTTCAGCCGCCTTTGATTTCACAAAAGCTCTTAGAAAGACAATATTAGGCATAGGAGGAACTGGTTACAAGAACTGCAATCCAATAACTTAATTTAAATATATAAAATTCAAAACAAATAGTGCAATATTCCTTCTTTCTTTATTTTTCTGCCTTCCCTGCCTGTGGTTGCATGACTAGGTGTCTCGTTTGTAGCTACTCTAGTGTTTTAAAAACAACTCTGAAAAATTATGTCAGATTTGCCATATTTATTGAGGCATTTTATTAATAAAAAAATTTCTTCCAAGCTCCTCCATACTGACAGCTACCCTTATACTTAATCTAAACTTAATCTGATCTCACACCAGATTTACAATGGTTTATTGCTAGCAATTCAGCAGAATTAATCATGTCTTATGGTGGTTTATATCTGTCATTAAATAGCTTCTATTCTTTATGATTTGAAAGGTTAAATATCAGTATTCCTGGGGTTTGCTTTTTTTCTTCTTTTTCCCCAGCTTCAGTATTCTTCCATACCTTAATAGTTAGGTAATTTATAAGCAACATTTAGTTATCTGAGTTACATAATATTTTTTCATATATTTTTAATACTATATAATTTTGATGAATGTTTAACATCTTAGGGAACAGAAAATGCTTTTCAATGGCACGATGCAGTTTACTTCCATCTCCAGAATCTCTACTGCTCATTTACGTAACACGCTTTATAACTTTGCCAACTTACCTGAAGGGTACTTCTGTTGAGTAGAGGCACTTCAAGGCAAAATCAATCTTCCTAACAGCGGGGAGAATTGTGCCACCTTAGTTGGTATTACAGGTTATTTAGCATAAATATATGTGTTCCCATTAAGGGCCATCCACGTTCAACTCAAATGAGTCACTTGTGTAAGAAGTTTTATTTATAAATCTGAGACTAATTTCCCTAGTCTATTCTGTATGTGCCATGTGGTGTAAAATTGTACAAATGTCAATGTGCAGCCTCGTAACATATTTCTCTGAGAGCGAAACGTTAAGTCATTATGCAGTATATTTCTCAGCAGAATTATAAATAAATAGAACATGAAATACGAAATTAGTTCTAGGCGAAGACCTTTACTATTTATCTATCAGTTAAAAATGCAAATTTTCAGTAACAACAACCCACTGATATGGGTTATATTAATATACAGTTAATGCAGATTATATTAATTATCTGCACAGATAATGACCTGCTGGTTAAAAGGCTCCATTCCCACTGGCTTTTATAGCTGACTGTATGCTCCACATGCATATGACTGTACTGTGGCTGCCTTTGTCTGAAAGAGGGGTCTTTTCAGTCTTGCACAACACAGAGATGGAGGCAGTCAGGTTTTCAGTTTCCTTGGAGGTGTCCTCTTTCAAGCTAGAGTCTTTTTCATCTGTAATAGTTAGACAAGAGAGTTTTGCATTTCAGAAAATGTTTAGTCTAGATTTTGGCTGCCTTTTGTGTTCTAAAGTCTGTTGAAATTTCAGTCTTCCTGTTCCTGCCTGAGCCTCTTATCAGGCTCAGCGCTCACCCAGGTACACCTGTGTCACCACTACAGGACAGCTGAGCTGGAGGCCAGAAGAAGGGAAACAGGAGAATGATACAGATATGCAAACCCAGGCTTCCCACATCCACTCTCCTTCAAGCCCTGCAGTGGTGCTTGGCTGTTCCTGAAAGGCCTCACTGCAGGAGGAGTTCTCCAGTGCACCCTTCCATGCTCCCACTTCATCGCATAGGGAGTACACTCAACCACACTACTAGCACAGAAATCACTGTGGTATCTCATCATTAGCTCTCCCTGGCATATCTGTGTGGAGTACACCTGGATGTCACCTTAGTACTTTGCCTGACTTGTTATATTAGCAGCACGGTTAGCACAGGATTGCTGGCATTAGCATCGTTAGCACAGGGCTGGTATTTTGGCAGCTGTGCCTGTACAGTTTGGAAGAAGTTTTCTCCCTGCTTTTCATAAGACCATTCTCTACTTATAATTCTTGTGAGGCAGAAGTGATCCACACTGTAGGTGTGGGCTGTTACTATTATTTAGCACATCTGGGCTGTTTAGTAGTTATCAGCAAGGAGAGTATGGGCTTGGGCAGGTACTGTTGGGGCGGTACAGTAGCTGTCATGGGTTTCAGTGGTTTCTGGCATACATCTATAGCATTGGTATATGATGCTGACTAGCACAGTATACTGCATTTGACCAGTGTTGCCTGGCAAATTTGAATCTCTCAGCATCTGTGGTTATGGTGCTCAAGGGCAATGTTAGACCACAGGCTCCAGATGAAAGCAGTTACACGAAAGCCAGACCACTGGGAGAAGGATTAAAAATATTCTGGCCTCTGCTGTGGATTTGTGCGTCATCTTTAGTGGGTCTCTTGTGGAAGAGTTTTGAAGAACAGAAGCCTGCAGCTGTTGTAACAGCAGAGGCAGTGCAGAAAATGCCAAGGGTGCGCTGTTTGCACCGAAGACCTTTTGATGTCATTGGATGCTGACTTTCTTTGCAGATAAACCAGAGTCATTGACTCAAAGAACCTGAAATGTGGAGATGAGGTGCTGTAAATCTCACTAAGCTGCTTCCTGGAATACATGTGGACAGCCCAGGAGAACTCCTGACAGTGTCAGTCCTGGATGTGAGTGTATCCATGAAGCCAGTGGGGATGCACAGGATGGCACAGTGGACCAGTCAGGAGATTCAGGTGGAGCAGCTAAGTCTCTTAAGACTGCTGAGTAAGCATTAAAAACTAGAATGACTACACCAGTAAGAGAACTTGGCCTCTAAGTGCTGATAAAGTTACTATAAGAAAAGGGTGTAAGAAAATCCAGTGGAATTCCCCTTTATTGAGCAAATATTTCTGACACCTGACTAAATCTGGTCATGTTTGTTGTGTTTTAAGCCCAGGCAGCAACTAAGTACCATGCAGCTGCTTGCTCACTCTGCATCCCTTCAAGTGGGATGGTGAGCAGAATTGAAAAAAATATAAAAAATACATGGGTTGAGAAAAGTTTAATAATCAAAATAAAATAAATATAATAATAATAATACAGCAACAATAAAAATAATTTTAAAAAGTAGGGGTTGGGGGGAGGAATAAACCCTGCTGCCTGATAAAAAAAAAAGATGCATGATACGAGTGCGCATCATCTGCTGAACAATGCCCAGACTGTCCCTAAACAGTGAGCAGCCCCTCCTGGCCAACCTCTCCCAGTTTATATACTGAGCATGACATACTATAGTGTCATTGTTTAAGCCCAGACAGTAACTCAGAACCATGCAGCCCTCACTCACTCCCTCCCTTCTTCCTCCCCCCACTCCAGAAAGGATGGGGAAGAGAATCACAAGGCCTGCCCGGGAGCCTGCAGCTCCGAGGAGGCGAGCGGCTGACTCAGAGGGGGCGGCGTCAGGAGGACCGGCGGCAGAGCTGACTGGTTAAAAACCTGCCCCAGGGAGCGCGAGAGACCCGGAGCGCGGCGAACAGGGCGGGCTTGAAGCAGTTTACACGGCAGTTCGCGCGGGCAGGCGAGCGGGGTGGTGAGTGGGATGGTGAGCACTCGCCGTACGGGCAAGGCTCGGTCTGGGAGCTCTGCTCTGGCTGCGCTGGTGGTGGCCAGCGTAGGCACCCAAACGGAGCCGACGGGAAGGGAGACTGTAGTGCAGAGCTCGGGGTATCCTAAGGGAAGGGTGAGCAATGGGCAGGGCTACACTCTGCGTTCCCTGGTGGAGGTCCTCCTGCAGCAGGTGGCTGAACTGCAGGAAGCTGTTACCAGGCTGAAAGGTGTCAGGGAAGCTGAGGAGGAGCAGCACTGCTTGCTCCGGGACCAAACTGTTCCGGGGCCTCGAGTGTCTACTGTTGCCCGTGCAGGAAAGGAGGCTGCTAACCCAGGAAGCTGGGAAAAGGTAACAGAAAAAAACAACAAAAAAAGGAGGAAGGGGGTAATTAAAAGCAAGGGGCTTCCTCCTACGTCTGTTGTCCCCACCCAGAACCGCTTTGCTGTCCTGCAGGGGACTGATGAGAAACAGCGCTACCACCAGGCGCAACCAGCTAGTGCACTGGCAAAGAAGGTCACTACTGGTGCTGCCAGGAAAAAGCGGCGGGTCGTAGTAGTCGGGGACTCTAATCTGAAAGGCACAGAGGCACCCATCTGCCGGCCTGACCCAGCCTCAAGGGAGGTGTGCTGCCTACCAGGGGCTCGGATCAGGGATGTGGCCGAGAAGCTGCCTGCTCTAGTCGGTCCCACTGACAATTACCCACTCCTGGTAATACATGTGGGTGCTACTGATATAGATAGCAGTAGCCCAGAGACTATAAAGAAGGACTACAGGGCTCTGGGAGAGGTGGTTAGGGGCTCTGGAGCTCAGATTGTCTTTTCGTCAATTCTCCAGGATACAGGGCAGGACCTTGAAAAGGCTAGGAGGATTGCGCAGGTTAATAAATGGTTAGAAGGGTGGTGCTATAGTCAGGGGTTTGGGTACCTTGACCATGGGACTCAATATAGTAGGCCAGGTCTACTGGGGGCTGGTGGAGCTGGTCTGACAAAGAAGGGGAAGAGGGGATTTGGTAGGAGGCTTGCCAGGCTGGTCAAGGATGCTTTAAACTAGATGTGTTGGGGGAGGGGGGCAGCATTCCATCCCAACACACCCAGTCGGTTAGTAGCACCTATAGTAAACGTTCGGAGCAATGTAGGGATATTCCAGCTGCTCCAGACAATGAGCCGGCTTCAAATGGATCTCGGCTCAAATGCCTCTACACAAATGCCCGTAGTATGGGGAACAAACAAGAGGAATTAGAGATGTGTGCACATCTACGGGGGTATGATATCATAGGCATCACAGAAACATGGTGGGATGGTTACTATGACTGGCGTGTTGGAATGCAAGGTTACCGGCTCTTTAGGAAAGACAGGCCTGGCAGATGGGGAGGGGGAGTTGCTATTTATGTTAGGGATAGGCAGAAGAGTATGGAACTCTGTCTGGGGACAGGTGAGCAGTCGACAGAGAGTTTGTGGGTCAGGGTTAAAGGGAGAACAGCGATGGGTGATATTATTGTGGGGATCTGTTACAGACCGCCTGACCAAGGGGACTTGTTGGACGAAGCGCTCCATAGGCAGATAGGAGCAGCCTCACGCTTGCAGGCCCTTGTTCTCATGGGAGACTTCAACCACCCTGATATCTGTTGGAGGGATGGTACGGCCCGGCACAAGCAATCCAGAAGGTTCCTTGATTGCGTGGAAGACAACTTCCTTCTGCAAGTAATAGAGGAGCCGACAAGGAGAGGTGCCATGCTTGACCTCGTCCTCACCAACAGGGAAGGGCTGGTTGGGAATGTGACGCTCCAGGGCAGCCTTGATTGCAGCGATCATGAGATGGTTGAGTTTGAGATCCTCAGGACAGTGAGAAGAGCGTGCAGCAAGCTCACTGCCCTGGACTTCAAGAGAGCAGACTTTGGCCTCTTCAGGAACCTGCTCAGTAAGGTTCCATGGGATACAGCCCTAGAGGGCAGGGGGGCCCAAGGCTGTTGGTTGATATTCAAGGATCACCTGCTGCAAGCTCAGGAGCGATGCATCCCAACTAGAAGGAAGTTCAGCAGGAGGGCCAGGAGAACTCCTTGGATGGATAAGGAGCTGCTGAGCAAAATTCGAAAGAAAAAAGAGGCTTATAAAAGGTGGAAGCAAGGTCAGGCGGCCTGGGGAGAATACAGGGATGTTGTCCGGGAAGCTAGGGACCAGGTTAGGAAAGCTAAGGCCCACTTAGAATTAAACTTGGCTAGGGATGTTAAGGGTAACAGGAAGGGATTTTATAGGTACATTGCCGATAAGAGACAGGTTAGGGACACCGTGGGCCCTCTCCAGAAGCTATCGGGAGAACTGGCTACCCTGGATTTGGAGAAGGCTGAGGTTCTTAATGACTTCTTTGCCTCAGTCTTTACGGGCAAATGCTCTGACCACACCACCCAAGTCTTGGAAGGCAGATGCGGGGACGGTGAGGGTGGGGACCCTGGGCCCACTGTGGGGGAGGATCTTGTTCGGGACCACCTTAGGAACCTGAATGTATACAAGTCCATGGGACCGGATGAAATCCATCCAAGGGTCCTGAAGGAGCTGGCAAATGAAGTTGCTAAGCCACTGTCCATCATATTTGAAAAATCATGGCAGTCAGGTGAAGTTCCCGATGACTGGAAAAAGGGAAATATAACCCCCATTTTTAAGAAGGGAAAATTGGATGACCCAGGGAATTACAGACCAGTCAGTCTCACCTCTGCGCCTGGCAAAATCTTGGAGCGGATTATCCTGGAAGGCATGCTAAGGCACATGAAAACCAACAAGGTGCTTGGGGACAGCCAGCATGGCTTCACTAAGGGGAAATCCTGCCTAACCAATCTGGTGACCTTCTATGAAGGGGCTACGGAACTGATGGACAGGGGCAGAGCGGTTGATGTCATCTACCTGGACTTGTGTAAAGCCTTTGACACTGTCTCCCATGACATCCTTCTCTCTAAGTTGGAGAGACATCAATTTGATAGGTGGACCACTCGGTGGATAAAGAACTGGCTGGATGGCCGCACGCAAAGAGTAGTGCTCAGTGGCTCAGTGTCCAGCTGGAGACCGGTAACGAGTGGTGTCCCCCAGGGATCGGTGTTGGGACCGGTCTTGTTCAACATCTTTGTGGGTGACATGGACAGTGGGATTGAGTGCGCCCTCAGCAAGTTTGCCGATGACACCAAGCTGTGTGGTTCGGTTGATACATTGGAGGGAAGGAATGCCATCCAGAGGGACCTTGACACGCTTGTGAGGTGGGCTGATGCCAACCTAATGAAGTTCAACCATGCTAAATGCAAAGTCCTCCACCTGGGTCAGAGCAATGCCAGGCACAGCTACAGGTTGGGCGGGGAGGAGATTGAGAGCAGCCCTGCAGAGAAGGACTTGGTGGTGTGGGTTGATGAAAAAATGAACATGAGCCGACAGTGTGCGCTTGCAGCCCAGAAGGCCAACCGTATTCTGGGCTGCATCAAAAGGAGTGTGACCAGCAGGTCGAGGGAGGTGATCCTGCCCCTCTACTCTGCTCTCGTGAGACCTCACTTGGAGTACTGTGTGCAGTTCTGGTGTCCTCAACATAAAAAGGACATGGAACTGTTAGAACAAGTGCAGAGGAGGGCCACGAGGATGATCAGGGGACTGGAGCACCTCTCGTATGAAGATAGGCTGAGAAAATTGGGGCTGTTCAGCCTGGAGAAGAGAAGGCTGCATGGAGACCTCGTAGCAGCCTTCCAATAGCTGAAGGGGGCCTATAGGGATGCTGGGGAGGGACTCTTCATTAGGGACTGTGGTGAGAGGACAAGGGGTAATGGGTTTAAACTTAAACAGGGGAGGTTTAGATTGTATCTGAGGAAGAAATTCTTTACTGTGAGGGTGGTGGGGCCCTGGAATGGGTTGCCCAGGGAAGTTGTGAATGCTTCATCCCTGGCGGCGTTCAAGGTGGGGTTGGACATAGCCTTGGATGGCATGGTTTAGTGGGAGGTGTCCCTGCCCATGGCGGGGGGGTTGGAACTCGATGATCTTGAGGTCCTTTCCAGCCCTTACTATTCTGTGATTCTGTGATTATAACTCCCACGGGTTGAGATAAGGACAATCCAGTAACCAAGGTATAACACAAACCACTACTGCTACCATCAGTAATAATAATGATAAGGAAAATAACAAGGGGAGAGAATACAACTGCTCACCACCCACCAAATGATACCCAGCCCGACCCGAGCAGTGATATAGGCCTTCAGGCTAACTGCCTCCAGTTTATATACTGGGCATGATGTGCTGTGGTATGTAATACCCCTTTGGCTAGGTTGAGCCAAGTGTCCTGTTTCTGCTTCCTCCCGGCTTCCCATCCTCCCTGGCAAAGCATGAGACTCAGAAAGTCCTTGGTCGGAGTAGACATTACTTAGCAACAACTAAAAACATCGGTGTTATCAGTGTTGTTTCCAGGCTGAATGTCAAAAAGACAGCACTGCACCAGCTACTAAGAAGGAGAAAAATGACTGATACTGCTGAACCCAGGACATATGGTATGGATTATCCCTTTGGCTGGTTTGGGTCAGTTGTCCTGTCTCTGCTCCCTCTGTGCTGCTTGTGCTCTCCTCACTGGTAGAGCATGAGAAACTGAGAAGTCCTTGATTAAGGTAAGAATTACTTAGCAACAACTAAAACATTGGTGTGTTATCAGCATTTATCTCATACTAAAGCCAAAACACAGCACTGCACCAGCTACTAGAAAGAATTCTATCCCAGCCAATACAAGCACAATGTCCTGCACAGACAATGACACCCTTATATGCCATCACTTATTAGAGTTCACACTATTCCTGTACCCATATAGAACTTTACATGACAGAATTTGATACCAGTCTTGAAAAGGGCGTTTCAAATAAAGACAGTACATACTAGAATAAGACTGCTGATGTCAGATCTCAGGGTTATGAAATCATTCAAAAGAGGAACTTTTTAAATTAGAATTGTACTTTTGTGATACACTTTATGATAGAATTTTTAATTACCTTTCCAACAAAATATGCTTGCATTATTGAATAAACAGCATCAGGCTTTTTCTAATGATGAAACAGAGTAATATATTCAAGGCATGTGTTTCCTGCAGTTGCACAAAAGTACCATAAGTTCATGCAATTAAAGACTATCATAAATCATTTGTTGAATAGGCATCTTCAATTAGGACATTTCCTGACTTTCTAGTATTAAAGTTCTTAGTGTACTCATAAAGTAGCTTTTTCTGTGCATCTATTTCCTATGTTAGCTTTCTGTTTGGTTTACTTTATTATGTAGTCAAAGTGGATTTAGTTTGCCTAATTAGAATATACACAAGCCTGTATCATCTCTAGAAATGGAGAATTTCCAGTTTAAATGTGCAATAATTAAGAGCAAATGGGACTGAGTACTTAAAACAGTGACAGCTCTATATTTTAACATGTTGAGATGCAGTTGTTTGGTTATAGAGAACAAGAAAGGAAAGCTGGAAAGATGCCAGTAAAAGCATACTTACTGAGAAATTTACTTTTATCTCAAAGATCAAAGGAACCCATGGTCTTCAGCAAAAAATCAGATGGAAAGTGATGAAATTATAATGTGCTTTGCAGGTGATAAGCTAAGTAATTGTTTAGCAATTTGTGGGAAGGTGGAGAGCTTTCATAAGAGAGCAAATGAAGACATAAAGTAGCCCAACCACATGTTTATAGTCTGTTAGAAGCTATGCTTTGAAAAGTGGAAGGGTAGCAGCCCCTAGATATATTTTCCAACTGAAACAATATTCATATCAAAAATCAGGATGTACTCTTGCATAATTGGCACAACTGGGGACAGCTAATCTTACTAATGACTCTGTAATTGGTACAGACTATAAAAACAAAGGAATAAAGTATACAATTAGTATAATGAGTAAGACTGTTCAACCCTGACTTTTGGCAAGCACCTAAATATTTCCACTGTGTATTCTCTCAGAAATAAAGTAGAATGATATACCTTCTTTCTTAACGAAATGTCTTGACCATTTGTAATATTTATTATACAGGTTAGCGAAGAATGCCCACACATGGAAGAGAGGGTCACAAATTTTGCATTTGCTCCCATTTTGTCCTGTATAAAACTGGAATGAGAAAGTGTGGTACAGGGGCAAATATGCCTCTTTCCCCCCAGTATTATAGCATTGATGGACATTAAAAAAAGACTTAAAACCATCCTAAAACATACAGTGGTTTAAGATAAGAAAGCTTCCAAAAAACAAGCCTCCTGTGCCTGTTCTGAAAAAGAAAGTTTAAGGCAAATGCAGGGCTCAACATCAGCAAACACGAATGGTGTATTTTTATTGACTCTGACAATTGTTCCTACTTGTTAATTTGTCTTCAGAGCACCATTCAAATGCTTGATCTCCCACTGTTGCATGAAGAAATAGAGTTTCAGGATTAAATTTATTTTCCCTTTACATTGATTTGTGTGCAGCTCTGCAGTTCTGAAGGATCTGGGGTTTGCTTATAGCAGCATGAGCTTCTTTCCATTTCAGGACTTTAATATTATATCTCTAAAAGTTCAGAGACAAGCTGAATGACTAAATCTTAACAGTGGCTACTGTTCTCACAGTAAGAATACACATAGTATTCATAAACTGCTCTCACCAGACAGTAATTTTGCTTGTGGTTTGCTTTCAATAAGCTGTTTAAAATTCTGTGATTAATTTAGTGTACATGGCAAAAATGACAGATGGTTATGATAAAGGAACTTAATGCCTTGTGGAAGAAAGTCAAACCATAGTCAGTAACAGATGTTTTCTGCAAAACCAGATTGTGTGTGTGTGTATATATGCATACTACATATATATGTGTATAGTAGGAATATGTATTTATATATGTGTATTTATGTGTATGTCTGTATCCCTAAAGGTTAATTGAATATTTCCCCTACACAGGGCAATATTTGAAGTATTTCTTAGTGGGTAATCACCCCATTTATTCCTGTAGTCATACAAAAGAAACCCAGGTGGTATTTAACAGCAGTCAGAACAGCTGTTAACATCTGACTGGACATAGTGGCAGTGAGGCTACAGTATCATGGTCAATCATTGGTTTTCAATATTATCAAACATTGATTAAAACAAATATTTTATAGCATGTGCAAATACACATTTATAAATGTAATCATCATAATCTCACAGGTCAAGCTTGACAAGTAAAACAAGACAAAGAGGAATGGGACATCTCATGACAGTTCTTTCTACATCAGGCTGCAATCTCCAATATTAGTAATCTCTCATACAGTCTTCTATTCTTACCAACATTTTCCCTTGCAAGGGGATGACATGACTGAACCAGGCCTTGGTATGTGCTTAGGACCATCAAAGAGTGTCATGAACAAGCAATACAAGCAATTCAGGGACTGGTGATTTAGGCTCTAAACTTTGGCTCTGAAAGGCTGAGAACCTGAAATGGGTATACATCCCAGACAAGACACAGCTCCGTATTCATATAATAGCAGCACACATATCAGCCGTTCTGTTCTTATATGCCATTTCTTGGCAGAAAGGATTTGGGCGCAAATCATGATATGCTCTGAGAAGGTTCTTGGCTTGGATGATCACAAGCTAGGACTCCAGAGGTGTGTAGAGCTTAGCTGTACTTTGCAGACCCTAGGTGTTCTGAACTGATGTGATTTTCGCTGCAATTCCAGGCTTTTCAGCTCAGCTGGTGTTCACTACTGCCTGTGAAGATTTTTTCATCCATATACATTGACACTGAATACCTATTTGTGTTGTTGAAGAGCACAGGAATGAATGACTTCTTGATTTAAATTCTGACACTTCTAAATCTGAAGAGCTCACTTGAGCTACAGATAGAATGCAACCTGCTAGTTATAAGAAAAAAATAAAATCAGGTGGGAAGTACTTAATTAAAAATTCTTTTGAGGATCACAACACTCTATTTAAGGAAAGAACTCTTTAAAAGTAATTGTCACATAACCAAGTTTAAATATTATGGGTTTGAATAAGGCTTTTCAGATTATAGACATTTTATTTATTTATCACAGGAAAAATAGCTCTTACTTCAGAGAGTAAGAATTTTTTTTTAGTTACTTTATATTGTTACAGTGATGTCTTTGTATGGTGTCCCTGCTCTTAGATTTTTCTTGTCTTGAACTTGATAATTCTTGTGATACACTGAGTGAAAAAACCCTCAAGGAACTGAGGACAGTTAAGTATCTTTCAGGTTATTTAATGCTCTAAGAAAAGAAGCCCACTTTTAGAGACATAGTGTATAAGAGAATAGTGTGTTTCTGAAGTCAATACTTTATTCATGATCTATGATACACAGAAGTAAGACTGCACATGCAATAACTCCATTTGCAGTAAACTAATAGCAATAGTTGCCCAACTTTAAAGATAAATTTGATGGCAATACACAAAATCAAGGGCTGCAAAATCAGAAAATTATTGCTATAAATCAGTGGAAGAAGTGGGATGCTGAATAGTGAGATCTCGTTGTCTCTGAGATTGCATAACCAGCTCCTTCTGGCTCTTAGCCTAATCATTACTCTAAACATTATGCTGTTTCATGATGTGGATTCTATCAGGATTTCTAGCTTAGTTTTTGTCATGCAAAAGATGCTGCAAGGCTTGAAGTAATCTCACTGAAATGAATAACTCATTTGAAAGTGAATGAAATCGAGACCCGTCTTGGAAATATTTTAAAGATTTCAGAAGGCTACATTCAAGTACCCACACAAAGGGTCCTCTCAATTATACTAGAGCTTTCACAAGCATGTAGTCTATCCAGATGGAATCTATTAGGGTCAAGAAGATTTGAATCAGAGATATAATCATTCTTCTAGAGAGCTTCTGTTGTAAACAGACAATACTGACAAAAGTACAGTAACCCAGATACATGAATACCCATGAATAAATCTCACGGACATTCAATGATGAGAATGGCTTAGAACTCAAGTCCTGCCTCCAAAAGTGCTTGTAAATGTCCAGATTTATATGTTATGATCATTGTAAAAATACATATTCTGATTCTGTAGTGTACTTTGTATAGGCTGAGACTCAGTATAAAAAGCAAAACCAAACAAAATCACATTGTAACATTCTATAGGAAAAAATAGGAATAACACTGCAAAATAAAAAGCATTATCAATTTTAAAAAATCATATTTGAAAGTGTTAAACTGGTAATCTGCAAGTTGCTTTATGGAAATATTTGAACATGCTGCTTCTTAAGTTACAGGTGCATGTTGTCCTATCACTTACTTCAGTACTTCTCAGAGAAGAGAAGTACTGCAGCACACACTTTCAATAAATCCTAATTTCTCTTCTCTCAACCTTTGAGACCCTGCCACCAAGCCATATGATGAGAGGTAAACTTTAGGGTAGGTTACCTGTTGGGTCCAGGATACTACTGTCTTGACCCTCTCCAAAGGATCTTTGGACTGTACTCTCCTATTAGGTAGCAAACTCCTAGTTAAAACTCCACATTCCTCTTCCATTAAGTGACCTATGTGTCAGATGCACCTGGTCACAGGATACCTGGTGTAAAGAGAGACAGAGTGAGCAGTACCTTGGAGCAGCACAGCAAGGAGAAAGAAAAGAGCCTGATAGATGGGGAATATGAGACAGGAGCTGGTGTGATGATACTCACATTTAGTGTTTAAGAGTTGATAGGCAGCTGTTTGCCTGGTGGTGTTCCCAAGTCTGCATCAGCTGAGTCACCTGAAAAAAGAGAGCAGAAAAGCCTTTAGGGAACAGGTGCTGACTCATTACTACCCCTAGTTTAGAAATATTAGGGACAGTTCCATAAAGGAATCATCTAGTGCCTTATTTGCATAACTTAGTGCAAATCTACTAATTCCTTTGTCACACTTTCAGTGTGCTTTATTTTGCTTGTTTGTTTGGTGTTTTTTTGTGGGAGATTTAAGGTGTAACTGTTGGCTAATCAAATTATAATTTAAAGCTGCTACTACTGCTGTTATTACTACTACTACTATTACTATTTCTTCTACTGATAATCTGCATTTTCCGACCACATTTTTTTATACACTTTATACACATATTTTTTGTTATCAGGAAAATTATTGTGCTCTGAAATAGTATCCTTCATTGAGGCAATGGATTTTTTAATTTGGTTAATAAGAGTTTCTCTTTGTTTAAAAATTGTGCAACCATGTCTTGTATTACTGTTAAAATTTTAATTTCAGATGGTGTTAATCTTCTATCATAAATGTAACATACTGATATGATATTAGAATATAGTGAATGAAATTTGATGGAAAAAATATTCTTGGAAATATTTATGTCTCTATCTGTGTATTTTGGGATTTGTCTACATTAGAATCTTTTCATTCTTCATAGACATTAAGCAGGATATTCCAGTAAAGTCTAAAAAAATAGTAATCTGAGCATAGAAAATAAAAAATGTAATAAATTAGAAATCAGAAAAAAATTTTTTTGGAGAATCTGAAACCCCTTATCAAGATCTTCTTCCTTTCTTGTTATAGGCCATTTCTAAACATGCTACAAGGAATAGGAAATGCACCAGTAACAGAATGCTTTCTTTTTTTTTTTTTAACAGGTTTTTGAAATATCCTTTAAAATTTATCCTCGAGGACAGAAATTCCTCTCTTGAATAAAAAAGAATTTTAGAACTCACAGATAACCATTTCTCTTTTCCTTTGAATCGTTATTATCTAAATTTTAAATAAGTCTCTAAATGATAATGCTCACAATCTGAGTTTTTACTGAAATGACTTATAATAAAATTACTTCAGCTAAAGCACAATCATTTAAGAAGTCTGAAAATACCTTCTCTCCTGATGCATTTGATGTCAAAATAGAATAATTATCTATACAACCCAGAAGGCTCATATTCATTTTGCATTCTCAATGATATAGTTGATCAAACAGATCAGAGTCCATATTAGGAAATCCTCATATTAAATCAGTATATACGTATCCTCATATATACATGTGTATACATAAAGTATGGATGTATATTTATGTGTGTGTGCGCATATATATTCATATACATATATAAAACTGAGGTTTCTTCATATTTTTCTGCGCTTTAAAATGCAATCATAGAATGATAGAATCATAGAATAGTTATGACCAGACAGGTGGGATATCTTTGATAACAAGTTGCTCAGAAGAAGACTTCCATGAAAAGAAACTGTAATGGTGGACACTGGCAGCAGCATGCTAGAGATTAATTAGTATTTTAAATTTTAAACATGAATTAAGTGGGCCTTTACTTGATGAATTATTCCAGTTATAGTGAAAGCTCTTTAACTTGGGCAGAAAGATGAGAAGGACATCATAAACTCAGATGCAGTGACTGTAGATATTTTATAAGCCAGAGGAAAAAGGAGGTTTCATTGCATTCATGGTTTGTACTCCAGTGGCCTTGAATTCCCATCAGTGTGAAGAGTCAACAGCACATCACAGTGGCATAGGCTGATCAAAGTCAGAAATCCTTGAAACAACCATAACACGCACAAAATGCTGTCACAAAGACTATGAGAGACCAAGAGCGCACACACACACAAAAATGTCTATGAAATGCAAAAACAGTATCACCAGCCTGGGAAATAGAGACAACGTTATTCTCACTACTGGAATGTGTTTTCTCATTTGGTTCCTGGGCTTTTTCACAATTAGACATTTCTTACAGTACATAATCCTTGCAACAAGATTCAGTGCTTACAGTACAATAACAAGCAGCAGCTAGGCTTTTCTACATATTCCTCCAAGTTATTTTCCTTAGCATGTGATCAGACTGAAAAATATGTTGTTTTGTAGCTGATTTTGTCGTGTAAGCTTCTGCATTTAGAAATAGCTGTGTGAGCAGCAGGAGAATTTGTTCTCTGGCTTGGTCTCTGATTAGATTCAACTCTTGAGGCAAAGTTTCTCTCTGAATGTTACTGCGTGGGCTGGGATTTCTGAAAGAAGAGATTACCAGTTGTGACGATCTGTTCCAGAACACATGTTGACAAAACAAATGACACTGAGTGTTTATTTGAGCTTCCTGCCACTGAAACCACTACAGCTGGCAAACTGGAGCCACAATACAATACTGGTATGGGAAAAAGGAAGCAGTAATTTAATTTCTGTAGAAATGCTTTTCTACTCTTATCAGAAGTTACTATTCAACATCAAGCAAATAGATACATAAGGTTATATATAAATACATATATGTATATATAACACTACATAACTAAATGACTTTGAAATGACTTTGACACTTCCATCACTGGTAGTTCTGGAAATCACAATATCAAGCAATAAGCTTTAATTTAAAAACACACACACACAACCCAAAAAAAACCCAAAACCCCAAACACAACAAACAAACCCAACCGAACAAAAACAACAGCAACAAAAAAACAAAACAGAAAAAAACCCTGAAAGACACCTCCCCCCCAAAACCCCAAACCAAACAGACAAAAAAATAAAACAGACCTGAACTGCTTTCTGCTTAATTCTAGAAGCCTCTTTCTAAAAAACAAACACTTCTGTACAGTTAGAAACACTATCTATCTTCATAACTAACATGACAGTAGTGTAAGTTGCTTCTGCTTGTTGTTGAAACCCCCTACTCACAAATTCAAACTCTTAATCTCAAATAGCCGGAAGAAAATTTCAGTCTAAGCAATAAAGGTGTTGAAACACTAAAGGATGCAAGTCAACAACATGCCAGATAAAGCCCAAAGTTTTGCAACAGAGGTTTTTATTTTGAGAAATTTGAAGTGTACATTTGATGCAAAATAAAGCATGTCTCTTTTAACAGCATGTACATATGATGGTGTATTTAATTGTGTGAAGGATTTTGTCTTAAATTCTATTACACTCCAACTGTCTTTCAAAAGAACAATATTTTGAAAAGCCCCACTCCCTGCTGGTTTTATTGCTGCGTGTCTATGAGAAGCACAGTGCACATACTGTTAGTAGATTCTCTTAACAACATTAAAGACTTATGCAAAATATCAGGGAAAACTGTGATATTCTTTGTCCTTCTTAACAAAATACAGGGTAGATCTCTTACCTTCTTATCCTCTTTCCACAGCTTCTAATTAGAAACAAACACTTTTCTCAAGTCTGAGAAGCATTACTTAGAAAAAAGCTAAATTATTACTCTCATCCCAAGCCCCCATAAATCTGTAAATCCTACTTCATTAATCTAATATTTTGCATTCAAGGTGTGATTAATGCAAAATTTCAGCTCTCTGTCTTGTTTTTTTTTTTGGAGCGGGGGTGAAATCTGAAAAACACAGTGGTTGCTATGAGTGTAATGTCAGCCTGACAGCCTACATGCCTAACAATTAGTCCCACTAGCACTAAGCTGCGTGCTCCTTGGCTATACTGAGTGACTGTATCTTCCATTTACTTTAGTTATATAGCTTAGATTCAAGCCAGAAAATCAAAAAATATGAGACTGAGCACTACAAAAAGTCAAGGGAGACAGGTAGCTGCTGCCTGAGGATGAATCAAAGTTGCCTGAACTGAAATGGTATTCACAATCAAAGGAGCATTAAAAGAGGAACTGCGCAAAACAAGCTCTATTTCTCAGTTAGAGATAGATGTTTCACTGTTTTACTGTTTCAGCTGTTAAATCTCTATCTAACATTAAAGAACTTCCATACAACCAGTTCAGGTTCTCAGAGCAACAAGGCTTGTCTTCAGTGACAGGAAAACATGCTGACCACGGCAAGCACTCTGATACTGCTTGAACAGGGAAAAAATCACAGCTGAAAGGCAGCTCAAGAGTCTATTCTTAACTACCCTTCCACTATTGATTGTGGAACAGAATAAGAAGCAGTCTTAATGCTGACCTTTGGACCCAGCTAGAAAGTAGCTGCTGAAAGGTTTCAGGCTCCTGCTTTTCTCTTTTTTCCCATTTCTGAGAAGCCAATTACTACTGAGCAGTCATACTGGCTTGGTTTCACCTGCTTGCAGATTAAGACATCCTAAATGCATCAGTAGTAGTCATCTGAAGAAAATTTATCTCCAATATGCAACGTAAAGTGTATATACATAAATGCTTTATAAATCATAAAAATATAAAGCACAGGTTTTCTGCCCCAAAAACTTAAATAAAGCATCTTTGCACTAATCTGCAAAAAAGAGCTTCACATTAAAAGTAGATCTTGCACTTTGCGTCTACTCTAGCTAGAATCATAGAATCATAGAATCATAGAATAGTTAGGGTTGGAAAGGACCTCAAGATCATCGAGTTCCAACCCCCCTGCCATGGGCAGGGACACCTCCCACTAAACCATGCCATCCAAGGCTATGTCCAACCCCACCTTGAACGCCGCCAGGGATGAAGCATTCACAACCTCCCTGGGCAACCCATTCCAGGGCCCCACCACCCTCACAGTAAAGAATTTCTTCCTCAGATCCAATCTAAACCTCCATGGTGCTGCAAGCTCAAAGCCTGTATGCCCTAACAGGGTAATAAGAATTCAGAATTTAAACAATGAAGAATGCATCTTGTTAATGGAGTCTCTTGACAGGTATTTGTGTAATATTGGGATTTTTTTTTTTTTTGTGTGTGTATTTGTTTTCCCTGAATAGGACTGAACACTAGTAAAATGCTAATCAACTAATTGAACACTGAATGAGTTCTTCCATTTGTGAAGTAATTCTTTTATCATCATTATCATACTATTAATTCAGCAGTATGGTCATTTCTATTGCTGTATTTTGGGAGCTGTTGGATGTAATGGAATTATTCTAGCATAGAATTGAAGTTCAGAATGAGACTCCTCTAGCTACAGCTATATCCCAGGATTGAAAACCAGTTAGCAGAATACAGATTATTTTTTTTACAGAAAAAGCTAGTTTAATAGAAAGCTATTATTTCACTACTTGCTTACACAACTTCCATTCCACATTCAGTGATAGAATAATAATTATCAGTTTGTGATTTTTGGTTGTGACTATCCACCTGCTGAAAAAGAACACAAGAACATTGTTAGCCAGTTGTTCAAATTATTTACTTTAAAATGATAATTTTGTTTCTAGCTGAACCTCCCTAGCTGGGCTATATTATTGGATTTGAAAGCATGCAATCTTTTTGAGGAATCATTCTTTAACTGCTTCATTTGGTATGCTCTTTTTCAGAGCAGACACATTTTTATCAGGTGATATACTTGTTTTCAACAAAACCCCCCTCCAGTTTTGGTGACTGGTAGCTCAACATAGATGTACAAAAATGTTAAATGCAACACAATTTTTCATATATATGAAAAATTCTGCTAGATAAACTAAGCGGCTTGTCTGACTTTGTACCAAAAATAAATGGAGTGCTGCAGAGTGCATGGTTGTTACATCCATGGATCAGACATACCACAAAAGTCATGACATACCAAAGCCTTCCAAATGTAATTTACTATGAGTCACTATCAGCAGTTGTCTTGGGCAAAAACGGCACTGTATTGTGTTATCAAAAATGTACCATGGTATATTATGCACTTATTCAGATGCAATAATTAGCTCACATTAATGTAGTGTGCATTTTGGATTTTGTAGCAAAGGTTATTCAAGACAGCAAATCTGAAAGCGATGTCTCTTTTTATTAGTATTTCTGGCATGTTGCATTTTATTTAATTAGCTCAATAAAACTCATACCTTAATAAAACTCTTGCATACTGTATCATGTGGCTGGGACTTAAAGACTCGGTGGCAGATGCGAAGTTTTACAAGGAGTCTTGTGGCATAACCTCTGGAGAATTATGATCAAATACCAATGATAGATCAATAGTTATTACTTTCAGATGAAAGAGCTTTGATAATTTCCCTAGGTGCCGTCTACAGCATGTAAAGGTGCCATGCATCTGCCAGGAAACCTACTCTCTGCTGCCTCAAATTTTCCTCCCAATAAGGATGGAAATAGTTTGACCATCAGCACTTAGGGGGACAGACTACATTCAATATCTATTGGAGACAACATACCAGAACTCCAGAGGCATTAAACTTTCACAGATTTATCCTTCGAGAATACTTTTACTCTCTGAATATTTTGCATTTCCACACCTACTTTTACACATGATGAATAATTGTATATCACTTCTGTGCCATGAAGTAGTCCTAGAACTACAGTCATCTAATGTTCTTTTCCTTCCATTGCTACTCAGTTACTGAGTAAACTACATTGCAGTGTGGACTTTTCTTCTTATACATTCATTTGATATGTCTTGGCACAATAGTAATCTTCAAAATCAAAACCAAGGAATATGCTATTGCATGATTCACTGGGTAACAGATGCACTTTCCACGGCTATATCATACAAGGTACTTCTCCAAACACGCCAAATAATACTAGATTTCCTGACCTTCTTCCTATTTCAAGGGCAAGACGTAGTTGAGACTCTTAATTCTTCTTAAAAAATAAAACTTGAAGTTCTTAAGAAGCAAATTACAGGCTTTTGTAGTGGGCATTAGCAGTAGTATTGAATCACCGTTTATATGAGGAATAGACCCTCACAGCAAAGAAGCTGACTGAACAAAACATGGCATTTTAATTTCCTTCTCAAGGTTCAGTGCTCACTTTTATGAGATTCATTTTCTTAATAGAAGCACTAAAGTTTGAAGTCAGAAGCATTTTTTTTAATGATATATTTTTACATTCTGCTACTTAAAAATGCACAATTTTTTTTTTTTCCAGTCATTTTTGCAGGTCTGGAGCTCTACTTCCTACAAAACACTCTTTGAAATATACAGAAAATTGAATTGGTACTCACAACTATTGTGCTTTAGCACAACCCTGCCCTTGTCTGAGTAGCTGGAAGCATAAGATTTCCCTGAAAAGACATTGTTCACATGATTATTCTTTTCTTATGCACAGATCTTACAGTGTCTGGTTTAATATCTAGCCAAATCTGAAGATTCAGCTAAAGTAACCAGGTAGCTGTTTTCTGCTGGTCCAGCAGAGGGAGGTTTGAATTCCTTCCTTTTTTGCTTCAAAGAACTAGTGAAACTGCCAAAGCTATAAGGTATACAGTCTGACATTAAGATGTCAGTACATATCCAGTTGTTATAAACGTGAGAAAATCAGATTTCTTAACATTAGATAAAAAAAAAATAATCTGTAGAACTTATTGATTTGACACTCTTTAATTCTATATGCATTGAGAAAAACCACAATAGCTTTTTGCCTTGTTTTTGGTTTGTTGTTGGTTGTTTTGGTGGGTTTTTTGAGAAAAGATATTTTTTCTGTATGAGAAAATGCAACCTGTACACCTGGCAGGCAGAACTCGAGTTGCTCTTTGAAAGCAGAAATAAATTGTTTAATCTATTTGACTCTTAACATCTCTAGGGGTATATTTCAAGGATTTTTTTCAAATATTTCAGTACCTTGTTTGAATTCACTGTGGAATGGCGCTGCTTGTTTTATCTTCTATTCAAAACTCCATCTGATTTCTGGCAGATTCAGGAATGTGCAGAGGCAGAGAATATTATTCCACGGAATGGCAATGCAGACACTACAAATTGTCTTCTTGTTCTAAGTATGTGACAACATAAAAAAAATTAGAGTTTTCTTTCATATGAAAAATACTATTAAACTGCATATTTGAATATTGGTTTACTGATGACATTTGTAATAATAAGCAATTGCAGCACAATAGAAAAAATGCAGGCCCAGATTTTCTAAACCAAATACACTCAATCTGTATTTTCTAGATTGCTTTAATGAATATAAATATATGTCTGTATGTCTGTATAGGATAGTTTCAGGGCTTGCTCAGTCACTAGAGTGCACATGAAGAGTTTTAGCAAGTGGAGAAATAGGTAGCAAAAGTACAAATTTTTCACAGGCCACAAAAAAGCTTCCTGTAATTTTACAAGCATGTCAATAGCCCTTCTGAAAGCACACATGAGACTACTCACACATGTAAAACTATTTGAAAATGTAAATATACATTCAAAGAGACAGGAAAAAGCTCTAGGTAAGTATTCTTCATGTAAACAAGCATGATAAGAATTGCCTGTGCTAGGAATCTTCTGTAAATAGCTAAGTAAAGTAGGATGCTTTCATTTCTAATATCAGTAAACTTCCCTTAACCTTTTCAGTGCTAAAGGATATACATAAAGACAACACTGTGATTGCTCTTTTAACATAATAGAGACCATTGCTCATTTCATCAAACCAGAACTTTGGCACTACTTTTTTTTTTCCTTAATTTCTTTTTAGTCCAGACAAGATCAAGCTCAACGCTGGAGCGCAGCAAAGTGGAAACAAAATGATTTGGACTTTGCAGATTTGGGCTTTGTCTTTAGTAATCTAATCAAGATAAAATTCCGGTTGACAGTAAAATGCTGATGATTCAAAAAACCACTTTTTCTCGCCAAAATATATTGCAGTGCAGTGGTAGTCTAACCCTGCCTCTTAGGTTTTTCTTGTGTGTGTTTGTTTTTTTTTTTAAGGTTTCTGACACATGTAACAGCATGCTTGAGTTCATGAACAATGATGTTCTCCATCCCATTCTTTCACTTTGCAGTTTCGGTCAAGAATCACATAGTAGAGTAAAATATTTTGTTGTGTCATAAAACTGTTTTCCTCGCCACTGAGAAAGAAGGAATGTACATCTATCTAGGTGATTCTGCATTATTTTTATCAGCACATATCAAAGGGCTTTATCAAACCTGAATATCTTTCCTTCACCATCACTTATATCAATGAGGAAGAAAACATATGGGTTTTGAAACTGTCAGATCTCATAAACTGGTTTTCTCTCTGGAGAGACACATGGAGCAATTCCAAGACCAAATATGCCTGGTTTTAATTAGGTTAGGCCCCAGATATCATATTTTTATCATATTCTGTCAGAATGCTGGGTTCTGTGCCTGAACTGCTTTGTTGCAAAAAAATATGACTTTGTGTAGCCCGAATTGTCAGTGGGGGCTGCTTTATCTGCAAGATGAGAGATTGCCTTACCTAGTCCCCTGGAGAATGAATAGTGTACTCCCAAGAGGTCATTTGTTCTTCCAAGAAGGCTCCCTAATTTGAATGAGATACTGTTGTCTCTAAGAATTTCTATGTATAGAGAATCTGAAAGAAAAAAAAAAGTGATCATGATTCTGGGAAGAGTGTGATGTGCCTTTCTTTTGTATACCTAAGGCAAGAATTCTAAGAAAATATCACAACAGAATACTTTTTCTTACTTACTTACTGTAGTTATATACCTCTTCAACAGAATTGGGGATAGTTATGAAAGAAACAGGCTTTAATGATCCTTCAGAGTCTGGCTAAGTATTTTTGAAAGCTGGCAATGCTGCAGCATATAAGAACATAACAAAGATCCATCTGGGTCCTATCACTCTACACCATGATCCTGCTCCGGGGGGCAGCCTACAAGAAAAGTGGAGAGGAAATTTTACAAGGACCTGCAGTGAAAGGACACGGGAGAATTCCTTTAAACTGGCAGAGTACAGGTTTAGATTAGTTATAAGGAAGAAATTCTTTACTGTGAGGGTGGTGAGACACTGGAAAATGTTACCCAAAAGAGTTGTGGCTGCCCCATCCCTGGCAATGGTCAAAGCCAGGTTGGACAGGGCTTTGAGCAACCTGGTCTAGTGGAAGGTGTCCCTGCCTGTAGCAGAAGGGTTGAAATTAGATGTTTTTTAAGGTCCTTTCCAACCCAAATCATTCTATGTTTCTATGATTCTTTGAAATACTGAAGGCAGAGAAAGAGCAGGCTAAACCTACATGATGCTTTCCCCTCACGCTCTGCCAGTCTGAAAATTTCAGCTTCCTTTCTCGGGTATGGTAGCAATTGGCAATTGTCAATGCATTCTCTAGCATGTATATGTTCAGTTTAATTTTGAAGCCACACAAATTTTTAGCATCTATGGCATCCTTTGGAATAGAGTTCCACAGACCTGCTTTCTGTTCAGAGCATATTTTAGTCTTCATAATGGAATATACAGAAGGAGCATTAACTGCATCTCATAAAGCCTAAACTAAGAAAGGGAAATAAAAGAGGTTTTCTAACATCTTTACAAACCTCTAAACCAGCAACGGATGTACAGCGGATGTAGCCTCCTGTTTAAGAAATTTTATTTTGCCCGTCTTGCAATCAAGAATGTCAGTGAATACTTCTCCATCTTCAAAGCTGAATTTATCATCTTGAACAAAAAAGTAGTACCTACTTGTGCTGGATTCAGCAGTAGCAGTCATTTTTCTCCTTCTTGGTAGCTGGTGCAGCGCTGTGTTTTTGATTTTATGCCTGGGAACAGTGCTGGTAACACCAGTGTTTTCAGTTACTGATTGGTAATGTTTCAACTGGCCAAGGACTTTGTGAGTCTCATGCTCTGCTAGGGAGGAGGGGAATCCGGGAGGAAAGAGAGACAGGACACCTGACCCAGACTAACCAAAGAGGTCATTCCATACCACAGCACGTCATGTCCAGGATGTAAAAACAGAAGGCAGAGACCCGGAAGGGTGGGGGGGTGCACGGTGGGGGGTGCACTGCTTGGTTGAGCTGGGGATTGGTGGTGAGCTATTGTATTCTTTCCTTGTATTTGTCTTGTCAGTTTTATTATTGGTGATAGCAGTAGTGGTTTGTGTTATACCTTAGTTACTAAACTGTTCTTATCTCAACCGGTGGGAGTTGCGTTCTTTCAATTCTCCTTCCCATTCCTCCAGGAGCGGAGGGAAGAAAGAGGGGGAAGTGAGTGAGAGAGCGACTGTGTGAGTTTATAGAGACTTAAACCATGACACTACTTCACTAATCCTTCACTGGTACCAAACTACTCTTTTGGAAAGCCTTAAAGTGGCTGGATTAAGCAGCATGTATGGAAAGCTTTACTTGAATCAAATCCCTTACTTTGTATTAGTTATTTGCATAAGAAAGTACAGTCATTGCAGAAACATCTCTGTTGTTAAAAACAATCAGTTGACCACAAACTGATTAAGACTCAAACTTCACAGCAAAACTGGACCTCATAAATTCATTCTGTAGAGCCTGTGGCATATACCTACTCCTGGTAATACATGTGGGTGCTACTGATATAGATAGCAGTAGCATGGAGACCATAAAGAAGGACTACAGGGCTCTGGGAGAGGTGGTTAGGGGCTCTGGAGCTCAGATTGTCTTTTCGTCAATTCTCCAGGATACACGGCAGGACCTTGAAAAGGCTAGGAGGATTGGGCAGGTTAATAAATGGTTAGAAGGGTGGTGCTATAGTCAGGGGTTTGGGTACCTTGACCATGGGACTCAATATAGTAGACCAGGTCTACTGGGGGCTGGTGGAACTGGTCTGACAAAGAAGGGGAAGAGTGGATTTGGTAGGAGGCTTCCCAGACTGGTCAAGGATTCTTTAAACTAGATGTGTTGGAGGAGGGGGGCATCATACCATCCCAACACACCCAGTCGGTTGGTAGCACCTACAGTAAACATTCGGAGCAATGTAGGGATATTCCAGCTGCTCCAGACAATGAGCCGGCTTCAATTGGATCTCGGCTCAAATGCCTCTACACAAATGCCCATAGCATGGGGAACAAACAAGAGGAATTAGAGATGTGTGCACATCTACGGGGGTATGATTTCATAGGCATCACAGAAACATGGTAGGATGGCTCCTATGACTGGTGTGTTGGAATGGAAGGTTACCGGCTCTTTAGGAAAGACAGGCCTGGCAGACGGGGAGGGGGAGTTGCTATTTATGTTAGGGATAGGCTAGAGAGTATGGAACTCTGTCTGGGGACAGGTGAGCAATCGACAGAGAGTTTGTGGGTCAGGGTTAAAGGGAGAACAGCGATGGGTGACATTATTGTGGGGATCTGTTACAGACCGCCTGACCAAGGGGACTTGCTGGACGAAGCGCTCCATAGGCAGATAGGAGCAGCCTCACGCTTGCAGGCCCTTGTTCTCATGGGAGACTTCAACCACCCTGATATCTGGTGGAGGGATGGTACAGCCCGGCACAAGCAATCCAGAAGGTTCCTCGATTGTGTGGAAGACAACTTCCTTCTGCAAGTAATAGAGGAGCCGACAAGGAGAGGTGCCATGCTTGACCTCGTCCTCACCAACAGGGAAGGGCTGGTTGGGAATGTGACGCTCTAGGGCAGCCTTGATTGCAGCGATCATGGGATGGTCGAATTTGAGATCCTCAGGACAGTGAGAAGAACATGCAGCAAGCTCACTGCCCTGGACTTCAAGAGAGCAGACTTTGGCCTCTTCAGGAACCTGCTCAGTAAGGTTCCATGGGATACAGCCCTAGAGGGCAGGGGGGCCCAAGACTGTTGGTTGATATTCAAGGATCACCTGCTGCAAGCTCAGGAGCGATGCATCCCAACTAGAAGGAAGTGCTGAAGGAGGGCCAGGAGACCTCCTTGGATGGATAAGGAGCTGCTGAGCAAAATTCGAAGGAAAAAAGAGGCTTATAAAAGGTGGAAGCAAGGTCAGGCGGCCTGGGAAGAATACAGGGATGTTGTCCGGGAAGCTTGGGACCAGGTTAAGAAAGCTAAGGTCCAGTTAGAATTAAACTTGGCTAGGGATGTTAAGGATAACAGGAAGGGATTTTATAGGTACATTGCCAATAAAAGACAGGTTAGGGACACCGTGGGCCCTCTCCAGAAGCTATCGGGAGAACTGGCTACCCTGGATTTGGAGAAGGCTGAGGTTCTTAATGACTTCTTTGCCTCAGTCTTTACTGGAAAATGCTCTGACCACACCACCCACATCTTGGAAGGCAGACGCGGGGACGGTGAGGGTGGGGACCCTGGGCCCACTGTGGGGGAGGATCTTGTTCGGGACCACCTTAGGAACCTGAATGTATACAAGTCCATGGGACCGGATGAAATCCATCCAAGGGTCCTGAAGGAGCTGGCAAATGAAGTTGCTAAGCCACTGTCCATCATATTTGAAAAATCATGGCAGTCAGGTGAAGTTCCCGATGACTGGAAAAAGGGAAATATAACCCCCATTTTTAAGAAGGGAAAATTGGATGACCCAGGGAATTACAGACCAGTCAGTCTCACCTCTGTGCCTGGCAAAATCTTGGAGCGGATTATCCTGGAAGGCATGCTAAGGCACATGAAAACCAACAAGGTGCTTGGTGACAGCCAGCATGGCTTCACTAAGGAGAAATCCTGCCTGACCAATCTGGTGAGCTTCTATGAAGGGGCTACGGAACTGATGGACAGGGGCAGAGCAGTTGACGTCATCTACCTGGACTTGTGTAAAGCCTTTGACACTGTCTCCCATGACATCCTTCTCTCTAAGTTGGAGAGACATCAGTTTGATAGGTGGACCACTCGGTGGATAAAGAACTGGCTGGATGGCCGCACGCAAAGAGTAGTGCTCAGTGGCTCAGTGTCCAGCTGGAGACCAGTAACGAGTGGTGTCCCCCAGGGATCTGTGTTGGGACTGGTCTTGTTCAACATCTTTGTGGGTGACATGGACAGTGGGATTGAGTGCGCCCTCAGCAAGTTTGCTGATGACAACAAGCTGTGTGGTTCTGTTGATACCTTGGAGGGAAGGAATGCCATCCAGAGGGACCTTGACACGCTTGTGAGGTGGGCTGATGCCAACCTAATGAAGTTTAACCATGCTAAGTGCAAAGTCCTCCACCTGGGTCAGAGCAATGCCAGGCACAGCTACAGGTTGGGCGCGGAAGAGATTCAGAGCAGCCCTGCGGAGAAGGACTTGGGGATGTTGGTCGATGAAAAAATGAACATGAGCCGGCAGTGTGCGCTTGCAGCCCAGAAGACCAACCGTATCCTGGGCTGCATCAAAAGGAGTGTGACCAGCAGGTCGAGGGAGGTGCTCCTGCCCCTCTACTCTGCTCTCATGAGACCTCACTTGGAGTATTGTGTGCAGTTCTGGTGTCCTCGACATAAAAAGGACATGGAACTGTTAGAACAAGTGCAGAGAAGGGCCACGAGGATGATCAGGGGACTGGAGCACCTCTTGTATGAAGATAGGCTGAGAAAAATGGGGCTGTTCAGCCTGGAGAAGAGAAGGCTGCGTGGAGACCTCCTAGCAGCCTGCCAATACCTGAAGGGGGCCTATAGGGATGCTGGGGAGGGACTCTTCATGAGGGACTGTGGTGAGAGGACAAGGGGTAATGGGTTTAAACTTAAACAGGGGAAGTTTAGATTGGATCTGAGGAAGAAATTCTTTACTGTGAGGGTGGCGAGGCACTGGAATGGGTTGCCCAGGGAGGTTGTGGATGCTTCATCCCTGGCGGCGTTCAAGGTGGGGTTGGACATAGCCTTGGATGGCATGGTTTAGTGGGAGGCGTCCCTGCCCATGGCAGGGGGGTTGGAACTCGATGATCTTGAGGTCCTTTCCAACCCTTACTATTCTATGATTCTATGATTCTATATCAACATGCTATGTAGATATTTTTTTATGCATGTGTGTATGTCTTTGTGTGTGATTAAGTAATAGCTGGCAGCAGGAGTTTAGCAAGAACAGGTAAGTTAGTTGTCGAGTAATGACTTACAGATAACTAGGTATTTGGAGGTTTTCTGGTGGTATTTATGTGTTTTTTTAAGATTTTTGGCCTAAAGACACCATTAGAGCCTCTTGAGGAACAGAGGCTGTAGAATTGCTCCACTTAATTCTCACAGAAAAGAAAATAAATAGCATCTCAAAGGAAACACTGCTTTTCAGAAAATGTTTTGTTTAAAAGCTCTCATTACAGAGAATCCACAGAGATCTTTGTAAAATATTTCTAGCATTACCAAGCTTTCAAACAAACCAACAGTTTTCCCCAAACCTAAATTAGTTTAGCATTTACTTCTAATTTTTGTTCTGTTATTTCTTTGTATGCTAAATGACAGAAATTTTCACACTCAAAGATTGTATTGATTTAGGATTTGGAGTGAAGGAAAATAAATCCTCCTTTGATTTAGAAGACAAGGTATTTTTCTAAACAAACATCCACCATTAAGTGTTATGTAGAAATGCATTAAAAATTCTAAACAAGGGATGCTTATGATTGTGATTATAATGTGTAGAAGTGAAAAGGAGAAATGTTAATTTATTTCCTTCCTAAGTGCTTGGTTTATGTACTTACGGTAAAACACAATGCAGCCTACTTCATCGTGGTACACTGCCTGGCACTCATTCTACACCTATGTGGAGGAAGATCCTCTGGGAAGAGGAACCTGCTCCCCTAACTACAGGGTGATGAGCTCTGAAGTACATAGAAGTAGGGCTTGTTCATCTGTGTTATCTCTGCATTGAAAATTTCAGACAAGAGCACGAAATGTAAATGCAAAAATACCTAATCACTCTTGGAGAAAGGTTGAGGTATAAAACTTTCATTAAGATTGATTTTGAACTTTGTTGCTCTTTGAGTTAATTAATTAAAAGCAGAAACAGCTGAAAGATATATATTAATATTAATACTCTATCAGAAAGAACTTCCTTCAGTCAACAAAAAAGGATGAACCAGGGAGACCTTTCCTAAAATATATGACTTGGCCTTCAGGTCCTTTCACAGCACTTCTTTTAACACTGCTAGCTGGGAAAAGGAGTGCCTTTCAGGCTCTCCTTTGAAGGGTCAGTAGCCTTCACACACTGTTACTTCATGCCTGTTTTTGCAATGATCCTCTTGTTCATTAGGAATGCTCTACAGTATTGAGCCTAGACCAGCTACACAGTGATAATAGCCCCAACGTTGAGTGGCATGAAAACAGATGACCTCTAGTATCAGTGAATCATAATGAGTACAAGTGTGCTCTGAAATTACTCCCAATCATATTCCCATACGATCATACACATTGAAGTTGAAACAGACTCAGGACAGCAATATTTATGTAATCAAACTCAGTGAATAGGGATATAATGCAGAATTGCATGTAGGCAATGTTGGCAGTCATCCTCAAGCCTCACCTATCTTTCTGTGCTCTTTGTCTTCAGGGAAATAGAAGATTGGATGCCTTTCATTAACTGTTGAGAGTATTTCCACAGCTGATGAAAAACTGATTTTCATGTCTAGAAAAATTTGGATCCCAACATTTTTTTGCATATCAACAACAAAAACTACATAATATATATTCTTTCAAGAATTTTCCTTCTTTCTAAGGTCTGTGTACATCTGGACAAGAAATAAAGGGAAACACAACCTTTTTTTTTTCCAGTAAATTATTTAATTCTAAATTTAGGATAAATTAAATTTGATTTGACTGTAACTGCAATTTCAAATCTACTCATATTTATGCCACAGTTGTAGGTTTTCAGGTTCACAGTAGGAGTCTCCATAGACAGACACTATCTGGCTATAGATTCTCAGTAAATCAGAGAAAAAGAGACACAGTTGTTATGTGGTTTTCTACTGCTTTCCTTATGCTAACATTGCATTTTGTTTTTTAGCAATAAATGTTATATACTTTCAGACAAGGAAAGTGCATCCAAGGAAGATTGAGAGGTTCAGCTTGAGGCATTTTCAAAGTATGCTTCCCACATGAGAGATTTAAGGGAACAAGAGGGAAATAATCTAAACGTCATGAGGTCCTGTAGAACACACAGCACTGCAGGAAAAGGGGCTTAAGCTACAACACACTGTTTCAAAGTCTTCTGTGGGGTAACTCTTCTAATATCACAGCAGCCTCTGTCCAAAGGAGTGCAGGGGTGGCCACATATCCTAATGCTATTCCTTAGAATTATAGAATAGTTAGGGTTGGAAAGGACCTTAAGATCATCGAGTTCCAACCCCCCTGCCATGGGCAGGGACAACTCACACTAAACCATGCCACCCAAGGCTCTGTCCAACCCTGCCTTGAACACTGCCAGCGATGGAGCATTCACGACGTCCCTGGGCAGCCCACTCCAGGGCCTCACCACCCTCACAGTAAAGAATTTCTTCCTCATATCCAATCTAAACTTCCCCTGTTTAAGTTTTAACTTCTTACATCTTGTCTTATCATGTGTGCCTCCTCCAGATACTGGAAGGCTGCCAGGAGGTCTCCACACAGCCTTCTCTTCTCCAAGCTGAACAGTCCCAACTTGCTCAGCCTATCTTCATACGAGAGGTGCTCCAGTCCCCTGATCATCCTCGTGGCCCTCCTCTGCACTTGTTCCAACAGTTCCATGTCCTTTTTATGTTGAGGACATCAGAACTGCACACAATACTCCAAGTGAGGTCTCACGAGAGCAGAGTAGAGGGGCAGGATCACCTCCCTCGACCTGCTGGTCACACTCCTTTTGATGCAGCCCAGGATACGGTTGGTCTTCTGGGCTGCGAGCAGACACTAGTAGCTCATGTTCATTTTCTCATCAACTCACACCCCCAAGTCCTTCTCTGCAGGGCTGCTCTGAATCTCTTCTCTGCCCAACCTGTAGCTGTGCCTGGCATTGCTCCGACCCAGATGGAGGACCTTACACTTGGCAGGGTTAAACTTCATCAGGTTGGCATCAGCCCACCTCACAAGTGTGTCAAGGTCCCTCTGGATGGCATTTCTTCCCTCCAACTTATCAGCCGAACCACACACCTTGTTGTCATCGGCAAACTTGCTGAGGGCGCACTCAATCCCACTGTCCATGTCACCCACAAAGATGTTGAACAAGACCGGTCCCAATACTGACCCCTGAGGGACACCACTTGTTACTTGTCTCCAGCTGGACATTGAGCCATTGAGCACAACTCTTTGCATACGGCCATCCAGCCAGTTCTTTATCCACCAAGTGCTCCGCCTATCAAGTTGATGTCTCTCCAACTTAGAGAGAAGGATGTCATGGGAGACAGTGTCAAAGGCTTTACACAAGTCCAGGTAGATGACATCAACTGCTCTGCCCCTGTCCATCAGTTCCATAGCCCCATCATAGAAGGCCACCAAATTGGTCAGGCAGGATTTCCCCTTAGTGAAGCCATGCTGGCTGTCACCAAGCACCTTGTTGGTTTTCATGTGCCTTAGCATGCCTTCCAGGAGAATCTGCTCCAAGGTTTTGCCAGGCATAAAGGTGAGGCTGACTTCATAAGAGGTGAGACTCTCCATCATAGGAGACAGGGGAATATACAAGAATGTAATTTCTGCTAAGAGAGCAATTCTCCTGTAGCATTAGAAAAGTATCGCAGCAATGTGCAGGCCATTCTGAGAAATGGGTGCTTGCTGCACAGAGGACAGGGACAGCCACAGAAAAGGGCTGTATTGTGGCAATGAACAGGGTCTTCTCTGCACCTCCTGCTCCCTCTGTTTTGCTCAAGTCTTTATGCCTTGTTCATTCATTCTTGGTTGTTTTCTCTTTCTCACTCTCAGTGAAAAACAAAGCTGTGGATCATTAGCATGTAGTAGCCCTAGTGTGGTTTTTTTATGCCTTCTTAAAATATGATTTTGTGTGAGAAATAGTGTTAATTTCATCTAAAAAACGATTTTAAACTTCTGGCACATACAACTATTTGAATTAACCCTTTCTAAACTGGTCAAGGAAATTCTTTTTAATGCATCACAAACATATTCAGCATAAGCCATTGCTCAAAGGAAAAGTTATTTCTTTGCCAGACTTTTTTATATGTGTCCCAAAAAGTCATAGTTATTCTTTGTGAGTATGTGTTTGTACACTTGCATTTGTATGCACGTTTAACCACCTAAAAAAAAAAACAACAACAGCCTAGTGCTAGTGTCTTTATCCTAATATTAACCTTATTGGTAGCCTTTGGAATGACACTGGTGTTTTCGGAACACAGTTTATTTTGAGCATCAGCTGCATGCATAAATATCTGAGCTAAAAAACTTCTAAGCCATATGCAGTGGTCATAAATGCTCCTTTGCTCTTAGCCCCTACATGTTCATTCTTCTTTATGTGAAGTATGATGCCATCCTCTTCTCTTTTCAGATTACCTGTGTTTTCTCACCTTTTCTGACTCATAAAGTCTATCAAGTGACCTTCTGAAATGAGGATGAGTCTTTTTATGCAACAGCCTACCTCCTTCAAAAAATCACATCCACAGCCTGATGCTAGGTGGCACTCTGCTGGTTTTATGACTGTCACAAAGGATTCTGCTGTCATGACAATTTTAAACTGATATAACTACACTGATGTTAATGGAGTGCTCCTGGTTCACACTTGAATAAGTGACAATAGACAGATGCCATTTATTTTAAAGGATGTAAAACAGAGGACAGTTTACACTAGAGTCTTTATCAAATGCTGGTTTGAGTGGTCAAGCCAGGATTATTTCGTAAATCTGTGACAATTATTTTAGATTAATGTAGCTAATTTCACTGTGAAGTTAGCTAATTCCATAGAAGGGACTCAATGAACTGAAGAATCAAACCTGAAGTCTATAATTCAGATTTATTGTAACTGTACTCAGGAGTCTAAGCAGTAGCTGATCCACGACTACTGATAAATAATATAATTGTATTGAAAACAGTGGAACTTTTTCAGTTAAACTAAGTGAGAAGAAGGTTACATAAGAGAGTTTTTGATTTTCAATTAGACCCATATAAGCCCTCAAACTATACAGAATGTTTCTTTTAAAAATTTTCTACTGCAAAAGCTTTAGGTATCAGGAAAAATGTAATTATATTTCACACAGATGCAATTTCTCCAGAGCTGTCATGTAGAGACTACCTCTAGTTAATACAAAATGCAAACAGTTCCGTTCATCTAGAACTCAGAAATGTAGGACTTTCCAATAATTAAAAGCAGATATTTAATTTTTTTTTGTTAACTAAATGTCCAGATTCTTGATATAAAGTTTGGATTTTATTCATTCTTACTAAAGGAAATGAAAATCCCTCTCAAATGAAGGCAAATGAGGGGAAATGAAAGAGTAGCAAATCAGACTCAATTTTCTTCTGTGAACTGATGAAGCATCCACAACCTCCCTGGGCAACCCATTCCAGGGCCCCACCACCCTCACAGTAAAGAATTTCTTCCTCATAGCCAATCTAAACTTCCCCTGTTTAAGTTTAAACCCATTACCCCTTGTCCTCTCACCACAGTCCCTCATGAAGAGTCCCTCCCCAGCATCCCTATAGGCCCCCTTCAGGTGTTGGAAGGCTGCTATGAGGTCTCCACGCAGCCTTCTCTTCTCCAAGCTGAACAGCCCCAATTTTCTCAGCCTATCTTCATACGAGAGGTGCTCCAGACCCCTGATCACCCTCGTGGCCCTTCTCTGCACTTGTTCTAACAGTTCCATGTCCTTTTGATGTCGAGGACACCAGAACTGCACACAATACTCCAAGCGAGGTCTCACGAGAGCAGAGTAGAGGGGCAGGAGCACCTCCCTCGACCTGCTGGTCACACTCCTTTTGATGCAGCCCAGGATACGGTTGGTCTTCTGGGCTGCAAGCGCACACTGTCGGCTCAAGTTCATTTTTTCATCAACCCACACCCCCAAGTCCTTCTCTGCAGGGCTGCTCTGAATCTCCTCCCCACCCAACCTGTAGCTGTGCCTGGCATTGCTCTGACCCAGGTGGAGGACTTTGCACTTAGCATGGTTAAACTTCATTAGGTTGGCATCAGCCCACCTCACAAGCGTGTCAAGGTCCCTCTGGATGGCATTCCTTCCCTCCAATGTATCAACCAAACCACACAGCTTGGTGTCATCGGCAAACTTGCTGAGGGCGCACTCAATCCCACTGTCCATGTCACCCACAAAGATGTTGAACAAGACCGGTCCCAACACTGATCCCTGAGGGACACCACTCGTTACTGGTCTCCAGCTGGACAATGAGCCACTGAGCACTACTCTTTGCGTGCGGCCATCCAGCCAGTTCTTTATCCACCGAGTGGTCCACCTATCAAATTGATGTCTCTCCAACTTAGAGAGAAGGATGTCATGGGAGAGAGTGTCAAAGGCTTTACACAAGTCCAGGTAGATGACATCAACTGCTCTGCCCCTGTCCATCAGTTCCGTAGCCCCTTCATAGAAGGTCACCAGATTGGTCAGGCAGGATTTCTCCTTAGTGAAGCCATGCTGGTTGTCACCAAGCACCTTGTTGGTTTTCATGTGCCTTAGCATGCCTTCCAGGAGAATCCGCTCCAAGATTTTGCCAGGCGCAGAGGTGAGACTGACTGGTCTGTAATTCCCCGGCTCATCCATTTTCCCCTTCTTAAAAATGGGAGTTATATTTCCCTTTTTCCAGTCATCGGGAACTTCACCTGACTGCCGTGACTTTTCAAATATGATGGACAGTGGCTTAGCAACTTCATTTGCCAGCTCCTTCAGGACCCTTGGATGGATTTCATCCGGTCCCATGGACTTGTATACATTCAGGTTCCTAAGGTGGTCCCGAACAAGATCCTCCCCCACAGTGGGCCCAGGGTCCCCACCCTCACCGTCCCCGCGTCTGCCTTCCAAGACTTGGGTGGTGTGGTCAAGAGCATTTGTCGGTAAAGACTAAGGCAAAGAAGTCATTAAGAACCTCAGCCTTCTCCAAATCCAGGGTAGCCAGTTCTCCCGATAGCTTCTGGAGAGGGCCCACGGTGTCCCTAACCTGTTTTTTATTGGCAATGTACCTATAAAATCCCTTCCTGTTATCCTTAACATCCCTAGCCAAGTTTAATTCTAACTGGACCTTAGCTTTCCTAACCTGATCCCTAGCTTCCCGGACAACACCCCTGTATTCTTCCCAGGCCGCCTGACCTTGCTTCCACCTTTTATAAGCCTCTTTTTTCTTTCGAATTTTGCTCAGCAGCTCCTTATCCATCCAAGGAGGTCTCCTGGCCCTCCTTCAGCACTTCCTTCTAGTTGGGATGCATCGCTCCTGAGCTTGCAGCAGGCGGCGTTCAAGGTGGGGCTGGACATAGTCTTGGATGGCATGGTTTAGTGGGAGGTGTCCCTGCCCATGGCAGGGGGGTTGGAACTCGATGATCTTGAGGTCCTTTCCAACCCTTACTATTCTATGATTCTATGATTCTATGATACAGAGGTAGAATTAGAGATAACCACCGCAACAGGGAAAACTTATCAAAACTCCTTGCATTCTCTGTAACTCTGTATGAAAATCCCCAGACTGCATTAAGTTTTCAAATCAGACAATGGCCGTGAAGGTTAGAGAATTCTGGAAAAACATCTCTGTACAGTCGAGTGGCATTAAGAAGAGATCTAACAAAGACAAGCTAATGCTTCATGTTCCAATTACCAAGAGCTGTTATCAGGACTTTCTTGCCAAGGTCTTAGATTTCTTGACATATAAGAGAGACAAATGTTATTGTTATGGTTAATGACATTGATTTCTTGGCATAACAGTTAGAAAGATACAAAGACAGACTAAACTGTATGCAATGCCTGCTTTTTTTAGTGCTAGAATTTTGAAATATTCAGAGTTTTTGTTTTGTTTTGTTTGTTTTTTTTTGTTTTTTTTTTTTTATGGACAGAATCAAATGAAACAGCTTCTGAATTATCCTTACCTTTTAACTAAAGTGTGCTTTCAAAAGAAGATAGGTACTTCTGCATGGAAGAGTTAATGTGATTAAAGGAAAATTTCTTTACTGCTTGGACATTTAGCTTTATTTTCCTTGTTGAAATCGGTATGATATTCAGATGTGAAAATTACTTCAACTGTCAGGAAAAAGTTGGAGAATTTCTTCCTCCTGCTCAAATAAAGCATATTCTTTGTGGCTGGAATCAGTCATGTTTTAGTCAGTTAAAAGGGTCTGATCTAATCTCAGAGCTGCTCAGGACAGTTTTGGGTATACTGACCTCAATATGCCAGCCAGAAGTGACACCTACCAATTAGTGGTAGTTAAATAAAATGCTGGAAACCTTACCAGAATCTGAATGTCAATGTAAAGCTTTCCTGCTTCAACAAAGGATTTTTCTGCTTCTTTAGCTGTTCCTTTTTCTTCCACTTGCTTTGTTTCTGTCTATGCATTGTGCCCTGAATGCTGCTTGGATTTGTTCAGTTATGTGTTTGTTATTGTCTTTTGACTTCTAAAGAAAGGATATTAAGATGGGCAGTATAGAAATAAATAAAATAGGATTCCAGACAGCTACATCCAAAAATCCTCTTACGGATTATGTATTCTTATTTCCTAAACACAATAGCTGAGATTCTATAGTGTGTGCTTTAAAAAAAAAAACACTTCAGAGTCTTGAGGAACAAAAGGGAGCTAGACTGATGTTAAGCTTGTCTTACTATTTTCTTTGGGTTAGATATTGGCTCTGCTAGTATTTCAAAAAGCCTCAGGGGACAAGTAGCCTTTCTGTCTGCCTGGTGGGATGTAGCATCACACGGAGTCTCTTCCACCCCGTGTAACCTGTCCCTGACCTCATTCAGGTGTTCTTACCCTTAGCAGGCTGCTAACATCAGGTTTATAAAAGGATTTCTTTGTCTCAGTTCATAAACTAAAATTAGCATGCCCAATCCAAACTGGAGCATTAGAGAACACGTAGACCTTCTGCCAGCCAAAAAAATAAAGGGAGGAAATTTTACTCATTCTTTCAAAAAACAGGGCATTTTTTTTAATACAGTTGTATTAATATTATCTTTATCTCCTCTATTCTCAAACTATTTAGGGTCTAGACCTTTAAGAATTCCTTGATCCTTTTTTTTTTTGTTTTTTTTTGTGTGTTACAGTCCTTCACAGTCTGACTTGAGTCAGAAAAACCAAACCTTTGTCCCACTCAACAGATTATAGTTCAAACAAATAAATATTCCCTATAATATGACTTAAAGAAAGCAAGTGCAGTCAAACTGCAGAAGCAGATTACAGTGATGAAATTTCTCCACTGAGATTATAAAATTTAAACTGAAATCAAGGAATATAGCAGCTGTTCATCTTACAATCACAGTTTGTTCTACTTGTCAGTGAGAGCAAATAAGAGAGAAAGATCTCTCTAAGAAATGCAGTTAGACCATAAATAGCAAAACCTTCCCCCAACTCGCAAGTTGAAATCAATGCTATTTTTTGTGGAATATGTGCATAATATGTACCAATCATGAAGAACGAGTAGGAAGGCAGTTAAAGTTGCTGAGATATCTTTTCACTAAGTAACTGACAAAATTAAACACTGACAATTTTTAATTAGAAGTAAGTAAACATTACATTAAAAAGTTATTAAGCTGCATATCTGTTTGTACATGTTTAAAACAGCAGTTTTATCCTGGAGCCACTGAAACTGATGAATCAAGTTCAGCATGAAAGACATGATATTTCTTTGATTACCTATAAAAGAGTTGATCAGAACCAGAAGACTATGTTTTTTATAAGTTACATGATGTTCTACAGATAATTGACTGACTGAACATCTGTCATTAGTGCATCAACCATTAGTGACAAATAGATAAAACCAGTTTAAAATAATTCCCAATTGCATACTGCTATGTTAGAATTAGGGGCTTTATGCACACTCATACTTACTTGCTTTCTCTTCAAAACAGAAATGCTAGGAAGTTGTCAAAACCTAGAATAAAGAATTTTCCCTTCTCATTTTATACAGTTATTTTCATTTAGGCAGAGATGTTAACTATCTGTCTAAAAATTCTTATTTCTCGTCAAGTGTTTGGTGGATATGCAGTACTTCATCAACGCAGCTGTAAGCTCAGTTTAACAGATCCTAGAAACATCCACTGTAAACTGACACTTTATACTGTGAAAGTAATGTAAACCATCAAAACATACCAGCTTTTCTATACCACCACTGACTTTTAACAAACATCTGCTGATTTACACCTGCGAAACATTCGGCAACTCTGCCCATGTTTACAGAAACATAGTGCTAACAACGAAATCATGAACAGCCCACCTTAAAAAAAATCTTGAGAAGCAAATATCCTTATTAGTATATATGGTTGACAGCTAAAAGAATTCAAACTTCTTTTCCATTACATTGTACTTCTCTGGTTTTAATTTTTTGTGATTTCAAACACTATTGACAATGAATGCAAAAAGTATCACTGCTCAGTTTATTTAAGTTCATCTTCCTTTTATAATTACCCATCTGTTAGTAGTGTCTCTTCTATTTGCTCCCACAAGCAAGCTGGTTTTTTTTATGGTACCTGTGCATTTCATTATTTTTGTGAAATTAAAACCAAGGACGTGAACTGTGGGTGCTCTGATGCACCCTCACAATGTTTTTCTTGATTCTTTTGCTGTCAATTGTTTTGCAATATTTTTCATGTTATATTATTATTATTAATTTTTCACTTTTCTGCTACACGTGACATCCTGTGCAGTCCTACATAAACAAGTAAACAAACAAACCTCAAAAGGATTTCCTTCTATTTCTTCCACTGGATCTCTTCTCCAATCTGAGATTTTCTTCTTTCCTGTATAACTAACTTGCATAAGTGAAAAGTCATAGAAATGGGCAAACTGTGCCAGTAGCTAGATCTCCAGTTAAACCAGCTGAAAGCTGCTGAGTTCATTGCCCAAAATCTGATGACTCAGACATGAAGCCTGTACTTCAAGCAATGTTATTCAAGAAGCTTTTCCAAATGAGATCCTGAAAGAATTGAGTGTAAAATGTCTCACACTCCTAACTCTTGAAAAGAGACACCTAGGGCATTTTTTTTAGTGCTTGAGAATGAGAGATATTTTGAGGTTTTCAGCAGAACAGGCACTGGGAAGAGTTTTGTTTCCTTTACACACTGCATAAACACACACTTTGAAATTTCAGTTCCTGAGTTTGTCGCACTTCAGATTTTAAAATGTTGTTAAGGATTAAGTGGTTCTTGTTTTATATTGACAGTGATACCTTCTTCACATTTTTAAATAATAAAGAATATGAAACATCTTGTTTTCTTTAGATCATGAACGCACAATTACTTAAAATCTCAGAATAAAAAGTAACAGCATAGGATGTGAAGCATAATCTCTAATCTGAAAGATTTCATTAAAAAATATAATAATGCTAAGGGCTAAGTATAACAAATTTGTTCATAATGATAGTACTAGCCTTAATGACAAGTCAGAAGAAAATCATTAAAGCTGCATTGAAATTACATACTACCTATTCTGAGTCAAATGGCAGAATCTGGTCCTTATATTTTTAACATATTTATGTCAATAAGTAGCAACATTTATCTGCCACCTTGCTTATTGGCTAGACTAAGAGGAATACTTACATTCAGCTGTCACCTACTCCAGCTGTTTTAACCTCAGATTTACAACTTGAACACCAATTATTCTGGGGTTTTTTTGTGTTGGTTTTTTTTTTTTTTTTTTTTTTGGTTGGTTTTTTTTTTTTTTGTTGGTTTTGTTTTATTTTGTTTTGTTTTATTTTTTCTCAATGGAAATTCAACTATTTTATACTACACTATATTCTACTATACTATACTTCTATATTCTATACTATAATTAATTATTATAAATAACATTATTTATAATACTTTATTTTATAAATTATCATAAATATTACTGAAAAATTCAACTGAGCAGAACTATTTTATAATTCAAACACCCTGCATGGGAGGTGTGATATTTAATAGACTTTCTAGGATTTTATCATAATAGTCTACATTTTTCTTCCCGAATCTGAAAAATAATAAAACCACATTTTCAGATTCCAAAAGACATCTGTTATTGTTGTTATAAATACCATGTTGTCTTGATACTAAGGAAATAGTGCCTACCATCAAAGCCCCTCAAAATGTTTGCTCTCCTAAATAAATTAATGTGTCTTTTCTGTCACCACACAAATGTCATGCCAGACCATGTTTTCACATGCATAGCTCTAAAAACTAATGTACCTAATATATTTTTATATCATAACCATGCAAAGTAAAAAGTATATGAAATTCTCACACTGAGATTTGCTTCCTGAGTGAAGAAATGTGATGTACAGCATGTAGAGTTTAAAGAAATAAGCATATTCAAGTCTACATTTCAGAAGTTTATTCAGAAGTTTGAGTTTATTAACTTTACTTCACACTGAGAAAAAAGTCTTGTTAGGATGAGTAGAGACAAATTAGAAAGGAGATGGGCTTCTAGCAGGAAACATTAGTTGCATTTTTAAAAAATAATATAACTTGGCAGCATAGAAAGAACATAAGCAGTCATTCCCTACCACAAACAAACAAGCAAACAAGCAAACAAGCAAACAAACAAGCGACTCCCCCTTCAGAACAAAGAGGCTGCTGACCTAGTGCAAATGCAGGTTGCATGTCAAAAAGTTCACCCTAAAATTCAAGCTACCTTCATGCTACTTTAACTACCTTTTTACTCACAATTTACCCTTTGATGTTGCAGACACCTCCAGTCACATACGTAAACACAACAACAAATAGAAGAAGGTGTGTGCTCAATGAGGTTCTGAGATGTGGGCAAGCTCAGGAACTATTAATGAATGTATTTATAGTAGAAATACCTGAAATTAAGGTCAAGTTAAGCAGATAAATTTGAGACTTTTTGTGCTTTGAAGATAAGGCAAGTTACAAGTATAACTGCTTCTTAATTGAAGTTATCTTCTTCCCTGGATTTCAAAAGCGCTTAATTATGCTTCCATGACATCAAATAAGAGACAGGATTTTAAAAATGTCTTATTCTATTGCATAATAGACCACTTGGAGCCATTACGGTCTATATGAGGTCAATGATACTCATTCTGAAACTCAGCAAATAAATATTTATAAGTGATAAAAAACATTGCCCCTTGGAGTCTATCAATAATTCATATTTTGGAAGGCCTTAAATACATGATAGACCATAATGGCTCCAATGGAACAGTCAAGGTTCATAAACTTCTAGGAGGAATTATTTTTTTATTTCATGTAAACCTCTATTACAATTTTATAGTAGAAGAACCATGTATTAAAGTAGCTCTATAAAAGTGATCCGGTAAATGTAGATGATTAAGACTAATTCTCTCTGTGGCTAGGGATAAACTTCCATAAAGTGTAAGGAATTTAGGCTTTTATTTTTTATGCAGTATTACAAATATACAAAGTACTTAGGAATTTCCTTTGTTCCTAGTAATTATTTTTAGTTGCTTTGCAGCTGTATTGAAGAAATCCCCAGTGCTTTAAATACCACTGAGAACATAGGAAACCGTAATATACATGCGTGTTTTTTAAATTGAATAACATAAACACTATGAGTTGCATGGCATCAAAATATTAAATGGGTATAAAAATGCTTAGACCAATCTATATTAATCCTGTAAGAAAAGATTGATTTGGATGAATTTTACTCCTAAATGAACTAGTTACCAGTGCCAAAGTCTGCTTTTGTGCAAGGACTAAGAACTGGTTCCTACGTTGCTTACAATTTTGCCAGATAAGACAAACATAGGGTAAAGCCAAGAAAATGAGAGACTCATGAGGAGGTGGAATGACTTTCACGTATTAGCATAGCAGGTTAATAATGGCAACAGTGAATCATTAATAACCAGGGAAACACGTGAAATACTTACTGCCATGTAGGCACAACCCAGCTCTCTCACTGCTCACTTAACAGCATGGAGGGAATTAACGAGTTCGTTCTTTAACTCTGCATTGCATTTACCTTCTGTATCTATACTATAAATTTAAGCTGACCTAGTGAAGCATGACACTGTTATACTTTCTCTGTGACTGTATTCTGTGTCACTAGAGAGTAATTCAGGTAAAGAGACCTCCTCATGAAGCAGATTAAGACATCAGCAGCACTGAATCATAACCAGAGGGGAAAAAAAGTATTTTTATTATCAGGCACTGCTTGCTTCTTTCTCTCTAGAAACCGTCTAGCCGAAGGTCTCTGGAAATGACAGATGCAGCTGCTATTAAAAATTTTTTTTTAAATCATTTTAAAAAATAATTAGTGCTTTTACAGTAAAATCTAAAATATTTGGTGATGTCAGTCTGGAAAAGAATGAGTAGTTTCTCCTGATTTATTCCAGCAGCAGCCTGGGACTTTTCTGGCTCTGGAAAGTTTTTCCATATTTCAACCGGTATTAATAAGAGCAAGTTTTATCTTAGGTAATCCCATGATGAAGGTAAGGCATACACACACTGAAGCAGAAGTAAATATGTTGAAACACTGGCACAGGTTGCCCAGAGAAGCTGTGGCTGACTCATCCCTGTCAGTGTTCAAGGCCAGGTTGGATGGAGCTTTGAGCAACCTGATCTAGTGGAAGGCATCACTACCCACGGCAGGGATTTGTAACTAGATGATCTTTAAGGTCCCTTCCAACCCTAAATATTCAATGATTCTATGATTTTGTGTTTGCTTAAAGGAGGGATGAATTCCTTGCTCACAGGTCTCAGCAGCTCAGAAAACAGATGAAGGTACACATGAAGCCATCCTCCTCACTTGGAATTTCTCCCATGCTCCTTCATATAAGCCAGTGTGGCTGCAGAAGGAAGCACCAGAGGAACCAGCCAAATAATGTAGCAAAATTAAACAGTTGCAATTACTTTCCTACTAAAGATGTGATTTCTCTGAAAACAACCAGCTGAGTCACAGAAGGTCAGGCCTCTGAGTGCACCAATTGTCCATATTTTATCTGACCCCCTCTCCTGGGACTTACAGCCCTGTGCCCCTGCCCAGGAGCCCCACTGAAGCTCAGGCCTGATTCCCGACTCAGATGAGCTGTGCCATGGGCAGGTGAGGTCCAGTGTTGTTAGAGGCTGCTCCTGACTTGCTGCTGGCCCTTCCTGCGTTGCGTTTGGACCTGCTAACCACTGTCCTGCTTCTCTGCTGGTCACCAGGCTGTCAGTGGGACTTGTCATTGCCAGGAACCCTGTCCTGATGGTCCTACTCGATCCTGGGGGCAATGCCCTTTTTGGAGGGAGTATCACCAGTACTTGTGCTGTGGTCACCCTTGGCTTTAGCTTGTCTTCCCGCAAAATGCTGCCCCCTGACCAGTGGTAGACAACTGTCCTGGGTTCAGCAGTAGCAGTCAATTTTCTCCTTAGTACCTGGTGCAGTGCTGTGTTTTTGACTTTCGAGACTGGGAACAACACTAATGCCTATGTTTTCAGTTTCTGCTCAGTAATGCTTAATCTGACCAAGGATTTTCTGAGTCTCATGCTCTGCCAGAGAGGAGGGGAAGCCGTGAGGAAGCAGAGACAGGACAACTGACCCAAACTAACCAAAGAGGTATTCCATGCCACAGCACGTCATGCCCAGTATATAAACTGGGGGCAATTACCAGGAAGGGTTAGATCACTGTGTGGTCAGGCTAGGTATCAGTCAGCGAGTGGTGAGTGGTTGTATTTTCTTCCCTTGTTACTTCACTTATCATTATTATTATTGGTGGTAGCAGCAGTGGTTTGTGTTATACCTTACTTACTGGACTGTTCTTATCACAACCGGTGGGATTCTTTCAATTCTCCTCCCCATTCCTCCGGGAGTAGGGGGAGGAGGAAGAGGAGGGGAGTGAGTGAGGGCTGCGTGGCTGATTTGCTGACTGGGTTTAAACGATGACAGCAGCCCTTACCTGCATGCAGCTTAAATCTGTAAAGAGAGGAAAGAAAGAAACAGAATAGTGTGGATGCTACTGCTTTTGCACCCTCCAAGTGCAAAATGACCAGATTAAGAAGTGATGACTGGGAACCGCAGCTCCTGCACTCCTTTGTGTCTTACCCAAGGCCACTGTACTCATCTGCATGATACTAAGACGCATGTAAGTGCCTTCAGTCATCATATATAGAGGACAGGACCACTGACAGCAGAGACCCCACTTTACTATTCTTCGATACTTTTAAGTAGGCAGAAAGTGTGTTACCTTAACATTTCCTGTTTTTAAGATGTCTCAAGTGATTTTCATTAACCTTCTCTTAGGTTCACAAACATGACAAACACTGCTCATAAAACCATTAAAAATGACCGCTCCATGGGATTTTCAAGGCATTTCATAGAATCATAGAATCATAGATCCACAGAATCAAAGAATCATAGATCCATAGAATAGTTAGGGTTGGAAAGGACCTTAAGATCATCAAGTTCCAACCCCCCTGTCATGGGCAGGCACACCTCACTCTAAACCATGCAACCCAAGCCTCTGTTCAACCCGGCCTTGAACACACCCAGCGATGGAGCATTCACAACTTCCCTGGCAAACCATTCCAGTGCCAGACCACTCTCACAGCAAAGAACTTCTTCTTTATAGCCAACCTGACCTTCCCCTGTTTAAGTTTGAACCCATTACCCCTTGTCCTCTCACTACAGTCCCTCATGAAGAGTCCCTCCTCAGCATCCCCATAGGCCCCCTTCAGATATTGGAAGGCTGCTATGAGGTCTCCACGCAGCCTTCTCTTCCGCAGGCTGAACAGCCCAATTTTCTCAGCCTATCTTCATATGGGAGGTGCTCCAATCCCCTGATCATCCTCATGGCCCTCCTCTGCATTGTTCCAACAGTTCCATGTCCTTTTTATGTTGAGGACACCAGAACTACACACAATACTCCAAGTGAGGTCATAGAATCATAGAATAGTTAGGGTTGGAAAGGACCTCAAGATCATCAAGTTCCAACCCCCCCTGCCATGGGCAGGGACACCTCACACTAAACCATGCTATTCAAGGCTATGTCCAACCCCACCTTGAACGCCGCCAGGGATGAAGCATTCACAACTTCCTTGGGCAACTCATTCCAGGGCCTCACCACCCTCACAGTAAAGAATTTCTTCCTCATAGCCAATCTAAACTTCCCCTGTTTAAGTTTAAACCCATTACCCCTTGTCCTCTCACCACAGTCCCTAATGAGGAGTCCCTCCCCAGCATCCCTATAGGCCCCCTTCAGGTATTGGAAGGCTGCTAGGAGGTCTCCACGCAGCCTTCTCTTCTCCAGGCTGAACAGCCCCAATTTTCTCAGCCTATCTTCATACGAGAGGTGCTCCAGTCCCCTGATCATCCTCATGGCCCTCCTCTGCACTTGTTCCAACAGTTCCATGTCCTTTTGATGTTGAGGACACCAGAACTGCACACAATACTCCAAGTGAGGAATCACGAGAGCAGAGTAGAGGGGCAGGAGCACCTCCCTCGACCTGCTGGTCACACTCCTTTTGATGCAGCCCAGGATACGGTTGGCTTTCTGGGCTGCAAGCGCACACTGTCGGCTCACGTTCATTTTTTCATCGACCAACACCCCCAAGTCTTTCTCCGCAGGGCTGCTCTGAATCTCTTCCGCGCCCAACCTGTAGCTGTGCCTGGCATTGCTCTGACCCAGGTGGAGGACCTTGCACTCGACATGGTTAAACTTCATCAGGTTGGCATCAGCCCACCTCACAAGTGTGTTAAGGTCCCTCTGGATGGCATTCCTTCCCTCCAAAGTATCAATTGAACCACAGAGCTTGGTGTCATCGGCAAACTTGCTGAGGGCACACTCAATCCCACTGTCCATGTCACCCACAAAGATGTTGAACAAGACCGGTCCCAACACTGATCCCTGAGGGACACCACTCGTTACTGGTCTCCAGCTGGACATTGAGCCATAGAGCACTGCTCTTTACTTGTGGCCGTCCAGCTAGTTCTTTATCCACTGAGTGGTCCACCTATCAAACTGATGTCTCTCCAATTTAGAGACAAGGGTGTCATGTGAGACAGTGTCAAAAGCTTTACACAAGTCCAGATAGATGGCATCAAATGCTCTACCCCTGTCCATCAGTTCCATACCCACATCACAGAAGGCCACCAAATATCTCAGGCAACATTTCCCCTTAGTGAAGCCATGCTGGCTGTCACCAAGCACCTCGTTGGTTTTCATGTGCCTCAGCATGCCTTCCAGGAGAATCCGCTCCAAGATTTTGCCAGGCACAGAGGTGAGACTGACTGGTCTGTACTTCCCTGGGTCATCCATTTTCCCCTTCTTAAAAATGGGGTTATATTTCCTATTTTCCAGTCATCGGGAACTTCACCTCACTTCCATGATTTTTCAAATATGATGGACAATGGCTTAGCAACTTCATTTGCCAACTCCTTCAGGAGCCGCAGATGGATTTCATCCAGTGCCATGGACTTGTATACATTCAGGTTCCTAAGGTGGTCTCAAACCCGATCCTCTCCTACAGTGGGCCCAGGGTCTTCATTCTCACTGTCCCTGCATCTGCCTTTCAAGACGTGGGTGGTGTGATAAGAGCATTGGCCAGTAAAGACTGAGGCAAAGAAGTCATTAAGAACCTCAGCCTTCTCCAAATCCAGGGTAGCCAGTTTTCCTGAGAGCTTCCGGAGGGTGCTCACGTTTTCCCTAGCCTGTCTTTTATTTGCAATCCACCTATAGAATACCTTCCTGTTATCCTTAACATCCAGAGCCAAGTTTAATTCTAACTGGGCCTTTGCTTTATTAATCTGGTCCCTAGCTTCCTAGACAGCATCCCTGTATTCTTCCCAGGCTGCCTGTCCTTGCTTCCACCTTTTATAGGCATCTTTTTTCCTTTGAATTTTCCTCAGCAGCTCCTTATCCATCCAAGGAGGTCTCCTGGCCCTCCTGCAGCATTTCCTTCTAGTAGGGATGCAACACTCCTGAGCTTGCAGCAGGTGATCCTGGACTATCAACCAACAGCCTTGGGGCCCCCTGCCCTCTAGGACTACATCCCATGGAACCCTACTAAGCAGGCTCCTGAGAGGCCAAAGTCTGCTCTCTTGAAGTCCAGGGCGGTGAGCTTGCTGCACACTCTTCTCACTGTCCTAAGGATCTCGAATTCCACCATCTCATGATCGCTGCAATCAAGGCGGCCCTGGAGCATCACATTTCCAACCAGCCCTTCCCTGTTGGTGAGGACGAGGTCAAGCATGGCACCTCTCCTTGTCGGCTCCTCTGTTACTTGCAGAAGGAAGTTGTCTTCCACACAATCGAGGAACTTCCTGGATTGCTTGTGTCGGGCTGTACTATCCCTCCAACAGATATCAGGGTGGTTGAAGGCCCCCATGAGAACAAGGGCCTGCGAGCGTGAGGCTGCTCCTATCTGTCTATAGAGTGCTTCATTCACCGAGTCCTCTTGATCAGGCGGTCTGTAACAGATCCCCACAATAATGTCTCCCATTGCTGTTCTCCCTTTAACCCTGACCCACAAACTCTCTGTCGATTGCTCACCTGTCCCCAGACAGAGTTCCATACTCTTCTGCCTATCCCTAACATAAATAGCAACTCCTCCTCCCCGCCTACCGGGCCTGTCTTTCCTAAAGAGCCTGTAACCTTGCATTCCAACACACCAGTCATAGTAACCATCCCACCATGTTTCTGTGATGCCTATGAAATCATACCCCCACAGACGTGCACACATCTCTAATTCCTCTTGTTTGTTCCCCATGCTACGGGCATTTGTATAGAGGTATCTGAGCCGATATCCAAATGAAGCCAGCTCATTGGCTGGAGCAGCTGGAATATCTCTACATTGCTCTGAGCGTTTACTATAGGTGCTGGCAACTGACTGCGTGTGTCGGGATGGAATGATGCCCCCCTCCTCCAACACATCTAGTTTAAAGCATCCTTGACCAGCCTGGCAAGCCTCCTACCAAATCTACTCTTCCCTTTCTTTGTCAGACCAGCTCCACCAGCCCCCAGGAGACCTGGCTTACTAAATTGAGTCCCATGTTCAAGCTACCCAAACCCCTGACTACAGCACCACCCTTCTAACCATTTATTAACCTTGCCAATCCTCCTAGCTTTTTAAGGTCCTGTCCTGTATCCTGGAGAATTGACAAAAAGACAATCTGAGCTCCAGAGCCCCTAACCACCTCTCCCAGGGCTCTGTAGTCCTTCTTTATGCTCTCCGGCTACTGCTATCTATATCAGTAGCACCAACATGCATCACTTGAAGTAAGTAATAGTCAATGGTACCGACTAGAGCAGGCAGCTTCTGTGCACCATCTTTGACCTGAGCCCCTGGTAAGCCAACACACCTCCCTTGAGACTGGGTCAGGCCAACACATGGGTACCTCTGTTCCTCTCAGAGTAGAGTCACCTACTACTACCGCCAGCTGCTTTTTCCTGGCAGCACCAGTAGTGATCTTCTTTACCAGTGCATCAGCCGGCTGTTCCTGGTGTGTGTGTGTTCCCTCATCAGCCTCTCGCTGGACAGCAAAGTGTTTCTGTGTGGGGACAACAGATGTAGGAGGAAGCCCCTTGCTTTTAATTGTCCTCTTCCTCCTTTTTTTCTTGTTTTTTTTTTTTTTTCTGTTACTTTTTGCCAGCTTCCTGGGTTAGCGGCCTCCTTTCCTAAATGAGCAAGAGTAGACGCTTGAGGCCCCTGCACAGTCTGGTCCTGGAGCAAGCAGTGCTGCTTCCTCTCAGCTTCCCTGACACCTTTCAGCCTAGTAACAGCGTCCTGCAGCTCAGCTGCCTGCTGCAGGAGGACCTTCACCGGGGAGCACAGTGCGCAGCCCTGCCCATTTTGCACCCTCTTCTCAGGAGAACAGTCCCCTATCAGGCGCTGCAGGAGTCACCTCTCGAGATAGTCACTTCTAAAGTTACAAATATAGGTTTTAGGAGGCAGCTTTTAAAGATAAATGCATTATTACGATGTATGAATAAGATTTCATTGATCTGACTAGCCAATTGTTCAACATCATTAAGGTTCATGCCATGAGCACGCTACAAAGCTGTAAAATGGATTAGACTGGCATGAGCTTTTAAATAACAATTACATCATATTTTCCTTTATCTTATGTGCTGTTTACGCAGTTACAACCCTCAAGCAGAACAGTTTGAACTTGGGAAAGTAATTTATACTAGTTATATGAAGACTTAACTGGTAGTACAATGCAGCTGATCTCAGAATTTTTTCCAACAGTCACGATCCTGTAGACTAAGGTTTCTGGTTTTGAAAGTAATCCAGAAAAGTAAAAGGAATAAAGTATAAGGATATTAATATTCTCTTAAAGCCACTTCTGCTGATAAAAAGCCTTAACATCTCTAAAAAAACAAAACGTTGATAAAACTGAAGTTGCGCTGCCATATATTAGCATTAGCTACAAATGTTCTTCAAGTCAGTCTTTCCTGGAATGTTACTAATCAGCCAGTAATAAAACAGTACTTTGCACATGGCATTCATCTGCAATATTTTAGGTTGGATTTTGTTTTGTTTTTTCTTTTTTATGTGGTTTTAGCAGAGAAATCTTTCATAAAAAATATTCTAAATTCCAGTTTATGCCATCCAGCAATGTAAATACAATAAGAAATAAAGTCAGAGACACTAAATTTTTCTACATATTGATGCAATAAAATAATCACTGTGTTATTAAGTGGAGTGTAACTGGGACTACATGAGTCATAACTAACACTGATCTGTTATGTTTTGAATAAATATGTAGAGTTATTCCATCAGTATAGCCAGAAGCAGACAAAGGAAAAAAAAGATTACTCAGTATTTGGGCAGTCTTTAGAAGATCTACTAAGGCAGTTGGGCAATTGTAACAACCTGTTTTGTTTCTACTGCACATCTGGATTATACATGAGAATTCTTCTAAAATAGCACAATCAGATAAGACCATTGGTTTTGCTTCAATATAAGATCATAAAGCAAAATTTAAAATATCACTAGCATTCTGGCTCTACACACCATTCTTACTTCTCAAAGAAGTTAAACTTGAATGCTCACACTACATTATTTTTCACTGACAGATCTAGATAGCCTGTAGGCTTTTTTAAGCTGTAATACAACTGATAACTCTCATGACTTTTTTGCTTCTCATTACTTCTGCAGCAGCTGCCAGTGTACTAATAATTTTAGTGATGCTGAACAACCGTGAATATCCATGTAAAATATGGTTGCTCCACCCCATCTTATATCTATCTGCTCTCAGAATTGTTTGGGCATGAAGGCAGAATAGTCTCTGAAGATCCCTCCTGTTTTTCTATTTCAGAAGGCAGGACTAGCATGCTGGATGCTTCTCATTTACTGACAAAAATCTGCATGAGGTACTTACTCTGTCTCAGTCTTTAGTGCTTCTACCTGGACAACATTTCAGTTGTAAGTACCGTTAATCTGAAGTATTCCTCTTTGTGCTTCAGTTTCAGAAACAGCACAAAATGCAAAGCTTAATGTAAAGCTCCACAATTCCCTGACTAGGATTATCTGATAATCTCCTACTACCTAAAGTCTGTGATTGGTAAACAATAGCTGGCAGAATCGATTTACAAAAATTACATGCTCTTTGTATGTCTCATGGATGAGTTTGTTCTGAGAGACAGTCTCTACGCAGTATCGTCCCCCAGACCCTAGCATTTTTTAGTGAACAATTCTTTAAATGGGTCTTTATCATATTGTTCCAATAACTTTTTTTGGGATTATAGTTTGAAATGAGTAAAGGCAATAATAAAACTTGCTCCTGAGAAGCACACTCAGAAAGCAGTATTGAAAAGGTTAACATTCGCAGTTAAAGCAATTAAATATTTTGTTTATTTCAGGGGAATTAAACAAGCAATTCAGGCATTGTAACAAATCAAGCTGACAAGTCCTATCCACATAAATGACAACGTGGAGACAAAAATTAGATTAATTTCCAAAATAACAGTAATTCCTTTACCCAGAATGCCATATTTATAGAAAGTGTTCAGAACATCACTTCCAATTATTTCCAACTTTGCAACAAATTATTACAGAACAACTTTACTTTATAAAATTACCCTGTTTTGATGACTCATCGTACTTTTTAATTCTTTGCATAAACAGACCTTCTCTGTTATGTAGGCACAGAAGGGATATAATTGAAAGAAAAAATAAGAGGGGAAAAAAATAGTTTCCTCGTTAATGTAGCCACACATTTATGAAAACTTTCCTGAATTAATGTAGCTTCAGGGTTCATAATAAACTATGTGCGCTTATGCCTTGCCAGATGATGCATAGGTTATTTCTTTGGAATAAAGCAGTCATGCATATTTACCTTACAGTAATATCTTCTGACAGACACATACACATATATGCAACTACACTTACAATCATGCATGAAAAAGTCTGAGAATTAATCAATCAAGAGTTTTTCAGTGAGAAGAAAAACAAATTAAAGAAAATGGTCATACGATACAGTAGGTAAAAGTGATCAACACAAAAAAGTTAAGAAATGGCACGGTAAGGTCCAGCTGTTTCGTTATAAATGGCTCTTTGGTTTTTATTTGTTAGTTCAGTTTTAAATCACAATTCCTGTGGTTGTTAGGCTGTTGGTACTCAGTTGCCAGTTAATGATGATCACACATTAAAACATGAGAGTCAGCTTTGTATCCCTGATACCTAGCTGCTGTAGAGTTACATTAGGTTTGCTTTTAGATCTGGCCCCTGCTGTCCAGCCTTTTAAATATTAGGTTATTACAATGCATAATTTATCATTACAGATTAAAATTAGTCATGCATAGAAGACAAAAGACCAGTCAGGGTGCTTGTCTAGGGGTTCTGTGCTGAATATTCATAGTTGCTGGTCATTGTCTCTCTAGTCCTAAATCAGAGACCTGATTATCTAAGAACTTTTCTACCCCCTACCAGGGTGCATGCTACTGGCAGAATATGCTTTGTAAGTGCTCCTGGATATCTTCACTTGTTTTTATTCAGGTACAGTCCAGGAACACAGCCAAAGCCATTTGTGCAAAAGGATATTTTTCAGAGAGAGGTACCTCTATTTTTTAGGAGACAATTGTTCATGAAAATACTGTGTTTTACATTATTCACTGGCTGGCTAAACTGAGTTGATTTGTTCACACTGAATATTTGGGTTTTTTTAATCCTGCTGAATGTAGAATACCATTGAAAGATGAAGTAGGAGAGCCTAGAGCTTTATATACATCATTTTTTTTACATGACATTAACTAAAGATCAAAACCTAATTGGCATAGGGGGAGCATCATCTGCTTTTGTCATTTTCCTGCAGTCTATGTTTTTTTCTTTAGTTGCACTCATATAAATTCTTACCAAGCTTGATATGCTTAGCTAGAAAAAAGTCACCCCATAAACCATCACATAGAAACAATATTCAGATGCTAGTCTAAAAGCTGGACTGCACTTTGCCCTATGTGTAAATGTTCTTTCACAAAAACACAGCTAGAAAACTTTTCTTTATCTTACTTAGTTTAACAAATAATAATTTTCTTTTTCCCTATAACAATTACGGAAGTAGTAATTATCCACTCATTTATTGTGCTGCACATATTTGGTTACTCAGCCAACTTTCCTTTGTTGGCCATCCTCTCAGAATAAGATACCCTGAGTGAACAGTGTTATTTATCCCACCCTTTACTTCCTGCCTCTAGACACCTCAAAGCCCTCTGTGTGATTTATTCATTTTCATCAAAGTTGTAATGTTGCACAGAGAAATTTTTGTGCTCCTACTACTTTCCAGAAACACAGAACCTTCCATGAGTAATAAAATAGGGCGCCTTTCTGCCTTCTTCACTGTAATAGTTCTTTATCACATAAATATGAATGTACTGAGATTGTATAAGCAGGGGAAGAAAGACTGTACTGGGAAGTGTTCAATGTAATTTCTAAAATGCGTTATCAAATGCCATAGGAAAATGATGTTTTTTATCCCCACAAACCAACTCTGTAAACAAAAGGACAAAAGAAGACCATGCAGCTGATAATGGTTAAGAAGAGGCACCTTGCAACTGCAACTTGCAATTGCAGTTGTTGAGATACATTACGAAAAGTGACAGATTTTAGATCTGATCTTTTTTCAAGTCCCCTGTGAGTCACATTACCATTATTTCTTCATCTGTAGGGGACAAACTCTGTCCCTTCTGTGAAATATGTCAGCAATCTTCTATAAGACATATGCAATATTGTTAGGTGACACCTTGCAGCAGGTGTTCACTTCTTCCATATGGTACTTCACACATTTACTTGCACTATCATATCTGAAGCATATTGAATTTGCTCAGCCTACAGAAGTTGTCAAGCTAGATGGACGACTTTCTTTTAAGTATGTACATTCCTCATGGTTTGACAAGTGTCCATTTGATACTGAGTAGAAATTCTTTTCCTGAGAAGGCTCCAGAATACCATATTACCTGCCACTATAATTGTTGTGCTGCCAGAACTTTACAAGAAATGTTCGTGGATTCCCACTGGCAAATTACTTTCATATTGATATGTCAAAGTGTAAAGTGTCAGGACTTCTTGTTCTGAATTGGACAAGTGAGCATATTTTATAACAATAGAAAAGTCCTTACCTCCTTTCTGACTTTCATTTCATAAGTGTTGGGCCTGTGCTACTGCCTATTTCAATACAGTATATTATGTATGGCCTCTACTAGGGACTTGAATTATTGTTAAAAAAAAAAAAAAAAAAAAAAAATCTTTTTTTTCCAGAACACATCCTAGATAGGCTATATAATCATTCTCCATTCACTCGTTCAGCAGAATGCTAATTGCAGCAATGAATCTTTACCTGCTCCTGTATTTACTGAAAGGATTCAGTCACTTATGTGCGTGTAACATTTGGCATCCTGATTTAATTGAGGCTGCAAAGTCTGAGACAGTTTAGTAAGAATACTTACTGACTTGGACAAACCAAGAAAGGATGACACAGTCCCTGTGAAGTGGGATTCAAATCAGCAGCCTACAGTGTCATTTGTAATCTGACAAAAATTGTGCTCTGTGAAAACAAGAGAGCTTTTTTATTTTTATTTTGTTTTTAACCCAATATATCATGATGGTAAAAATAAGCAGAAAAAAAAAAAAAACTCTTGGTCAATCTATGTTAGGATGATACATATGAAAAGAGTGGTATATATGTAGTAGCAAACGTGTCAATCTCCCATCTATATAGGGCTAAGGATCCTCTAGCCTAATTCTTAGTATTTTTTTGCACTGAACAGATTCTTGGCAGTAGCCCCAAAATTAATGAAGCAAACATGTCTCTTCTACAAAATCTCTTCCAAAATTATGTTTTTCATAGCAGATTTCACTCTAACAACCTGGTGTCACTTGGTAGTTACCGCTGTACCTTCAGGATTTTATCTTGTTACTTGCTGTGGCACTGGATATCACAAGCTGAAGTGAAAATATCCACAAAAATAACATTTTATTTATTAAAACTAAGACTGGAGAGACGATGATTCAGACTTTTAGGTCATGAAATACTGAGGCTTATAATCTTTTGATTACGTTTAGGGAAATTGCTCATAAAGCGTGCTAGCCCTGGTTTCATTGGCTAGTGCCATGTAGGTGGTGGCCTTACGAACAGATACTTTTTCTTGCATGTGCTGTGATTTTACTCGAAATCAGGTTCATAAATAAGTCAATCCCGCTGTTGCTGAAGGTTTCACCCAGAGGCACTGCTACCCAAGGAATTAGTGTTCAATATTTTCAGGTGCTTCTGGCCTGCCTGAAGAGGTTGGTGATTGTGCGAATGACTGTGGGCATTTTCCTGCCTGTCTTGTCCCGCTAGTGAGGTTAAAAGCAGTCTTGGAGAAAATCTAAACCTATAGAACCCATATACATTTCATTTGCATATTCTGATCATAGTAAACTGTCTAGAATACGTTAATGTTTATGAAGGGTTAAATCAAAAGTTCACTTAGCTCAATATCCTGTCCCTCATGCTGAATAAGGACAAATTTTACTTTGTCATAATGTCACTCAGCCACACAGTATCATTTGAGATCTTTCTTCAAGACTGTGTTAACTTCCCATCACAAAACCCCATGCCATTTTCTCAGCAATCCCTCAGAGGCCTGCTGGTTACCCTCTCCCTCCCTCTTTATTCTCAGTTTAAAACCTTTGTAATGAGGCCAGACATCCTATTGGCAAAAACAGTTTTGCCTTGCTCAGCAAGGTGCTGCCCATCTCGCCCAAGCACACACTGGTCTGCAAACAGGGTCACATGGCAGTAAAACCCAAACTTATGTCACCAACACCCTTTCTGCAGCCAATTATTAGCTTGTTCTAAAAGTGCCCTTCTACTCACACCCTTTCCCCACACTGGCAGGATTGAGACCACCTGGGGCGCCATGTTCTTGTCTACTGTTCTCAAAGCTTTGTAATCACTTTTGTTACTTTTGTAGCTCTTAGTAGTTTTATGGTCATGATTTCCAGCTTTCCTTCTGTGGGGTCTTCACTCATCTGTTGTGATGGCTACGATAGCCTTTGTAAATGTAAATTCTTTTTTAAAAGCTAACCTCTATTTCCCTGATGCTAAAAGCCAGTTTGAAAAGCAGATTATGCCCTATAAAGAGCTTTTTTAAACTTATATTAGAGTTTCTTAAAAATACTTGGCAATATCTTGCTAAAAAGTTTCGCAGTTTGTTGTAAAACTTTTCCATCAACATTTCAATTTTACAGAGCTCAACATTGTAAGTACAGAGAGAAATGATCAGTGTGAGATCCTCCCAAAATCCATCTGTGTAAGTCAATGAAAAATGTTAATTAGTCTTGCAAAGAGTTCATAGCATCATAACTTACAAGTTTCACAACCTAGCGCTTTATACATTAAACTTATGCTTCTGTGGTGTTTTAAAATGTGTTGAGATGAGGAAGCTGCCCATAAAAACCTTTTCTTATGCCCCTTATTATACTTCTATGCGTCAAAGTTTGTACTTTTCAGTTTTCCCCATTAAGATATAGCTTTTTCTTTCGGGGGGTTGTCTGTGCTTGTAATAATTTTCTAATGGTACAAGGTAATGGGTTAAAACTTAAACAGGGGAAGTATGGATTGGATATAAGGAAGAAGGTCTTTACTCTGGAATGGGTTGCCCAGGGAAGCTGTGAATGCTCCATCCCTGGTGGTGTTCAAGGCCAGGTTGGACAGAGCTTTGGGTGACATGGTTTAATGGGAGGTGTCCCTGCCCATGGCAGGGGGGTTGGAACTAAATGATCTTAAGGTCCTTTCTAGCCCTAACTATTCTATGATTCTATGATTCTATGGTTCTAATACTTTTATTTGATCACATTATTTTTATTGAGTTCTTTTAAAGTCACACTTAATTTGTTGCTTATACTACTGATACTCTGGTAACAATGGCTATTCTCTGTGTGCCATGCAGGCCCTTTACTTTTCAGCTGTGCCTTTTGACTTTCTCCTTCCTCATTTTATTTGTTCCCCTTTTCAAATTAGACATTTACTACATGGTATTTTCAATTTTTCTTTTTTTTTTTTCTCCTTTTTCCTTTTTTTCTTTCTTTTTTTTTTTTTTTTTTTTTTTCCCTACAAGGATTGTAATTTCACTGCATTATTGCCACTATAATAGAACTTTTCTTTGTTGGTTTTATCTTGAACAGTAATCTCAACAATTCTCAAGACAACCAAAGACTGTTGCAGATATTGAAGTCTATAAGCAGCTGATTCAAGAAATGTATGTTGATGGTTTCAAAATGTTAACCACCATAATTGACCTTTTTTGTGTTAGTCTCAAAACAACTCAAAAGACAGAAGGAGCTGAGAACTCATTACTGCTTGGGCAAAGCCATGGGGGTAGAGCAGTGGATCGTGCTCCTCGAAGACGGGGTATGCTTTCTTGTGCTGTCTTCCCTGAGGCCCTGAAGATCAACTGCCCTGGCAACAAACTGCCTGGAGACAGTGCAGGTACTGTGGCACCTGTCAGGGCACAAAATGAACTGGATCTGGGGCTCAACAGATCCCCTGCGAATGAGTCTCCACCTGTGGGAGGGTTCCAAGACAGCCTGACCATATAAAAAGACGCCATCCTGCAGCCACGTGGCCTACACCTCTGCACCCTAGACATCCACCAACTCACTGACTGCAAGGACCACAAGTACTCCAAGAACTTATTTTCAGGCAGTTGCAGAAGTGACTGTCTCAAGAGCAGACGCCTGCAGTGCCTGATTGGGGGGAGGCTCGGCGTCCAGTAGCTTCAACTCAGAGCAGCAACAGGCACCGAGGGAACCTCAAGCCCTCGACAGGGCTTCTTCAGGAGCCGGCAGCTCAGCGGATGCGAGCACCTGACTCAGAGCGGGTGGCGCCAGGATGAGCGGCATCAACCTGACTGGGTAAAAACCTGTCGCAGGGAGCGGGAGTGACCAGGGCAGGTTGGAGGCAGTTTGCACGGCAGTTTACATGGGCAGGCAAGCAGGATGGTGAGCATTCGCTGTATGAGCAGGGCCCAGTCTGGGAGCTCTGCTCTGGCTGCCCCGGCAGTGGCCAGTGTAGGCACCCAGACAGAGCCAATGAGAGGGGAGGCTGAAGTGCAGAGGTAGGGGTGTAGAGAGCGCCTGCACTGCTCTCCTGAGAAGAGGGTGCAAAATGGGCAGGGCTGCGCACTGTGCTCCCCGGTGGAGGTCCTCCTGCAGCAGGTGGCTGAGCTGCAGGACGCTGTTACTAGGCTGAAAGGTGTCAGGGAAGCTGAGGGGGAGCAGCGCTGCTTGCTCCAGGACCAGACTGTGCAGGGGCCTCAAGCGTCTACTCTTGCTCATTTAGGAAAGGAAGCCGCTAACCCAGGAAGCTGGCAAAAAGTAACAGAAAAAAAAAAAAAAACAAGAAAAAAAGGAGGAAGAGGACAATTAAAAGCAAGGGGCTTCCTCCTACATCTGTTGTCCCCACACAGAAACACTTTGCTGTCCAGCGAGAGGCTGATGAGGGAACACACACACACCAGGAACAGCCGGCTGATGCACTGGTAAAGAAGATCACTACTGGTGCTGCCAGGAAAAAGCAGCTGGCGGTAGTAGTAGGTGACTCTACTCTGAGAGGAACAGAGGTACCCATGTGTTGGCCTGACCCAGTCTCAAGGGAGGTGTGTTGGCTTACCAGGGGCTCAGGTCAAAGATGGTGCACAGAAGCTGCCTGCTCTAGTCGGTACCATTGACTATTACCTACTTCAAGTGATGCATGTTGGTGCTACTGATATAGATAGCAGTAGCCGGAGAGCATAAAGAAGGACTACAGAGCCCTGGGAGAGGTGGTTAGGGGCTCTGGAGCTCAGATTGTCTTTTTGTCAATTCTCCAGGATACAGGACAGGACCTTAAAAAGCTAGGAGGATTGGCAAGGTTAATAAATGGTTAGAAGGGTGGTGCTGTAGTCAGGGGTTTGGGTAGCTTGAACATGGGACTCAATTTAGTAAGCCAGGTCTCCTGGGGGCTGGTGGAGCTGGTCTGACAAAGAAAGGGAAGAGTAGATTTGGTAGGAGGCTTGCCAGGCTGGTCAAGGATGCTTTAAACTAGATGTGTTGGAGGAGGGGGGCATCATTCCATCCCGACACACGCAGTCAGTTGCCAGCACCTATAGTAAACGCTCAGAGCAATGTAGAGATATTCCAGCTGCTCCAGCCAATGAGCTGGCTTCATTTGGATATCGGCTCAGATACCTCTATACAAATGCCCGTAGCATGGGGAACAAACAAGAGGAATTAGAGATGTGTGCACGTCTGTGGGGGTATGATTTCATAGGCATCACAGAAACATGGTGGGATGGTTACTATGACTGGTGTGTTGGAATGCAAGGTTACAGGCTCTTTAGGAAAGACAGGCCCGGTAGGCGGGGAGGAGGAGTTGCTATTTATGTTAGGGATAGGCAGAAGAGTATGGAACTCTGTCTGGGGACAGGTGAGCAATCGACAGAGAGTTTGTGGGTCAGGGTTAAAGGGAGAACAGCAATGGGAGACATTATTGTGGGGATCTGTTACAGACCGCCTGATCAAGAGGACTCGGTGAATGAAGCACTCTATAGACAGATAGGAGCAGCCTCACGCTCGCAGGCCCTTGTTCTCATGGGGGCCTTCAACCACCCTGATATCTGTTGGAGGGATAGTACAGCCCGACACAAGCAATCCAGGAAGTTCCTCGATTGTGTGGAAGACAACTTCCTTCTGCAAGTAACAGAGGAGCCGACAAGGAGAGGTGCCATGCTTGACCTCGTCCTCACCAACAGGGAAGGGCTGGTTGGAAATGTGATGCTCCAGGGCCGCCTTGATTGCAGCGATCATGAGATGGTGGAATTTGAGATCCTCAGGACAGTGAGAAGAGTGTGCAGCAAGCTCACCGCCCTGGACTTCAAGAGAGCAGACTTTGGCCTCTCAGGAGCCTGCTTAGTAAGGTTCCATGGGATGCAGCCCTAGAGGGCAGGGGGCCCCAAGGCTGTTGGTTGATAGTCCAGGATCACCTGCTGCAAGCTCAGGAGTGTTGCATCCCTACTAGAAGGAAATGCTGCAGGAGGGCCAGGAGACCTCTTTGGATGGATAAGGAGCTGCTGAGGAAAATTCAAAGGAAAAAAGATGCCTATAAAAGGTGGAAGCAAGGACAGGCAGCCTGGGAAGAATACAGGGATGCTGTCTGGGAAGCTAGGGACCAGGTTAATAAAGCAAAGGCCCAGTTAGAATTAAACTTGGCTCTGGATGTTAAGGATAACAGGAAGGTATTCTATAGGTGGATTGCAAATAAAAGACAGGCTAGGGAAAACGTGAGCACCCTCCGGAAGCTCTCAGGAAAACTGGCTACCCTGGATTTGGAGAAGGCTGAGGTTCTTAATGACTTCTTTGCCTGTCTTCACCGGCCAATGCTCTTACCACACCACTCATGTCTTGGAAGACAGATAAAGGGACAGTGAGAATGAAGACCCTGGGCCCACTGTAGGAGAGAATCTGGTTTGAGACCACCTTAGGAACCTGAGCTTATACAAGTCCATGGCACTGGATGAAATCCATCTGCGGCTCCTGAAGAAGCTGGCAAATGAAGTTGCTAAGCCACTGTACATCACATTTGAAAAATCATGGAAGTGAGGTGAAGTTCCCGATGACTGGAAAAAGGGAAATATAACCCCATTTTTAAGAAGGGGAAAATGAATGAGCCAGGAAACTACAGACCAGTCAGCCTCACCACCGGGCCTGGCAAAATCTTGGAGCGGATTCTCCTGGAAGGCATGCTGAGGCACATGAGAACCAACGAGGTGCTTGGTGACAGCCAGCATGGCTTCACTAGGGGGAAATGTTGCCTGATCAGTCTGGTGGCCTTCTATGCTGGGTCTATGGAACTGATGGACAAGGGTAGAGCAGTTGATGTCACCTATCTGGACTTGTGTAAAGCTTTTGACACTGTCTCACATGACATCCTTGTCTCTAAGTTGGAGAGACAACAATTTGATGGGTGGACCACTCACTGGATAAAGAACTGGCTGGATGGCCACAAGTAAAGAATTGTGTTCAACGGATCAATGTCCAGCTGGAGACCAGTAACGAGTGGTGTCCCTCAGGGATCAGTGTTGGGACCGGTCTTGTTCAACATCTTTGTTGGTGACATGGACAGTGGGATTGAGTGTGCCCTCAGCAAGTTTGCCAATGACACCAAGCTGTGTGGTTCAATTGATACGTTGGAGGGAAGGAATGCCATCCAGAGGGATCTTAACACGCTTGTGAGGTGAGCAGATGCCAACCTGATGAAGTTTAACCATGCGAAGTGCAGGGTCCTACAGCTGGGTCGGACCAATCCCAGCCACATCTACCGGTTGGGCAGAGAAGAGATTCAGAGCAGCCCTGCAGAAAAGGACTTGGGGGTGTTGGTTGATGAGAAAATGAATATGAGACGGCAGAGTGCGCTTGCAGCCCAGAAAGCCAGCTGTATCCTGGGCTGCATCAATTCTGGTGTCCTCAACATAAAAAGGACATGGAACTGTTAGAACGAGTGCAGAGGAGGGCCACGAGGATGATCAGGGGACTGGAGCACCTCCCGTATGAAGATAGGCTGAGAAAATTGGGGCTGTTCAGCCTGGATAAGAGAAGGCTGCGTGGAGACCTCCTAGCAGCCTTCCAATACCTGAAGGGGGCCTATAGGGATGCTGGAGAGGGACTCTTCATTAGGGACTATAGTGAGAGGACAAGGGGTAATGGGTTTAAACTTAAACAGGGAAAGTTTATATTGGATATGAGGAAGAAATTCTTTACTGTAAGGATGGTGAGGCCCTGGAATGAGTTGCCCAAGGAAGTTGTGAATGCTTCATCGCTGGCGGTGTTCAAGGTGGGGTTGGACATAGCCTTGGATGGCATGGTTTAGTGTGAGGTGTCCCTGCCCATGGCAGGGGGGTTGGAACTTGATGATCTTGAGGTCCTTTCCAGCCCTAACTATTCTATGATTCTATGATTCTATGAAAAGGAGCGTGACCAGCAGGTCGAGGGAGGTGATCCTGCCCCTCTACTCTGCTCTTGTGCGACCTCACTTGGAGTACTGTGTGCAGTTCTGGTGTCCCCAACATAAGACAGACATGGAACTGTTGGAACAAGTCCAGATGATTGCCACGAGGATGATCAGGGGACTGGAGCACCTGCTGTATGAAGATAGGCTGAGGACGCTGGGGCTGTTCAGCCTCACATGAGACGGCTGTGTAGTGACCTCATAGTAGCCTTCCAATATCTGAAGGGGGCCTATAGGGATGCTGGGGAGGGATTCTTCGTTAGGGACTGTGGTGAGAGGACAAGGGGTAATGGGTTTAAACTTAAACAGGGGAGTTTAGATTGGCTATGAGGAAGAAATTCTTTACTGTGTGGGTGGTGAAGAACTTTAATGTGTTGCCCAGGGAAGTTGTGAAGGCTCCATCGCTGGCAGTGTTCAAGACCAAGTTGGACATAGCCTTGGATGGCATGGTTTAGTGTGAGTTGTCCCTGCCCATGGCAGGGGGTTTGGAACTAGATGATCTTAATGTCCTTTCCAACCCTAACTATTCTATGATTCTATGATTCGATTGTGCATCCTATGAGTTTGCTTTAGACTTCATCGATGCTTTTTACAGGCTTGTGGTTCATAGGATCTACCAGATTTTGACACAGTGACAGGTCTGTGAAAATGCAGAAGCTTAAAATTGGTTCACGGGCACACCTTTCCATGAATGAAGCATAAATTAGAGCGTGGTAGTTTTAGAATTCAACTTAAATGTGAACGAAGACAACTTCACAAGAGTGTCAGTCATTTTAAGGACACATATTGTATAAGGCCAATTATCACCACATGTTTTTGAAGATATTTGTCTTGCAGACTTTGGCAGGGAGGGCTACACAAGTTAGTTTGTTCCCTAATAGAATCAGCAAAGATTCACTTTAGGCTTGGAGCTTTACTTCTGACTGCCCTTTCTGTCACCAATTATTTTGTGAGCTCACCAAAGCAAATCAGTCAAGACTGTCAGCAGCACTCATCTTGCTTCTCTCTGCCAGATGTTATTCTTGTCCATCTGCTCACACTTGCTTTGCACAACATGAAAAAGAAGTGGAATCTGTGAGGTGACACTGCAATTAACCTTGTAAATGATTTCTCTTTTGCAGAGGAAACTAGCAGTTGGGTACATAACTTACACAATTAAAAGCAATGCATCTTAGTCATTTTTTGTAATCCTCCATTTAATATTTGATCACTGATTTATTGTTTAATACTGTGGAATCATTGCTCAGTGTCCCTCAGTTCTTAAATGCCCCTGATTTTAAGGATAGTCAGCAAGAGAGTAGCTTGATCTTGCAAAGCTTTACTTGTGTGAGTACTTTGATGAAGGCGAGTTTGATTATTCACATGACTAAGGGTTTACATGCGTAAATTCTTATATTTCAGACACTTCACCCCCATCTTAGTAGCCTTCTTTAACTATTTTCTTTTCTTTTGTGTTAGCTTAAAATTAATTGTATGTGTGGAGGAGTCTATAGGCATTAAATATAATTACTTTCAAAACTCAAATTTCTGTGCAATATGAAGTTTAACCCTGGAAAATTTAAGCTACCTGTCAATATTGTTTGACATCTTGTGAATGAGACCATACATATGTATAGTTGATATATACTAAAGTGAAAAACTTGAAAAATGAAAATTTCAGGCAGATATATTGCCAATCTACCTAGATATTATAATATCTTAATCCTTAAATGAAGTGTTTTTGTTATTCCAAACCTCTGATTCCATTAACTGTAAAGACTGCCAGTGTGTTGAAGGTTTGGGGTTTTTTTGTTTGGCTGGTTGGTTTTGGTTCAGTTTTGGGGATTTTTTTTAGGAAAACTGTTATTGACTGAGAAATAAATTAAGTAAATTACCAGGAAGTTGTTATAATGGATGATTCAGATGACCAGTTCAGGAGTTGCAGTTAGATTTCCAGAGGTGAAAGCACATTTCATTGAATTATTATATCACATATCTTTTCTGTTATTTAATTTCAAACTCCACAAATGCTTTCTTATTCAGATGAAAGTCACTGGGTTACTATAATAAGCACTTTTGTTATGTGACAGCTTCCATCTTGATCATGACCTGGAATTGAAAATTGAGTCTTCAGCTGATAAAAGCCTTGGGTACTCAGGTGGGGCTACAGGGCTGACCCCTACACTTTGCTATAGCATCATGACTCTACGCACAAGGCAAAATGTACCACTTACTACATTGTGTGTTGTTGCAGATGAACTCAGAAATGGAAGAACAGCCAATGGAAGTTGCCACCATTGTGCTAGATCTTGGTAGATACGGTAGTAACTTCCAGGTTGCTTTAAATAACAGTTCCTTTTTTTTTTTTTTTTGTTGAAAAATTTAAACTCTATTACTCAGTCAGCTATGAATCAGTTTTGAAATGTATGCTTCCTTCACAATGCCTGAGGAGTCTAATTGAAATAATAGCTAAAATAAGTTACAGTGAATTACGTTAGACTTTCCTGATAAATATAAAATATTAAGCAGAATATGTTTGATAAGTATAATAAGATCTGCCATTAATGTGTATCATTTTCTTTTGGTTGGTTGGTTTTGGTTTTGTTTGGGTTTTTTTTTTAGCTTTTGTAGAACCTGTTTTGAATCATCCGGGAAGGTTCATTACTTGTCAACCATAATAACAGCTATATCACTTTTCTGTTGTGTATGTAAACCTTCATTTTAGACTTGCTGGAATAATCTTATTGCCTTCGTGGTTTTCAGTCATCTTGCTTTTTTATAGATTGCAACTTTTACAGTGCAGGTCTGGAGATACTGGAAAAATAAATAACAACACAAAAATCCAGATTTTTAAAATTCTGGCTTCTCTGCATGAGGATGATCAAACTAAGAGCAAAAGGATCCTGAGTCTATCAATATTTTAAGTGATATTACATGAATAAGTTTTGCCTTTTCTCAAGAAATGACTGATCATGAGAATTCAGCAACTCTTGTCGCAGTTTCAATAATTGACAGATTAATTTGTGCTGCGTGCTGCATGGGCTTCTTCTGCAAGTAGAGCATTATCCTAACATTGATCATGAAGTAAGGTATAGTTCACTCTAAATAAATATGAAATATCTTAGAACTAGATGGAGACACATCATTTGTGGGCGTGTCCTTGGATAATGAAATTTTAAGAAATAAACTTACCCCCAGCACATAAGCAAGTAATTTTAATTCATGTCACCTTCAGATGTTTCCAATATTTTTACTCACTGTGTGTCTTTTCCAGTATTTAGAAAATGAAATGTGACTTAAGAATATGATAACCTTTTCTACTTACTGTCCAAGGGAAGTGACAATCAGGACAAGCAAATGCCAAAGCTTTTCTGGTGTTCATTTGTATTCAGCAGCAAGTGAACAAGTTCTCTACAGAGTAAAAACAAAGACAGCTTCCAAACATATTCTGCTCAAATTTAAATGACTTCCCTTCCCTTCCCTTCCCTTCCCTTCCCTTCCCTTCCCTTCCCTTCCCTTCCCTTCCCTTCCCTTCCCTTCCCTTCCCTTCCCTTCCCTTCCCTTCCCTTCCCTTCCCTTCCCTTCCCTTCCCTTCCCTTCCCTTCCCTTCCCTTCCCTTCCCTTCCCTTCCCTTCCCTTCCCTTCCCTTCCCTTCCCTTCCCTTCCCTCCCCTCCCCTCCCCTCCCCTCCCCTCTCCTCCCCTCCCCTCCCCTCTCCTCCCCTCTCCTCCCCTCTCCTCCCCTCTCCTCCCCTCTCCTCCCCTCTCCTCCCCTCTCCTCCCCTCTCCTCCCCTCTCCTCCCCTCTCCCCCCCTCTCCTCCCCTCTCCTCCCCTCTCCTCCCCTCTCCTCCCCTCTCCTCCCCTCTCCTCCCCTCTCCTCCCCTCTCCTCCCCTCTCCTCCCCTCTCCTCCCCTCTCCTCCCCTCTCCTCCCCTCTCCCCCCCTCTCCTCCCCTCTCCTCCCCTCTCCTCCCCTCTCCTCCCCTCTCCTCCCCTCTCCTCCCCTCTCCTCCCCTCTCCTCTCCTCTCCTCCCCTCTCCTCCCCTCTCCTCCCCTCTCCTCCCCTCTCCTCCCCTCTCCTCCCCTCTCCTCCCCTCTCCTCCCCTCTCCTCCCCTCTCCTCCCCTCTCCTCTCCTCTCCTCCCCTCTCCTCCCCTCTCCTCTCCTCTCCTCTCCTCTCCTCTCCTCTCCTCTCCTCTCCTCTCCTCTCCTCTCCTCTCCTCTCCTCTCCTCTCCTCTCCTCTCCTCTCCTCTCCTCTCCTCTCCTCTCCTCTCCTCTCCTCTCCTCTCCTCTCCTCTCCTCTCCTCTCCTCTCCTCTCCTCTCCACCTTTCTTCCTTTAAATCCAGATTTATTTTGCTGTTCAACTAATAAAGCAGAACTTCTTATGGCTTTTTGTTCTATGTCATTGTAACTTTTTGCCTCTTCACCAAGTGAGAGAAAAATCAATTTGTAAAATCTACCGCTGGTCACTGTTCCTTTTCTGCTTCAGAGACTTGCTACAGAGTCAGTAAAAGTTGTTACTTTTTTGTGCAAGTTTGTTTATCTTTCTTTCTTTGTGCTTCCCATTTAATTAAAGGTCAGGATCTATGACTATAATCTTCTTCTGGGATAATAGCTAAACCTAATAGGGTATCTTCTTTATGACACTGACAGTCTATCACTGCTGATTCTTCATGATAGCTATTCTGTACACCTCATCATTTTGCTGGATCTTTCAGTAGACACTGTCTTTAAAATCCCATTTGTACCATTTGGGTCAGGTCAGGAAGAGTAATGGTTCTAATCTTGTTGGAGTGATATTATTAATCCTGAAGCAGGTGAGGAGCAAGAGGCTTTCTACTGCCAAAGAACTCAGACTTCAGTTCTGCAGTGGGTAAACTCAGGTTTACTGCACATGGAAAAATGACTCAAAGATTAAGCTATCATTTTTTGTCTTATTTAATGTGTACCCTATGTTTTCAGAGAACTAAGATGGAGTAGTAAAGTTTCCCTCTCCAGTTTCAGCCAGCTTGTTTTAAATTTTCTTAATATGTTTTTAGCAGATAATAAGCAAAAGTAAACACGAGTAACTATGAATCACAGCAGTATTCCTCTATGATCATAATTCTATGCTGAGCCTTTTGCTTCTGGGCATAACAGGTGCACATTTGCTGATGTCTAGAAATCCGAGAAATTAAGTTCACAATTAACACCAGATTCAGCAATTTGATGTGTTTAAATTCAGGACTGACCTGTTGTTTATAAAACCCATCAACATCAGCTGCAGTCACTCTTACTTCTGAACATCTAACCAGGATTTTTTAGCATCTTGAAATAAGACTTCCGCAATGTTTATTTGTGCATCTGTTTCGTGCATCCATTCAAATGGGCAATGATTTGGGGGTAAGATTCACTGCTTTGTGAACAAGAAGGTTAGCAGACAACAGGAGGGAGTATCAGGTTCTGTTTCCTCTTGTTTTAGGTCCCATGCACAATAAGCTGGAAAATGCTAAGCCTACTGTAACTGGCCAAGGTGTTTCTATAAATTACACCCCCGTATGTTAAATATTGGTAAAATAGCACAGTGCGACACCATTCTTAAAAAGGTCTCAAAACAGCCTTCTGTAAAGGCAGATAGGTTTGCAAACACTGAGCCATAGTCGTTTCAGTATCACATTTCCAGGCATCTTTTCCTCTATTGCAGTTTCTTGCACAAAGTATTTCCCTGATTCTAGTCCAGAGTCAGCTTCATTAAGCTGTCAGAGACTGAGAGGCCTTAAAACCCCAAATTGGTTTCAAAGCACTAGTTGAAGGGTGGTGTACATGGTGGATGATCTTTAATACTGAAGACATAGGCCCTAGCTCTTCGTTTGGCAGACTGGTTCACTTTTGCAGTTGTGTGAACTATTATAGATTATGTTGGGATACCCTTGGGTAAAAACAGAAACACAGCACAGGTGTAAGTGAACATGCCAAATAAACTGAGTAGGGCTAATTGAAGAAAATTCAGTAGAATGTATCCATTCTGTTAAACTGTCCATTATGTGGAATCACAACATTTAGAGAAATGAGACAGAGATGGGGAATTGTTTCCATTTCTAGTTTGAATTGGCCCATTTTCAAATGTTACTAACATGTTTTCAACAGATCATAGAATCATAGAATTATAGAATAGTTAGGGTCATAAAAGAAGTAAGCAGTAATAGTTGTACATGAAACACACGCATATCCTATTTAAATCACATGAATCCTAGAAAAACTCCACTGAAATTTAAGAAAATAAACCCCACCTATATACTATAAAAATAGAGGTTTTGGTGATTTTTTTTTTTGATAACACCCAACCTTGTTTGAATTCTCACCTGTATCACTCAAGAAGTTTAAAATTACAGAATATCTTTATTTTTGTCAAAAAGGTTTTGCATAACAATGTTTTGTATAAATTAATATTTTTGATGATAAAAAAGCAATTGAACTTGAGAATTATAATTTTCCTTTTCAGCTCTAAGATAGAAATAAATCAGATTTACAAAATACTTGCAAAAAGAGAAACTTCTCAACTTACTAGTACCAATATCTTAGACATAAAATGTTTTCTTTGCAAATGGTAGTGCAAAAAAAAATAACATGCATTAAAGCTGGTCAGCAAAGAGGTGGTAAATAAGCTTTATTCCTGGTGTACCTTGATGTTGCTATGAAGTAAAAGCTATTACAAAATAGGAATCAAGTTCATTGTCACTTCATGACCTTAAAAAAATATTTTCAGGCTCTTTCTCAACCCCAACGTATTGACTGCCTTGATTTCACTTTCCAGGGAGGCTGCTATTTAACATATTATATATTCAACGAAACATGAAAATGACAGACTAAACATGTTGCACAAAGCTCACAGAAAGAGAGCGCGCAGCTGGAGCACAAAGATGCATATTGCATCAGACCACCGAGGAGCACTCCATGCTGTCCTGGGTTCAGCAGTAGCAGTCATTTTTCTCCTTCTTAGTACCTGCTGCAGTGCTGTCTTTTTGACTTTCAGCCTGGAACAACACTGATAACACTGATGTTTTTAGTTGTTGCTCAGTAATGTTTACTCTGACCAAGGACTTTCTGAGTCTCATTCTCTGCCAGGGAGGAGGGGAAGCCAGGAGGAAGCGGGGACAGGACACCTGACCCAGCCTAACCAAAGAGGTATTCCATACCACAGCATGTCATGCCCAGTATATACACTGGGGCGAGTTACCCAGAAGGGTTAGATCACTGCTCAGTTGGGCTGGGTATCGTTCAGAGGTGGTGAGCGGTTGTATTCTCTTCCCTTGTTTTTTTCGTTATCATTATTATTATTGGTGGTAGCAGTAGTGGTTTGTGTTATACCTTAGTTACTGGACTGTTCTCATCTCAACCCATGGGAGTTACATTCTTTCAATTCTCCTCCCCATCCCTCCGGGAGCTGGGGGGAGAAAGAGAGGGGGAGTGAGTGAGCGGCTGCATGGTACTGAGTTACTGCTGGTTTAAGCCACGACACATGCTCACTGCTGTTTCCATTGCTGAAATTCAGCTTTTCCTTTTTGTGCATGTAAAGGGTGTTCTTCTTGCTCCCCACATAGAAAGAGGGACCATCTTCAGATTGTCCAAGTTCTCCCTAAATCTCTTTTCCCATTAACTTTTATTATTCTAATTCTATACAACACTCGTTGAAAACTTTCAAGAATTGCTAGCCCTCAGCTGTTGGAAAATCAAAGGCACGGAAATCAATTTAGGCATCCCAGGGAAATTTGGGGAAAATTATTTATTCTCTACAGACCTACATTCTTTCTTTAATATGCACCTGCACAAGGGAAGGACCAACCTCATATTTCACTTCAGTAATGTACATTCCAACAGAAAAAATATAATCTAGGGTGAGACCTGGCCTACTTGAGGTATAAGGATGTGTATATTTAGGTCTGTGATTTATTACTCAGGTTAAGGTTCCCCAGTCTTTTTTGTCCACTTGAATAAATATAAAAATTAAATGAGAAAAAAAAAAAAGAATTTTTAATAACACCACCCTTTTTAGCAATATTTTTTTCCTTTTGGTTTAACCACATGAATAGCATTATGCACTGGATACTAGTTAATCAGAAACTCAATTTATGTTTTGAAGGTGTGGGCTAAGCGGTGGGACGCACCTGGCTTCTCTGTCTAGGCCCAGTTCAATCCGAAGGAGTCAGATTTCGTTTTGGGCAAAGAAGTAATTTCTAGTATTTCACATTGTAATGTAGAACTAGTGAAGCTCTGAAAATGAGAATATGCTGGTTTCTATTCTGGCCACCACTGCCTAGTCAGAATTATTTTGACAGGCAGAATCTCTACTAATGATGAAGAAGAAAGGAAAAATTTCTCTCTCTATGCTTATACTGCCATTAAGGCAGTACAAGAAATTTTTTATAAGAAAATATTTACTGCAGTTAATCCATAGCAAAAATAACTTAATTACTATTATTATTATTTTAACTAATAATATTTTTTTCATTGTGAAGCCATGGCTCAAAAATTAAGCAAGTATGCTTTCAGAGCTTTTTTTTTTTTTTTCCCCAGGTTACTACTTGTCTAATATGAGATATTCAAAATACCCCCTAGACTTTATTGAATCTACTTTTTGGCATGGCAAATGTTTATAACAGAAATAGAACCAGCTTTCTACCCTATTATTACATCTCCATAACCTGGATCTTTTTTACACGGTACAAATAGGTGTCTTTTTTACCAGGACTCACTGATCTTTCTATGTCTTGCGTGATTTGTTCTGTTTTGATTGGTGAATATACATGTAATTTGGAAATCGTAAATTACATCTGCTCCAGGCTCCTGGGTTTTGGAGTACTGTAGACAGAACCAAATTCTCTGCAGATCTGCTTCAGGTTGCTTGATAATTTTGTTCGTCCTTGTAAAACCTCAGTGCTTATAAGCCCCTCGAGTGAATCAAGCCTATGTATTAATGGCAAAAAACATGTCAGCAAGCAACCAGGGAATCCAAACTGCTGCATGAAGAAGAGATATTAGGAGTTGCTAAAGTGAGAAGTGATATTACGTAGATCACTGAAATGTTATCATCTTATTAATTAATATTTTTGGAAAATGTGAGGAAAGTTCAAAGTCATACTGACTTAATTTTGCAAGGGGAATTGGGCTGTTGCCTTCTCTCACCATACATGCCTAATTTCTTCTGCAGAAATATGTGTATTCAGATATTGAAATCCCACATGTAATTAGGAAAATGGAATTTTTATAACGAATGTTCTTAAAATATCAATTGTATTAAGAAACAACCAGAACATTTGTCTGATCTTGAGAACGAGAATGGTAAAGGAGGGGTGCCATGCTTGAACTCGTCCTCACCAACAGGGAAGGCCTGGATGGAAATATGCTGCTCCAGGGCAGCCTTGGTTGCAACAATCATGAGATGGTGGAATTCGAGATCCTCAGGACAGTGAGAAGAGCATGCAGCAAGCTCACTGCCCTGGACTTCAAGAGAGCAGAATTTGACCTCTTCAGGAACTTGCTTAGTAAGGATCCATGGGATATAGCCCTAGAGGGCAAGGGGCCCCAAGACTGTTGATTGATATTCCAGGATCACCTACTACAAGCTCAGTAGTGTTGCATCCCAACTAGAAGGAAGTGCAGCAGGAGGGCCAGGAGACCTCCTTGGATGGATAAGCAGCCACTAAGGAAAATTCAAAGCCACAAAGAGGCTTATAAAAGGTGGAAGCAAGGACAGGCGGCCTGGGAATGTAGGCGGTTAAGGTCTGGTGACCGGAAGATATCGTGTTGCACGGAAAGATAGGGCCCCTCTCCTAATAGCCAGTAGCGTTTAGCTTGTGATGTAAGCAGACGGAAGTGACGTTGTAAATCTAAGCTATATAATGTTGTGTTACTTTTCAATAAATGCCATTTGCCGTCCACCACATTGGTGTCTGTGAGCTGATGGCCCGAGCTGCCTGTGATTGGTCGCCGTGCTGTTCCTGAACCAGGCCACCACGCCTCCGAAGGCAACAAGTGGTGCCGAAACCCAGGAAAATCGCCTGGATGGGTGAACGGCGGCCGGAGCGGCAGGACCAGCCCGGCGGGGAGGACGCTCCCGGACCAACAAGGAGGATGGAAGCCCTTGTGCAGGTCGTATCACAATTATATAAGCAGTGGGGTATTGATTGTAAACCTAAAGATTTTACTCTCGCCGTTGCGAGACCTTTGCAGATTGGGGTCATTGACCAGCCGGTGGATATTTTCCACCCTGAAGTGTGGGATAAGTGTACTAAAGCGTTAGCTGAGGAGACGATGTCCTCTGGTTGTGGGAAAAATCTTAAGTCGTGGGGGAAAGTTGTACAGGCCCTGCAGAAAGCTATACAAGAGCAGGAGACCTGGATAGCAGCAAGGGACTGTGTGTTGATCACCCCGAAAGTAGGAGTCGGGGCAGCCACACGGACCTTGAACCCCCTAAACGATGATGATTTTGCTAAGTCTAAAGATTTGCGAGAGGGCAGTACGTCCTCTCAATCTCCGAACCTTGTCTTGCTTACGGAGGGACAGAGTACAGGGATGTTGCCTGGGAAGCTAGGACCAGGTTGAGACAGATAAGGCCCAGTTAGAATTAAACTTGGCTAGGGATGTGAAAGATGAAAGGAAAGGATTCTACAGAATCATAGAATCATAGAATAGTTAGGGTTGGAAAGGACCTTAAAATCATCTAGTTCCAACCCTCCTGTCATAGGCAGGGACACCTCACACTAAACTATGGCACCCAGAGGCTATGTCCAACCTGGCCTAGAACACAGCCAGCAATGGAGCATTCACAGCTTCCCTGGGCAACTCATTCCAGTGCCTCACCACCCTTACAGTAAATAATTTCTTCCTCATATCCAATCTAAACTACCCCTGTTCAAGTTTGAACCCGTTACCCCTTGTCCTATCACCCCAGCCCCTAAAGAAGAGTCCCTGCCCAGCATCCCTATAGGCTCCCTTCAGGTATTGGAAGGCTGCTAGGAGGTCTCCATGCAGCCTTCCCTTCTCCAGGCTAAAAAGCCCCAACTTGCTCAGCCTATCTTCATACGGGAGGTGATCCAGTCTCCTGATCATCCTTGTGGCAATCATCTGGATTTGTTCCCACAGGTCCATGTCCTTTTTATATTGCGGACACCAGGACTGCACACAATACTCCAAGTGAGGTCTCACGAGAGCAGAGCAGAGGGGCAGGATCACCTCCTTCGACCTGCTGGTCAATCTCCTTTTGATGCAGCCCTGTATATGGTTGGTTTTCTGGGCTGCAAGCGCACACTGCCGGCTCATGTTCATTGTTTCATCGTACATTGCAAATAAAAGACAGACTAGGGAAAACGTGGGCCCCCAGAAGCTATCAGGAGAACTGGCTACCCTGGATTTGGAGAAGGCTGAGGTTCTTAATGACTTCTTTGCCTCAGTCTTCACCGGCAAGTGCTCTGACCACACCACCCAAGTCTTGAGAGGCAGACGCAGGGACTGTGAGAATGAAGACCCTGGGTCCACTGTAGGAGAGGATCTGGTTCAAGACCATTTTAAAAACCTGAATGCACACAAGTCCATGGGACCGGATGAAATCCAGCTGCATTTGCCAGCTCCTTCAGATCCTGAAGGAGCTGGCAAATGAAGTTGCTAAGCCACTGTCCACCATATTTGAAAAATCACGGCAGTCAGGTGAAGTTCCCGATGACTGGAAAAAGGGAAATATAACTCCTATTTTCAAGAAGGGGAAAATGGATGAGCCAGGGAATTACAGATCAGTCATTCTCACCTCTGTGCCGGGCAGGGTCATGAGCAGATTCTCCTGGAAGGCATGCTAAGGCACATGAAAAATAACAAGGTGCTTGGTGACAGCCAGCATGGCTTCATGTCCTGTTTTCAGCAGTAGCAGTCTTTTTTTTTCTCTTCTCGGTAGCTGATGTAGCGCTGTGGTTTTGATTTTCGGCCTGGGAACAGCGTTGTTAACACCGATGTTTTTAGTTACTGCTCAAATTTTTAGTCTGACCAAGGACTCTTCTTTGGTAGAAATGCCATCCAGGGGGACCTTGACATGCTTGTGAGGTGGGCAGATGACAACCTGATGAAGTTTAACCATGCCAAGTGTAAGGTCCTACACCTGGGTCGGAGCAATCCCAGGCACAGCTACAGGCTGGGCAGAGAAGAGCTTCAGAGCAACCCTGCAGAGAAGGACTTGGGGGTGTTGGTCAATGAGAAAGTGAACATGAGTTGGCAATGTGCACCCGCAGCCCAGAAAGCCAGCCATATACAGGGCTGCATCATAAGGAGCATGACCAGCAGGTCGAAGGAGGTGATCATGCCCCTCTACTCTGGTCTTGTGAGACTTCACTTGGAGTATTGTGTGCAGTTCTGATGTCCTCAACATAAAAAGAACATGGAACTGTTGGAACAAGTCGAAAGGTGGGCCAAGAGGATGATCAGGGGACTGGAACACCTCCTATATGAAGATAGGCTGAGAAAATTGGGGCTGTTCAGCCTGGAGAAGAGAAGGCTGCATGGAGACCTCATAGCAACCTTCCAGTATCCGAAGGGGGCCTACAGGGATGCTGGGGAGGGAGTCCTCATGAGGGACTGTGGTGATAGGAGAAGGGATAACAGATTCAAACTTAAACAGGGGAAGTTTAGATTGGATATGAGGAAGAAATTATTTACTGTAAGGATGGTGAGGCACTGGAATGGGTTGCCCAGGGAAGTTGTGAATGCTCCATCCCTGACACTGTTCAAGGCCAGGTTGGACATAGCCTCTGGGTGCCATGGTTTAGTGTGAGGTGTCCCTGCCTATGGCGGGGTGGGGTTGGAACTCGATGATTTTAAGGTCCTTTCCAACCCTAACTATTCTATGATTCTATGGTTCCACGATTCTTTGAAATTACTTGCCCATTGAGTAGGATTAGTATTAGGATTAGTATTTGAGTAGGATTATTAGTCTTCATATCTATTCTTCAGTCACAAGCTCAAATTATTAGAGTGATATGGCTTGTTTAGGAAAAATTACGAGTCTCCTTACAAGGAAGAAAGATTTTCTTCACAGAAGAAAACATTTGTCTTAAAAGAAACACCTCAACATATGAGTCAATATAGCAATGAGAAGCGCCAAAATTAGCTGAATACTTCTTCAGCATCAGTGAAATTAGGCAGCAACTTTTCTTTGGGAGATGTCACCCTAGCTGTCAGTAGAAGAAGGAATTCTTGTAGAAAATGAAGGGAAAAAAATTAAAAAGAAGCAAGCTTTAGCAACTGCTAAATGAGTTTGTTTACTTTTGGGGAGATCATTTTTTTTTTTGGTGCATATTACATAACTGTCTTTTGATAACCTAGATACACTCAGAAGGCAATGCAATTTTCAGGTAGTGCTTCATGCCTAAAGTTATGGTTTAAGTTTAGCCGTTTCTTTTTATTGGCTCAATATTATGACCATAGAAACAAGAAGCCAAAATTATATTCACCAAATGTGTTTTAAACAAATAGTAAATGTCTTCTTGTCTCTGACTATAAGCAGGGAGCTAACGTGTTTTCAAGCAGAACAAGGAGGTCACCCTCAAGATTTCCAAGTCTCCTCATTATCAGTCTATTGTTTGCTTATTTTGTTTCTTTTGTGACCATTTACAGGTCATGGTCCCTCTTCATGTAACATGCAGTAATCTCCCGTGTGTTCCAGGCAAAAACATTAAAAAAAAAAAAAAAAAAAGATTTGTATCAGTCCAGAACCTTTTTTTTCTTTTTCTCGTTTTAAATGAAAGATGGAAAAAGACAGTCTTCATTGTGCAAATGCTTCACTTCAGTTTCTAAGAACCAAGCTGGCATTTTAAAATATGGATGGAAAATAGAAGCTGAGTTCAACAGAAGTTGTGAGAGGGTAGAAAAAGAGCCTGAAATTAAATCAGTGTCTTCCCAGAACCGAAGAATATAGTTAAAAATAACGGTCTTAATATGCGTTTCCTGAGGTTATATGAAGTACAAAAGTTTTTGAGAGAGATTGTGATGACTCACACTGGATTGGAAAAAGACAGCTACAGACGAGAATGAGACCAAATCCCATGCTTTTTACACCCTTTTTACTCAGGCAAGTTGCCAGTGGCACAAAGAAACCAGACTATGAGGGAGCCGTAAGAGTTAGATAACAAAATCATTCTCTTCTTCCAATGCTAAGTTGTTCCCAGCAGTATGCTCTGAATTGTTTTGTCCTGGGGTGCCTAAGTGACACATGCAGTGAAGCTGAAACCCCTGAGCAATCTCTATGTGCTACTTAAAGGTCCCATCGGTTTAATGTATAGAATAAAAACCTGAAACCTTTTAATGTCCTGACTACTAGGCAGTTTCTACTGATATTCAAGCTCCGTGCTCTTTTCTTCCTTTTATCACTTATAAGCCTTTTATTGCACTTTGTATTTATATCCAGAGTGATCAGAATCACCAGCAGTGCAGTGGACTACCTGAATTTAAGAACACATGGTCCTCATTACACTTCACCTCCAAGAAAGAAAAGTATGTGTCTTTCCTGTAGGTCTTCCTATTGTGTAGGGAAGCTAAATATATCTGATTCATTTCACTTTTCCTCAAAGACCTGCCCCTTCAGTTTTGATGCTGAATGACACCCACTAAGAGAACACTTTTCTGAAGAGCCACACAAAATTATAGCATATAGGTATGGCTAATAGATCCATGCAGGCTTGGTAAAGCATTTTATAAAGGCATGGTAGTTGCACTGAGATGGCTAAAGTGGTAATGAGTTCTTCCTTATATATCAACTTTTAACTGAGTATCTACTAGCATCAATCAAAATTCTGTCATTATTACTCCTTGTCATCTATTTCCTCATATAGCCTTTAGATCATTAGTTCCCGAGGGTTTTCTTTTATCCTTATTCATTCTGATATTAGATATCAGCAAGTATTATAGTACATTTACTGAACTTCATGCTTTTCAATACCAGCAATGCTGCCAAGGCACTGGTTTCAGATGCCAGTGCTCAAGGCTAGCTCTTAGGTATGCAGTTATGTAACTGGGCTTAGTGGAAACAGATGTTTTGAGGGGCTGAAAGGAAGAACCACCTCCCTGCTCTCTCCCAGCCCCTTTTTGCTCAGGCCCTTGCACTTGATCATTGCCTGAGCAGCACTGTGGCTGTGCCTGTTACTATCATTATGCCTTCCTGATCCTGGCCTCTTGACCTGGCCACCTGCCTCATTGCTGTGGTCCTCCCTGGTGGTCTGAGCTGTGGGTGGCCCTGGATGCTGTCACCGGACCTGCTCTGGTCTTCTTCTCGTGTAGGTGAGGGCACTTACCTGATGGCTCCCTACACATGAAACCCTACAGTGCAGCTGACATCACTGCTTCTTGGTGTATACTTTGGTTTGGGGGGGCTGATATTTAGTGGCTGGCTCAGCAGAGAGGTATTTGAGGTAGCAGAGGAAAATTTCAAAAATCCATCTCAGTTTAAGTGTAGAAGTTCATATCTTCATCTGCAACATGCACACGATCAGTGCTTGCTATGCTGAACTGAAGAAAGACTGCAGTAATGGAGATGTCTGCTTTTTCCAGGCTGGGTGTCTTCCAGAATTTGAGTCCAGAGTAACTTCCACATTGTTTTAGTGTTCAATAGCTGGAAATCATTAGGGGGAATATTACATGAATCCGACATTTTTAGGAAGATTTCCAGGGTGAAATCTGAGGATATAGTGGAATCTGGCTCAGGATGCTTTTGTTTCACCAAGACACACTTTATTTTTCTTTTAAAGAAAAATTGGGTAAACAGGTTTATCAAACAAGTTCAAGCCATCCGTTAGGCAAAGGGGATCCTAAGTTTAAGTTAACTATTTTTTTGGATTTTCACATTTCACTTTTTATCTATTTTCCTTTTTTTTTTTTTTTTCTATTTAATAATTTTTTTAACCTATAGCTGAAGTTGATTACATGTCGGAGGAAAAATGTCTAATACCTTGCATATCTGCTTTTATGTGGGTTAAGATTAAACCAAGCAATTCTTCCTTTACTGTTACATTAAACCAAGTAATCGAACATGATTTACAGTTTATACCTAGCTTTATAAGAGATAGTTTATGAATGAATTGGACAATTTTGCTATAACTATAATATTTTTATTTCTCTTTAGCTCACCTGTATTAAGAAATGGGTTACTTTTTTTACAAAAATCTATCACTAAAGTCTATACATTGTTCTAACATTTTCTGGAATTTATAGCATTCATTCAGAATACTGTGCCTTTCACAATGTGCCAAAAAAAAAGGGGGGAAATGCAAACTTCATGATTGAATGAAGTGGCTTTCATGGCTTTAAGCAGGAAAAGGGTAGATTTAGATCACACATTAAGAAGTTCTTTACTATCAGGGTGGTGAGGCAGTGACACAGGTTGCCCTGAGAAGTTGTGGATGCCACATTCCCGGAAATGTTCAAGGCCAGGTTACATGGGGCTTTGAGCAACCTGGTCTAGTGGAAGGTGTCCCAGCCCATGGCAGGGGGCTTGGAAGTATAAGATCTTTAAAGTCTTTTCCAATCCAAACCATTCTATGATTCTATGATATGAATGTATTCAGTCAATTACAGTTTGGTCTGTAAGAGCAGCATCCATAGTCCAATGTACTGGACAGTGATAGAGATTATTGCTTTGTAATATAATTTGAAACACCATGGCAGAAAATTGAAAAACGGAATCACTGTGCTTTTGAGCAGAATATAGAATCATAGAATCATAGAATAGTTAGGGTTGGAAAGGACATAAAGATCATCTAGTTCCAACCCCCCTGCCATGGGCAGGGACACCTCCCACTAAACCATGTCATCCAAGGCTATGTCCAGCCTGGCCTTGAACAAAGCCAGCGATGGAGCATTCACAACTTCCCTGGGCAACCCATTCCAGTGCCTCACCACCCTTACAGTAAAGAATTTCTTCCTCATATCCAATCTAAACTTCCTCTGTTTATGTTTGAACCCATTACCCCTTGTCCTCTCACTACAGTCCATAATGAAGAGTCCCTGCCCAGCATCCCTATAGGCCCCCTTCAGGTATTGGAAGGCTGCTAGGAGGTCTCCATGCAACCTTCTCTTCTCCAGGCTGAACAGCCCCAACTTGCTCATTCTATCTTCATATGGGAGGTGCTCCAGTCCCCTGATCATCCTTGTGGCAATCATCTGGACTTGTTCCAATAGTTCCATGTCCTTTTTATGTTGAGGACACCAGGACTGCACACAATACTCCAAGTGAGGTCTCACAAGAGAAGAGTAGAGGGGCAGGATCACATCCTTTGACCTGCTGGTCATGCTCCTTTTGATGCAGCCCAGGATACGGTTGTCTTTCTGGGCTGCAAGTGCACTGCCAACTCATGTTCATTTTTTCATCGACAAACAACCCCAAGTCCTTCTCCGCAGGGCTGCTCTGAATCTCTTCCCTGCCCAGCCTGTAGCTGTGCCTGGGATTGCTCCCACCCAGCTGTAGGACCTTGTACTTGGCATGGTTAAACTTCATCAGGTTGACATCAACCCACCTCACAAGCATGTCAAAGTCCCTCTGGATGGCATTTCTACCCTCCAACGTATCAACTGAACCACACAGCTTGGTGTCATCGGCAAACTTGCTGAGGGCGCACTCAATCTCACTGTCCATGTCACCGACAAAGATGTTGAAGAAGACCAGTCCCAACACCAATCCCTGTGAGACACCACTCGTTACTTTTCTCCAGCTGGACACTGAGCCATTGACCACAAATCTTTGCCTGTGGCCATCCAGCCAGTTCTTATCTTGAAATTAAATCTGCCATTTAAATTTTCCTGACACAAAACCTAAATGTGAGGGCAAAACAAAAAATATCACCATGTATATCATATTAAAAATAAGATATATATATAAGGTTATGTATTGACTTATATTTAATGGAAATGACATTTTCTGAGGAAAACATTTTCTGAACATGAATTCCTTGTCAATTATCAAACCCCTTGGATTTCCACATTCCACAGAGAAAACATATATGTTTTCAAGCAAGGGCAGTTTTAGCAAGTGTTTGCACTGAATTACACTGAGTTGCTAGACCTCAAGGTTTACTTGTTTCAGTATAGACTCATAGAATCATAGAATAGTTAGGGTTGGAAAGGACCTCAAGATCATCGAGTTCCAACCCCCCTGCCATGGGCAGGGACACCTCACACTAAACCATGCCATCCAAGGCTATGTCCAACCCCACCTTGAACACCACCAGGGATGAAGCATTCACAGCTTCCCTGGGCAACTCATTCCAGGGCCTCACCACCCTCACAGTAAAGAATTTCTTCCTCATATCCAATCTAAACTTCCTCTGTTTATGTTTAAACCCATTACCCCTTGTCCTCTCACTACAGTCCCTAATGAAGAGTCCCTCCCCAGCATCCCTATAGGCTCCCTCCAGGTATTGGAAGGCTGCTATGAGGTCTCCACGCAGCCTTCTCTTCTCCAGGCTGAACAGCCCCAATTTTCTCAGCCTATCGTCATAAAGAGAGGTCATTGACATCAATGTTTCTAAAACTCAGTGCATGTACAAGCCCATAAACCTCTGAGACAGGAATTTAGTGAAATGAATACATAATATTCATGTATTGTGTTTAAGATTGTTTAAATTTTACTAGGATCCGCACCTTGCTTGCAAGTGGTTTTAGGTGTGTACAGGATGAAAACCGAAAACCTACAGTCATCATGCAAATTATGAAATACACAATCTGCAGTTTAAAGTTCAATATGAAAAGGGAGCAAAAATCCACTATTCTGGAAAATATTACAAAAGACATCCAAAGAGACTACACAGTAGTGGGATTTTTTCTACAGTAAATTTAAGCAAGACTGAAGAGTCCTACCTTGAGTTTATATATCAATAAATTATACCATGAATTATTTTACCATATAATGAGGTTCATGTATTTGAAATAAGTAAAGAAATTTAATGTGGGTATAAGAAAGGTTAATGCCATTTAAAGAAATTGGAAAATACAGGTAATGTGATCTAAGTGAGATATTCAACTGAAAGCTGGAATATATTAAGTAATGGAGATCTCATAACCCAAGTATGGGTTTGGGAGCAGCATAAGTATTTAAGCACAGTGTAATTTTAGTAACTTTCTTCATATAATTGCTGGCAAATTAACTGCAGTGTACAGGATCAACAACAAATGAATATTTCATAACTGATTACAAGTACAGAAAGAATTTATTCCTGGAAGGTTATTGTGATAATGTTTTTAATGAATACTTGACATTATTAATATTGTAATTATTTATTTATTTCACACTGGAGTTGTATCTGGCATTTGGTAATGATATAAAAATAGATGATCCCTGACTTGAGGATCTTATGTAAAATAACAATAAGGCAAAGTAGAGAAAGGGTAAGAGCATATAAGTTGATAAATCTCTTTGGAAGTCTAAGATGACTTTCTCTAGTTGATATCCTAAAAATAACCTAAATAAAATATCCTAAAAATTAGTCCTGAGACTAACACAAGGAAATCTTTCCTTCACCTACATAGGCTTTACCTCTTAATTCTGACAGGGAAACTGAAGGATTCTTTTGTTCTCATTATTATTTCATTTGGTGTTGTGATTTATTTAGTGATTTAAATTATGCTATTAGTTGTTGTCTGCATAAAACTGTCCTTAGACTTCGACCTCTCCACCTCCAATTTTATCATCCCTCTTCTTTGGTCTCCAGTTATATTTCTTACCATCTGACAACCAAAAACATAGCTTTACAGAAACAGAGATTTTTCAGGGAAACTTAATATTCTGACAGCTGGCATTTTAAGGAAAATACTAAATATCAGGAAACGTGATAAAAATCATGAGTTGACAATGCTGCCATCTAGCCTTTGAAACATAATCAACATGAACAATCTGATACAAAGCAATGAGTCTCTGAATGTCTCCATTAGCTCCATAATTACCAGGAATCTAAAAGGACTCCTTTCTGTGAAGTCACAGCATCTTGAGCATGGACAACAAGTCTTCTGACATCATTCTCAAGAGCAAAATTGTAAATATGTTGAGCTAGTGACATCATATACTCAGATGCTCACAGGTTGCACACATGGGACATTGCAGTGAAACATCTCATTAGAAAAATTAAAAAGCCAGAAAAATTATGTGCTATCCTTTAAGAATGGTTTATGATCTCTTCAATACATCATGCATTCTCACAGCTGGCTTCCTTTGTAAGTTGGGATACTGCTTTGAAAAGCTAAAATTAAAAGACTTATAAGATAAGGAAACATTTTTTCTATGTCTGATTATATTCCTCCCATTAGTATTTCTTTGGTTAAAGCCACAAGTTTGAGATTTTTTGTGTTACCTAAGAAGATGAAAAAGAAATCTTTTTCCACTGTATACAGGTAGAATTGGTGGTGGGTTTTGTTTTAAAGCTGCATTTTTAGATGTGTTTTGTGAGCACATGAAAATCTTTGTACGAAATATAGTATTATTATATGTATTAATACCTGTAGACTGTTACTATTTTCTTTTGAAATGCAATTTTTTTCCTGTTCTTGTTTCAAAACTATCATTTGTCATTGTTTTGTTCTAGCCTATTTCACAATAATTGATTTTGTGTTCACTTGTTAATTGCTTTAGTTGTTACTTTGTTGAAATGTATGGATTTGCTGATGTCCTGTGGAGGGTGTGTTTTCACTGGTAGTCACTAATTGCACAATGTTAAGGATTCATAAGCTTGCAACTTCTTCATAAAGCAATCAACACATTTTCTTAACTTTCTGAGTCTCTGCTCTGCTCCCTGTATCATAGCATTTGTGATCCTGCTCTTAGCTGAAAACAGGTGCCATATTTGTATAATAAGAAACCCTTTGAAAAGAACACATATTTTACTTTTAAAAGAGAAATTTCTTGGAGAAAAATTGCTGTAATTATTATTATTTGCTTCTACAACAGAAGCATTGGGAGCATCAGAATCAGAGATGCATTCTGTTACTTACAGAACAAGAGAATAAAAGACAACCAAAGAACCAATGAGCCTACAAAGTAAGGTTTACATGGTTCCTAACCACATTAGTCACATGTGGAGCTTAGAATGAAAGCAAACATAAGTGCCACACACACCAGCATAGCTTTACAAAAGCAATGCCTACCTTCTGCTTAGGAACTCCCCTTCTTGGCTGCTTCTTTCTGATGTGAGCGAAAGAGACATCAAGCAAAGATGCTAGATGCTTCATCTTTTGATCAGGCAGAAACAACACCATCTGGTGTCTGTCCTTTCGGAAAGTGGGTGAATAAGAGCAGCGTGTGTCCTATTAGCGCACAGATCCCATTACGCTGTAGGCCGGATCTTGTTGAGGGTTTCAGAGGAGGCTGGAGCTCTTCTCACAGCCTGAAAAACAGAACGACAATGAAATCCAGCCTGACACAGATTTTAAAGTTTCTACAACTTTGCTGTGAAAGGAAATACACAAATCAGGAGACTGGTCACATATTCCTTAGCCTTGGGTTTCCCTCTTAAATTTCTTTATTTTTCATCTTTATGCCTTTGGCCTTTCCCTCCAAAAACTACTGTAGCTGCCTTTTATCCTTTTGTAATCCACTTAAAAATATCCACTTAATATGAGAATATTGTCTTAATAATGTTGCCTGTAACATTTCCAAATGCTCTCCGCCGGAGAGTTTTCGTATTGTTCCTATCGCTTTCTTTGTCTAAATAAAATCAGACTGATTATATGGCTGCATATTCCCAGCTTCTCTCTCTCCAGCTCTCTTGGTGATAAACTCATATATAACTACCATATATTTAGTTATTTCCCACCTAGAATAACCATAGGTATATATACACGGTGGTACGAATGTGTGTTATGCATATGAAAGAGGACAGCCCAGGACACCTGGCTCAAGCTCTCCCTTTAGCACAATCAGCCTTTGTCTTTAATGATCAGGTGCTCTTCGTTTGTTGGTGCTCACTCTACCTTAGGTCTGGAGGGATCCATCTTTCTATGCAGACCTGAGAGGAAAAGAGGTGAAATAGGCTGCCTGGAGCTCAGCCTTATTCCTACTCACATGACAGGTTCAGCTGTATGTGTCATAAGCTATCAGGGCCTGGCTGACAAAACCAGGACAAAATTCCATGGCTGCCTGAGTCTAGATAATTCAGACTCGTATTACTAGCATGCATTTTTGACATTATCAGTGATTCATGTAGGTTTGTGTCATACACCTGTCTAGATAGGCACCATACCAGTAGACAGGAAACAATCATATTCAAGATCAACTGTACAGAATAACCCAGATTCACTCAATACATAGATTACATATGAAACCTGTCTGCATTATTTCCCAGCAACAGGTACTTAGTTGGTTTGAGTTTTGTTTTGTTTGTTTGTTTGTTTTTGTGGGGTTTTTGTTTGTTTGTTTGTTTTATTTTATTATTGATGTGATTTTTTTAAGAACATTTTTACGCCTTTCAATAATCCCATGTTTTCCATAAAGAAGCACATGTGGGTATTTTATACCTATCACCTTTGTATGCGGACAAATCCCATTTCCTTTTCTGTGTGTTCTTCAATCCTTTCTTTGCCTTACAGTCTCTCACCATTCCTTTGTCTGACAAATCCTGTATCTCTTTCCATGTAAATCCCACCTCAAAATACGTTTGGAAGAGAAAATGTCATTGCTTGCTGTCCACTGGAAGGAAAGACTTAGAACCAGTTTTTCCAACTCTTTTAGAAAAAGATTTCTGAGGAAAAAAGGGATATTTTGCTGTTGTTGTTGCTAAGAAGTATCATCATAGTCTGATCATCCAGGGTTTATGTTGTCTGGATTAAATAATACACTACTGGCATGGAAACTTGTTTTTTTTGCTTTAGGTCTTGTACTGAGAAACACAGTGGAAAAATCATGTAGTTTATATCCTTACATCTATGTTGTAAACTATAAACTCTGTGTTCAAACAACCATATAATATTTTAGCTGTACTTACAAACTGAATAAGAAGCTGCATATCTATGTTGGCACTGGGATAGGAAAATGCAGCAGTTAGCTGTCCTTCCTGTGAACCACCCCTAATTCATCTGAACATGGCTAAGTGAGCGTGATGTTGATGAAATTATGTTCCTGCAAGGGGGGAGGGGGGGTTTTGCTTGGAGCACTGACAGGAATCTGAATGCTATGGTCATTACAAGCTTCATTGCAAAATTTCTAAGACTTCATAAAGGTGCTCATGTCCATTTTAATTCCATTAAAAATTTGAATTGTTTTTGCATTTTTTAAAAATATTGGTTTATATTCAGAAATAGCCCCTGTGTCCCAATATGGTATGGTTTTGTGCATGGAAAAATCACTTCATACTCTTTATTAACTTGCAAGCTTATTGTGAAACTTAATTTGCCAGTATACATGAGCCACATTGAGATCCTTAGGTGTTCTCTATCATACATAGACATTAATGCCTTTAAAAGCAGATAATTTGTACAGCCAAAGCTGTTATCTACTTATACTTCATGTTATTTCACAGGCAGCTTAAATCAGTGCTTCAGTTAGAAAATGAAAGCAGAAGAGATTGCAGCCATACGTTAACGACTTAACCTTACATGATATTTTTCTCTTTCATGCAAATATTCAACTAATCTCACTAAAGAAACTATTTATCATCCCATCATTTAAATTCTTCAAGGCTGATGAGTTTTGGAAATATTTTTTTCTAAATGTCCTATAGGCCTTCAGTATGGTTAATTTTAAGCTCAGGCAGAGAAAACACAGGGGAAAAAAAAAGTCTCTTCTCTTTAAAAACAACATGGAAATACTAGAAAATGTCTATTGGTGGAATGTTCATTTTTTGACAAAATAATGACTGGACGATGCATATTAATTTTCTGAAATACTCTGTAAGGCAGGGAAATGCAAAAATAAATTTAAAGAAAAAAAAAAAAGAAAAGAAATTAAGAGGAACACAAAGGTATTTTTTTGAAAAGGAGGAAGAAAGACCAGAAGCACAGAAGTAAAGGGTTTCTTACAAAAGAATCGTAACTGGGGCTGTTCAGCCTGGAGAAGAGAAGGCTGCGTGGAGACCTCATAGCAGCCTTCCAATACTTGGTGGGGGCCTATAGGGATGCTGGGGAGGGACTCTTCGTTAGGGACTGTGGTGAGAGGACAAGGGGTAATGGGTTTAAACTTAAACAGGGGAGGTTTAGATTGGATATGAGGAAGAGATTCTTTACTGTGAGGGTGGTGAGGCCCTGGAATGGGTTGCCCAGGGAGGTTGTGAATGCTTCATCCCTGGCGGCGTTCAAGGTGGGGTTGGACATAGCCTTGGGTGACATGGTTTAGTGTGAGGTGTCCCTGCCCATGGCAGGGGGGTTGGAACTCGATGATCTTGAGGTCATTTCCAACCCTTACTATTCTATGATTCTATGATTCTATGTTTTCTAGTTCTGTTTCTTATTTTCTGACTTTCTGTGAATCAGGAGTTGCTCTTAAGCAATGCAGCATGTTTCTTAAATGACAGATTGTTCCTTGTACCATCTCCTCCCACATTTAGAACTGCAAGACCCCGTTACAGCTGCAGACATTGTTTACCTGTATCATGAACACTGGGCAGACTCTAAATCTGGCTTCCTGTTGCCTCTCTCCACACCCCATCCTCTCTTTTAATGGCATTTAGGAATTGTAAAGAAAGATAATTGTACCAGGTGATAAAGACACAAAGACATTTGTCCATGAATGTGGTTGTTCATGACAGTTCATGTGGGCTCTGCAAGTTGCCAAATTTCTATTAACTCCAGAGTGGGAGGTTGCACAGTTAAGGCAGAACTCGTTGAAGTTACTTGGAGAAACAGCCATTGACTGACATTTTGCATTACCCACTAGATTAAGGAATTCTGTTGGACCAGTAAAAATATCCTGCACAGTCAATATTACAAACCCCATTTTACTGTGATCAAGTACAATCCAGCCCTGATAGTCTGCTAGCAAACTTACTCTGTCTCCAGGAAAGTATTTTAATCATTATCTGATGATAGGGTGTGGAAATGGGTGGGCAAAAAAATGTTTGAGCATGATTTGTTTTTTAATTTCTATTAAAGTCAATCTATAGCCCCACCAATTCCCCCCAGTCAGTTAAAATTCACTGAGCCAGGGACTCCACAGCCCATTGGCAAGTGCCCATCATTTTTCAGTGTGGGCAAGGTGATTAATCCATTTAAATTTATTGCACAGGAAGTATTGGAAGAGGCAGATGCTTTCCTCAATTGTGATTTACATTGAGAAGAAAATTAAAATCCTCACCGTAGCAATTAATTGACTGCTCCACTAAATCCAGTGTCATCTCTAGCTTTTTTTCTTCTGGAGAATGTGACTATAAATGCTTTCAGCTTTCATGACATGAAGAAGTGAGGGGCTGGGGATTTTGTTTTGTTTTTCTTTTGTTTTATTTCTTTATTTTTTAATTATTAATGACATTCAGTTGCTTGTTTTGGGTTATGATTTTTGGGGTGGGGAACCACTGGGGACTGCTGCTTTTGAAACTGATTAATCTGTAGTCATTAAAACACTTCACAGACACTGTAGCAAAACTGTCAGTACCTCTTCATTAGCTCCGAGATAGGGAGTTTCATATAAGTACATCTAAACCTCAGCTGTAACATCCTCCGCAGGGTATATTAACAGTGCAGGATTTTACAACATTTCAGGACTAATTTCCTGCTTATTCAGATATGTTTTCATCATAGAGAATTTACACAGCTACAGACATCTGTCTTAATAACACTCAGCATGTTAATACGGGTCTTGAGGACATTAGGTGATTGAAACTGTAGCTAGTCAATTCTCTTATCATTTTGAAATGATCAAAAGAGAATCCTTCATGGCTTTGGAAGATTTACTGAGTTGATTCACTTTCATTATGTAAATTATACTTCTTGGTTTTTTTTTTCTTGAAACCAGGGGCTGTATCTAAGATGTCAGTGACAGTTCAAGGAGCAAGACCCATTACATTAAATTATATGTTTATGATACTGAACTTTGTAAACTTTCTCTTCCGCAAGTATAAATCAAACAAAGCCACACAGTAATTGCAATCATTACCAAATGATCAGAGTAGTGTGTATGTAGGTAAAACTATATTTTGCTTGACCTCTTCTTTATACTTTTGGAATCTGCCCAACCTTAGCAAGAGATAAAACCGAATTATTTCCCACTGCTACCAATATGTGTTTTACATGAAAAGTCAATGTATTCTTAAGCCAGGTGATTCTCAAACTTTTCAGGGTGTAGGCTAGAAAACAATAAAGGCAATCACATCATGAGTGATGTAATGCCATCCAGTCACAAGTGTCAGAGCTGAACGCATATGCTCTAAGGTGAAATGCCAATCCACTTGACTTTTTTTTGGTTTTCTCTAGAAATTTCCATATAGACACTGCTGGAAATAAGATCATGAGCTATGAAGTTTAGGACTGAATCAGCATACACAATCTTATGCTGATGGACAAGTAGAGGAGATAAATCCTGACACAGCTGCAGAATTAGTCTTGTATGTAACTGGTGTAAGCAACCATATGTGACACTTTATAAAATATATCTTAACTAATTAATTGTATTTAAACATAGTAAACATGTCCTTCTTTCTACCAGATTGGCCCTACCCCTCCAGGAAAAAATGTGGGAAAGCACTTGAATATACATTATCTGATAATATAACAAAGCCTTGCATTGTGCATCTTGAGCACCGATTTTGGAAGACACTATTTCAGAAGTCTTGGTATCAGCATTGAAATCCTCCAATTTTTAACTTCTGTGACCAGGCAGTCAAAGAACTGCTACCACCTTTGTTGTCTGCTGCTGACTTTTTCTTCAATGACATTTAAAGAAGTAGGAAGCTGAAAAAAAACAAACACTCTAGTGCAACTCCATCTGCCACAAACCTGACGAACTACATCTTCAGTTCAAAGCTCAGTTGAGAAGAGAAAGAATGACAGAAGCTGGATAAATGGTTGCTGTTCTTCAGCTTTGCAACTTCCTTGTTCTTTTATTTGTAGTTTTGTAATGTGTCTGAGACAATTATAGCTATGTCTAAGGACCTAGGCTTCATGCCTTGTTTTGACACAGTTTTGCAAACATGTGGGATTCTCTTTGCTAAGGAATGGGTAAAAAGGGAAACAGAGAGAAAACATCATGTGATTGATGCAAATATAAAATCCTGTTCTAATATAATAAGGAAGGTATTTACAGTAGTTAATTTTCTTAATGAAGGAAAAAGGGTTGTGCATCTGTTGCTTCTTGCATTTTACGCATTATAAAATGACAATAGTATTCGCTTCTCTGGAAAACCACAACAAATACTTATGAATGTTTCATAACTCCACTCTGAAATCTACAGATATGAAAGGAAAATCTGATGAAATCCATCTGCGGGTCCTAAAGCAGCTGGCAAATGAAGTTGCTAAGCCACTGTCCATCATAGTTGAAAAATCACGGCAGTCAGGTGAAGCGCCCGATGACTGGAAAAAGGGAAATATAACCCTCATTTTCAAGAAGGGGAAAATGGATGAGCTGGGGAATTACAGACCAGTCAGCCTCACCTCTCTGCCTGGTAAAATCTTGGAGCGGATTCTCCTGGAAGGCATGCTGAAGCACATGAAAACCAACAAGGTGCTTGGTGACAGCCAGCATGGCTTCACTAAGGGGAAATGTTACCTGACCAATCTGGTGGTCTTCTATGAAGGGGCTACGGAACTGATGGAGAGGGGTAGAGCAGTTGATGTCATCTACCTGGACTTGTGCAAAGTGTTTGACACTGTCTCACATGACATCCTTGTCTCTAAGTTGGAGAGACATCAATTTGATAGGTGGACCACTCAGTGGATAAAGAACTGGCTGGATGTCCGCACACAAAGAGTTGTGCTCAATGGCTCATTGTCTAGCTGGAGACCAGTAACAAGTGGAATCCCCCAGGGATCAGTGTTGGGACTGGTCTTGTTCAACATCTTTGTGGGTGACATGGACAGTGGGATTGCATGTGCCTTCAGCAAGTTTTGTGATGACACCAAGCTGTGTGGTTTGATTGATATGTTGGAGGGAAGGAATGCCATCCAGAGGGACCTTGACACGCTTGTGAGGTGAGCAAATGCCAACCTGATGAAGTTTAACCATGCCAAGTGCAAGGTCCTACAGCTGGGTTCGAACAATGCCAGGCACAGCTACAGGTTGGGCAGAGAAGAGATTCAGAGTGATGAACATGAGCCGGCAGAGTGCTCTTGCAGCCCAGAAAGCCAGCCATATCCTGGGCTGCATCAAAAGGAGCATGACCAGCGGGTCAAAAGAGGTGATCCTGCCCCTCTACTCTGCTCTCGTGAGACCTCACTTGGAGTATTGTGTGCAGTCCTGGTGTCCTCAACATAAAAAGGACATGGAACTATTGGAACAAGTCCAGACGATTGCCACAAGGATGATCAGGGGACTGGAACACCTCCCATATGAAGATAGGCTGAGAAAGTTGGGGCTGTTCAGCCTGGAGAAGAGAAGGCTGCATGGAGACCTCATAGCAGCCTTCCAGTACCTGAAGGGGGCCTATAGGGATGCTGGGGAGGGACTCTTTTTTAGGGATTGTATTGATAGGAAAAGGGTAATGGATTCAAGCATAAACAGAGGAAGTTTAGATTGGATATGAGGAAGAAATTCTTTACTGTAAGGGTGGTGAGGCACTGGAATGGGTTGCCCAGGGAAGCTGTTAATGCATCATCCCTGGCAGTGTTCAAGGCCGGGCTCAACAGAGCCTTGGGTGGCATGGTTTAATGTGAGGTGTCCCTGCCCATGGCAGGGGGGTTGGAACTCGATGATTTTAACGTCCTTTCCAACCCTAACTATTCTATGTTTCTCTGATTTTATGACCTATCAATTTTTATCCTCAGGAATAAAAGATCTGGTTTTGCACTTTTATCTTTTTCTTTTACAAAAATCTGCATTAATTTTTACTAATCACATTTTACAAATGAGTAAACAAAGGCAGAAATGTGAATTTATTAAGATTACAGAAAGGAGAATGTGGAAGAAAAGAGTATTTTAGTTCTCTGTTTCTATAACTTGTTGCTTCTTACAATAATTAGCTATACAGAAAATTTTTACTCCATGGGCATGAGGAAAGGCCATTAGCAGTTGAGAAGTATGGTTATTCTGCTGCTTAGACCCTTGCCCTACTTTACCTGTAGTTTCCCAGCTGAAAATGGTAGTTCCTGCCATAGAATGTGCATTTTATGGGGAGCAAACTCTTTCATTCAAAAGAAAGATATTTATTTGCATGGACTCTTCTCAGAGAAGGCAAAGTTGACTTTGCACTCAAATTTTCTACTTGCAGGCATATCAGCAGGGAGTAGGAAGTTTTGGGGATAAAAACCTGCATATAGCTGAACTGATGCCCTAAGAGGAGCAAGATGATTTACGTGAAAGAATGAAGTGACTTACATCTCCATCAGGGCAAAGAGAAATCCGGGAAGAACTGTGACTTCCAAGCCACAGTTTTTGATCTGGTCTCCTGTGGTACTGTTGTCTTGAACTACTACTGTTCAGGTTAGGTAGCCAAGTCACACACCAATCTATAACATTTTTACTGGCAAATGTGCAGGTTATTTTTCTCTTTCTGTCATCTAAGACTGGTAATGATTTTGACATAATCTCAGTTCAGTGCTCAAATAACAAGTCCAATACACTGTGAATATCTTATCCAAGCTTATTGCATTTATTTAGATTTGGATTTTATATTAATATACAATTCAGTTTATAGCGTGTTTTATCTGTTTTTTATGTATATGTTAACCTGCGAGTCCTTTGAATACTTTGTCATGAAATAAATTATTTTCCAAATAAAATGGATTGCTCTCCATAAAAAGCAGCTGGAAATTTCAGCTTCTTTGTTGAAGCATAAGAATTGTTTTAAAATATGTCCATAGTTATTAGAATGATTCTAATTTCTAAAACAACACTGTAAAGTTGAAATAACTTTCTTAAACACAAATAGTGAAATTGACTGTTATTCTACTAATCAGTTTCTATAAGATTAGGAAGGATACGGGCCTTTTTTGTGAAGTGCTGTTTTAAGACCGTAGAAAATGTGCTGCCTAACTTATAGAGCTTACAAGATAAAACAAAATGTAGGTAGGCAGCAAATCTACAGTGAAACAGAAGACGAGGACTGGAGTCATACTATGATTATAAGAATTATAATAAATGTTATCTATCATGGTATTTTTTGACCCATATTTCTACATCATCATAAATGTTTAAAATAGGTATCACCACTCTCCACAGGCCTCTTCTGTAGTCATTATCAGTTGGCTCTTTCCAAATCCTGTAGGTCTTCAAGATGGGAGTAGAAAGATGAGAGGTTAATGGCTTTATGCGCTAATTCAAGGAGTATGTGCTATTTGTAAAAGTGCTCAGACTCCTGTAGGAGAAGCTGTCAAGTGAATATTTTGGACTACTATCACTGATGGAGTGGAAATGCCAAAGAGCAATTCATTAAAGTCAGAGAGCAAATAAGTGGGGATACTCATAGCTTTGAAAAACATGAAACAGCAAGTAGATGAACCAGATGTGATGGTAAAAAAGAAGAGTCCATGAAAGGATGTAGGGAAGAGTGATCAGTGAATATGAGTATGACCTTGCTTGTAGCAAAAATCAAACACAGATTGTACACCATCGTTCTGCTAATGTTTCTGTGACTAATTTTGATTCTGAAACAGACTTGAAGAAGTTTTTCAAACATATGTATTTTCAGATTTATAGGAAAAATGTCTAGAAGGACATTTAACAGTCATTTAAGCGCCCTCTCCCTTGAATCAGGACTACTTTCAATACTAGTATGGATCATCTGTTCTTTTGTCTAGTGGAGTCCTGGAAGGACCGAAATTGGTAAGCTGTTTCTCTACTGCCCTAACTTCATAGAATCATAGAATCATTGAGTAGTTATGGTTGGAAAGGACCTTATGATCATCTAGTTCCAACCCCCTGCCATGGGCAGGGACACCTCACACTAAACCGTGCCATCCAAGGCTATGTCCAACCCCACCTTGAACGCCGCCAGGGATGAAGCATTCACAACTTCCCTGGGCAACCCATTCCAGGACCTCACCACCCTTACAGTAAAGAATTTCTTCCTCATATCCAATCTAAACTTCCCCTGTTTAAGTTTGAACCCGTTACCCCTTGTCCTGTCATTACAGTCCCTAATGAAGAGTCTCTCCCCAGCATCCCTATAGGCCCCCTTCAGGTATTGGAAGGCTGCTAGGAGGTCTCCACGCAGCTTTCTCTTCTGAAGGCTGAACAACCCCAATTTTCTCAGCCTATCTTCATATGGGAGGTGCTCCAGTCCCCTGATCGTACTCATGGCCCTCCTCTGCACTTGTTCTAACAGTTCCATGTCCTTTTTATGTTGGGGATACCAGAACTGCACACAACACTACAAGTGAGGTCTCACGAGAGCAGAGTAGAGGGGCAGGATCACCTCTTTTGACCTGCTGGTCACGTTCTTTTTGATGCAGCCCAGGATATGGTTGTCTTTCTGGGCTGCAAGAGTACATTGCCGGCTCATGTTAATTTTTTCATCATACATAATAATGAACTTCTTCAAACGTCAATCTGACATGTCCCAAGCCCTTATTTGTAACTGTTGTATATTGGTTTATCATCTGACACTTATGACTATAGCTTAGCTCAGTACAGCTAGGCTTCGGCTTTTCTGTGTTCATCCATGAACACCTAAGAAATGCTGTTGAACTTCTCTTTCATTGCCTGTCCTTGGTTCCACTTCATGTATGCTCTTTCTTTGCAATTTTGTTTTTTCAGGGTTTCCTGCTTAACCTCCTCCCAAAATGTCTTATCTTTCTGTAGAAGAGGATGCTTTCTTCACAAGTGCTAATAATTGCTCTTATTTTTTTTAAAATACTGCCATGATCTATGTGATAGAAAAATTGGGTCCCTGTTCTGTGTTTAAGTGTCAGTTAATGAAAGAAGAAGAAATTAAAGTTTGATGAACAGAAAAAAAAATCATGCTTTATTTTTTTCTTATGAAGAGAGCTATACTTATTTGCAACTCTGCAAAAATTTTAAATATTTTTGTGAACATCATACATTGGTTGACAAAGCTTGATATCTATGAAATATACAGTCCAACTTGTATAAAATGACAAAGATTCTTACTTTCCTGAAAAGAGAATTAATTGTCAAAGTCTTAAAGATTGTACTAGTGATCCAAAACAGTATACTTGCTTTCACGTGGCATTTTAATTACTACGTCTTTATCAAAGCTCACCTCGCATTGAATCATGTCATAACAGGAGTGTTTCCAAAGTACCTGTCAGTGGTGATCCCAATCTAAGTGAGCTCTTGAGGACTTATATCATAGAATCATAGAATCATACAATAGTTAGGGTTGGAAAGGACCTTAAAGTTATCTAGTTCCAAACCCCCTGCCATGGGCAGGGACACCTCCCACTAAACCACACCACCCAAGGGTATGTCCAACCCCACCTTGAACACCGCCAGTGATGGAGCATTCACAACTTCCCTAGGCAACCCATTCCAGTGCCTCACCAACCTTACAGTAAAGAATTTCTTCCTCAGATCCAATCTAAACTTCCCCTGTTTAAGTTGGAACCTGTTACCCTTGTCCTCTCACTACAGTCCCTAAAGAAGAGTCCATCCCCAGCATCCCTATAGGCCCCCTTCAGGTACTGGAAGGCTGCTATGAGGTCTCCATGCAGCCTTCTCTTCTGAAGGCTGAACAGCCCCAATTTTCTCAGCCTATCTTCATACGAGAGGTGCTCCAATCCCCTGATTATCCTCATGACCCTCCTTTGGACTAGTTCCAACAGTTCCATGTCTTTTTTATATTGAGGACATCAGAACTGCACACAGTACTCCAAGTGAGGTCTCACAAGAGAAGAGTAGAGGGGCAGGATCACATCCTTTGACCTGCTGGTCACACTCCTTTTGATGCAGCCCAGGATATGGCTGGCTTTCTGGGCTGCAAGCGCACACTGCCAACTCATGTCTATTTTCTCACTGACTAACAACCCCAAGTCCTTCTCCTTAGAGCTGCTCTGAATCTCTTCTCTGCCCAACCTGTAGCTGTGCCTGCGATTGCTCCAACCCAGCTGTAGGACTTTGCACTTGGCATGGTTAAACTTCATCAGGTTGGCATCAGCCCACCTCACAAGCATGTCAAGGTCCCTCTGGATGGCATTTCTTCCCTCCAACGTATCAATCAAACCACACAGTTTGGTGTCATCGGCAAACTTGCTGAGGGCACACTCAATCCCACTGTCCGTGTCACTGACAAAGATGTTGAACAAGACCAGTCCCAGCACTGATCCCTGAGGGACACCACTCGTTACTGGTCTCCAGCTGGATATTGAGCCATTGAGCACAACTCTTTGCGTGCGGCCATCCACCTAGTTCTTTATCCAGCGAGTGCTCCACCTATCAAATTGGTTATGCCGTCTTATGCTTTCCTGTAAGAAGACGTGTAGTATAAAAGATGGAGTGATCAAGCTGTTTTTTTGCGGCAGCTAAGTGGAACATGGACCATGTTTGATCAGCTTCTGCTTTTGCTGCAAACAGCCTGCACACCTGATACCTGAGCAGTACCTACTGCAGTACCTACTAGTCTAGACCTCTTATTATATCTGATGGACTAAAATCTTTCATTTTAATCAAAGATCTTTTGATGTGCCAATAAAGTCACTCTCCATCTTCTGTTCAACAATCCAGAAAATTTACGCTCTTGTAAAGAAGAACAAATATTTTTGCATATCCTTGGTATTTTCAGCAAGTACATTAAATCATTCAAACTAGCTGTGCACTTGCTGAAATGTGCAAAGGCTGAGGACAAGATCCAAAGGAACATAGGCACTGAGATGATATGAAATATAGTCTGGATGAGTTATACAGAATTGCATTTAAGACAGCAGATAAGAAAACTCCTTTGTCTGCTTGAAAGTTCTAACCATGAAATCTCTTCCAATGAACTTATACCAAGCCAGACTGCTGGTACAGAGAAACTACAGTTATTGAGGTTGAACAGCCCACCTTCTGCCTCTATCAGGGCAGGATTTCTGCTTGCTGTCTTTCTTGTTCTGTGACTGATGCATTCATATCTGGACAACAGTAAGCTTGAACAAAAAATATAACTTGCACATTATCTGGTCTATAATTTGATAGTTAGAATTATTTTATAGGAATGGGAAAGTCTCTGAAGCTGATAAAATGAACCCATCTCTATTTTCTTAGGCATATGTTCTAACCATTCTGTTACTACGGAGAAGAGCGAAAGGGTAGATAGCACTATCCTTTCAATAAAAGAAGTGCTAGATATCCAACTACATATCATGTTCCTCAAGGCAAAGTGATAGGGTACAAAATACCTAATGCCCATAAAGTTATGACACTAAAGTTACCACACTGAAGAGTTGATCCATAATCCAAAAAAAGCGTTCAGCATGTTGGTCTTGTCAGTTCCAGTCATGGGGACCAAGCTTTTCAATGTGACTTCCATAATCTGCAGTTTGGTGCTTACTTTGGAGAAAACTGCTGCACAGTGACTGAGTCCTGTTTCTAATCTGATGCTAAAAGAATATGCCAGCAAATTACTACCTGAAGAACAGACACCACAGTAAGGCCATAAGAATTCCACGAGCATCCTTAAGCATGTTGATAAGTTGTTCTAATATTTGAAATCTGAAAGCTGAGTTTCTACATTTAGACTATGTAAGGGCCAAAGGACTTGTTTTGTTTATAATAAACCATAGCAACTCTTTCAGAACCATTGAACTGAATGTAATAAAGGTATATAAAGAGCATTAGGCTTTACACAACTTAGTAAAAGTGCTTATTAAATGTTTATTACAAACTAATCACTTCATATTTAGTTTTTGTTAGTTTTTTTTTTCTTTGATTGGTTGGTTTTTGTTTTGTGGTTTGTTTTGTTGTTGATTTTGGTTTTTGTTTGCTTTTTGTTTGGTTTGGGTTAGGTTAGGTTGGTTTGGTTTGTGGGTTTTTTTAATTAAATCTGCCTTTGAATTACATTCTTATAAAACCACTTTAATATATGAAAATATAATAGTATTTTTCAGTTAGTTTAACCCATCTGAAACATTCCAGATTAAGGGCCTTATTCTCAGCTGTGCTGAGACCACTTTATGTTGTCTGACATCAATTACACTTATGTGCATTTTAAAGCCCGTATGCTCTTGTGAAGAGGTATAAAGAGGACTTAATGTAAGTGGTAATTCCACCATAATCTTTTGGGATGAATTGAACTGTTCATTTATAAAAGGGAATAATTCACAGAAACACAACTTTGCCTTCTTCATGTCAATCCTTTCTAAACTGTGGACTAGCTCCTGTTAATTTTACATATTTGAATACGTATTTCCGTGTGAGTATCCCCTTAAAATCTAGATTTTTCTGTAATTATTTTCTAATGAGATAAAGAGTGATTTCCATTTTACTATTTAATAGTATCAATAATGTGTGAGTAGACTAGTTGCTCTGTATTCAGAGAGCACTTCTCTTTGAAATATGAAAGCAAAAATGAACTCCTCTTCAATTAAAACTGTGATGTTTGCCTAAAGCCTTTCAAATAGTTTAGGACTCCTCCAGAAATTCTCAAGGCCTTCCTAGAGCGCCACTTGAGTAGGAAAACCTAGTATTCTGCTAATGGCTGCATTGAATTTAAGTAATGATTTTAACTGATTTTAAGGTGAGAAAGGGTTTTAAGTTCTGTATTCTGTGCTATCATTCTGCTTTTCCTCAGTTCTCTTTATAATCAATGCAAAAAGACAAGTAAGGCAACTCATATGTTAAAGGGGTTTATTTTGGGACTGCATTTGTGTGTCCAATGACTATTTGAAGACTAAATACAAGAAAATCAACACTTCCTCTGGTATCTGAGCCTTTTGAATGACAGGGTCAAGCATCTTTTATTATTCATCTAAGTATAGCCAAGGTACAAAGTCGTTTGTCCTGTAATGAAAGTAACGCAATAATTAGAAAGTAGCGCACAACATATATTAAGTGGTAGCTCTATAAGCACGTATCAGTATGTCCAAAGACTGAATAGAATGAAAAAATGGCATTAGAGAGTGAAATATTATTTATGTCATACCATAAAACTACTTTCTTTTCTATTCAGAGATGACCATAAGATAACAGGTATACTGTGTGCCCAGTGAAAAAGAAATGGAAAATACCATAATCAAGCAGTCCCAGTTAGAAGGCTTAGTAGACTAAGGACGGAGGAAAAATGAGTCCCATGTGAAGACTAAGTTTTGACAAATAAGATTCAGGGGCAAAATATTTGTGGCATAAACTAATAAGGACTCTTAACTCTCATCTAACCAATTACATTAACAAGAATGCCTGGTAGAAAAAGCAACAGCCAAAATAATAAAGGAATTAAACAGATTGGTTAGACAGGTCAGCTGTATCTTTTCTATCTCAAACAGATTCTTAGACACTGTGAACAGCAACAACAAAAAAATTTATTTAGTCTCCTCAGCTTTGTCATAATTCTCTTAGGAGAATACGAGGATGAAAGTAATTTTTTTGACTTTCTCTCTGAAGTAATCTGATTACATTAGAATGGGCTTTGGTAAATCAAATTGGTCCATTGCTAAAAAGTAACTCCCCATCATTGTCTCTTCAAATAAACAAAATGGCATATCTCTAGCAAGAGAAAAAAATAAAATAAGTGAAAATTCATGTTGTATCTCCTCTGAATCCAGTATTGGATGATTTTGTATTTCTTGGAATATAGAGCATGCACAGACAAGAATCTAACATATCAGTAAATACCACCTTTTCATTTACATCCTCAGTATAAATCTCTTTATAGCTGTAATTAGGTGGACTTTTTTCCCTAAAGCTGATGCATGAAATTTCTGCACGTAGATCAATTAATTTGTTTCTTTCTTTTGCTAAACATAAGCAATTTACATAGTACTTCAATACCATTCAGAGTTCAGTGGAAGGCCACCAAGATGGACAGGGAGTGGTGAATTTATCCTGGCAGGAGAAACTCAGGAGCTGGGGTCTGCTCAGTATGAAGACTGGCTTTAAGTGCGTGTAACAGAAGCCTTCCCAGTACCTGTGGGGAGAAGATGGAACCTGTCTCTTCACAGTAGTACATGGCTGGAGGGCAAGAGGAAAAGCACATATATTGAACTAAGACAGTTTCAGATTGGATATAAGGAGAAATGTTTTCACCGGGGGACATAAACAGTACAGGCAGTGAGGGAAGCTAAGAAGTCTTCATCCTTGGGGGTTTTCAAGAACAGACTAGGCAAAGCCCAGAGTAATCTGTTTTGATCCCCTGAATAACCTCACTTGATACTCTGGTTGACCCTGCTTTGCACTGGGAGTTTAAGACTGGAGACCCTGAGGTCCCTTCCAACTTGAATTAGTTAATAAACCTACAGTAGGCTATATGTATTACAAATCAACATAAAAAGTTATGTTAAAACCTATGAACACTGAAGAGTAAAATAATTCATATTCATACAGCAGATAACATATCTCACAGAAGATGGTGTCACCAATTGAACAAAATATTATCCACATTATTTCCACTGTACAAACTTAGATCGTTTTGTCTACTGTTCATGTGTCTATTACACCAGTAAAAGAAATTTGGAAGAGGTGCTTATTCTGGTCTGCCATTACAACTTGGCCTGAACTTTGCCACCTGTACCATACGAAGGACTTCACAACGCCCAGTTGCAATGTGAATGCTCATCTATGCCTACTAACGCTGAAAAAAGAATTGCATCCTAATGGAAACCTGGCTTGTCCAATTCTCCAAACCACGCAAGGGTGAACAGCTACAATTAACAAAGGATTGGCTCTTTCTTTCTCTTTTTTTTTTTTTTTTTAATTTCTGTTCAAGCCACAAACTGTGTATTTAAGAAATATCTCAAAAAGAATTCATTTGGAACTCATTCATAAAATGGCTCCAGAGAAAACTGCAAGATTTAACTTGAGATGGTCAACTAAAACCAAATGTTTATGTACCCAGAAAACTTTGTGTACATGTATACCTAATACTTAATGCTCGTATACACAGATACATATTAAACCAAGGTTGTTGATTGTATTCTTATATTCCCACTTTGAATCTCTTGATGCATAATTTTCCACTCCATATCCTCATTTCCCCGAAACAGAAACCAGAACATCTTTTATTTTATTATGATTTGATATTTGGTTAAGTCAGTGAGGAAATCTCTTGTGTATAATTCTGACATCCAGTTTCACCAAAACTAAATCTTTCTTCAGAATTATTACAGGGTTAAATATGGTTCACAGTTTGCTATATAGGTAGTGAGAGTATCAAAAGGTAATAATAAATTAATTAGTGAGACCAAAATTAGTGTATCTATTCTTCATTTTTCACAGCTTTTCCTCTGCAGTACTCAACTGTTTGTTTATTCCACAGGCAATTTCTTCAAGCAAACTGCAGCAGTTGTTCAACTCTGAATAGTGTATCTACAACTGGCCAAGCAGAATTGATTCAGTCCTAGCCCAACATTTTAGAGCTTTAGCTCTGATTCTTTAAACTAGATACTGAATCTCTGCTGTGCTGAGGAAGATTTCTTCTTTTCAGAAATGGTGATTCATTGAATTTGTTATGCCTTTGGGGGCTCCTGAGGCTGAACTTTATCTATAACATAACTATGAACAGAAAATAATTGTTTTCTCTTTCTGAGTTTTGTGCAGGGGTCTCAAGGTAGCTAAAGTTCCTGGCTTTACAAATTGATACAAATAAAGACTTTCAGTTTAAAAATAGAAAACTCTCTCCAGAACTTCTAAACTCATTGTTTTTGTAACATAGGTAGCATAATGACACATAATGATGCCTTGCAATTGCAAAGCTCTCGTCACTTTTTTAGTGATCTGCGTAATTTGCAGCTTTCTTACTCAAGAATTGAATGATATTCCCAAATCACAGTCTTGCAGATTTCCATTGAAGGTAGGCAGAGACTTCTTTGATTTTTGGATTGGACATGTTACAGTGTTATAAACAGATCAGGTTATTCAGCATTTTTTTTTTTTTTGTATGCATGTGTAAATGTGGAATTGTTTTGGAGTCATTTTGACTGACAGCAGGATGAAATACTCAACCATGTCCAGTTACAGAGTTTCTGAGGTTGAAGAACAAAGGAAACATAACAGCTTTTTTTTTGCCTTTTTTTTTTTTTAAAAAAAAGCATCATTTTGTCAGAAGAAGTATCATAAGGGAGAATTAAAGGGTGAGTAAATAAGTTAATTTCAAAACAGGTACTGTAAAGAAATGTGATTGCAGTCCTTGAATTTTTCCCTTTTGTATTCCTTTTTCATTCTACAGCAAAATTTCATCAGCCAAGATTTAAATTAATGAAAATGGAAGGTAATATTGTGGAAGTATTTTAACCACAATGGAGCTAGTAGGCATAACCATGATATAAAGTGCATTTACTCTAATGTTAGAAGAGTCCTCCTGTTCTTCTCTGTTCCACCATAAAAAAGTCAGTAAGCTGTAGAAAATGCTCAGCATACTATCAAAATCCCTATGTATTTGACAACATTATTATGCATTAAGGCCATCTTATCTGAAAAGCTAATAAAAGCTGGTACTACAGGTTAGTCAGGGTGTTGAAAGTGAATTGGTTTATGTGTGATGACATTAAACAGAAAGCTAATAGAAGTTTAGATTGTGACACTGTATAATCATGAAACATAGACCTAATTTAGCCGGTGATTAACCCTGGAAAATTATGTTGTGGGCAGCCCAGGAAGAAAAAAACAAACTAAAACCAAAAAACCAAAAAAACACTACCCCCTCCCCCCCCCTCAAAAAAAAAAAAGGAGCCAACCAACCAACAAACAAACAAAAAAAAAAAAAAAAAAGGAAAAAGAAACAACTTGCAAAGTGACTGAAAAATAGAGATAAGGCACAGACGATAAAAATTTAGGGGAAAACCAATCAAGACACAGTTGACCAGTTTGAATTGGCACTTAAAAACCCTTGCCTCTTCTGTCTTACCCAATGCATGCTGAAAATGCAAGTCGATGAAATCTGTTGCAAAGCCATTATCATCTGTTCATTTTATTTCCAATGCCAATTATCCTTAATTATTAGAAACTTTTTTCAATGCATAATGACTGCTGAAATGTTAGCATGCTCATTAAATTGAAGCTTTAGCTCAAGAAATAGATTTTGGTAAGCTACATTATTACTTGCATTTTCAAGTACTCCATCCTCTGCTAACTTCAAGTCCATCTTCTCACATTTTCCAATATATATTTATGCATTTATTTATTTTTACAGGAGAAAGGAGCAGAAGGCAAGATTTCCTTGTTGAAAACTGATATAATTAGTATAAAAAGACAGACGTGATCTGAATTTTTAATAGCTAAGGAACAAATATGGACAAACCTTGTTTCTGGAGGGATGAGTGATGTCATTGAGCAAAGGCTACAGAAGCAGGAGGCTCCTTTCTAAGAACTTTTCCATGGGTTTACTTGGAGTCCATGGAAATGCAGAAAGAAATGAGTTGCCCAGGGAAGTTGTGAATGCTTCATCCCTGGCGGTGTTCAAGGCAAGGTTGGACAGAGCCTTGGATGGCATGGTTTAGTGGGAGGTGTCCCTGCCCATGGTTGGGGGTTTGGAACTAGATGATCTTAAGGTCCTTTCCAACCCTAACTATTCTATGATTTTATGATTCTAAGACCTTCAATATCATTGAATCCAACCATTAAACTAACACTGCTGAGTCCACCACTAAACCATGTCCCTCAGTGTCACACCTACATGTCTTTTAAATACCTCAAAGGATGGGAATTCAGCCACTTCTCTCAGCAGCTTATTCTAACACTTGACAAACCTTTCTGCCCTTTTGAAAGACTCATTGCAGCCTAATGTACATCCAGTGATACCCCAGGGAGCATCTTGAAACCTGGTTGTTCAAGGTCTGAGAAGAGTCAGGACACACATTTGTGTCATATCCAGAGATTACCATCTTGCCTGATTCTCATGTGGATCTCACATGTCTGCTGCTGCACACCCCTAAAAAAGCTAGGGTAAATCTGACTCAGAGTAGGTTCATTTTTGGCATAGTAAAGCCTGAAAAAACAAGTAGGGAATTTGGCAGGAACTTCAGAAAAAGTATCATGTGTAGAAGAAACAGTAAGGGAGTTATTTCTCTGAGTTTTTTGGTATAAGTCACCTTACTGACACCTCCATCAGGCCTGGGATGAACAGATGAGCTGCTATCCCCTCAACTTATTGCCGTTTCCCAAAAGCAACCTCAACCTGACTTCTGTATCAGAAATGTCTTTTAAGCACTGTGTTTGCCCTGGCCTTCCTTTCTTGGCTTTCTTGATGTCTTCTGACAACACCCATGATTTGCATCTCATCTTATGACAGAATACTTTACAAAAAAAAAAAAAAAAAAGAAAAATCTAATTAAAATAAAAGCAAATATCTGAGATGTGCATGTAGCAGTGCATGTCACTCTCTGAGTGGAGCTCTTTTCTTTCTTATTCTCCATCAATCTCTTGCTTGTCATTTTTTTCTCTTTCATACTTATGAGATCTTAGAAAGAAAAAAGTTTTGTTTTTTTTCTTTGTGTAACTTGTTTTAAACAACCCCTCTGTCCTTACTGCACAAACGCACACACATAACATCATAAAAGCAACACAAATGTTAAGATGACAATTCTTATTTCTTTTAGATGCTGTAGCTGTGTTGCTAGCTCTGTATTTCCTTGTTAGACATTACAAGACTCATGACAGACACAGGTTTAAAATATAGTCTGAAAGGTTGATATTTTTACAGTAACCTTCCTGTCCCAGACATTTCTGTCACACTCTCTAGTAGCAATATAAAAGACTGGGAAGTACAAATTTCAAAATGAGATTGGAAAAATAATTGCCTATATAATATATTACTCTTAATTTTTGATCTGGATTGAAATCTGTGTTGGTAAAATTGGGTCAACACTATTTTTTTTCATCATACCTTTAGGAAGTTAATATACATAAATGCTTTGAGATTTTACACATTCAGACAAACTCCCTCAAAATGTTTGAGGTTTTTGTTTGTTTGTATTTATCAACATGTGAGATATCAGCCAGAAAGTTGTCATCCTCTTGTTATTTTCACAGAGCACTCTTGGTGGATGAAACTCAGTTACTGCTTTAGTTTTGAGGTCCCAGAAAAAAGCACTTTGATGAATCAGGAGCATGAGGTGTGGGGAAAAAACCCATTTTACTAAGTCAAAGAGCCTTAGCAAAGACTGTGATGATCTCCTTTATAATCCTTTAGCTATCTGACAGAATTGATACTCCATTCTAGTAGAGGAAACTTGCAGAGGTATATCACTGACTCCATGTACCTGTCGTCACACCCACACTTCCCATGAGAAGAATATGTTCCTGTTGTATCTGAGGACTCTCTGTATGGCTTTGATAAGGACAAGTTTTCTATTCCAGATAAAATAAAATTATTTTTTTCATAAATAAATATTGCATATACATGCTTTGATAGGAAATCCATGCTTGTGAACCTGGTCACATCCTTGCTGCAAACAGCACTGAAAGCACAGTCAGAATGAGTCTGATAAAAATGGTTTTCATGGTGTTTCCGACTGACCTTCAACAAGAAGTACTAGTGAACTTGTAAGGTATCCGGGTGCACACTGCTCAAGGAATGCCAGCCCAGTTTTGCAGAGCCATGGGGTTTGGAAAAGGTTCAGAGGACCATTTGGACTTTTGGAGCTTCATCCAGAACAAAGTAAACTGCCTGGTCATTTAGCTGTGCAGCACACTAATCATCACTACCTGTAAAATCTCTGGAATCAAAATCTGGCTGACAATTTTGTCAATAATATGCAAGGCAGAGTGCAATTCAGTTTGCTCTTTAACAGTTACATTGTCTGCGCTGAACTGACAGTAATAACAACTTGGTCTCCTCAGTAAACTAAACAGATGTGATTAGGATTTTTATAGAGATACATAGGGGTTTAGCCATGGTTTTGTCATTAGAGTCAATAGAAAATGGGCAGCTGAAACCCCAGGTAACTCTTCAGCAATTTATACCACAGGGAGAAGATAAGTAAAGTAATAAAATTCTATTTTTTCCTTTGAAATTTAGTACTCGGTAAAATTGCTACAATGGAAGCCTTGCAGAACAGAAGTTCTTTGCGGTATTTATCCACACAGCAGGTACAGCATAAGTAGCAGCAGTACGGATTTCTTTCTCCTGCTGTACCAAATATTTGTTACATATGTTTTTCAATGACAGTAATTATCACCATCATGTTCTGGGGCAGTATTTGTAAAATGTATAAGTTCAGTCTTCTTCCTACACATCAGCAGTACCCATTACTATAGCTCACACACCTAGCAATGAGCAGGATTTGTTTCTGCTCTTATAGGCAGCCATGTGAGCCTGTTACACAGCCCTTATGCAAACTATTGATCTATTATCACACAAATAGACTCACTGAAGTTAGCTGCAAACATTAGCTGTTTATTGTCATTGTCTGTTTCCTTCTTATGAGGTGCTAGACATTCCTTGCTGTGAATAACTGAGGATACAAAAGGTTAAAGAAATTATTATTACAGCTGTTGAGCAAGCAAGAATCACCTTTTCCTACCGTTCTCTATACAGATGCTCTTCTTTCTCCATTAAGTACCTAGCTAAGTAGAACAAACACATTAAAATTGCTAAACCTGGCTTTAGGAAAAAGGGAAATAAAGGTTTGGGTATTGAATTTTCTTGATTTTTTACATACTGTCTTCACCAAAACCCTTTCCTATGCCTGCTTGCCTGTCTGCAGGGATCTTAAGCTTACATTGGTAGAGGTGCCCCTCCAAATACAAAGGTCACTTTTAGCTTTTCAGTGAGCTCTGAACCAGGAAGAAAGTGCACCTAATGGGAAAAAAATTTTGTCCCAGATCTTCTGAACTGCGATTTTCCTCAGATTCTTCAGCCTTTTGTGATGTTAGAAGAAAGTAGCTTGATACATCAATTTCCTAGTCAATTGTAAAAGACCTCCATGGATAATGGTTTTCCCTACAGGCTAATTAAGGTAGTTCATGATCTATAGATGCATGGGATGAAAGGCTGGAGAGAGCTGCTACTCCAATGACTATGCTTAGCTTAGTGAAATAGGCAAGTCGTAATTTTCACAGTAAGGAGCCTGGATAAACAGTGAAAATAACAGTGAAAATACAGGGAGAAAAGAAAAGAAAGCTTATCAGCTTTCAAGACCTAATCTACTTAAAGCCTTAACATTAGAAATGAAAAAAAAAAAAAGGTAATTATTCCATTTCTAAGAGATTTTCAGTGTCTCTTTCCTGTGCCCTGCCCACCTTTTTGACATATAATTCAGTTTGAACACTTTGAAAAAAACTTGAGACCTCTGGTTGAACTAGTCATTCAGACCATTTTAGTTTGCAACTTTGTAACAGGGTGATTAAGGAGTCACCCCTGGAGGATTAAGTATATTCCTCTGCTCTGGTTTATATGTATCTCATGCAGTTAAAATGTAGGAATTTTTATGCTATTGCTGAGAAATAACTGCATAGCTTTCATTCAAAGCAGGCATTCCCAGCCACTGACAGTCCAAATAACTCAGTGACCAGGGGGTAACAGCAAGTGGTAACTGCACTTTGTCTGAGACACATGAACTTTTGGAGATTTTTTATAATTTACCAAGAAAATACTTGAGAAATTATTTTCTCTAAGAAAGTTCAAAATTTGTCTCAGCACAAATTTTACAGATATAAATTTGAATTCTTCCGTTCTAAGGCACTTTTTCAAAAGTGAAAGTATTAGTAATTATAATGTTCTGGCATACTGAATATGTTGCCTATCTTGAAATAACTTTAGTAGTTTTTCTTGAATATAGAGACCTTCACTTCTAAAATTCTCTGTTTCTATTCAGAGGCAAAAAAAAAAAAAAAAAAGGATTCTTTAAAGGCAATAAATACTCTCATATTTTTAAAATAGTTCTATAAGATGGCTGGAATTCAAAAGGTAAAGTTTTCCATAGCAAGAGTGTTCACTAGTAGCCATTAGCATAAGTGAAAATTGTTTTGATTAAAATGTAAACCTGTTAAAATAGTGTCCCAAATCCAGTTGACTAAGTCCGTAGTCTGTATTCAAGGAATGATTCAATGTGCTTTCATGCCTGACTTGCATAATAATTAACACTGTAATCAAATTTGTAGCTGCAAATATTTAGACATGGTGTTGACTGGATGGAAAGGCTACTGTGTCTTTATAAGGTGTGATGAGTGACAACGAAGGTAGGAAGGACTCATGAGTCATCCTCTCTCATCTGAGGAGACACTGAGGGAACTGAGATGATTCAGCCTTGAGAAGTGAAGGCTCAGAGGGGATCCCATCAGTGTTTTTAAATACCTGGAGAGTGCAAAAAGGAGAGAATCAGGCTTTTTTTGTTATCCAGTGACAGGACCAGAGGCAATGGGCACAAATTGTGGCACAGGAGGTTCCCTCTGAACATCTGCAAACTCTTACCGTGAGAGTATCAGAACACTGGCACAGGTTGCACAGGGAGGCTGTGGAGGCTCCCTCCTTGAAGATATTTAAAAGGCATCTCAAAATGGTCCTGGACAACTGGCTGCAGGTGGACCAGCTTGGGCAGGAGTGTTGGACCACATGACTTCTACAGGTCTCTTCTAACCTCTGCCACTCTGAATTTGTGAGTCTATGACATTAAAACTAGCCCTGTGAAAGGGTTTGCAATTCTAAGGAATGATGTTTGTTGGACTGAAGATCCAGAATAAAGAACACTGGCTTGTGGAACCTCCATTTGCTATTTTAGTAATAGTTAATCCATGTTGTGGGTTTTTTCTTTTGTCATGCAGTCTCTTGCACTGTCTGAACATGGCTGTAACGGCTACCAAGGGATGTTCTTCTTTGGCTGGTGGTGGTATTGATCTTAAACTAACTTTTTCCATTTGACAAAAAGTTTGCCCAAAGTTGAAGGGTTGTCTACAATTAAATACAATATCAGTTGTCTGTGTCAGTGTAGATGACATAGCAACAAAATTATTACCTTGTCATTTAGGATGCTTTACTTTTTTCCCATTTCTCATTAAATTTCACAGTTCCATGTCACACAAATACCTTCCTTAAGCTAAGAATGTGACTTGAGAACTTTATGCAGCAGTTTTGATGAAGGTAAAATTTGGCTCTTCTGAAAGAGAGATATGTAAAAGATGTTATAGAAATATACAGCTAAACCACATTTTCAACATTTGTTTCCAAAGTATCTTCATTTCATCACTGAGATAGAGTAAAATTCAGGAAATACCTTAAAACAGCTATTCAAATCATGATAGAACAGGCAAAACTTTACAAACATGATGAGGCTTGCCTGGCTGTCTGTTGAGAAGGCACATACTGTCATAATCAGCACACTATAAAGCATAAATACAGCAACTGGTCATGGGTATTTTTAGCAGACAGGGGAATCACTTGATAGGAATCCAGCAAAGAGTTTGCAAAACTTTCCTTTTTGTGCTCTGGGGCATCACTTGGCTGCCAATGTGAAGAATAGAAATGAATTGAAGGACTTGAATTGGTCTGCTTTATCCATATCAGCCAATTACTCGCTTGTGCATAATCATACTTTGCTGTGGAAAAGTATAATGTCCTAATGTATGCACCTGAGATTTTTGCCACAGAAAATAGCTATTTCATGATATCTAAGAACACACTAAAATGTCTTCCAAATATTTAAGACCTAAGTTATCTGCCCAGAAATAAATTACAAAGTTTTTCAATTAATCAAACAGGTTTTTTCCCCCTCATATGTGAAGTCAGCATTCATTAATCACATCTCAAATGTTTGAGATTATATATGACATGACAATTTAGCAATCCAAATCAGTACATCTCAATTAAATCACAAGACTGCATTTAGATATGCTCCATGTTTCCCTCTCTCTGTACCCACAAGCCACAGTAAGATTTTATAAGTAAATAAAGAAGCTACATGCTGCATATATAGTGCTTATCATGGTTTCTCAGAGCTCTTTGTACAAAGGATCTTGAGGAATATGCCAATGTATTACCTTTGTAAGTGTCCTATAGGATGTGTTGAATATAGATATCTAGTCTGAGCTTACAATAAGCATGATGTCTTCCCACTTTTAAATGAATACTCATTTAGGACAGAAATGGTGTACTTCAGAATTCAACAGTTTTTATAGAATGTTGTTGTGGTTTAAGTCCAGCCAGCCACGTAGCTCGCTCGCTCACTCCCTCCCCTTCCTCCCCCAAGCCCAGGAGAGATGGAGAGGAGAATCAAAAGAATGCAACTACCGCAGGTTTAGATAAGAACAGTCCAGTAACTAAGGTATAATACAAACCAGTACTGCTACCACCAATAATAATAATGACAAAGGAAACAACAAGAGAAGAGAATGCAACCGCTCACCACCTGCCAACCGATACCCAGCCTGACAGAGCAGTGATCTATCCCTTCCGGGTGACTGCACCCAGTTTATAAAGTGGGCATGATGTGCTGTGGTATGGAATATCTCTTTGGTTAGTTTGGGTGTCGAACTTCAGGCACAGTCAGCCACGTAGTTCTCTCACTCACTCCCCCCTCTTTCTTCCTCCTAGCTCCCGGGGGATAGGGAGAAGAATCAAAAGGACGCAACTCCCACAGGTTGAGATAAGAACAGTTCAGTAACTGAGGTATAACAGAAACCACTACTACTACCACCAATAATAATAATGACAAGGGAAGCAACAAGAGAAGAGAATACAATTGCTCACCAGCTGATACCAAGTGTCCTGGGTTCAGCAGTAGCAGTCGTTTTTCTCCTTGGTAGCTGGTGCAGCGTTGTGTTTTTGATTTTGGGCCTGGGAGCAGTGCTGATAACACCAGTGTTTTCAGTTACTGCTTGGTGATGTTTTGGTCTGACCAAGGACTTGCTGAGCCTCATGCTCTGCTAGGGAGGAGGGGAAGCCGGGAGGAAGGAGACAGGACACCTGACCCAAACTGACCAAAGAGGTTATTCCGTACCACAGCATGTCATGCCCAGGATGTAAAAAGGGGGAGCAGAGACCCAGAAGGGTGGGGGTGCACGGTGGGGGGTGCACTGCTTGGTCAGGTTGGGATTGATGGTGAGCTATTGTATTCTTTCTTTGTATTTGCCTTGTCATTATTATTATTAGTAGTGGTATCAGTAGTGGTTTGTGTTATACCTTAGTTACTAAACTGTTCTTATCTCAACCTGTGGGAGTTGCATTCTTTTGATTCTCCTCCTCATCCACCCGGGACTGCGGAAAGAAAGAGTTGGGAGTGAGTGAGAGAGTGACTGCGTGTGTTTATAGAGGCTTAAACCATGACAGTCCTTTTTGGCGCCCAACGTGGGGCACGAAGGGTTGAGGTAATGACAGGGTTCATAGCCACTCATCACAATGCTGATTTATTGGCTCTCAGAGTTGTTGCTCTTGGGTTCATGGTTCCAGCCTGTTGTACCCTACTTACAGCCAGTATTTATTATCTCGGCATTCAGATATGGGTTTTGGGCTGAGGTTCTTGTGTCAGTGTACTTTACTGGAATAGCTTGTGATACGGGCGAGCTCCAGAAACAGGGGGGGGTGGACGTGGACATAGATGTGGACGTGGACTTGTACCTGGCAGCTCGGCTGCTCTTCACCGTCCTGGTCCTCATCCTCGCCTTCGTCTTCGAGAGGCTGTGGGAAGCAGGGGGGGGTGGCGCTGGGAGCTGCCCGCGGCCGAAACAGCTCAGGAGAATGGCCCGGGGGATCAAGAGGCCAGGAAGGGGGTGGCAGATGAGCTGAGCTCCAAGACTGAGCCCAGCCCTGCAGCTGCCGAGCAGCGGGAGGGGGGCGTGGAGAAGCCGAGCCCCAAGGACAAGCCGAGCCAAGCCCAGCTCCGCAGCGGCAGAGAGCATTCTCCAGCAGCCGCCCGCAGAGCCCCACGAGCCGGAGCCCTAGGAGAATGCAGGAGACCACGCAGCACTTCCCAGCAAGGCAGAGGAGGAAGATCTGGACTCAGACAAAGAGCAGCTGGTGGTGAGAGAGCCCGCAAGCACAGCAGCTACACCAGCTCCTGTGACAAGTACAGCAGCATCATTTGAGAGTTCTGAAGGGTTTGAATGGCCTTTGGGTACCCTTGAGACCTGCCTGCTGGTTGTGATGGGGATCAGCATGCTGGCACACATAGAGAGTGTGTTTTACTCACAAGCATTTCATCTGGTCCCGAAAGTTAAGCAGAGTGAGGTGTGGGCCTTGCCTGTGGTTAGACTACGATGCAGGGTGACCAAGAGATTTTCCCCAGGGATGGACAGTCATGAGTGGCAGGGTGTGGGGGATAGTATGGGCAAGTATGTAGTTCACTGGACCCCTCCAGTGCTTTGGAAACGTCGGAGATGGAAGGCAGCTGTATGGAGTCCCCAACGACAAGCTGCAGAAACTGCTGGAGGAGTGGGTGAATTATTTTGAGCCTGGTGGGCTCATGACACCTCAGGACATCAGGGCAGAGATGCAGCATACAGATGGACTCATGGTCGAGGGGTGGACTTAGCAATGGACATTATTTCCCAGGTTATTTGCGGCAGGAGAACATGGACAACGCAGCAATGATTGACAATTTATTAAACGCAAGCATCACTTTTTATAGAAAAGTTACAAAGTACTGGAACAGTCGATAACATCTGATTGGTTAACATATGAAATGTCCATAGCAACAGGCTCCTGTTTTGCAAGCAAGGTTTGCTTTGTGGTAACCTGATCCGGCGCCGACATCCTGCTCAGTAACTTTGTGGTAACCTGAATGCGGGTGCTCAGTGCCTTTGTGGTAACCTGATTGCGGTGCTCAGTGCCTTTGTGGTAAGCCTGCTCAGTGCCTCCCCAAGGCAACGTCCTCTTCATGTCCGCACGTAGGCATCCTTTGTTAACCCTTTCAGTAGCTTATGAAGCCCTCCGCTCACTACTCGAGTGAGGCTAAGTCAGAGGCTGGATTGCTCACATGTTCACTCTCAACAAGAAACACTCCAACAATTCCCTCTTTTTGTTTTTGAGCAATCCAAACGTGTTTCATAGCTTTAGATAATGACCTTTTAACACAACTAAATATAATTCTACACATAATCAACATGACAATCACAATAACAAAAAATTTAGATTCATACAACACATTCCTTCAAAGTCAGTACAACCATGACCCTGCGCTAGCAGCAAAAATCAGTGGCTGCACAATTTTGCAGCAAGGCATGTCAGAAAAGCTAAAACATCAAAGAGCAGAATTCCCAATAAACAAGTTTTAAAGGGATCTGTGGCTGGCTGCATGGCAAGGCAAAATGCATCATTGCCAGTTTCATTTGCCCAAGTGATCCACAGATTTACTCACAGATTTATTCCATGCACAAAACTTGTTATAACATTAACAAAATTTAACAAGATTAACCCAACAAACTTAGTCAGACTCGTCATGATCCGTTACAGCGTCCACAATGGGTGGCGTCTTCCACGGACGAGTCCAACGGGCGGGTACCCAACGAATCCCGTTATCTGTAAGTAAACACATATATCCTCTGCCTGCTAATTAAACCTCTGCAGGACCTTTCCATTGTCCTGTATTTAAATCTTTGTACTGAACTAGGATTTTCTCAGTTTTATTACCTGTTACTCCTGACTGCATGGCTAGCCCATGAATGACCATTCCTGCTGTTTCTGGTGCCATCTTAAGCAGTGGCTGTGGTCAGTATCCCTCTTCAGAAGCAGCAAAAGTAGCAGTCAACCTCACTTTTAGTTTCTCAGTTAGAGCAAGTAGCCAAACTGTCTTTGCATTTGGCTCCACTAGGCAAGTATGTAGTTCACCTACAATTAGAGCCAGTCTTTAGTGCATGCATGCACATGCATTAGGAATACTAGCTATAATCAAGATGCATCTGACCATTTGAATAATTTGTTTCACTTAGAGGTCTCCTCGCTATCCTTCTCCTACCCTACATGTGTATGAAATATAAGGCATAGAATTTCCTTTTAGGAGGAATGTACAAAGCTGGAATTTCACATTACGATTAATGTAACAGCAGAAGAAACTTTTACAATAAACTCACCTCCCTTGTCAACCTAATACCTACTATGCACTTGTGAAACTGTGGAGTTGAAGATTGATTCTATTACAGTCAGAATCACAGGAGTAGAAGATACGTGGTACAGAATGGAGAGGAATAAAGTAAATCAACAACTGATCCTCTTCAAATGGCAGCAGGAGAAACGGAAAACATCTAAGAGGTAAATGTAGCATTGATTAAGACAATTTCTTTTTTTTTTTTTTTGTGCAGAAAAGAGGAGCCACAAAAAAAACAGAATCAAAAGAAAGAATTTGAGATGATTGCAGGTCCTTCCTGGTGCTCAAAAGACATAAGAGGAATGCAATAATATTTCTGAGGGTTTTTTTTTTCTAAAAATTTTGGAGACAAGAGTCTGATTGCAGCTCTGCACAACCTAAACCACAACAAAACAAAATCCTAAAGAATTTAAAATACATCACTTCTATAAAGTCTGCAATGGTGGCAGTTAAATAATGACAAGTTTCTACTGAACTTAACAATGAAACTTTATTAAACATCTTTATTCAGTCAAATATTCATTGCAACTAATGCTGAGAAAGACATTAATGTACACTGGGAATAACAGTCCTTTCCCTGAATAAATTAGATAGGCTATGTTTGCTATTTAATGTTAAATCCTATAATACAGGTAAGTCTGTAATTTCATTTCTTTGGAGGAATACAAACTATTTCATTGATGTAGAAATTAGGGAAGATTTGTTTATCTTTTTATGAGAGTTTGCTTGTTTTTTAAAGTAAGTATTTTGGGGGCAATGTATATCCTACCAAAAGAAAAAAAAAGAAACACCCAAAAAAAACCCAACAAAACAAACCAAACCCAAACCCAAAACCGCCAAAAAATTTTTGGCTTAGAAAACTAGTGGGGGCTATATTTGCTAAGCCAATTTTTAACAACAAGGGAAATTGAAGAAAATTTTGACTGTGTAAGTCCAGCAAGGACATTAAATAGTATTATATTTGAATGAGTTTAAAGTACAATAATAGGTTGCTTTTCAATGGATGATACTGAAAAATCACTGCCAAAAGGCTGAATTTTGATGTCATACATGTTTTAACAGATGGTGATTTGTGCTTCAGGTCATTCTAGCAGATATTTTGAGAGAATGTGATGAAATGTTGTATGTTTTTGACATTTGGTTTTCATTAGAGAAATATTTCTCACCCGATGCTATTTGTCTCTTTTGATATTTTCAATTTGATAGCAATATTAACTGCAACTTATATTCTATTTCTTTCTTATTTGAATTCTTTTCCTTTTTAGTCTAATATTTAAAGGCAGTAAGTAATTTAATCCCTTTTTATTCAATGAAATTAATATCATGGTCATTTTAATAGTTATTCTACAGTTAAAGCTGTATTGAGATAAAGAGCATGCAACCATAGGCACAGTGTTATATTAAACCTAAACCATTTTAGAACCAATGAACATGGTGTACAACGGATAGAAGTCCTTAATTTCATAAGACTGCTAGGATACTCACTTATAAGAATCATGGTAACCACTTGGTTATATAACTGCGGTGGGCTGGCCCCAGCCAGCACACAAGCACCCACACAGCTGCTCAATCCCTGCTCTGCCTGCAGGAACATCAAAAAAAAAACAACAATAGAAGAGAAAAAACTCATAAGTCAAAATAAAGACAGAGATATCACTTACTAGTTGTTGTCATGGGCTAAGTAGCCTAGATTTGGGAAATTTAATTTGCCAGTGTCATGGTTTAAGCCGTAAATCACACAGTTTGCTCACTCACTCCCCCAGTTCCTCCCCCTCAGCTCCCAGAGGAATGGGGAGGAGAATTGAAAGAATGCAACTCTCACAGGTTGAGATAAGAACACTCCAGTAACTAAGTATAACACAAACCACTGTTGCTACCACCAATAATAATAATGACAAGGGAAATACAAGGAAAGAGAATACAACTGCTCACCACCCGATACCAAGCCTGACCCAGCAGCAAACCCCCCTCTTCTGGGTCCCTGCCTTCTGTTTTTACATCTTGGGCATGACGTGCTGTGATATGGAATACCTCTTTAGTCAGTTTGGATCAGGTGTCCTGTCTCTGCTTCCTCCTGGCTTCCCCTCCTCCCTGGCAGAGCATGAGACTCAGAAAGTCCTTGGTCAGACCAAAACATACTAAGCAGTAACTAAAAACATCGGTGTCACCAGCACTGTTCCCAGGTCGAAAGTCAAAACCACAATGCTGCGCCAGCTACTAAGAGGGAGAAAAATGACTGCTACTGCTGAACCGAGGACAGCCAGTTAACATAAACATTAAATTATTGATTCATGTACTAGGAAGCAAAAATATGAACTCGTAGATGCTTGGCAAAACACCTTTCCTCTTCATTTTCCATGCTCACTTCACTTCAGATACCTCTCTTTCCCCAGTTGATTGTCACAGGTTATTCTTGATATCTTCAGATAAGCAACTATCAGTGCATAGTGGTTTCTTTCTGCTGACTTCTCCATCTCACCCTTTTCCTGCTCTCCAGCATGGGTCTTCCATGAACAACAGTCCCTTCAGGTGTGGCTCACTCTGCTATGGAGCACCTCCTCCTTCTCCCTGTTTGCTGTTCCCTCTGTTGTTTCTCATTATTTTGCTCCCTCCTTGTCTTCCTCACTGGTGTTTTCATAAACATGTTATCACAGAGGTGCAAGCAGCTTTGCTAGTGGGATTGGCTGTAACCTGTAGTGGATCCATTATGGAGCTGGATGGAACTGCCTGTGTCTGTTATAGGGCAGCCGCTGATCTCCTCCCAGAAAGGCCACCCTTGCAAGCCACCCCGCACTATCAAAATCTTGCAGTTTACACCCAAAACATTAGTATTTTTCCAAGCTGAAAGGAAAGGGAAGGTTGTCTGGTACAGACAGGTACATAACAGTTATAAGTGACAAGACAGGTAGATGTCAGTGACAATGGTCCTTCTTTGGATATCGCAGCACTGTCCAGAAAAAGGATATGAAATTTACAGACCCATGCAAAAATAGCAGAACAGATCAGCTAGTCTCTTGTTAAAAGACTTCTCTCATTGTGAAAGGAAGGTTGATAAAATAGCAGCAGTCCTCATAAACTTTGCACCTCATATATTTATCACAAGGACAGAGCCAGCATTTTCTGGTAAACCAGAGAAGGTTATTTTTCTTCATTTGGAATGCTTTATATTACCACTTAGAATAAAATGGTAGTCAGATAAGCAGGCTGCTTTCCCTCCTGACTCATCAATATAATTTCTCACATGCATGCTCACTGCTACTGACTGATGAAATGGGGAGATATACTGTGCTAAGCCCACTGGGAACAGAGATGGAGATGATAGTTATGCAGCACTGAAATATGAGATGAGTAATGAAAAACGTAGAATTCAAACCAAGACTTTTTTTCAAGGTGAGAGGGCAATTATAGTAAAGGAAGAAAACAAAGAATGCCTTGGAAATATGGATACTGAATTTGAATGGTCATTTTTGATGGGGGGGTGGAGTTCAGCACGTAAACATGAACAGTGATATGAACAAGAAAAGTGAACAAAGTAGAAAGAAGATAAGGCATCTGCATATATTTTTCTTTAGCAGGTACTCATAAATGTCCATTTGTTGCACTAGTTTCAGGAAATACCAGTCACCTCAGCATGAGTTAACAGATAAACTGCTAATACGTGACCTCATACACATGGATTCTGCATGGGAACTATTCTATCATTGATCAGCATCAGAACAAAGTGTTCAACTTTCTCTGATTTAAAACAAAAAAAAAAAAATCAGTTTTTGACAAATTCCAATGTCTAGAACAATTTTTGATTCCCAGAACAAAAAAAAAAAAAAAAAAAAAAAAAAAAAAAAGAAAAAAATTGAGCAATAGCCCTTTGCTTTGAAAATATATAGCAAACACCTACACAACATCATCTCCAAAACTTGTGTATGTGATATTTTGTTTTCCTGCTGAGAAGTGGAGGAATTTGATTACCAGCCATTTAAGAATTATAGCACCAATTCATTGTTCTGTGAAGAAATCAACAATTATGGTTCTTACAGCATAGAGTCACTATAATTAAACATCAATTTCTGTTACTGTATGGAATATATGAAATATATAAAAATGTAAAAGTCTACAGAAGTTTCTCAGCTAATCAAGAATATATTACTCACAGAACACAGGGGATTACAAAGAAGAATGCCTATGTATGTTCACTGATGTATAGTTTTATTTACTTGATACATAATGAGGCTCTTTCCGTCTATCTTCTTCATCTGTATTTGGTTAGTTTCAAAGGAAAAAGTTTTAAAATATAGATTGCAATTCTATGTTGGCATGATACAATACTGTGTATCAATTCACTTTGTGAAGTTGTTATGAAGTTAAGCTACATACCCCTCTGACTTTGTGAATATTAAAATTCTGATTAAAAAATGTTGACCTGATTCTTTCTAGCTCATGTTCTAGCAGTCTTATACTAACGTAAATCAACTTAAACTAATGGATTTCAACCAGCATAAGACTGAGGCAAGTATTTAGAACTGTCTCTGATACATATGCAAAGAGCGACTTTCTTAATATTGCTTACTTCGAAAAATATTATCAGAGCATAATTCATGTAATATAGAACAAAGACAACTTTTTTATTATAGATATGCATACAATACGTGTATGCCTGTACACTATATATACACTTTCACTTAATTTGTAAACTAATATGAAAGACTTACATCAGTATATTGCATTGATTTAATAGCTGCAAAAATTTTATAAATATCTGCATTTGTAAATGGCTATAAAGAGAGGAAGAAATGTATTTTCAAAAGTTTTTTGAGAAAAGATTGGGATTTGTTGTTCTTTGAAGAAAGGCGTTCTTACTAATCCTTTAGGTATTCATAAATCACCAGTTTACAGTCTCATTGCAAACAGCAAAACAGGGCTGAATATTACCCTTCTGTGCAACCTCAGCTACAGCTGAGTTCAATTTCCACCTGCCCTTAGGGAAATGCCTTCAGAGCTCTTCTAGCAATGACCGTGGGCTGCCTTTTCTGCCCAGCATTCCAATTATGATGCCATAGGACAGATGGAAGTAGTAAGGGTAGTCAGAGTGTGCTGATAAATGCTCTGTCCAAGGCTTCAGGCATCATACATTCAGTTTTCTGTGCAGTCTGCTCCAAAATGTCCTGAATGAAGAGTATAAATGGTTGTTGCATTTAAATATGAATCCAATCTTAAGACCATTCAATAAATGCAGTATACATTAGATTGTTACTTCAAATAGGAATCCATGGACTATTTTTTCATTCCCCTTACAAGACTGGCACAAAATTTTAAGACTAAAGATAGAATTAAACAATGAACTTGGTAAGTAATGACAATAAATTCAATATCTGTCAGGACTGTATTTACTTCCCAATATTAGAAACCCTATCATATCAAGAGAAATACAGAAGGGTTAATGATATTGTATTTTTCATTAAACCAAATTTTTCTATGTGTCTAATTACTGAAATGTAATTATACAGGCATAAATAACTTTGCACTTATGGTCATCATGCCATATTTGTAAACAAATAAAAATTAAAAAAAAAAAAAAAGCTAAAAGTATTGCCCTGTCAGTTACATGCTAATTTCATTTATATATACACATATGCATGTTTGTATGCTCTTTTTTATGTAATTTTATGTGAACACTAAAATATATGCATATTTATGAATAGCTGACATTGCATCTTAGAAAGACCTGATGAATGTTTTAAAATATCTGCATGTTTTCTTTTTCTGTATGTGTGCATGATATCTCTTTCTACATGTGTGTATGGGTCATGGGTTCAACAGCAGCAGTCATTTTTCTCCTTCTTGGTAGCTGGTGCAGCACTGTGGTTTTGACTTTCGGCCTGGGAACAGTGCTGGTAATATCGACGTTTTTAGTTACTGCTTAGAACGTTTAGGCTGACCAAGGACTTTCTGAGTCTCATGCTCTGCCAGGGAGGAGGGGAAGCCGGGAGGAAGCAGAGACAGGACACCTGACCCAAACTGACCAAAGAGGTATTCCATACCACAGCATGTCATGCCCAAGATGCAAAAACAGAAGGCAGGGACCCAGAAGAGGGGGGTTCGCTGCTGGGTCAGGCTTGGTATCGGGTGGTGAGCAGTTGTATTCTCTTTCCTTGTATTTCCCTTGTCATTATTATTATTGGTGGTAGCAGTAGTGATTTCTGTTATACCTTAGTTACTGGAGTGTTCTTATCTCAACCTGTGAGAGTTGCATTCTTTCAGTTCTCCTTCCCATCCCTCCGGGAGCTAGGGGGAAGAAAGAAGGGGAGTTAGTGAGCAAACTCCATGGTTGAGAGGCTTAAACCACCACAGTATGTTTAAAATCATTCTTTGTACACTTTAGAAATGCAGTGACTACATGACTGGAAACTACTGCTTTGTATACTGAACCTTGGCACTGTAGGGCTAGATCAAATTGCATTATTAAAAAAACCCAAAACTATGGGTTATGTTATTCTTAGTTTCCATTGAAACAGAAATTCATTAAAGTGCAGATTTGGGAAAATGAAAGCTCTGTCTAGAAGCTAACATGGCAGGGGTTGAAAACAATAGTAACAAAAACAAACAACAAAACCCCAAATAAACCCCCAAACCAAAAAAAACCCAACAAACTTCAGTATTTCTTTCTTCTGCTTTGCTTTCCATAAATTTGTAATTTGCTAGGTTAAATTTGTACTTGGTCAAGAGCTGTAATTATTTTCCAAATGAACCTTCACATTTGTCTACAAATCATGAGGCAAATATGCTGCACCTAAGAGTGAAGTGCATCTGAATCTAGGTCTCCAAATACCTTGATCTTGTTTACCTACTGCAACTAAACACTGATATTTTGTTGGGTAAAATTCTTCAGAAGCATTTTTTTCCCTCTGATTGACCATATGGGAAAATCCATTTGGTGGTTCTGCATCATCACAGTTTCTTTCCATAGGCAGAAATGTATAAAAGAGGAACAGATGGGACCTGGGAGACTGCTAGTGGTCATTAATATTGTCACTAAATCTGTGTTTCAAAGAATTGGGGTGGTGCAGGGAGAGTATGAGCTAACGTAAGGAGCAAAAAGAGTCAAATTTGCCCCCTAAAATTATTCTCTTTGCTCCTATTAGAGTTGTAACTTTTGCATTGCTGATCTTTTTTCCACCAAAGCTAGGATTCTGATACTACGCAGCATTTTAACATTGTCAACCCTTGTGGACATTTTTCTACCTCTGACTAGCATTTGTACAGTGTACAGTACAAATTGCTTGGCATGTATTTTGAAAATCAATGCCCAAAGAATGACTGTATTGATGTGGGTATTCTTATACCCTGTGGCTCATGAAATTGTTGAGAAAAAGTCCGAAGCAACTTCTAAATAGTGACTTGACGATCCTTAACTTGGGTACAACTTATCTGTTTCATGGTTTCTTCTTGTTAACCTTACACAATTCAATTTGGTTTTGAAAATACAGGTGTAAAGCATATACATAACATCCAGTTCATGCAAGGCAGTAGAAAACTAACAGAAATAGAAAGATGAGAAAGCTTCACAATTTACTCACAGTCTGTGGATTTTCTACTGTGATTGATAAACAGTCATCTCAATAGGTAAATTCATTATTTTGGAGGGCAGGGGAGGATATTATAGAATCAGAGAATAGTTAGGGTTGGAAAGGAACTTAAGATCATCTAGCTCCAACCCCCCTGCCATGGGCAGGCACACCTCACACTAAACCATGTCACCCAAGGCTATGTCCAACCGCGCCTTGAACACCACCAGGAATGAAGCATTCACAACTTCCCTGGGCAACCCATTCCAGTGCTTCTCCACCCTTACAGTAAAGAATTTCTTCCTCATAGCCAATCTAAATTTCCCCTCTTTAAGTTTGAACCCATTACCCCTTGTCCTGTCATTACAGTCCCTAATGAAGAGTCTCTCCCCAGCACCCCTATAGGCCCCCTTCAGGTATTGGAAGGCTTGTAGGAGGTCTCCATGCAGCCTTCTCTTCTCCAGGCTGAACAGCCCCAATTTTCTCAGCCTATCTTCATACGGGAGGTGCTCCAGTCCCCTGATCATCCTCGTGGCCCTCCTTTGAACTTGCTCCATGGCTTGTTGAACTGTGGCTATTTTGCTCCAGTGTTTAGGATTCCAGTTAGATATTGTGATAAAAATAGAGCAAGGCACAGTGTCTTTGCTTCATTATTCCTTTAGCAGGCCCAATTTTGACTTATGAGGATTCAACTCCCACAGCTTACTTTGTCATCTTTCCCAAGTTTCAGTTTTTGAACGTCTTGCATTAAAGAGGCTCACTAGGGAGTATTATAAAAAAACCACCAGTGGTAATTTCAATAAAGGCAATCTCTCTGCCAGTCTTCCCTGTCTCAGGCAGTATCTTCAAAAACAGGTGCTAAAATTTAATTTATTTGAATCACATATCAACATTTGCTTACTATTTACTTTCTAAGGAATATTTAGTATAAAATTTTCAGCCTTTTTCTTCTCATCAACCTGTTTATCAGACTTGACCTGCATACCAGAGGGAGTAATATTCAAGAATAACATTTGAAAAAACTTATAAATCAGGATTATTCTCATACTTGCATCTGTTCCCTAATGGCTGAATTGGGATCTGCACTACTGTGCAGACTTTTTCTCACTTATTTAGAGCTATGAATGCCTATAAACACACAAAAATTGTTTCTTTTCCTTTGTTTTTCAGATTAAATTTTGTATTCTTGCACTGTTGCATAGTAGTGGTAATATCCAGGTGCCAATTCTCATACTATTTAATGCTGAAGTACTTTCTCACTTCCCTACAGTCTTAAGATCTATTAAGACAGAGAAAACAGCTAGAAGACTTTGCTGTAGAGCCTTATAGATGTCACTGTAGAGAGCGAATTACAATATTTGCTAGAAGTTAAAATTCATGCAGTCATTCATATGTTTCTGAACGTACACAAGTCCATGGGACCTGAAGAAATCCATCTGCGGGTCCTGAAGGAGCTGGCAAATGAAGTTGCTAAGCCACCGTCCATCATATTTGAAAAATCATGGCATTCAGGTGAAGTTCCTGACTACTGGAAAAAGGGAAATATAACCCCCATTTTCAAGAAGGGGAAAATGGATGAACCAGGGAATTACAGACCAGTCAGTCTCAACTCTGTGCCTGACAAACTCCTGGAGCAGATTCTCCTGGAAGGCATGCTGAGGCACATTAAAAACAGCAAGGTGGTTGGGGACAGCCAGCATGGCTTCACTAAGGGGAAATCCTGCCTGACCAATCTGGTGGTCTTCTATGAAGGGGCTACGGAACTGATGGAGAGGGGTAGAGCAGTTGATGTCATCTATCTGGACTTGTGCAAAGTGTTTGACACTCTCCCACATGAGATCTTTGTCTCTAAATTGGAGAGACTTCAATATGATAGGTGGACCACTCAGTGGATAAAGAACTGGCTGGATGGCCGTATGCAAAGAGTTGTGCTCAATGGCTCAATGTCCAGCTGGAGACCAGTAATGGGTGGTGTCCCTCAGGGATCGATGCTGGGACCGGTCTTGTTCAACATTTGTCGGTGACATGGACAGTGGGATTGAGTGTGCCCTTAGCAAGCTTGCCGATGACACCAAGCTGTGTGGTTCGGTTGATACATTGGAGGGAAGGAATGCCATCCAGAGGGACCTTGACATGCTTGTGAGGTGGGCTGATGCCAACCTGATGAAGTTTAACCCTGCCAAGTGTAATGTCCTACACCTGGGTCGGAGCAATCCCAGGTGCAGCTACAGGTTGGGCGCGGAAGAGATTCAGAGCAGCCCTGCGGAGAAGGACTTGGGGGTGTGGGTTGATGAAAAAATGAACATGAGCCGGCAGTGTGCGCTTGCAGCCCAGAAAGCCAGCTGTATCCTGGGCTGCATCAAAAGGAGTGTGACCAGCAGGTCGAGGGAGATGATCCTGCCCTCTCCTCTACTCTCAAGGACGTCACTTGGAGTACTGTGTGTAGTTCTGGTGTCCTCAACATAAAAAGGACATGGAACTGTTGGAACAAGTCCAAAGGAGGGCCATGAGGATGATCAGGGGATTGGAACATCTCCCGTATGAAGATAGGCTGAGAAAATTGGGGCTGTTCAGCCTGGAGAAGAGAAGGCTGCATGGAGACCTCCTACAAGCCTTCCAATATCTGAAGGGGGCCTATAGGGGTGCTGGGGAGAGACTCTTCATTAGGGACTGTAATGACAGGACAAGGGGTAATGGGTTCAAACTTGAGGGGAAGTTTAGATTGGCTATGAGGAAGAAATTCTTTACTGTAAGGGTGGTGGGGCCCTGGAATGGGTTGCCCAGGGAAGTTGTGAATGCCACATCGCTGGTGGTGTTCAAGGTGGGGTTGGGCAGAGCCTTGGGTGGCATGGTTTCCTGTGAGGTGTCCCTGCCCATGGCAGGGGGGTTGGAAGTAGATGATCTTAAGTTCCTTTCCAACCCTAACTATTCTATGATTCTATGGTTCTATTCTTTTGTGTCATGAGATCCCTCAGAAAGAATGTGAATATTTCCTTGGGTTTTTTCTTCTGATTAGAGCAGGATCTCAGAAAGGATTTTTTATTTTAAGGCAGTGTAATAATGACAGGCCTAAATACATGAGTGTGCTGTATTTGCTTCCAATTTCAAGTTTGTGATAAAATATATAGTTAGTTATCACTGAACCCTTTCATATGAGCACATCTCTAACTCACTGTTAATGTTATCAAATCAATATTTGTAATCCCAGAGCGTGAAGCTGATAATTTGTTGTATACTAAGAAGTTTATGTAATATAAAATTCCCTGTGAGCATGGGTCTTCCATTATTATGAGCACCACCAAAGAGAATTTCTTTCTTGAACCTAATAATGATTCTTTTTCTACTTGGTAAATTATGCCTCTTGATTTATCAGCAGCAGTGAGAAATTATTCCCCAAAGGGCAATGTTTTTCTGTAAAGAGATCTAAAATCATGTTTATTTAACACCCCCCCCAAAAAAAAAAAAAAAAAACAAACAGAAAAAACTCCAAAAAACCAACCCACAGCATATTCCTAATCTTTAATATAACTTAATTTCCTATATCAGGAGACACACAGGTTTTTTTATAAGATTATTTATTTAAAAAGAGCATGAGAAAAAGGAATTCATTGAAATGACAACAGTCAGCAGCAGTAGCTCTCTGAGCACTGCTTACCTACACGTATATGGGGCTGAAGCCAGGAAGTAGATTTGATCTCACTAATACTTCTTTATTATTATAAATCTATCATGTTATTTTCATATATTACTTTGGTATTGTGACCAATTGAAATCTGTGGAGTCCAGAAAATGAAAACGGATTAATTTATGTTGCAAAAAGTTTGCAAATGAAACCAGATGGCTTGTTTCTTTAGACTGGAAAAGACCTGTATGAGTCAACACTTGTGCAAAATGCATGCACACTGTCATTTGAGAGTGAAAACTCTCATTGTCACACTGGGTTTTACAGTCCACTGTACTGAAGGTGCAGAAGGACTGGAACCTCTTGTCTGGTTATTTGAAAAACACAACAAGCCATGCAAAAAGTAATAAAAGTTTTCCAAGATCAATGCTGTTATTTGAAATAAATATAAGGATAATAAAAATCAAATTGATAACATAAAAGAAATAAATTGCAATTAAAAATGACAATTTGGATAACACATTACTGAGGCAGATCAAATTTTTTTGAACAGCAAGAAAATAGGAAACAGAGCATTAAAACCAGTGAAAAAATCATATAAAAACTCTCATTAAGAACATACAAATATAAGATAAAATTTGGTATCACTGGTGCCAGCCTCATTAACGGTAAATGTTGTGGGGTACAGTGGACTGTAGGAAGCTTCTTTTGGATATTTTGATATCCAAGCCTGGAACTTGTCTAGATTAATTTTTGGAAGAGAGCTACAGAAACAAACTAGCAGCAGGGATTAAAAAGTTAAAAATTGCTGCATAAGGTTTTATATATCAGTTTTTGTGTCTTTGCACCCAACCGAACAAAGACAGATACATTCAGCGCAATTCCAAATCCCTTGTGGCTTTCAAAGCTTAAATCCTCCTATTTTGTCCTGCTGTGCAAAGTTTTGGCACTATTAAAAGGTTCCAGAGACTCATATCTTACTTCTTCTGCACAGATTATAGAAGTATTTCTAGAAAGCAGCTTTAAAAATGAAAAGAGAGAAAACGTGAACCTCTCCTGCAACAGGAAAGTAATGAATAATTATGAGCAAGAGATTGCAAAGCTCATGAAAGATGAAGTGCATATATGTAATTACAAATGCTCTCATGTTGTATCCATCCAGTATAGGCTTACCAAGGCAACTGTATATAAACACTAAAATACTCTATGCCTGTATTTTGTTCTGTAACTGATAAACTGGTTAGAAGTGTAGGCCCATTTAAAATATTCCTAATGTTATCTTCTCTGTAACACATTTTTCAAACTCAGCTGGCAAGAACACTTCATAGATGGATATTTTCATCACAGCCTTTAAGTTTCTAGCTCAAAGATCTTGAGAGCATTTGACTAAAGGCTGCTGCTAATGCTCATGAGATATGCTTTCAGGTAACCCTAAATACATCAGAGTGTTACAGTCCTCTAAGTATCTCCAAGAACTGATTATTTTCTACACAAATCACAAAATTTAGAGAACTACTCCGTACAGGGGGAAAAGGCTAAATTAGGGAGATTTCAAAAGGAAGATCAGCTTACCAATGGTAGGGAAGGTGATCCTCTAACTAAAAGAATGGATTTTTGTTACCTACAGTGGAATTATTAATTTCTAAATTATGATGCCAAGTACAGAGCTAGGAGAAAGAATACAAACTTAGATTATATACCTATATATATGTATATAGAATCATAGAATCATAGAATAGTTAGGGTTGGAAAGGACCTTAAGATCATCTAGTTCCAACCCCCCTGCCATGGGCAGGGACACCTCACAGGAAACCATGTCATCCAAGGCTCTGTCCAACCCCACCTTGAACGCCGCCAGGGATGAAGCATTCACAACTTCCTTGGGCAACCCATTCCAGTGCCTCGCCACCCTCACAGTAAAGAATTTCTTCCTCATATCCAATCTAAACTTCCCCTGTTTAAGTTTGAATCAGTTACCCCTTGTCCTGTCATTACAGTCCCTAATGGAGAGTCTCTCCCCAGCATCCCTATAGGCCCCCTTCAGATATGTGAGTATATGAGTATTTACATTTACACATATTTATACATTCACTTTTTCACGGTAATGTTAAATGATTGCATTTTTCATTTACGTAAATGGTTGACATTATGCATGAAATACAAAATCACAGACATTCTTAATTTCTGAAACACAGAATATTTGAAAGGTCACTTATAAAACTGAAAGACAGTATATATAATTAAATAGAAACTCTTGGGAACATTTAATTAATATTAGAAGTTACAAACATTCAGAGTCAACTCTTTCTACTGAGATGCTAGGACAGGATCAGCTGTTAATGGTCCATTGAACTGTATTCTTCATAAATCTCGTACTGAGAATAATTGTTTTCTTCATGTCAGCCATGTATGTCACTGCCAAGTTGTTACCATTTGACTTCCATCTGAAAGCGAATAATATTAAAAAAAGGTAAAGAAGAAAATGCAAGTTTAGAAAAGGAAAGACTTTCAGATTTTTGAAAGTTCATCATTTAAGGACAGAACTTGGAAAAAGCAGTGATAAAAATCAGAAAATTAGTTACAAAAAGACTGATAACTTTATAAAAAGCTCGAACAAAGATCTAAAGCAAATGACTCAATGTTCAGTGGATGCATCCTGAGGAGACAATTTGAGCTACCTTACATAAGTAGCCATAGGCGCAACTGGCACTTCTAGAAGTTTTGTGAAGCCTAGGAACTCCCTCAGATTTCTGATAACAAGACTAGTTGCACTTAGAAGTTAGCAGTCTATAAGCCTTTTTCATAGCATAATCAAAAGGAGAAATCAAATTCCTCTCTTCCCATTCACTGAAGTTTTATGAGACAAAAAAAAAAAAAAAAGAGAGAGAGAAAAAAAGTTTCTAGAAAGAAGATTTCAAGTGAACAATTGTAAGTGGCTTTAATAAGAAATTGCAATATACGATGAAGAAGGAGGCATGTGGTGAGCTTATTCCACTTTATTTATTGCGTGGGACAGAATGCCTGTCTGACAAAATCCCTTCAGAAATCCTGTAGTAATAGATAATGACAAGCAAAATTATTCATAAACTTGCTCTGATAGAGGCCTATGAGATCACTTATCAGTCCTCAAAGGTGCGTACAAGTAATCAAGGTGGGGAAGAGCTAGATCAGGCAAGTACTATATAGACTTAGGTGTCTCCTCGAACAGCCTGTTCTGTACTGAACCTTCAGGAAGGACGACAAGCTACTCTCACTGATCAAACTTCCAGTGAGAGGGAAGAGAGGAATTTGATTTCTCCTTTTGTCAGTTTAAAGAGTGTTGTTCCTTGCATGTGATTTTATAAAGTAAACAAATAAATGTGCTCTAATGGAAAAAAAAAAATGCAGGTCTGCAAATAATACTGTACAAGAGCACACAAGGAACTGTATCTCCGGCATACATGCACACTAAGTGAGAGCTAATTCTAATACAGATAACACATTGTGCAGCAAGCAAAAAAAACCCACAAACACACATACATACACACACACACAAAACCACCACCACAATCACCAACAAAATAATAATAAAAAAAAATACAAAAAAGACAAGAAAACACCAAAGAGAAATGAGTAGAGAAGAAGAAAAAATCTGGAAGGTAATAACTTACATTTATAAATTCTTCTACCCAAGGGAATACTACAGCATTGTGCCAAAGCGCACTTTCTCTTCAGGTAAGAAATATGGGTGTGAAAGCTGACATTCTTTCACTGCTAAAGGACAGTGGCTTCTACTGCATCTTTTACTACAGGAAGAAACAGAGGACACTTTGAAAATGAAGGTGAAGAACAAGTGAAGTTAATGTACAGCAGTTTTGCAAGATCTGATTCAGCAAGTACCTTTCATGGGAAGGTACTTCTAATGCTGCTGAGTATGCAACGGAGAAGAGAAAAAAAGAAAGAAAACTAGAACTGGTGACAATATGAGCCCAAGTAAACCATAGCTTTTGAAGGAGTGATATTGTCTTATTTAGTTGAAACAGAAACATTTCAAAGATCATAATTCTCCCTAGCTACATATTGTGGCTGAGATTCCACACATCGTGGAATTGAAGTCTGGGATTTCAAAGTGTCCAAAATAATTTCCTGTAAAGTCTAGGATTTCCATGAGATTTGATTTTGAGGTGCTGAATCCTGTTTAGTCAAGATTTGACAAGCTGGTAACCCAGGTGCAATTGGATCTATGGAGATACTGACTATAGTCATTAGGAAATAAATTCTTCTAATGGTGTAATGGTAAAACTTCTTTCAAATTATGACAGAAACATCCAAGAATAAAGAGAGAATGTAAGGTCCAGTGCAATATGTTTTGAAACATTTCACCAGCAGTGGCTTTTAAAATGTCTACCATTGAAAGTAACGGATTTTATATGCTTTTAAACTCTGTTGTGAAGGGCAGGGATCAATAACGCTCCTCTCCATTAAATCAAGACTGTTTCTACTTTCTGGTATTCCTCTCAGTATCACTCATAATTTTATTACTCCATGCTTCTCTCACAGGCTTCAATAAATGGCAAAGCTACAGCATTTAGGAAAGTCTTTTGTATTTGGCATCAAGAGATACAGAGTTCTTGAGCTCATTTCATTTTTGACTTTTGAAAGCTGGCATTCAAGTCATGTTTCTTCAGCATGAAGCTCTAAGGAACTGTACAGGTAAAGCTTGAGGAGTGGAGGAAAGCTAAAAGAGATGCTAAAAGCAAAGAGGACTAGAAGGGGATTCAGGCAACACAAAAGCAGTAGGCAGCATAAGCTTCAAAAGGGAAGACATGGAATCTCGTGTTACACAGAAAAATTAAAAAAGAAAACAAAAGGTAACATTTTGGTGCTCACCTAAGCTTCAAAAGGCAGCCTACAGAGGCACTGAAAAGAGTTCTTACAGCTATGCCTGTCTTTGAGATTTCATCTGGTGTGAAAGATGCAGACTGAGATGAACAATAAGTTTGTAATTTCAGCACTAAGACTCTGCCTAACAATCAATTAAAAAATAAAACCAAACAACAGCGACAGAAAAGCAAAAGAAAAACAAAACAACAGTAAAGAAATCTTAACAATCCCATGTTTATCATTTATTCAGTTAAATATGTAATTAGTTTTTTTCTTTAACATTTCAGGCAGTTTCGCTCATCTGACTGCTCCTGATTTGCTCTCAGACATTCAGCTCTCTTTAATACAAAATGTCCCCAGGACACCTATCCTTTACCCAGAGTATACCCAGGATACCTGTCATTTGGAGCATTTAGCCTTTACAGTGTACATTCCTTTCTGTTGTGGAAAATGAAACTTGATCCTTTCTGCATGTTGCCATAATATGTTCTGATCAGTAGAATTCATATGTCAATTCTATTTTCAACAGAAGCAGTGTACAGTAAGGTACACAGCTGATGCTAGGAAACCAGTTTCCCATTGCTTTTCTCTGATGAGAGCTTACTAGTGACACCAAGCATTCTTCAACTGAGCTGCTGAATTGCGATGAGTGTGTAGAGCCCAATTCTTCTCCCACTGTCATCAATGACAAAAACATCCACAGACTGCACTGAAACCAGTGTAAAACAATTTGGCAGTATGAGGACTTTGCCTTTGAGATTTCATTTTTCTCTTTCTGAATCAGCCCTATAATGCAAAAGAAAAATAATAGCTAAAGTCTGGATAAAATGCATGTGAAGGAAGTAGTAGAATGATTTCTGTGGGTCAAGAATGGCTAATTGAAGCTTCAGATGAAGTTATTGTCAAGATGTCTATTCAAATTTGCATGGAGCCAGACTGCCCCTCTGACATAATGAGTCAAGAATTGCCCCCTCAGTAGACACTTTCAAAGCATTTTCAATCAAAATAAGAAAAAAATAAGGGGAAAAATATAAAGAAAGGCAAGAAACTGAGCAATGAACTGGAGTTAAAGGAACGACTTCTAAGAAATCTCATAATTAGTAGCAGTTAGGATTTATTTCTTGTTATGTTTCCCTTAAATAGAACTGAGCTACAAAAATGGCCATGATTTTGCTCTTTATCCTGTCTTTTTTATACCATGAAGGTCTTTCCAGTGAATGTTGCACCTAAGCCGTATTAAAATGTTTCAATAGTTCTTAGTTCAAATAGAAGTTCATTCTCCATCCCTGTCAGTGTTCAAGGCCAGGTTGGACAGCACCTTGGGCGACAGGGTCTAGTATGAGGCATCCCTGCTCACGGAAGGGGGCTTGAAACCAGATGATATTAAGGTCCATTCCAACCCCAAACATTCTATGATTTGATGATTCTTAGCGTATGTGGACAGGTAACCCATTCTGCTATAAGGAGGCATGAGAACCAGTACTGGCAGAAAACAGTTGTTATCACAGGATGGTCAAGTCTGTATTTTCGAGTATGTCGCATCAGTCTACAGATTCTTTTCGTACCATGTCCTGTTCTAAAACATGAGAAAGTGATTCTTAAGAAGTTATAACTAAAAAAGGCAACACAAGTAGGTCACTTGCAGAATGAAAAATCTAAAAGATTTTTAACCTGAAAAGGCCAATCTAAAAAGGCCAAAGGTTTCTTATATTGCCTGAAATGAATACACACATCAAAGAACCTATTAAAGCCTAAGGAAACCACAAAGTCCAGTAAAAGATCCTATATTGACCGTGTAGAAAATTTTATCTCCTTGAATCAAACAGGATACAGATTATATGAGGTTGAGGTGGGGGAGAGTGTAAAAAACCTTTGCACTTCTACACTTTTATTCTCTCCTCCCTGAGCTACTCTCACTTGAAAATGCTTAAATGAAAGAGAAGTTAACATATACCAAGCCTGTCATACTAAAATCTTGTGAAAAGCCAACATGCCAATTTACCAAATTTTGAAGAAAACTCATACTTCATAAAACATAATCAATGTAATTTTCAGAGAAGTAGGAGATCAAGCACACCACTGAAAGTATTCATAGCACCTGGTCTGTCAGGTGTAGAAACTTCAGTCAGAGAGAGAATTTGCAAATTCCACAAGCCTGTGCACTAAAGCTCTGACATTAACACACAGAATCCCAGACCTAAGAATCTTTAATAGCCAGTGTATTGCTCCGTAGTGCTAAAAGTAAGTGTGGTTTCAATTTTTGAAGTCTCTTGTTAAAATCACTGGGGACTTGTAGATAGAAACATAAGGGTTGACAAAACTTTAACCATATTTGGGATTGAAGAATCTACCATCAGTTTAGGAAAATAATGCCATTATGGCCACAAACAGAGGAAAAATCACATGGAATAATCCTGCAGTCTAATAAGAATTAAAGCACAAGTTATGTGGGTATAGACTCCCCCAAAGAACGAAACTGAAGAAAAAGATGCAGATAGACATTTTCAGGGAACAGCTTCAATGATTTGACATACATCAACCCTGCAATATTAAGAAAATAACAGATTTCTTACTGTTTTACAAGAGTGCTGAGGTCTCATGGATGATATATGTACCTTAGAATTGTAGAATTATTCTGGTCAGAAAGGACCTGAGGGGGTCCCTAGTGCAGCCTTCTAGTCCAAGCAGGGTCAGCACTCGATGACTAAGCTGCTCAGGTCTTTGACTACACAGGTCTTGAAAATCTTTGAGGGTCTCCATTTCATGAACTCCCTGGACAACCTATTCACATGCTTAATTACCTTCAGGGTGACAAATCTTCCTTATATCCAGTTGGAATGTTCTTCATTGCAATTTATGTTCCCTCTCTCTCATTCTTTCCCTGACCTCATTTTCACTTCAGTAAAGAGCCTGGTCCCATCTTCTTGATGACCCCTCTGCAAGTGTGTCAAGACTACTTTTAGGTCTGCTCAATGCCACCTCTTCTCTAGGCTTAATAAGTCCCTGTTTCTCAGCCTCTCTTCACAGGATAAGTGTTACAGTCCCTGACCAGGTGAACTTGCTTCCATTTACCAAAATCCTTATTGCCCTGGAGCTCCCCAAAGTGAATGTAATATTTCACATGACCTAGTCAGTGCTTTTCAGAGGGGAGTAATTATGTCCCTCAATATACCAGCTGTATTTTTCTGAAGAGGAGTATTTCATTCCAAGACTGGACTTTGAATTTGTCTTTGTTGAATTTCATGAGGTTTATACTGGCAAATTACTCCAACCTGTTTAAGTCCTTCTGAATGTCTTTTCTGTACCCTCAGTTCAAGGTTGTCCCCAGACTTGATGGAGGTGCATCCCATATCTTCTTCTAGGTTAAAGACATTGAACAGCTTAAAAGATATTGAACAGTCACAGAACTGATCCTAAGGAACTCTGCTAACGTTTTCTCTAGGGAGTGAGAAATGGGGAAAAATTAAAAAAGCTACAAAAATTCACGATCCATCTTTTCTTCCTTTTTTTTTTTTTTTTTTTTTTTTTTTTTAAATCTGTTTGTATTATGTCCTTCTGAGGAGAGTAGTATGTTCTTTGGACTCATGAAACTGGGGACAAATTCATAGAGGCTGAAGTCCAAAGCAAGATCTCAAGCCTGAGACAGACCCAGAAATGTTAGAAAAACATACCTTTGCAATTTAAATGTCTGTACAATCACAGCTGTCATTGGGACTAAAAGAAGCCCTTGTTGACACACCATGAACGGGAACAGGCAGGATTTCTTACAAAGGCTTTTTTTAGAGCTACCTAGGCACTGGAAATTGAGGTGAGAATTTTGGAACTGAGTTTAGTTTGGTCAGAGCCGGTGTCAGTTGTTTTACGGCTCACTGGAGGGAGAGGGATTGAAGGGTAATTATGACAGTTTTTGTTGGTGGCAGATAGTAGGTCTGCATGAGTGTGTACATGTGTATATGTAAACATGGCATGGAGCATATAGATACAAAATTTACAACCCTGTGTGAAGCAGGAACATTTATGTAATTTGAGAGCCACACATGCAATGCATAATTTTTGAATTCACAGATGTAAAGCTGGTAGAATTTGGCACCATTTGTCAATTTAAAAATGATTTTGTCTGAGATTATCTACACTAATATTTTGATTCTTTGCTGTCTCTTTAGCAACTGAGTGGGTCAAATTTCCCACAAATCTGAACAGATTATACTTCTAAGTAATCCTCAGGCAAACATTTTGGACAAGTTTTCATCGACAGACCCAAGAAATGGGGCAATGGCAGACATGGAGGTATCACAGCATTTGCTGTGAGGAGTTAGGGAGATGATGCCTTCCTCAGATGGGGCTGTGTTGTCTTGGGACTCCCTATACACATTTCCTAAGCTTTTCTGATCACCTTGACAGGCAGTGATGAATGACATGAGCCCACTTCGGCCCCACATTTGCTGCTGAAATAGACTGTGTTTTTCAGTCTGACTAACATGCTCCATTGAATTTCAGTAAATAAGCCTGTTTATGAGCCTGGTAAATCTAGAGAACAGCTTAAAACTATGTTCAAAGAAATTTATTCCCAGTCAGCCTATCATATGTCAGGGAGTACCATATAAAGCTCCCATTCATGACTCCCAAGACTCCCAAGTCTCCATTTAATTCTTATCTCTTGAGGCCTTTTGTCTCAGAAGTACTCTCCTCTGTGCTCTGGACTATTTTGCAGAGAAAATGACTTAAAAAAAATGATGTGTATAGATGCCTTTTATTCTCCCAATGGTCCTTTCAGTTATAAATTGCTTTTTCCCTCTTTTTATATTGCTGTTATCAAGCCATGTAGCTGATAGTCCAGTTTCTCCCTGTAAATTCTCTCTGCTGCCTGTATGTTTTCCCTCAGGACTCTTACTGCTCTTTCTATTGTTTGCTGCTTTCCCACATTGCTCTGCGACCCACAACATTGTGTTTGCAACAGGTTTGGCATTACTCTACATATGCTCATATACATGTGGGACTCCATATGATTGCCGGACTAAGCATCTCAAATATGCTCAGTAGATAAGCTCCAGGTCAAATCCTTACAAAATATGCTGATCCCACATATGCTGTCTACAAGAAATGAATGTCAGAATAGCAGCAGGAGCAATGGTAAATAAAGGTTTCTGCATTTCAACCACTTTGTAATGCATCCTAAGAAGATACTATGTTTATGTTTGGGATGTTTTTAATAGTTGCAGGAATATCATTGCCACAACTCCACTGCAGCTCCCTTGAGTTTGCAACTTCTATTGCCAGAATTAATACTACGTAAGAAAATACAAAGGCTAAACTAATAGATCAATAGACCTTTACTTATTTGCATTATGGTATATTTAATCTGCTCTGAAAATGGATTTTCAGTAATTTCTCATTTTCAATAACCGGTTTTCATCTGGAGAGCATTTCAGATAAGACATGACACTGTTACAGGTGTCTGCTGAATAAAGTCAGAGAGAGTTGCTGTTGCGGGGGATAAGGAACAACGTACCACTGACCAATATGATCACGCTGAACAGTTTAATGTGCGCAAGCATGTCTTATATAGAAAAGTTTCAGAACACTAGAACATTCGATAACACTGGATTGGTTAACTTCACCCCACCGAGTGCTAGCAACAGTTTAACGATTGGTTGCGGTTTAAAGTGTCCACAGCAGCAGGCTCCGGCTTGCAAGCAGGGTTCTCTCTGTGGTAACCTGATCCGGCTCCGCGGCGTCCGGCTCAGTCCCTCTGTTAACCCTTTCGTCGACCTGCAACGCCTCACAAAGCCTGTTACCCACTGCTAGAGTGAAGCTAAGTCAAAGGCTGAATTGCTCACATGTCCATTAGCTGAAAGAAATGCTTCCACAATACCCTCTTCTTGTTTTTGAGCAATCCAGATTTGACTTGGCATTCTATTTACGAACCTTTTCAACAGTGTAAATACAATGGTGCACGCAAGCAAAATTAATAATACAATGCCTAACACCTTCAAAGCAATAATTATCCAATTTTGAATCCAAGTCCCTATTCCCCATCCTGAAAAAACATTACGGAGCCAGTCATCCAATGGATTCACATCCTGTTGGATTTTTTGAGAGTGTTCCTTTAGGTAGGTCAATTTTTTATGAATGCTCTTGCTATGATCAGACAGATTCTGACAACACATACCTTCAAAGTCCTCACAGCCATGACCCTGCGTCAACCCAGGCTTGTGAGTAAGCCCGTGTATTTTAAAGGCTATTCTCATACCCAAATATTTCTATTAGACATGTTTGAAATGGATCTGTGGCTGATGCCATAGCAAGACAAAACTCTGACACCCCACTCTCACTGGCCCATGTTACCCACAAATTCTTTCTAGGATTGATTTCGTGTAACAGAGATACAGAACTATATACAAACAGCAAAATTAGCAGCTTAACTGCTAACAGATTCTTGGTCATCGCTGACATCTTCCGGTGCAGACGAGTTATTTTCTGCTGAATCTCGCCAGGGCCGTATCCAACGAGCCGGTATCCACCGAACGCCTTGATCCTGGGGTAACACTATCCAATGATATCTTTTAGCTGGTTCTGCCTTGTTTATGGAGAGCACAGAAAAGGCGAATTTTTCTGCGTCCTCACTGGAGAAGTCCACTTGGAGATTGGCTTGTGCCCATGGCCCTGATCCTGTTAGCATCTGTGATTGGACTCCACAAAGGGGGTCCCCTTGTTGTCTAGGTTTTGCTTGTTCAATATCACACAGTCTCTGCCAATTACGGTCAAAGATCAGCTTCTGCGATGGCGTCAGCAAAATACTGGCTACCTGGTTAGTATCATGGGGGACCGGGAGGTCTGATTGTAAGATGTATGTTATGATTTGCCGAGACATTTGAGAGTGTAGCCCATATTGAGTCACGGCTGTCCGAGCTTTTTCTAATAGCTTCCAATCAATTGCTTCCCACTGGTTGGTGCCCTGTGGTGTAACTGACACTGGAAAGGCTTGTGGAACAAAACTCCCTTCCAGGATAGCGTCTCTGATAACTCCCTTCCACCTTTTTGACACTCTACCAGAATCTTGACCAGAGGAATTAAACAAGCGCGGTGGGGGAGCTAGCACCGAAGCCGCAGGAGCAGGAGAGGCACCAGCTCCCTTGTGCACGATCGATCCCAATTCTTCCTTTTGAGTCACCGCCATGAGTTTCTCTATAACCTCCTGCAATAATTCTTTCGTTGAGTCATTTAGCTCTCTCGGTTGCTCTGTTTCTTCCGGGGTAGAAACATTAATGTCAATGGGGGAGCGGTTTGGAGTGGAGGTAAGGGAATATTCTGATGCGCCAGGCCTATAATCTGTGGATGCCTTCACCTGGCAGCAAGGTTCAGCATTGGCAGGATCAGTAACAATATCGGGTTTTGGTCCCTCCTCACTGGGCCGGGATTGAAAACCCTTCTTGACTGCCTTTGCAATTTTTGGGTGAGTCCTCCCCCCGGCATAATGATCGAAGGGATTCCGAGTGGGGTTCTTAGAACCCAAAGTCAGGGGCCCCGCGGGTAGTTGGGAGGCAGGGAGGGCTGGAGGCTCAGGCGGAGGCACGGAGGGCACTACCGGGGACAAGGCTTCAGCCGCCGAAGCAGCTGCAGCTCTCTCTGATTTCATATCTCGCAAAGTCCCTCGGATAAGCTTCCACAGCATGCAGTATTTTTGAGCCTCACGCGCTGCCTTCCCCCCATCAGTTATAGTGTCCCAGAGCCGGGTGCCTATCTCCTCCCATGTGGATATTTCAAGCGCCGCTCCAACCCCGCTAAATAGCCCCTTTTCCTCACTCCATTGGAGTAGTCCTTTAAGTATATCTTCTTCATATTTAATCCCTCTCCTTGAGAGGATGCATTGGAGGAGATGAAGGACAGCTATCTCTTCCTTTGTCTGAGCCGCCCCCATTCCTCCCCGACCGCCACTTGCCTTATTGAAGTGGACCTTTTTCGCAGAGACTCTCTTCTTCTGCGGCACGCGTGCTTCATCTACATCGGCAGGGCTGCTGCCGGCTGCATTTCGGTCGGCTTCCCACCCGTCAGGTCTGCGCTGATCTTCACCACCGAAGCAGCTCTCAGGAGGCAGATCTGAGGGTCCCTGTTCGGGCGCCACTTGTCGCGGGGGATAAGGAACAACGTACCACTGACCAATATGATCACGCTGAACAGTTTAATGTGCGCAAGCATGTCTTATATAGAAAAGTTTCAGAACACTAGAACATTCGATAACACTGGATTGGTTAACTTCACCCCACCGAGTGCTAGCAACAGTTTAACGATTGGTTGCGGTTTAAAGTGTCCGCAGCAGCAGGCTCCGGCTTGCAAGCAGGGTTCTCTCTGTGGTAACCTGATCCGGCTCCGCGGCGTCCGGCTCAGTCCCTCTGTTAACCCTTTCGTCGACCTGCAACGCCTCACAAAGCCTGTTACCCACTGCTAGAGTGAAGCTAAGTCAAAGGCTGGATTGCTCACATGTCCATTAGCTGAAAGAAATGCTTCCACAAGTTGCCAAATATCCCTCTATCACTTAGAAAGAAATTTCCTTAGTGTTGAGGGGAGCATATCATTATCAGTACCTGGATTCAAAGCTGTATGGGATTTTAAAATTTGTGTTCACAGAAAAAGCTGAATGGAAACAGGTCTTTACATTTCCCTCCAGCTTTTGTTTATTTCATATCTGTTTTATTGTTGAAAGAGCTCAAAATTACTAATAATGACATCCTATGAGTATATTCCCCCCCCCCCCCCCCCCCCCCCCCCGCCCAAAGGAAGGAAGGAAGGAAAGAAGGAAAGAAGGAAGGCAGGCAGGAAGGCAGGCAGGCAGGCAGGCAGGCAGGCAGGCAGGAAGGAAGGAAGGAAGGAAGGAAGGAAGGAAGGAAGGAAGGGAGGGAGGAAGGAAGCAAACCAGATATAAACTAAGTGCAATACCAGTTGCATTTCCTTTCCATAGAAGCAGATATTGTAACTGTAGGAATACAGTTTGGAAATAATGCTGTTTTCATTACTTTGAAAACTATAAATCTACCAAATAGGCTGGAAACTTGCCTTTAATAATGAAAGCCAAGAGCAAGGAAATAATCTAGGCTGTGAATCAGAATTAATCATGAGTGTTACTAAATCATAACGATGGCACAGAGAAGATGGGCTAGCTGAACTGTTGGAAGGTTTTTATCTTCATTAAGGAAAGGAATAAGCGCCTTAGCTAGCTGTGTATATGTCTAAGTGGACGGGATGTTTGATCCTTTTGTCAAATGGCAAATGTATCTCTGAAGTCAGTGAATTCTGATTTACATGATGAGAGGTGTCATGTCTCCAGGTCCAGAAAAAAAAACTAATTCATTACCAATGTTTCTCAATGCATGATATTGGAAGTAATGGAGGTTGTAACAAAATAAAGTGAGCCCCCAACATCTTTTACTGCATAGAGGGGCAAAGCAGAAAGGAGATTGCTGAAGAATTTCCAAATATTGTAATTTGCAGTTGGAACACAAAAGGGACTGAAGTATATTAGACAGAAAACTACCTATAAATTTAAATAGTTACTTGATCCATATAAGGCTGTGGATTAAGAAAAAGTTTTGTCTTGGTAAGAACACTAAGAACAGACCAATATCATTGAGTTTCACTCTCAGTGAACATTGTGTGAGTTAGAATATTAATAAACAATAGATTTTGTTGGAGGCACTATCAATTTGCTAAAATCCTGACAAAGATAAAGTTATTGTAAGGAATAGACTCAACTTTGCAAAGGTTGGGACCCATGAAGGGTGAGGAAAGGGAGTTGCAACTACCAGTCCTCTGTCCTACTTTGGGTAGAGCAATATGAAAATCTGATTCACCTAGGGCATTGTGGTTATTATATGCGGACATATAAAAACCTCATGGTAAAAACTAAGCCAGGGAAAGGTACAGGTCTAATATGGCAGAAATGAGTAACAGTGCAACTTGCCTTGATTTTGTTGTGTGGGTTTTTTTTGTTTGTTTGTTTTGTTTTTGTTTGTTTTTTTTTTTTTTTCTTTTTTGAAACATCTGTCAGAATATCTTAATTCTTCTATTTAGTTAGTTTGTCACTTAAAAAGGATAGATTGTTTATTAATACAGTACTGCATCTGACATTTTTTTCCATCGTTTCATGTCTTTCTGGAGGTGGAGAGGAATTATGAGACGTCTATGGTACTTACAGATACTTCAGTGAGCACAGCCTTTAGGACTACACATGCATCTACACAAAACTAAGAGAGCCCCATTTTTTTGTAAAATCACAGACTGCATCCTTCCTACAGAAAGTAAACTCGATGCATGCAAGATCTTCATAACTCATTACTGTACTGTTTGGAGTAAACGAGGGAACTGATAAGCATAAACATCTATGCCAGTCTAAAACACAGTAGGTTCACTGCACTCCTGTTGAAAAGCAAGTTTTAGCCCACGAGGTCAGGTAGAGAACATAGGCTATGCACTTATGTTCAAAACTCAAAAGATAACAATGAAGAATTAGAAGTATTAAAAATTGATATTTCTGCAGATTTTACATGCTATTAAAGCATATGCACCACATAATGTCTTATTATACTGAAGAGAAGGCAAAGACCAGAGATGACTTCTCATTTTTGCCACATATTTGTTGAGAGAAATCAAGTGTTTGAGTTCAACAGTGCTTGCAGAACTAATGAATAACTCTAGGATCACCTGTAAACCCTCATGGTAGTAACCTAACAATATCAGTATTGATGGAGTAAAATTTTATCCTTAAATGAAGACTAAAATGTCTAAAATAGGTAAGAAGTGTTAAATATATGCTGTTGCGAGAGGTGAAAAGTGATGGGAAAGAGCATAAGAAGATATTCTGAAAAGGAGAGAATTACAACAGTGCAGAAAATTTTTCTCCCAAAGGTTTTTGATGCTGCTTTTTGTTGAAAAAAATGATGGATCTTGAAATTGATAAAGGATCTCAGTCACAGGCTTATTCATGGTCTTCTCATAACCTCGCATGGTTAGATTCCGGAATTTTTTCAGTCTCTTTGAAGTGTCTTTAATGGCCACCAGTTTTTGTCCATCCACTCAGCAGTGGATAGTGATCATAGAATCATAGAATAGTTAGGGTTGAAAAGGACCTTAAAATCATTTAGTTCCAACCCCCCCACCACGGGCAGGGACACCTCACACTAAACCATGTCACCCAAGGCTCTGTCCAATCTGGCCTTGAACAGTGCCAAGGATGGACCATTCACAGCTTCTTTGGGCAACCCATTCCAGTGCTTAACCACCCTCATAGTAAAGAACTCCCTCCTTATATCCAACCTAAACGTCCCCTGTTTAAGTTTTAACTCATTACCCCTTGTCCTATCACTAGAGTCCCTAATGAAGAGTCCCTCCCCAGCATCCTTATAGGCACCCCACAGAACATAATCTATATTCTTTTCTCCAGATGACCACTTAGGATTTTTCCCCTCTTACAGAGTGTTTGATATCTAATTTCATAAAGAATGTCTACAATACGTGTTGATTTTGATAAATGCTGCATTAGGTAAGCTATATACCCCTTGGCTGTTGAGTTTGCAAAAATCAGAAAAGTTTAAATCAGAAGGCAACTGAGCAGCAAGAATATGTGTTTAGAATAATGAGAAAGGGTGCGAAATAATGAATACGCATTTTTATCAGGGTTTTGTTCTGATATATCAAAATATTGAAGGATATTGAGGAAATCTGATAAAACCTATTCAATTTGCCATTTGATAAAGTTATTTAAATAAATCTACCAAATATATTAGCATGTTAAAGGATAATATCTTTAGAATGGAAAGAAAAAATGATGATATGATAACTTATAGACAATGTATATACAAAAAATCCAAAGTGTAAATGGTATAAAAATGCAAATCTATACTTTTGTACTTATTTGGAATACAGAAATTCCTGTAGATTGATAAAATAGCATGTTATAGAGCAATGACTTTGTATGTGACTGCAAAAGGAGGAGTTGTTAGCAGTTTAAGCCAGAGATGTCATTAGAAGTTCAAAAATCTCGCAGGAGGATAGAGACTGATTAAAATAAAAATGGTTTCTGAGCCTGCAAACTCAGAGCATGGGAAGGCTGAACTGGAGAACATTAAAACGTGATGACTTTTTCAATTTTATATATATTCATATGGCTCTTTAGGAAAGACAGGCCCGGCAGACGGGGAGAGGGAGTTGCTATTTATGTTAGGGATAGGCTAGAGAGTATGGAACTCTGTCTGGGGACAGGTGAGCAGCCGACAGAGAGTTTGTGGGTCAGGGTTAAAGGGAGAACAGCGATGGGTGATGTTATTGTGGGGATCTGTTACAGACCGCCTGACCAAGGGGACTTGCTGGACAAAGCGCTCCATAGGCAGATAGGAGCAGCATCACGCTTGCAGGCCCTTGGGAGACTTCAACCACCCTGATATCTGTTGGAGGGATGGTACAGCCCAGCACAAGCAATCCAGAAGGTTCCTCGATTGCGTGGAAGACAACTTCCTTCTGCAAGTAATAGAGGAGCCGACAAGGAGAGGTGCCATGCTTGACCTCGTCCTCACCAACAGGGAAGGGCTGGTTGGAAATGTGACACTCCAGGGCAGTCTTGATTGCAGTGATCATGAGATCGTCGAGTTTGAGATCCGCAGGACAGTGAAAAGAGCGTGCAGCAAGCTCGCTGCCCTGTACTTCAAGAGAGCAGACTTTGGCCTCTTCAGGAACCTGCTCAGTAAGGTTCCATGGGATACAGCCCTAGAGGGCAGGGGGGCCCAAGACTGTTGGTTGATATTCAAGGATCACCTGCTGCAAGCTCAGGAGCGATGCATCCCAACTAGAAGGAAGTTTAGCAGGAGGGCCAGGAGAACTCCTTGGATGGATAAGGAGTTGCTGAGCAAAATTCGAAGGAAAAAAGAGGCTTATAAAAGGTGGAAGCAAGGTCAGGCGGCCTGGAAAGAATACAGGGATGTTGTCCGGGAAGCTAGGGACCAGGTTAGGAAAGCTAAGGCCCACTTAGAATTAAACTTGGCTAGGGATGTTAAGGATAACAGGAAGGGATTTTATAGGTACATTGCCAATAAAAGACAGGTTAGGGACACCGTGGGCCCACTCCAAAAACTATCGGGAGAACAGGCTACCCTGGATTTGGAGAAGACTGAGGTTCTTAATGACTTCTTTGCCTCAGTCTTTACGGGCAAATGCTCTAACCACACCACCCAAGTCTTGGAAGACAGACGCGGGGACGGTGAGGGTGGGGACCCTGAGCCCACTGTGGGGGAGGATCGGGTTTGAGACCACCTTAGGAACCTGAATGTATACAAGTCCATGGCACTGGATGAAATCCATCCACGGGTCCTGAAGGAGCTGGCAAATGAAGTTGCTAAGCCACTGTCCATCATATTCGAAAAATCATGGCAGTCAGGTGAAGTTCCTGATGACTGGAAAAAGGGAAATATAACCCCCATTTTTAAGAAGGGGAAAATGGATGACCCAGGGAATTACAGACCAGTCAGTCTCACCTCTGTGCCTGGCAGGATCATGGAGAGGATTCTCCTGGAAGGCATGCTAAGGCACATGAAAACCAACAAGGTGCTTGGTGACAGCCAGCATGGCTTCACTAAGGGGAAATCCTGCCTGACCAATCTGGTGACCTTCTATGAAGGGGCTATGGAATTGATGGACAGGGGTAGAGCAGTTGATGTCATCTACCTGGACTTGTGCAAAGCCTTTGACACTGTCTCCCATGACATCCTTCTCTCTAAGTTGGAGAGACATCAATTTGATAGGTGGACCACTCAGTGGATAAAGAACTGGCTGGATGTCCGCACGCAAAGAGTAGTGCTCAGTGGCTCAGTGTCCAGCTGGAGACCGGTAACGAGTGGTGTCCCCCAGGGATCGGTGTTGGGACCGGTCTTGTTCAACATCTTTGTGGGTGACATGGACAGTGGGATTGAGTGCGCCCTCAGCAAGTTTGTCAATGACACCAAGCTGTGTGGTTCGGTTGATAAGTTGGAGGGAAGGAATGCCATCCAGAGGGACCTTGACACGCTTGTGAGGTGGGCTGATGCCAACCTAATGAAGTTTAACCATGCCAAGTGCAAAGTCCTCCACCTGGGTCAGAGCAATGCCAGGCACAGCTACAGGTTGGGCGCGGAAGAGATTCAGAGCAGCCCTGCGGAGAAGGACTTGGGGGTGTGGGTTGATGAAAAAATGAACATGAGCCGGCAGTGTGTGCTTGCAGCCCAGAAGGCCAACCGTATTCTGGGCTGCATCAAAAGGAGTGTGACCAGCAGGTCGAGGGAGGTGATCCTGCCCCTCTACTCTGTTCTCGTGAGACTTCACTTGGAGTATTGTGCGCAGTCCTGGTGTCCTCAACATAAGAAGGACATGGAACTGTTAGAACAAGTGCAGAGGAGGGCCACTAGAATGATCAGGGGACTGGAGCACCTCTCGTATGAGGATAGGCTGAGAAAATTGGGGCTGTTCAGTCTGCAGAAGAGAAGGCTGCGTGGAGACCTCCTAGCAGCCTTCCAATACCTGAAGGGGGCCTATAGGGATGCTGGGGAGGGACTCTTCATTAGGGACTGTGGTGAGAGGACAAGGGGTAATGGGTTTAAACTTAAACAGGGGAGGTTTAGATTGGATATGAGGAAGAAATTCTTTACTGTGAGTGTGGTGAGGCCCTGGAATGGGTTGCCCAGGGAGGTTGTGGATGCTTCATCCCTGGCGGTGTTCAAGGTGGGGTGAGACATAGCCTTGGATGGCATTGTTTAGTGGGAGGTGTCCCTGCCTATGGCAGGGGGGTTGGAACTCGATGATCTTGAGGTCCTTTCCAACCCTTACTATTCTATGATTCTATGATTCTATATGTATATATAAATATATATATGTATGTATATATAAATATATATATGTGTATATATATATATATGCACACATAGTTCCTACACATTTTCAGGTTCAAATAAGTTAAGGCCCAAGTAAATTATTTCAGTATGGAATTCTTTGATTTAAGTTGTTTCTAGAAGGAAAAAGGAAATTAGACCAAAGTTCCCACACAGTTTTATTCTATGGAGATATTTTTACCATCATGTCCAATTGCATTTTCACTGTAGCAGTGTAATTGCGACTAGATAATTTGCATCCCTTGTCACAGAGCCCTTCACCCCATCTTCTGAGCAGAAGCTGATATGGGTAAGGCAAGAACACTAGTCTGCCCTTCATGAGGAAAACTTGTTATCCGTATGTCTGACGGACAAAACAAGTGTTTAACCATGCTTTAGTTAGTAGTTGAGCAACGCAGTGCTGATACTTTCAATAGCATGAGATACTTTGTGAAAAACTAGCTTTTTTTCTGGCAAGAATTTTTTGCTGCATTTTACATTGAGTTGATTAAATGAGTCTTCACAAAGTAGCTGAAATTCCATTTTATTGTCCTCAATTCATAGATCAGCAGTTTAATTCTGGGGTAGTTTCAGGGCAGTTCCCTGAGTATTGCTCTTCCTAAGAAAACTACACCAAGCAAGTTCCTTGTCTGCAATATCAGTTGCCTTTGGTCACTTTAGCTATCCACACAACACCAGTCAGGCTGATTGTATCTCTGCTAATGCCAACTGCATAGATTCAGGAATGCACAAACAAGCATAATTCCCCTGGCTGGGAAGACAAAAGCAGGAACTGGAAGAATTAAGAACTGCCTGCTGTGAAAGAAGATCAGGTTCGAGGTCACCTAAGAAATTTGAAGGTGCATAAGTCCATGAGACCTGATGAGATGCATCTGCAAGTCCTCAGGGAACTGGCAGATGAAATTGCCAAGCCATTATTCATTATGTTTGAGAAGTTGTTCCAGTTCTTGCTGACTGGAAAGTGGAACTATAATCCCCATTTTTAAAAGGGTGCTACAGGCTAGTCAGTCTCATCCCATTAAGATCATAAAGCAGTTCATCCTGGAAACTATGGTAAGGCATATGGATAATAAGGGACTGATTGGTGACAGCCAAAATGTTTCATTAAGGGCACATTGTACCTGAGGAATTTCGTGGCCTTCTGTGTTGGTGCTAAAGTGCTGGCAAACAAGGGAAGAGCAACTGAAATCACCTACCTAGACTTGTGCAAGACATTTAACACTGCCCAACATGACACCCTTGTCTATAAACTCACTTAAAAGAGCCTGTAAGAATCATAGAATCATAGAATAGTTAGGGTTGGAAAGGACCTTAAGATCATCTAGTTCCAACCCCCCTGTCATGGGCAGGGACACCTCCCACTAAACCATGCCATCCAAGGCTATGTCCAACACCGCTTTGAGCACTGCCAGCGATGGAGCATTCGCAACTTCCCTGGGCAACCCATTCCAGTGCCACACAGCCCTCACAGTAAAGAATTTCTCCCCCATATCCAATCTAAACTTCCCCTGTTTAAGTTTGAACCCATTACCCCTTGTCCTGTCACTACAGTCCCTCATGAAGAGTCCCGCCCCAGCATCCCTATAGACCCCCAACAGATACTGCAAGGCTGCCATGAGGTCTCCACGCAGCCTTCTCTTCTCCAGGCTGAACAACCCCAATTTTCTCAGCCTATCTTCATATGGGAGGTGCTTCAGTCCCCTGAACAGCCTCGTGGCCCTCCTTTGGACTTGTTCCAACAGTTCCATGTCCTTTTTATGTTGAGGACACCAGAACTGCACACAATACTCCAAGTGAGGTCTCACGAGAACAGAGTAGAGGGGCAGGATCACCTCCATCAACCTGCTGGTCACGCTCCTCTTGATGCATCCCAGGATATGGTTGGCTTTCTTGGCTGCAAGCGCACCCTGCTGGCTCATGTTCATTTTCTCATTGACCAACAAACCAAGTCCTTCTCCACAGGGCTGCTCTGAATCTCTTCCCTGCCCAACCTGTAGCTGTGCCTGGGATTGCTCCAACCCAGGTGTAGGACCTTGCACTTGGCATGGTCAAACTTCATCAGGTTGGCATCAGCCCACCTCACAAGCGTGTCAAGGTCCCTCTGGATGGCATTCCTTCCCTCCAACGTATCAACCGAACCACACAGCTTGGTGTCATTGACAAACTTGCTGAGGGCACACTCAATCCCACTGTCCATGTCACCAACAAAGACATTGAACAAGACCGGTCCCAACACCGATCCCTGAGGGACACCACTCGTTGCTGGTCTCCAGCTAGACATTGAGCTGTTGACCACAACTTTTTGCGTGCGGACATCCAGCCAGTTCTTTATCCACCGAGTGGTCCACCTATCAAATTGATGTCTCTCCAACTTAGAGACAAGGATCTCATGTGGGACAATGTCAAACGCTTTGCACAAGTCCAGGTAGATGATATCAACTGCTCTACCCCTGTCCATCAGTTCCGTAGCCCGATCATAGAAGACCACCAGATTGGTCAGGCAGGATTTCCCCTTAGTGAAGCCATGCTGGCTGTCCCCAAGCACCTTGTTGGTTTTCATGTGCCTCAGCATGCCTTCCACGAGAATCCTCTCCATGATCCTGCCAGGCACAGAGGTGAGACTGACTGGTCTGTAGTACCCCAGCTCATCCATTTTCCCCTTCTTAAAAATGTGGGTTATATTTCCCTTTTTCCAGCCGTCGGGAACTTCACCTGACTGCCATGATTTTTCAAATATGATGGACAGTGGCTTAGCAACTTTGTTAACCAGCTCCTTCACGACCCGCGGATGGATTTCATCAGGTCCCATGGAAATGCATACGTTCAGTTTCCTGAGATGGTCTCAGATCAGATCCTCTGCTACAGTGGGCCCAGGGTCTTCATTCTCACTGTCCCTGTGTCTGCCTTCCAAGACTTGGGTGGTGTGGTCAGGGCATTTGCCAGTGAAGACTGAGGCAAAGAAGTCATTAAGAACCTCAGCCTTCTCCAAATCCAGGGTAGCCAGATTTCCTGAGATCTTCCAGAGAGAGCTCACACTGTCCCTCGCCTGTCTTAATTGCAATGTACCTATACAATCCCTTCCTATTATCCTTAACACCCCTAGCCATTTTTAATTCTAACTGGGCCTTTGCTTTCTTAACCTGGTCCCTAGCTAACTGGACAACATGTCTGCACTTTTCCCAGGCCACCTGTCCTTGTTTCCACCTTTTATAAGCTTCTTTTTTCCTTTGAATTTTCCGCAGTAGCTCCTTTTCCATCCAAGGAGGTCTCCTGGCCCTCCTGCTGCACTTCCTTCTAGTAGGGATGCATCACACCTGAGCTTGTAGTAGGTGACCCTTGAATATCAACCCTGAGTCTTTGGCTCCCTTGCCCTCTAGGGCCGTATCACATGGAATCTTACTAAGCAGGCTCCTGAAGAGGCCAAAGTCTGCTCTCTTGAAGTCATAGAATCATAGAATCATAGAATAGTAAGGGTTGGAAAGGACCTTAAGATCATCGAGTTCCAACCCCCCTGCCATGGGCAGGGACACCTCACACTAAACCATGCCGTCCAAGGCTATGTCCAACCCCACCTTGAACGCCGCCAGGGATGAAGCATTCACAACTTCCCTGGGCAACCCATTCCAGGACCTCACCACCCTTACAGTCAAGAATTTCTTCCTCAGATCCAATCTAAATTTCCCCTGTTTGTTTCAACTCGCTACCCCTTGTCCTCTCACCACAGTCCCTAATGAAGAGTCCCTCCCCAGCATCCCTATAGGCCCCCTTCAGGTATTGGAAGGCTGCTATGAGGTCTCCATGCAGCCTTCTCTTCTCCAGGCTGAACAGCCCCAATTTTCTCAGCCTATCTTCATACGAGAGGTGCTCCAGACCCCTGATCATCCTCATGGCCCTCCTCTGGACTTGTTCCAACAGTACCATGTCCTTTTTATGTTGAGGACACCAGAACTGCACACAATACTCCAAGTGAGGTCTCACGAGAGCAGAGTGAAGGGGCAGGATCACCTCCCTCGACCTGCTGGTCACACTCCTTTTGTTGCAGCCCAGGTTACGGTTGGCTTTCTGGGATGCAAGCGCACACTGCCGGCTCATGTTCATCCTGGGCAGTGAGATTGCTGCACGTTCTTCTCACTGTCCTGAGGATCTCAAATTCCACTATCTCATGATCGCTGCAATCAAGGCTGCCCTGGAGAGTCACATTTCCAACCAGCCCTTCCCTGTTCGTGAGAATGAGGTCAAGCATGGTACCTCTCCTTGTTGGCTCCTCTATTACTTGCAGAAGGAAGTTGTCTTCCACACAATCGAGGAACTTCCTGGATTGCTTGTGCCGGGCCGTACCATCCCTCCACCAGATATCAGGGTGGTTGAAGTCCCCCATGAGGGCAAGGGCCTGAGAGCGTGAGGCTGTTGCTATCTGAAAGCGCCAGACTTTTGCTGTATAGCACTAATTTAAATGGCACTAATGTGGCATCATTCAAGATGTGAACTGTGACAGAGCCTTCTAGAATAGTTCTAGAAAACTCTTAGAGCCTCCCAGTATGGTGCTATATCACTAATACTGTCTTCTCGAAGAAGTTATTGTAGGTAGCTACTGTTCTACCAAGAGTCATGCCTGAGTTTGTTGTGAAGACACACTGCTGATGTGGTATAAAGAAGAACCATGGAGCAAAAGTAAGCATTTTGGATGAGTTGGTACCCAGTGCCATAGCTTGCCCCACTTTCTTCTTATTTTTTTTTCTTTTATTTTTTGTTTATCCAGGTAGATGTGTACATAATATCTATTTCTTGTAATTCAGAATGTAGTTCTGTTACTGCCACTCATTTTCTGTACGGTGCATTTACATATTTTACCTATGCTTGATGCAGATTTGGCTTCCAGGAACTGCAGAGAAGTTTAAGAATCTTTGGACTTTCTATTTGTAAAATGTTTCAATTTAATTGTGCCAGAACAAGTCTGCATGACCCCAATGACTGCAGTAGCTGAAGATGTCACCATGGGGCACACAGAGAATCAAGGAGTCAGTGCTGAATTTTCTGTTTAAACTTGAATTTAAGGTTGTATTTAAACTCAGAAGATAACCACCTAGAGCTACAGTGAACCAAAAAAATGAGTGGATATTTTTGAATGTAATCCACATCATTTTGTGATAGTAGCTTTCTGCAAATCTTGAAAGCTAAAACAGGGCCAGCAGGAAACTTTATGCAGTTTTCTGGCTGAAGAAAATACTTTTCAGTATTCTAGTATTTACTAACTACCCTCCTGAATATTTAACTTACCTTCTTGATTAGTCTCCTCATAGAAATTGGTATCTGCATCTAGTCCTTAGTTCATTTAAATGTAGACATAAGAACTTTAATACTTCTGTGCTTGCCAAACTGGACATCCATTTATATAAAGGTGTGCTCCTGTTCATCTGTGCAAATTAGCAAAGTCATCATTAGCATCTGAAGATTGGGGCTGACTCAGAGATTCATGCAAAAACCATATAAGTCTAAAGTGGCATACTGGTAGTATGATACCTATTTTTTATCCTTTAGGAAAGCCAGTGTATGCTGAAAACACTGTTCAGTCCACAATTGGCATAATCAAAATCTGTCCTGACAGTACCCTATCCAAACAGTTCGGAGAACTTCTTTTCTTTCTCTGCATTATCAGTGGGCTTTGTACCATGTCCAAATGTATTTATTGGCCATTGATTAGGTGTACAGAGAATAAAGTAGCAACTATAATATGTTGGGTTAACCTTGGCTGAATGCAAACTCCCCCATCCCTCAACTCTTTCACTCTCTGTTAACAGAACAGGAGAAAATAAGATGGAAATACTTGTGGTCTGAGACATAGACAGGAAGATCACTCATCAGTTGCAACCACAGATGAAACAGACCTGACTTGGGGAAAACTGATTTAATTATTGCCAATGAAAATAGAGTAGGATAAACAGACAAAATCAAGACACTGTCCTCCCATGCTCCTTCACAGGCTTAACTTCACTCCTTCACCCCTGACTCTTCTACCCCTTCCTCCCCCCAAGAAGTGCAGGGAGATAGGGAAGGAGGGTTGTGGTCAGTTCATAACATTTAGCCTCTGTATTTCTTTCTCCTCACACTCTTTGGCTGCCACAGTATGGGGTACCTCCCAGAAGATATGGTCTTTCATCACCTGTGGCAGCATGAGTCCTTCCCATGGGCTACAGTTCTTCATGAACTCCAGCATGCAAACTTTCCAGAGGACACAGTCCTTCAGAAACAGACTGCTCCAGTGTGAGTCCCCCATGGGCTACAAGTCCTTCCAGCAAACCTGCTCCAGTGCAGTCTCCTCTCCATGGGCTGCGGCTCCTGCCAGGAGCCTGCTCTGGCCTAGGCTCACCATGGGCTGCAGTTTCTTTGAGGGTGCATCCACCTGCTCCACCATGCAGACCTCTACAGGCTTCAGTATGAGTATCTAGTGCCATATGTACCTCCATGGGCTATAGGTGGACAGCCTGCTTCATCATAGTCTTCATCACAAGCTGCAGGGTGATGATGTCTGGTCCGGCACCTGAAGTTCCAGCATCTCCTGTCCTCCTTCTGCAATGACCTTCATGTCCACAGGGCTTTCTTTCACATTTATCTTGCTCCTCATTCTCTCACAGCTGCTGCACAGCAGTATATGTTATCACAGAGGTGCCAACAGCATTGCTAAGGGGCTCAGCTTTGGTCAGCAGCAGGTCTGTTTTGGAGTGTCTGGAAATATGTCTGTCTGACATGGGGGCAGCTCCTGGTCTCATCACCCAGAAGCCACTCCTTCAACACCCTTGCTAGCAAAACTGTGCCACGTAAACTCATTAAACATACATATATGAGAAAGAAGGAAAAAAAAAAAAAACCAGGAAAAAATCATCTGGAATGCTAATTCATCATATAAATCATTTTGTTAATGTGACTTCAAGTACGGACTGATGCTATTCCACTAATGAGTTTAATTCAGTTCTGTTTTCTGTACAATCTTAACACTATAAAATGATTCCTTTTCTGTCAATCTTCCTCTCATAACTTACTATTGCACTTGCATTTGCTACATTACGAATGGCTCCCACAGCTGTAAAAGTAAGATATTTAATTCACTTTGATACAACCTTTTGTCTGTTAAACTTGAATCACTTAGTTTATTGTTGAAGGACTGGAAAATTAAACTACATTATGAAAATGCAGTAACAGACTCTGTATTTCTGAAAAAGAAAGGGAAGAGTGGATTTGGTAGGAGGCTTGCCAGACTGGTCAAGGATGCTTTAAACTAGATGTGTTGGGGGAGGGGGGCATCATTCCATCCCAACACACGCAGTCGTTTGGTAGCAACTATAGTAAACTTTCGGAGCAATGTAGAGGTATCCCAGCTGCTCCAGCCAATGAGCTAGCTTCATTTGGATCTTGGCTCAGACGTCTCTATATAAATACCTGTAGCATGGGGAACAAACAAGAGGAATTAGAGATGTGTGCGCGTCTGTGGGGGTATGATATCATAGGCATCACAGAAACATGGTGGGATGGATCTTATGACTGGTGTGTTGGAATGGAAGGTTACTGGCTCTTTAGGAAAGACAGGCCTGGTAGGCAGGGAGGAGGAGTTCCTATTTATGTTAGAGATAGGCTGGAGAGGGTGGAACTCTGTCTGGGGACAGGTGAGCAGTCTACAGAGAGTTTGTGGGTCAGGCTTAAAGGGAGAACAGCGATGGGAGACATTATTGTGGGCATCTGTTACAGGCCGCCTGATCAAGAGGACAGGGTGAATGAAGCACTCTATAGACAGATAGAAGCAGCCTCACGCTCGCAGGCCCTTGTTCTCATGGGGGACTTCAACCACCCTGATATCTGGTGGAGGGATGGTACGGCCTGACACAAGCAATCCAGGAAGTACCTCGATTGTGTGGAAGACAACTTCCTTCTGCAAGTAACAGAGGAGCCAACAAGGAGAGGTACCATGCTTGACCTCATTCTCACCAACAGGGAAGGGCTGGTTGGAAATGTGACTCTCCAGAGCAGCCTTGATTGCAGCGATCATGAGATCGTGGAATTAGAGATCCTCAGGACAGTGAGAAGAACATGCAGCAAGCTCACTTCCCTGGACTTCAAGAGAGCAGATTTTGGCCTCTTCAGGAACCTGCTTAGTAAGATTCCATGTGATACGGCCCTAGAGGGCAGGGGGGCCCAAGATTGTTGGTTGCTATTCCAGGATCACCTGCGTCAGGCTCTGGTGTGATGCATCCCAACTAGAAGGAAGTGCAGCAGGAGGGCCAGGAGACCTCCTTGGATGGAAAAGGAGCTACTGCGGAAAATTTGAAGGAAAAAAGAAGCTTATAAAAGGTGGAAGCAAGGACAGGTGGCCTGGAAAGAATACAGGGATGTTGTCCAGGAAGCTAGGGACCAGGTTAAGAAAGCAAAGGCCCAGTTAGAATTAAACATGGCTAGGGATGCTAAGGATAATAGGAAGGGATTGTATAGGTACATTACAAATAAAAGACAGACGAGGGACAATGTGGGCCCTCTCCAGAAGCTATCAGGAGAACTGGCTACCCTGGATTTGGAGAAGGCTGAGGTTCTTAATGACTTCTTTGCCTCAGTCTTCACTGGCAAATGCCCTGACCACACCACCCAAGTCTTGGAAGGCAGACACAGGGACAGTGAGAATGAAGACCCTGGGCCCACTGTAGCAGAGGATCTGATCTGAGACCATCTCAGGAAACTGAACGTATGCATTTCCATGGGACCTGATGAAATCCATCCGCGGGTCGTGAAGGAGCTGGTTAACAAAGTTGCTAAGCCACTGTCCATCATATTTGAAAAATCATGGCAGTCAGGTGAAGTTCCCGACGGCTGGAAAAAGGGAAATATAACCCACATTTTTAAGAAGGGGAAAGTGGATGAGCTGGGGTACTACAGACCAGTCAGTCTCACCTCTGTGCCTGGCAGGATCATGGAGAGGATTCTCGTGGAAGGCATGCTGAGGCACATGAAAACCAACAAGGTGCTTGGGGACAGCCAGCATGGCTTCACTAAGGGGAAATCCTGCCTGACCAATCTGGTGGTCTTCTATGATCGGGCTACGGAACTGATGGACAGGGGTAGAGCAGTTGATGTCATCTACCTGGACTTGTGCAAAGCGTTTGACATTGTCCCACATGAGATCCTTGTCTCTAAGTTGGAGAGACATCAATTTGATAGGTGGACCACTCAGTGGATAAAGAACTGGCTGGATGTCCGCACGCAAAAAGTTGTGGTCAACAGCTCAATGTCTAGCTGGAGACCAGCAACGAGTGGTGTCCCTCAGGGATCGGTGTTGGGACCGGTCTTGTTCAATGTCTTTGTTGGTGACATGGACAGTGGGATTGAGTGTGCCCTCAGCAAGTTTGTCAATGACACCAAGCTGTGTGGTTCGGTTGATACGTTGGAGGGAAGGAATGCCATCCAGAGGGACCTTGACACGCTTGTGAGGTGGGCTGATGCCAATCTGATGAAGTTTGACCATGCCAAGTGCAAGGTCCTACACCTGGGTTGGAGCAATCCCAGGCACAGCTACAGGTTGGGCAGGGAAGAGATTCAGAGCAGCCCTGTGGAGAAGGACTTGGTTTGTTGGTCAATGAGAAAATGAACATGAGCCAGCAGGGTGCGCTTGCAGCCGAGAAAGCCAACCATATCCTGGGATGCATCAAGAGGAGCGTGACCAGCAGGTTGATGGAGGTGATCCTGCCCCTCTACTCTGTTCTCGTGAGACCTCACTTGGAGTATTGTGTGCAGTTCTGGTGTCCTCAACATAAAAAGGACATGGAACTGTTGGAGCAAGTCCAAAGGAGGGCCACGAGGCTGTTCAGGGGACTGAAGCACCTCCCATGTGGAGATAGGCTGAGAAAATTGGGGTTCAGCCTGGAGAAGAGAAGGCTGCGTGGAGACCTCCTAGCAGCCTTGCAGTATCTGTTGGGGGTCTGTAGGGATGCTGGGGCGGGACTCTTCATTAGGGACTGTAGTGAGAGGACAAGGGGTAATGGGTTCAAACTTAAACAGGGGAAGTTTAGATTGGATATGGGGGAGAAATTCTTTGCTGTGAGGGTTGTGTGGCACTGGAATGGGTTGCCTAGGGAAGTTGTGAATGCCACATCGCTGGCAGTGTTCAAGGCGGTGTTGGACATAGCCTTGGATGGCATGGTTTAGTGGGAGGTGTCCCTGCCCATGACAGGGGGGTTGGAACTAGATGACCTTAAGGTCCTTTCCAACCCTAACTATTCTATGATTCTATGAGTCTATATCTGTTTTGTTTTTAGCCACTGCTGGATAAGAATTTTATAATATCACTTTCCATTACAAGCTGTCTTTATTAACATTTGAGAAATATTTTTATCCATAGAGATTCCAAATATTTGATTGCAACCCTTTCCTTGGATTTTATTTATTTGTAAAAGAGCTGAGTTAGAAACAATGGCCAAGTGTAGTAAGCTTAATTTTCTGTATTATTTCCACCTTCACTTTCAGCTTTAATATGCTGTTTCATCGCAGAGAATGATGATATGTTGTGAGACAGCTTGATAGTTTAAGTTTCATTAGATGTCTGATCGTTTTTATGCCAGTATCAATTGAAATGCTACTGTTCACATTAGTGCAAAGGTAGAATGGCACCTATGCATACATCTTTGAGTTTAACTGAAAATCAGATGCCCTCAAGATAGATTTCACGCATCTGCCTTAGAAACTGTCCATATCTAATAATCTACCTAATACCCAGGATATGTGTCCGTTGTGCTCGTAAGTTAAACTTCATACAAATGAATAAATCAAGTTTGACACATATGAACTTCAACAGAAGTCACAAAACTGGTGTAAATCCACATAAATGTTATATATTTGCTGTTAAGGATATGACAAATGTGAATTGATTTGATCAAATATAATCTTTCAACAAGTATAGTATTTTGCTTGCCAAAAATTTCTCTATATACTCAAATTGTTTAATTGGAAATTTCATTAGTTTAATGATCTTTTATCATTATAAACATGATGTTTAGGCTGCTGCAGAGTTAAGAGAAAGTGCATAGCGATGTAGCTCATCCTATTATTATCAAGCGTTCTAACTTAGCTTATGAATCATGTTCCTTTTCTTAGATGTTAGGCAACATAAATATCCCTGGAGTCTGAAAAAAGACTTAGAAATAGTTTGTCATTCCCCTGTTTATTTTCAGATGCTTTAGAACACTTAAAACACAGTATTTCTTAACTTCCATAGTAAAATCGGAGTCTCTCAATCAGCAGATCAATACAGTTACCATTTTATGAAAATCTGGTCTAGCAGAATGAGAAAGGATCTCATGGGCACTAGGTTGTGTGGGGACAACATTATTTATTTTTTCAACTATCACAAGCAAAAGACAGCAATAGGGCCTTTATCTGCTTGTCTGGGGCAGGTAATTGCCTTGATGAGATGACAATTTAATGAAAAAAACAAGTAGTATCTCATGAAAATAACTTGAAAGAACATAATCTTAGATGACTCATTCTTCTCAAAGCATTTCATAAGCAACAGAAAGGGAAAATATCTCATGCTTCTTCCATAACTCTTTCTACTTCTGGGCAAAATTTATTTACAAACTAATCATCCAGTTAAGTTAAATAGGATTAAATACACACCCAGCAAAACCTAATAGTACTCCTGTGACAGATCATTCAATCATTTGAAACACGTGTTTTGGTCCTATTCTGTTGTTACCAATGAAATGGTGCTTGTGCTGCTCCAATATTGTAGTAAGATTACTACTTAAAAAGAAAAATTCTTGACATTTCCTGTTGCATATATATTTCTGTTTATACTAGAGAGAGTATATAATCCTAAATTTACTCTTTCCATTTTGCAAAAGTAAGGTATTCTATCCAGACTTCATATGATGTAGTTAAAAATGTTGAGACTCATACACGGATTAAAAATAATTTATTCAATTTCCAATGAATTAGTGTGAGAAGGAAAAGGAAAGAGTGAAATTTCTATTCTGATTTTAAGAGGCAGCATTTTTTTTTTTTTATATAATGGTTATAATATCTGTGATTTGATGACTCTGAAAAATCTTTCTTTCCCAATTTGAGTGTCTAGATAAGAGAATTTACATATATATATCTATTGGCTGGAGGTTTAGTAGAGCAGAGTAAGTGAGGAAGAAAAGGTGAAAAATAAAAAAGTGAATCATGAGTGACTGTGCAACTGAAATTATAGCCTTTCCAAAATCTACTTGACACTTTGCAGGAGAGTACATTCTATCCACAAATTAAAAGAATAAAACAGAAACTGAGGCTGAGTGCAGTGTGACTGAGAATATTATTAATTAGTGAACTAAATGGCATGGTAACTTTCAATCTCAGCTGTGTAGTCACAAATCAGTCAATTTTTCAGTTTTATTGACACCCTGTCTTGAGTCTTTCATCTAGCCATCCTGTTTGATATAATCTGAACTCGTTGCAATGGTCTTCCAGTCATTGTGACTGCATCTTATTTTTAGAAGAATTAATTGGAAAAATGGTGGGTGGAATTTGAGAAGGAAATGGAGAATCCATCTTTTATATTGTTTGACGGTAGAAAAAGAAATAAAACAAGATAATAGGAGCAGTTTATCTTTTTAAGCATTTTGAGACCTCTTAAATTTAAATCTAGGTGATTTAAATTGTATAATTTTAGATTCACAAATACAAGCACAATGTAAATTATTACAAATTTGCTAATAAGGCTAAATACAGAATTGCATTCTGAAACAGTGCAAGATGATTTTATCTGTAAGCCCTGTAACTATTTTTTAAAGTAGCTTTGGGCTGCTACATGGCACTTAGTATCAGTACAAAAGAAAGCAGAAAATAGTAGATGCACATACATAACGTTTGCCTATTTCTTTTTTCCCTGACCCCAACACTCCTCAAGGCTTTCAAGGGTTCAAATTAAGTTAGAAACAACAGTGGGAAGCAAAACAATAATGAAGAATTATCTAATGATTTCATCTCTGCTTTCTCAAAATTGAATTAAAAGGAAAGTTTTTATAGAGAAAATATTGAATTATTCTCATGATAAAAGAAACCACCCCCTGGCACAGTTCATATGGACATTATGCTGTGGTTCAAATTAACACCCAGAAGAATGCATTTTAAGCAGGGATTGATTAATGAAAGTAGTGGTAAATTACAGCAATAAAAGGCATTTTGCTAAATCCACTCCTTTAGATATAATTTACCATAATAATGACTATTTCACAATAGTGAAATATTATTACAGTTAGAATCCGTAATGTGATTTTGATAATCACTGTTTTTGTGGTGGTGGGGGGTTGGCTATTTTAATTCCTAACAAAAAGACTAAAATTCAGTATTCCTATAAAATAAAGTAAGTTGAGTGATTTTCATGCTGTCAGACAAACAGCATTTTTTTTTCTAAATGGGAATTCTTGCTGAAATTCACTAGGAAGGTACTAGATGCAAAGCTGTTTTTGGAACTTTTGGAGAACATCTGCAGGCTTCTCTCCGTATGAGCTGATTCATCAAATCACAATTCATTTTAGCTCTTCACATCAACCTGTGCATGCTACATTGATGGGTTGTATTTAATGGATAAGTGGAATGCAGTTAGCTATCTGGCTTTTCATTCTAGATATTTTTGTTCATGCTAGTCCTCCTGAATTAAAAAATAACCAACAACAAAAAACATTGAGAAATCACAGAGCAAACTGCAGTTATTTTAGTATTGTGGACATGTCCTGAAATGAACTTTCTCACAGCAAAACTCATCTTTTACTGCAAAATTTCATCTGTCCTAATTCACTGAGTGGAACGCTAAAAGTAATTATCTACTGATTATTACAGCAGTAGATGGCACATCTATAGCCACAAGTGTATCAGTGTTTCCATTATAAACCCTGTTATTCTAGGTTCTAAAAATTTGCAGACTATTGAAACTTGGCATAAAAGTTAGAAGATTAGAAACAACCTCTCTGAAAGAAAATTTTGGTGCCCAGCCATTTGCCAATTATGTAATTGAAGAAGAATAATAGTTAGCTATTTGAATACGTGCAGGCTTTTCAGTTTGGGAAGACTTCACTGAAAATAATGACATTTAACTTAAGATAACAACATGACTTTCTTTGAATTATATTTACCAGAGTTATAGAAACATCACACATTAATTGCAGTAACACTCTGAATGACATCATGGGGGATTAAATTTTACCTTCTTCTGGATTAATTGTACCTTCTGATTGCTGCCAGTAATAACTCTTGTTTTGTACTTCATCCAGCCAAGCCTCATTTGGAGAAGTGAAAGGTGATTCTTTTGCAAATAATGTTTTTTTGAAGCTTCTGACTTCAGACATTTTGAAGGAAACTTGAAAAACACCTGAAGAAGTGGGTCTCATATTGCCAAGTCTGTCAAACAGAAGATACAAAAAAATCTTTCTGATATCCCTTTTCTGATTAATTTTGTTCTAAACCTATGAAGGTTTTCCTAAACCAACAGAGATATTCTCAGTTTGCAAAACTAACAACGCAGCTCAGTGGAAGGACTGAAATATGTAGTGCACTTCCTGAAACCCAAAAGTAACAGATAACAAGCCAATTAAAATCTCCTTTGAATTTCTACAGATTAATCTGGTTGGGAAAGCTCTTCCTACCTGTGTCACCTCATTCTTACAATAGAAGTGCTGGGAAACAAAAGGCAGATAGGCTGGGTAGCAAAAGCACAATAAGAAAAGACAAGAAGTATGCGCTAACTTCAAACTGTAGAGAAACAGTATTAGCCAAGTGTCAAATCTGCAAACACACTGAAATTGCTATGTTGCTTATTGAAGTATTTCCTCTTTGAAAGTTAACGTGTGGGGGAAAAAAAAAAAAAAACAACATGAAAACCAAAACACATTCAAATGAGCTAAAGCCAACTATCCCAATCAAGGCTGTGTTAAGCCTGTGGTATCTTGGAGCTATAATACTCAGGTATGCCCAAGTGCTAGTAAGACAATATTGCTTTCTTGCATGCCAAGAAACCTGGAGGTTTTGCACTCCGTTTTTTCTCCTACATTATTTAAAAGTGCTACAAATATAATTAGACAACCTTTGGCATGTCATCCACAAGAAGTAGGAATTTTCTGAGAGAAAATGTAGCTTATTTTTCATTACATTAAAATTCCCAATATTTCTGTTTTAAAAATGTGACCATACTATCTAAATAGAATAAGTAAGCAACAGTCTATCTAAGCAGTTTAGCTGAAATGAAAAGAAAATAAGTGAGAAAAAATGAAATTTGGCAACAGTGAGTCAGAAAACATGCATTTCTGAAAGAAATTTCCGGCTCATAAGGTAAATGTTAAGTCTGAGTCCCTCTTTCAGGAATTATCTTTTTCTCCTGAATCTGTCTTTGAGATCTGTGAGACATTTTCTTCTGTTATCATCAGGGCTGAACAACCCTATGGTGGAATCTGTATATATGAAATGTAGTATTGACTGATTTTCAAAGGAGAACCAAGAAGGGTATGCTTAGTAAGAACAAGTAAACATATATTTAAGAATTTGTATCCTATAATCTTTTTTTGGTTGAATTAGACTGGCAAAGGATGAAAACAGTTTGACAGATTAGCCAAAAATAAGAGTAATGCAACATTTCATTCTTGTATTTCCAATGACACTTTTTCTGCTTACATTCAATTTCCACAGACATTTTTAGAACAATTCAGAGAAAACCTAACAATCTTGCTGGAATTGTCTACAGCATGTTAAGTCTTGCCGTAGAGAAAAGCAATGTTAGGATGTTATATTACATGTGCTGTTGATTGGTAGCTGTGGTCACTAAGCTCCCTGCAGGCATAACAATTACTTCACAAAACAACCACCTCCTGCACAAATTAACCAAACCACATTGTTTTGATTATTGACTTCGGCAGAGACAGCTGATAGAAATTGCAATGCATTTTCAGTAAGCACTTCTGCATACATCATCAGAGAATTTATTTTAACTCTTTCACCCATTTGCTTTTGATATAGCCTGAGTGCTTATGCAACAGCACAGATTTTTATTATGGCAGAAATGTTTTATGTGGCAGCATTATATCATTCCATATGATCTCAGTTAATTTGTTATGGCCATATTATGGACATGGTGATGTCTTATATTGCAAATTTCATGACTGATTGCTGAAGCTCTCCTATCGGCTCCTTCATGAACTGTGTGTGGTCAAACAAGTTGAAAGGAAAGTATCTGATGATTTAGGAGCTGGCTGGAAAATTTCTGCAATGCTGAATATTTGGATGAATATTTTGGGATAATTAAAGTGTTTGAGCATAATAATCTGAGATGCAAGCAGAAATGAAATTGTTGAATTACAGGAGATGAACAGGCAGCAAGACAGGTTTCAATTTTTCTCCTGTTCATGCACCATGAGAAGAGAACATCCAATAAAGTTAAAAATTAAAAAAAGACAAAACCCGAATTTATAAATAAAGAGTGAACTTTAAAGTTCATTGCCAGACTTGATCTTTAAGGCCAAAGAATATTAAATATAATGTTGAAAAAGTCTTTGTAGAGAAATAATCCATAACTTTCCAGTAAGGACTTTCTTCTAAAATCCCAAGAGGCATCTCCACTACAAAATCTGAAATACATGGACATTTTATCTGTTTGGCAAGTTCTGTGTTCACTGCTTTTTTTCTTTTTTTTTTTTTTTTAATTTTATTAAGCAGCACTTTATCTACAAAACCATACTATTTAAGCTTTTGCTTATTTTTTATTTTTAATAACTATTCCACTTTAACAAGAATTCTGTAGCTATTTTCAGTCATAGAGATTGTCTTCTAGAACTCCAGAATTGTCAGGGAGTACATTCTTTGAAAACAGAACCAAAAACAGCTACATGAGCACTAGAATGAATAAAGCGCAGTCTAAAGCACAGTCGCCTGCAATTTTTGATCTCAGCAAGGAATGAAAGCATATGCTTTGGTGGGAGGGGAGCAGGGGGGGCTTGTTGTGGGGTTTGTTGTTTTGCTGTTTTTTTTTTTTTTTTCTCCTGTGATTGAAGTATTTTGTGTAAGTTTACTTGTATGTACATTATCAAGCATTTGAGTATATTTAAAATGATGCTAGACCTGTTTGTTTAGGTGGAATGCGCTTACACTTTTTATGTTATATGGGGGTTTTTGCAGTTTCCCTGTAGTTTTTTTTAAAAGCTATTAGGAATATCTTAAAGTACAGTTGAAAACCCTGAGATTAAAGTCACTAACAATTTTAGCATTTGCTAACGGATTCCTCAGTTATACAATTGCTACTTACCGAGGAGGCTTACACAAAAATAACAGTGCAGATAGTGTTGTGGCAGACATTAGAGCTACTACAGTCTAAGTCCATTAATTCAGCATGTGTCAGCTGATAAAATACATGCACCTGATACAGTACATTTCTGTTGTTTATTTCAGAGAAAAACTAGTCTAAAGCTAACATCAAATAGAAGTAATTAGGACAAAGTGTTGGTCTACTTACTCCAATATCTTCAGTCATTTTCCTAATGTTGTGTATTGCTTTTTAGAGAACATTTATATTTTCATTTAAAAATATAAATAATGAAATTAGAAAATTCTAAAAAAACTCATAATAATTATAATTACTCAATCTCTCCTTTTCCTCTATAGATTACCACTTTACTTACTTTGTCACAAAAGCCGAGGATTGATTAAACTAATGCAATAGCTTCTTGGTCTCCATGGATTGCTTCTGAACTTCCTGCAGTAACCACTCTTTCTTGAAAGTTATATTTCTATAATTTGCTTTTTATTTTGTATGAGGATCATCCAAGACAGAAAATATTGTTTCTTCTTCCAAGATTCTAGAAGGCCATATTAATTTCTTGACAGAATACTCAAAAAAATCTGTATCAGGTCATATTCTTGCTCATCTCACTGTTTATTCTCTTCACACAACAGTTCTTAGAAACTAAGCACACAAATATTCTCAAAAAGCAAAAAAATTAAAATTCTGTAAAATACTATAAAATCAGATGAACAGACTTTCTTCAGAGAAATGTTTACAAATACTCTGTTCCTGTTAACTATCTGTTTCTTGAAACAGGAAAATACAGAATTAAAAAGTCAAAGCTCAGTCTCTTTCTTATGTTAAAATGTTATTTTAAAATACAATTTTAAACTATAATTTCTGTTTACTACATAATCAGGGTGGTTGTATTCTTTGGCATTTGGAATTTTCACTGAAATCACATATTATATGATCAAAAACATATGTAGTAGTCACAGTTGTTTATTGATTCAGAGCATTGCAAAATGTAACATAAATACATGTTCACCGTTCATGCAGCATTAATCACAAAAATAAGATACTAGTATTCTGCTCCTTCGCTGACCAACATTATGAACATACTGAAAATATTGCTGTGAAATATGATATATAGATAACATAAAAATGATAATAAATTCTGAAGAAGAAACAAAACATAATCAAAACCAAGTAAATCTTATACCATGAACACTAAAAATTAACTGCTTTAAGAATGCCTGTAAACTAGCTTTTTTTTTTTTTCCCCAGAAGCTTTTTGTGAGTAGCTGCACATACTCCTCACAAAGAAAGCTGAATTTTTAATATCTATTTTTAGTTTGTCTCATGTTGCTTTTGCTCTATATGTAGATTTTTTATGTAACTTATTTTCTCACAACTATGAAAATTATCTTTTAAGACTGTAGGAGATAATTTTAATAGCTACTTGTTATCGAAGTCCTCCATCAGTTATGATAGGTAGTGCCACCTTTGCTGATTACACAGCAGATGCAAAGCATAATCAAAGGATTTTTAAGCCAAACCAAATGCTCTTACTAAATGTTTCAGAACTTTTTATTCATTAGTATCAGCCATTATGATGCCATGTAGCTTATAAAAAAACACTTTATATCCAGTGAATTGATTAAATTTTGTGGTCTTTTTCAGGTAGAAAAATGAATTTACCCAGAAGAAAATGAAAGCTTTGTTCTTATTGACTAACTGAAAATCTTAGAAATAAAACGGTAAAATAAATAATAAAAAGCAATCAAAGAGTTCTGGGGCTGTTGGATCAGATGATGGGAATATGAGAATCAAAGGCTTTCCAAAGGACAGACAAGTATGAATAACTCCATATTCAACCTGAAGTTACTGGAAACAGATTTAAAAATTGTCTTTTTTCTGCCATATAGCTTCCAGAATAGCTTTTTGATACATTTCAAAGCAGTTTTAAAAGTGCATGCGCGCCTTTAACACCATTTGCATGGTTGATGCTTGGCTATCATTTATCAATATTAATGTTTCATACCTTAAAGAAAAACTCCCACTCCACCATACGCCTGCCTCTGGAGGCCCAAAGACTGTTCCTCCTATCCTTTCCTCATATATTTCTTCATTTTCAGCTGAAATATCAGAGTTTATGCTGCATGTAATAGTGTGCAGACATAGGAGTGGTATCTCCACCACCAAAACCCGTCTCCCAGTAGAGTTCTCAACAGAGCAAACGAGAAATCATTTCTCTACCGCTTCAACAAACATACCTGAAAAACTTACATTACCAAAAGGACAGAAATAACGGGAAGGCACTGATAAAACAGTTTATGAACAAAGTTGAGCAAAAGCTTTGTTCATCATTCCCATTTGTTCCTGACAGATCCAGAGACCTTTAATATGGATTTACACCCAAATATAACAGGGAGATTAAAAATTAGTCTGGATTATAATTTGAAGTCTAGTGTTGAAACAGTTTTAAGGTCTTAATTCCAGTCCAAGGTCTTAACCTCTAGTCTGGACAGGTAGTTCTGGCTGTTCTTTCTTCACAGGAGGAACTGCTCAACAGTGAAATACATAAACTGTTAAAAAGCTCCTTGATCCTATCGTATACAACTATTTTTTTTTTAAAGTTATGAGCATGAACCAGAACTGAGGCAGAACTGAGGCGTACTCCAGCCCAACTACACTGCCCACATGACCTGAAAATGAGGATCCAAATCCATTTGCACGCCTATTATTTGACTGAGGAGAATATCTTGTTTGGAAATATAAATTAAATTGACTTTGGTGATACAGTGATATAGTACTGGTAAAAAAAGTAGCAGAGGCACAAGGAAACTTTTTACTGTATGTGCCTATATTCAAAAGATGTTGAAGAGATATAGTTAAACTGTTGCTCTTCGCAGTGGGTTTTTGTGAAATGTGATTAAGTATGGCGTATATTGGAAAGAATTGCACCCCAAATTCATTCAACTATCGAGAAAATATTGTACAACTTCCCATGCCTTATAGAACAAAATTCTGATTTTTCCTTCCTATTTTAAATGCAGGTAACAAGAAATATCCTTTCCCAAGAACTTCAAAGTCATGCTGACACAAATGGTCAGAGATGAGAAAAACATACTGAGTGAAAAAGGCATTGATATAATAAGAAATCAGTCAGACCGGTGATAATTTAAAATGGGTAGACAAAATTCAGGATCTGAGCATCTGAGCACATTATCTGTAAAACTGTGGAATATGGTTATTAACACTGAATGAAAGATTGCAGAACTCTCAAGGACACGGCAAACATCTAACAGCCACCTCCATCTCGCTCACTTATCTACAGATGTACAGATGCACACTATTTTCTGAAGCGAAAGGAAATCCTGCAATATCCAAATGAATTATCCTAACATTTTTGCCTAACAGGCAAGAAAGTTAGGTTTGATGCATCTACAGTCAGGGTGCATACATATGTTCAGCATTATTCTACAAGAAAAATATCTAATCGTAGTATTTAATAGCTGTTTTATTGGTTCGTACAATTAGACTGATTTGTGAATAAAAGAAAACACTACAGTTAATTGTTCTTCTTGGGAATACCTGGTCATATATCTGACTTGTAACAGTTTGCATGAACTACTGCATTTACAATTTTAAATGCAAAGCCTTTCTAAATGCCAAAAAAAAAAAAAAAAAAACAAAAAAAAAAAATCCATTCTGTGTTTTGAACCACTATTCTTCTCTTTCCTACTCTTCACTGTCATTTAGTGGAAGTTCATTCCATTAAAAATGGTACCGGGAAAAACAAAATGGCAAAACTCTTTATTATTTGTTTTTTCCCTAGTTGGTATCTCTGCAGAAACTACAGTAACTTCTTATTTTCTCTAGACATACAGTTCAAGTTGACTTTTGGGGATTTCAAAGCCTACAATTTTCAAGACCCCCTTATATTCTGGGATAAGTAGCCAGGCATTAATTTTCTAAGAAAAAAAAAAAAAAAGGAAAAAGGATCAGAGAAAACAAAGCCAGTCATGTAGTTATGAAGGAAGCGATCTTTCTCCAGTTCAAAGGCACAAAAAACAAAGAAACAAAACCCTAAAAAAAGAGACATAAACTGGAAAAAGGAAACATTTGGTGAATGATCAGGAGGCAATACAGGAAATGGAAAATGGAAAAGAATACTCTGGACTTCACCAAGGAATCTAAAGTGACCAGAAAGAGCTGGTAAGGATGATGAAGCAGCAGAGGTACAGATATTTGCACTGGTGCTCTATTATTCTGCCTACACTTGTATGTCTCCTGCGCTCAGTGAAGTGTAATTGTTTTACAAACAGAAGTCTATGCACTATGAGTATCATCTTCCATGAGTCCTTGAGAAATAAACTGTAAAACAAGGATGACTTTGCTAAAACTTGTTCAGATTTTTAAGGATACACGTTGATGCTAGACATGACTAACGTAGCTGGATAGCAGCTTGTCCCATTTTTATGGATCTTTTACAAAAGCTATTTAATTTCCTCTTTGACTATATTTACATGTAGCCTTCTTTTGTGTTGTGAGGCTGAGGGTTCTCATACCTTTTCAGTCTTCCTTTCTAAAAATCAACTACATACTGCTTCTCACTCTTTTCCAACACTTTCTGTTCAGCCTCCTGCTGGCTTAAAATGTCATTACCTTCTCTCAAATTCACTTTCCTTTACAAAATTACTTTTCAGTTGACTTTTGTAAAGCACACATCAATCTCCCTTCTGAATATTAAATATAACTTTAAAGTTTAATGCTGAGCTTTGAGATGTACAACTGGATGCATATCAGAAGATCTTGATGCACTAAGTACGCCCATCCTAGGATGATTTTTGGGCGCTACTGATCTTAAATTATCCTTGGGAAATCTTGTACCAACATCGCAGCGCTAAAATTTGTCACTTTGGCAGCCTGTGAAACTTTATGAAGCTTAGAAGTTGTTTCTTCTTTTTAATTGTTTGAGTTTCTGGAAGTGTGTTACAGAATATTTTCTCTTAGTGGGTGCACATTTGATTTCCTTTGAATCAATGTTGTCTTCATAATTTTTGGAAAGTCACAACTATTTGGTTAGAATGACCCTTTTTCATGTTCTCATGGGATTTATCACTTTAACTGTAAATGTCAGTGTGCTCTGAATGTGTATTTATTTTATTTTTCATAGAATAACTGAATACTTTGAGTTGGAAGGGACCTTAAAGATAATCTAATTCCAACTCTCCTGCCACAGGCAGGGACACCTTCCAATAGACCTGGTTGCTCATCCAGCCTGGCCTTGAATATTTCCAAGGATGGGGCATCCACAGCTTCTCAGGGCAGCCTGCTCCAGGGTCTCATCACCCTCACAGTAAAGTTTTTTTTTTTCTAATATCTAATATGTGCTCTGATTTCTGTGGCATTAACCATGGGATTGAAGTTATTTGCTGAAGATGGTATTTAGGTTTACTAGTAGAAGGATTAGATTCTTCATATTTAATGTTTGCAAGATTTTAATAGCAATTTACTCAGCCGAGATGTGATCAAGGGAGATATTCACTTAAAATATTGATAATCATGAATTACATAACAATTTGTTTATGGATTAATTTTAACAGAAGTTAATCATGTCCTTGGATGTGTAAGAATAGAATTTTAAAAGCTACATACTAGAACTCTGGATTCAAGGGCATGTATCAAGTGCTGACATCACAGAGGATGGCTCCAAACTCCTGAGGTTCACACTCATTAAATTTAACACATATTTAATGCATCACATTTTCAAAGTCTTTTACCTAGGAGAAGAATTAGCTGTGCATAGTGCGTTTGACTTGAGAGATTAAAGAACTAAAAATCAAACTCCCTGACTTTCATGTGTGTTCTATCTAGAGAACTGAGAATTGAATGGTGCACATCTTCATACACAAAACTTTGAGGTTTGACCCAACATAGAATAGAAACATATCCTTTCTCTGTCTGTTCCTGCACACCTTCTGACGTTTGAGCCCTGTAATCTTTGATTCTTATCTTCTAATCTCATTTCTTTACAGAGATTCTTCAGTAAAACAGACTAAAGTCAGGCAGGGTGAAGCCACCTTCTGGTCATGTTATATACATAAGGGGGATCTGATAGCTTCCATTTGGTTAATGTCACTATTTGCTAATCATTAATCCAGGAAATCTCATTAAATGTCTGTGTCAGCTGCTATTATTATCAGTTAAGTAGATGGTCTCGAAGGAATGCAGGAAAGGCATACTGAAACTGGTTTCTGTGATACTGAAATGCATGCTTCCAGATAATGTCCTCTAGTGGTCTATAATAAACAGCCCAGTATTGTATTCCTTCCAGAGGGGAGAAACCAGCAGAAGGAGGAGGTTCTTGCTGTCTCTTGTAAATAGAACAACTCAAACAAACCCATCAAAAAACAGACGGGAATTTATTGTATTTCACATATGCAATCCAGATTGAGTACCACGAGCAGAATTAGAATTAGTCTGCTATGTTCCAGCATGACCAAGACAAAAGGCTAACACTAAACCTATCATATGCATTTAAAGATACTTGAAATGATAGAAGTTTAAACTGCAAATTGAAATTACATTGGCTAAAGTGTGAGAATATCAGATTCTAAGTTCCAAGCTTGCACTGTGTGAGTTAAAACATTTTTAGCATGGTGAATTGAAGAAGGTGAAGACAAGCATGCAGGAGATTAACGGACAACACACAGACCAATGTAATCAAGGTGTTGACAATTTATTGTAACAAACGTGTCGCCTTTTATAGAGTGTGTCAAGATACTAGAACTTTCAGCAACATCTGATTGGTGAATGTTTCTTAGTCAAACCTTAGTAACAGTTTAATGATTGGTTAACTACTTTACCAGTGTCAAATAACTGTCTGGATTGCTCACATGACCGTGTTCATTTAGGTGCAGCTCCACACAAGCAAAGATGAAATACTTCTACCTTAGTTATGTCAAGGGTTATTGCTCATTAGCTGACTATGCCTGGAATTATCTTGCAGAATAAAGGGATCATTTCTTTGGAGCTAGTGTCACATGTACCATGTGTTTGTCTGTCTCTGATAATCTTTATTCTCTGCAAGTCTTTATCTGAAGCTGCTCTTCAGCAGGGTCCTTAATTTTAATGACTATCAGGGATTTGATCATTACATGGTGAATCTTTACCTCTCAGATGTGAATGGCTTTTTAAAGTGTTCACAATTTCAACAAGTAGTCTACTGCAGAATGACATTTATAAATTGTTTCAATTCTCCAGCTATATTACATGAGGGTCAATGTATTTTTGCCACTAGAATTGCCTTTAAAAATCCACACTTTTCATCTTTTGGAACAGCGGGTAAGGTAGGTAAGGGAAAGGGGTAAATTCAGGAAGGATATCTCTGAAAAAGATATCATTATTTATAACATATTGGAATATTCTAACTTTAGGATTCTTCATTTTTTTCTTAAATTTTGTCATAAAAAGAATTATTTAACTCTTTTTTGCTTTTGCAAAATTACCTTAAATGAGAAATTTGGATCAAGTAAAATCAGTGAATTTTTGCTGCTAGCCCTAGTGATTTGCCATTTGCGAATGGTCATTCAATATTTTGGTCAAATAATTTGCTATTTATAAGTTGTACAAAATTTATTTCAATTATTCTATATTCTATATTTATTGACATTTTAAGACCACTCTGCAGCAGTCTGTTTCTGCTGTCAGTCAAGTTAATGAAAGCTTTTCAGTTTAAAAATTCCAGTCTGTAATCCTCTGTAATTAGGTGCCTGGTTCACATGACAGCTTCTCCTCACTGATTTGCTTACTGCATTTTTTTAGATGTGTTAATGACGAATAACAGTTTGAGACACTTGTAATTAATACACGCACACAATTTTTTGACTGGTGTTGACTGCTGTGACTCAGAAGCTCTGTGACTCAGTTATCACTGTTCTGGCAGTATAAATGGAAGTGGGCATAAATTACTTTTACAAGTATTTCCAAACCTATCTGCTGTAGTGGAATAGCATAAAACTGTCTAATACAAATTGGAATTAGGCTCACTGTACTTTGCTTATTTCAGTTTTGCTTTAGGGTTTTGCTGATTTTTTTTTTCCTTAATTATGAAACTTTTCTTCATAATCTAAATTTCCTTATAAAATGACTCAGGAAAATTTAGTTTAAAAATTAAAAAATAACAAGCGTCATATCATTTACATTTTCTTTCCATGTTTCTAACCTTAAAAAGGTGGAAAGTTAATAAATCAGAATCATAATATTTATTTCTCGTATATATTGGGCCAAAAACCTTATATTTTCCTTTCATGTTAATGGAACTATAAAGTAGAATCAACTGGTTCAAGCAGCCAGTCTTTGATTCCTTTTATATGCAGGTTCCCCACAGGTTATGGAGCTGGCAAATTTTGTTCTGCTTTGCACCTGCTCTGCAGTCCCTGACTATAAGAGAGCTCTTGTTCTGGCTGCCCGATTTGTCCCTTTAGGTTGGCTGCTGCAGGAGACAAAGTAGAGCTCCAGGTTGCGAACAGGAATAATTTGGCTCCACTATCTGGGAAGCTATAAGGATGGTTGACAGCTGTCATATTCTGTCTTCCCCAGTACTTCTTCGTGCTGGATTCTGGCAATGACTCTCTGTTATATAGCTGAGACTTCTTCCTTAAGGAATCATTGTGTTAGCAGAACTGTGGCCTAGAATAATTTATGTCCCAGGTGTATAGGATTCAGGGCTCAATTTTGAAACACTTTATATGGCAAAGTTGTAACATTGAATATTTATTACCTGAAATTAGTATAGGCTCATAAATTACCCTTTAACTTAGAAATGCAATTGCTCCATGAGTTTTCTTTAGTACTGAAGACTGAAAAGTATTTTAAAAATTGGTTGCATTTGCCAATGGTCCTGCAGGGAGATTGATCTTTTGATGATGACTGAAAAAAAACCACCAAAATAACAACAGGAGGAAACTGGTATGTTGCCATTAAAGAAATTGCTTTATATATACAAGAATAATGACATACATGAAGAATTTCAGGTGGTGCAGGGAAAATGTGCTTCATATCTCCATCAAAACATGATGCATTTGAAAGAAGTGTGTCAGATCGGTCAGATATGTAGGAGAGAAATAGTACAATAGCTCAGAATAATATTTTGCAAAGAATTTGGTTTGCTTCTTGTCCACAAAGTTTTCTAATGCACCAGTTTATTCATTTATCAGTATTTTTAAATCAATAGACATTTATAATTGCATATTTATATAAGCAGTTTAAATGGTCTTATCTTTACCCTCCCCTGTAAATATCTGAGTATCATATGAAGTACATACAGGATTAATGTAGCATTGCTGTCTAATAGGCAACATTTATCAACCCCTTCTCCTTAATCTCTTTGTTAAAAAGTTCTTTGCTATAGACCTAAGAATTTTCTGGTTTTACTTGCAGTAAATCCTTGTATAATTATCCTTGGCTTATCTTGATACCCCTCAAAAACTTCTTGTTCCTACGGACGATGCCTCAAGAAGGAAATAAGTGCAAGCATTTTAAATGAGAGAATTATGCCAAACCAAACTTAAAAAAAAGGGCAAAGCAAGCAAAGTAAAGCTGTTTTATGTTTTTGTTTTTAAGTATTCATAACCAATGCCTGGATTATGATGCACGATATCTGTAGCTGTAATCATACTATTGCACTGAATCAATTGTTGCTTATTTGAAATGGTTGAATGGGATACTGAAGCCTTCTCAGAAGAATCTAAATTCCAAATTAAGATAAAAGGCAATTCCTTTGACTTTGGTTATAATAGTCCATGAGAACTTATATATTTATATATTTGCACAAATTCCCCAGGATTTGCTTGTTTACTGCAGTTAATGACCACTTTTAGACCCAAAGTTGTGTTCAAGGACTTCTTTGAAAAGAATCTCATCTAAACTTGTTAAAGGAAATTGAATCATATTCTTTGAGTTGTTCAATATCTCTCCCCCAATCTCTTTCTTTACTATTCCTATAAATAAATAAGTAAATAAATAAATAAATAAATAAATAAATAAATAAAAAGTAATAACACTGGCTTCTCTCATTATTTTGTTCTCTGTTTTTGTGCTGTTCTGCGGATTTTTTTGTTTTACACTGAAAAGACACAAATGCTATTCAGTGTCCCACTTATCCTCCAGCTGCTGGGTCAAAAAAGGACAAGTTTTCTATAGATACATAGTTTTTTGACACTGTGCATGAATAACACAGCTGTGAAGCCTTATATATGGTAGAACATCTCAAAATATGTTAATGCAATGGAATCTATACCTGCCTACCTAATTACAAAGAGAGAAATTACTCTCCAGTTTACATTAACTATATTTGATTAAATCTCCTCTCCATTTGTTTGAAGCCTAGGCAACCATCTCATAAATTGACACACTGTAGGAATTTAAAGAGAAAAGTTGAATCCCACCCTATGATGCTGGAGACAAGCTGTCTTTTTTCTTCACATTGTTTACTGTCTGATACAGATGAAACTGTTAACACTGTTAATTCCAAAGGCAACACTCATGTGGTATAATATATGCAAGCTCTTAGTCCAGGATGTGTCTCACACTGGAAGAGCTAGACAAGTAAGACGAGTTCACATAGCACTTAAAGGACATGAACTAGTAGTTTCTGGGACTTTAAACTCTTCATGTTAATGAGATTGAGATATTTGCTGTAGTTTGTGAGAAAGTGCTGCAGTTATCAGTAAAAAGACTCAGGTCTACATTTTGCACAAAGATAATACGAGTCTCATTTTTCAGAGAAATTAATCTCTTTTGTTCTGAGCACAGAGACATTTCTTGGATTAGATGATCAGATTACTAAAGACAGAGTTTTTCTGGACATGTGTGTTTGAAGTACAAATGTTTAATGCATATATCTTTTCAATGCTTAGAGGTGCTCTGTGAAGTCATAACTTGAGCTGGCAGTTCTATGCTAGAGGTCATGACCCAACTGGAGTTGTGTTGGTTACAAACTGGATTTCTTGTCTAACAGAAACTTAGTCACTTATACCAGTTTTTAAGATTATAATATTGATGGGTTACAGCTGAAACCAGGACAAAATAGAACCTGTTTTACAAAAGTGGCTCCACAATTAAAATGTCTTGAAACATTTAGTAGTGGTTACTGTAAATATTTGCAAATAATGAAATACACAAGTAGACAGAGAGAAATCTTACTGTCTCATAGGTAAATAAACTCTAAAGCACTAAGGTACTCATTCGTGTCTTTCTCACTTATTTTCTGCTGGCTTTAGTTCAAAATTTTTCTTTCCTGTTAAGTTAGACTAAGAAACTTTTCAGCAGGGAATTTTTATTCTTTCATGTCTTCAGCATGTGTGCAAAATACAGTCAGTACTACAGAGATGTATATCATTCCTGCTAATAGCTCTGTCTACATCTATTTAGCAATGTTAAGTCTAATAGTCACAAAACACAAAACATTCGTAGAACCTACAGGATATTTATAGCTTGTCGTGGGTTCAGCAGTAGCAGTCATTTTTCTCAATTTTTGGCAATAAGTATTCCAATAAATATTCCAAAATAAAAATTCCCAATTTTTGGGAATAAAATGGCAAGATGGACATTACCAGATCCCCACAGATGTGATCAACAAGATAACAGCAATGTCACCACCAACTAATAAGAAAGAAACACAAGCTTTTTTGGGACTTGTGGGGTTCTGGAGGATGTACATCCCAAATTACAGTTCGATTGCAAGCCCTCTCGATCATGTGACCTGGAAGAAAAATAATTTTAAATGGGACCCTGAGCAACAACAAGCCTTTGAGCAAATTAAACGAGAGATAGTTCATGCAGTAGCCCTTGGACCAGTCCAGACCAGGACAGATGTTAAAAATGTACTCTACACCGCAGCTGGGGAGAATGGTCTTACCTGGAGCCTTTGGCAGAAAGCTCCAGGGAAGACTCGAGGTCAACTCCTCGGCTTTTCTAGTTGGAGATACAGAGGATCTGAGGCCAGCTATACCCCAAGTGAAAAAGAGATACTGGCAGACTATGAAGGGGTTTGAGCTGCTTTGGAAGTGATTGGCACTGAAGCACAGCTCTTCCTGGCACCCTGGTTGCCCGTGCTGGGCTGGATGTTCAAAGGCAGGGTCTCCTCTATACACCATGCAATGGATGCTACATGGAGTTAGTGGGCTGCACTAATTACACAACGAACTTGAACAGGAAATCCCAGTGGTCCAGAAATTCTAGAAGTCATCATGGACTGGCCAGAGGGCAAAGATTTTGGAATGTCACCAGAGGAGAAGGAGGTGATGCGTGCTGAAGAGGCCCCACCATATAATAAACTGTCAGAAAGTGAAAAGCAGTATGCCTTGTTTACTGATGGGTCCTGTTGTATTGTGGGAAAACATCAGAAATGGAAGGCAGCTGTATGGAGTCCTCGACAGCAAGTTGCAGAAACTGCTGAAGGAGAGGGTGAATCGAGTCAGTTTGCCAAGGTGAAAGCCATCCAGCTGGCCTTGGACATTGCTGATCAAGAAAAGTGGCCAGTACTTTATATTGACTCATGGATGGTGGCAAATGCTCTGTGGAGGTGGTTGCAGCAATGGAAATAGAGCAACTGGCAGTGCAGAGGTAAACCCATCTGGGCTGCTGCACTGTGTCAAGATATTACTGCCCGGGTGCAAAACCTGGTGGCCAAGGTACGCCATGTAGATTCTCATGTACCGAAGAGTCGGGCCACTGAGGAACACCAGAGCAACCAACAACTGGATAAAGCTGCTAAAATTAAAGTGGCTCAGGTGGACTTAGATTGGCACCATAAGGGTGAATTATTTTTGGCCCAATGGGCCCATGACACTTCAGGCCATCAGGGCAGAGGTGCAACATAGAGATGGGCTCGTGATCGAGGGGTGGACTTAGCAATGGACACTATTGCGTAGGTTATTCACGACTGTGAAACAATGTGCAGCAATTAAGCAAGCTAAACAGTTAAAGCCTCTTTGGTATGGAGGATGATGGCTGAAGTACAAATATGGTGAGGCCTGGCAGATTGATTATATCACACTCCCACCAACCTGCCAAGGCAAGCGCCATGTGCTTACCATGGTGGAAGCAACCACCGGACGGCTGGACACATAAGCTGTGCCCCATGCCACTGCCCGGAACACTATCCTGGGCCTTGAGAAACAGATTTTGTGGCAACACGGCACCCCAGAGAGAATTGAGTCAGACAATGAGACTCATTTCCAGAACAACCTCATAGACATTTGGGCCAAAGAGCATGGCATTGAGTGGGTATATCACATCCCCTACCATGAACCAGCCTCTGGGAAAATTGAATGGTACAATAGGCTGTTAAAAACTACACGGAGAGGAATGGGTGGTGGGAATTTCAAACACTGGGATACACATTTACCAAACATTTACCAACACCAGAGGATCTGCCAACAGGGCTCGCCCAGTCAGAACTTTTGCATATTGTAGAAGGGGATAAAGTTCCTGTGGTGCACATAAAGAATTTGCTGGGGAAGACAGTTTGGGTTATTCCTGCTTCAGGTAAAGGCAAACCTACTCGTGGGATTGCTTTTGCTCAGGGACCCAGATATACTTGGTGGGTAATGCAGGAAGATGGGGAAGTCCGATGTGTACCTCAAGGGGATTTGATTTTAGGGGAAGACAGCCACTGAACTCAATTGTATGCTGTTGCCTGCTATGTAGCACTTTTATAGCCCACCAATTAGATGTCTTCAAGTCATCAGCAACTGGCCCTCTGACCATCACCCCAACAAAGAATGAACTTTAATGAAACTGGATGAGTTCTGCAGTAAAGGAACGATCAGCATCAGCAGGCAAAGATCCAACACTGTAGACGGCCTCCCCTGCTCTGAAAGACTGTTACAAGAGATGGAGCTTGACATCACGGACTGAATGGACTCAGCAGCTTTATAGAGATTGGTCCATGCACTGAGGGATGATCCTTCTCCCTCTTGTGTGTGTGCGTGGATGTATATATATATATATATATATATATATATATGTGATAGTACATTGAAAATATGGGATCTGAGCATGATGTGAATGATATGGAATAAGGGGTGGATACTGTCATGGGTTCAGCAGTAGCAGTCATTTTTCTACTTCTTAGTAGCTGGTGCAGCACTGTGTTTTCGACTTTCGGCCTGGGAACAGCGCTGATAACACCTGTTTATAGTTACACCTTAGAATGTTTGGTTTGACCAAGGACTTTATGAGTCTTATGCTCTGCCAGGGAGGAGGAGAAACTGGGAGGAAGCAGGACAGGACACCTGACCCAAACTAGCCAAAGGGGTATTCCATACCAAAGCACATCATGGCCAGAATGGAAAAAACTGGGGGCAGGAACCTGGAAGAGTTCAATGCATGGCTTGGTCGTTGGGGGGTGAGGAGTTGTATCCTCTTCCCTTGTATTTCCCTTATTATTATTATTGGTGGTAGCAGTAATGATTTGTATTGTACTTTAGTTACTGGACTGTTCTTATCTCAACCTGTGAGACTTACATTCTTTGGATTCTTCTCCCCATTCCCTCTCCCCCCGAGTGGGGGAAGAAAGACGGGGGAGTAATTGAGCAAACTACGTGATTTATGGCTTAAACCACAACATAACTAGAAGTGCTAATTTATCTATGGCTAACAAACTGTTGAAATATATTCCTCTGTTTGGAATTTCTTTTTTAGGAATTCAGCTGTGCTTAGGCACATAATCACTGATGGTCAAACTTGTTACAGGTTAGTGAGAACACAGGAGAGATCAATGCATTGAACATCAGTTCTCTTATACTGGAGTCTTATATTGAAAGCTGGTACTACAGGTTATATATTGTACCTCCATCATTCTGGAATAAAAAGCTAAGGTTTCTGACCTTCTGTTTTAGTTCATTTATTTTTTGCATTTGGAAAGGAGACTTAAAAAAAATGAACTAAAAATTTAAAATTGTATATGGGTCTGTGGTAAACAACAGTATACTCTCACCTTTTTGGTATAGATCTTTAGAGAGTTTGACTTGGCAGTTTTCCTGTTGGCTTTTGAAAAATTGCTGAAAAGTTGGGAAAAATTCCAAGAATGAAGTATAAAAGCAGCATACTCTTGAACAGTGAATAATATCCACTATTATTTTCTGTTGTGTAATTTCTTTTTAATTATTTATAGATAAATTATATGGAGCTGGATTCATGAAGCGGGACATGTCTGCAATATAGATGTCTACATCTGGACTAGATACCCTGCTGTCAATTTGCAGTTAGTCAAGAGAAACAGGGACTTTTTATTTTCTGAGCTCAAATGCTCAAAAAGTCCTTGTCATATGATAGTGCAGACCCTCAGCTTCCCCTTACCTGCAGCATAAATTGTCCTGGTGTTCAAGGCCAGGTCGGACAGAGCCTTGGATGGCATGGCTTAGTGGGAGGTGTCCCGGCCCATGTAGGGGGGTTGGAACTAGATGATCATAAGGTCCTTTCCAAACCTAACTATTCTATGATCCTGTGATTTTATGACATTAGTGTGCACCTCAGCTAGCTTAATGGCAGTGATACAAGAATATAGATTTATTCACAGACAGCTTTGTTGACATCTTACAAGAGCAGTTGACAGAGAGTTTGTGGGTCAGGGTTAAAGGGAGAACAGCGATGGGAGACATTATTGTGGGCATCTGTTACAGACCGCCTGATCAAGAGAACTCTGTGGATGAAGCACTCTATAGACAGATAGGAACAGCCTCACGCTCACAGGCCCTTGCTCTCATGGGGGACTTCAACCACACTGATATCTGGTGGAGGGATGGTACGGAACGGCACAAAAAATCCAGGAAGTTCCTTGATTGAGTGGAAGACAGCTTTCTTCTGCAAGTAATAGAGGAGCCAACAAGGAGAGGTGCTATGCTTGACCTCGTCCTCACCAACAGGAAAGGGCTGGTTGGAAATGTGATGCTCCAGAGCAGCCTTGATTGCAGCGATCATGAGATGGTTGAGTTCCAGATCCTCAGGACAGTGAGAAGAGCATGCAGCAAGCTCACTGCCCTGGACTTGAAGAGAGCAGACTTTGGCCTCTTCAGGAGCCTGCTTAGTAAGGTTTCATGGGATATAGCCCTAGAGGGCAGAGGGGACCAAGACTGTTGTTTGATATTCAAGGATTGCCTGCTATAAGGTCAGGAGTGTTGCGTTCTGACTAGAAGGAAGTGCAGCAGGAGGGCCAGGAGACCTTCTTGGATGGATAAGGAGCTGCTGAGAAAACTTTGAAGGAAAAAGAGGCTTATAAAAGGTGGAAGCAAAGAAAGGTGGCCTGGGAAAAGTGCAGGGATGTTGTTCAGGAAGCTAGGGACCAGGTTAAGAAAGCAAAGACCCAGTTAGAATTAAACTAAGGATCTGGTTCGAGAACATATTAAAAACCTGAACTTACACAAGTCCATGGGACTGGATGAAATCCATCCGCAGGTCCTGAAGGAGCTGGCAAATGAAGTTGCTAAGCCACTGTCCATCATATTTGAAAAATCATGGCAGTCAGGTGAAGTTCCCGATGACTGGAAAAAGGGAAATATAACCCCATTTTCAAGAAGGGGAAAATGGATGAGCTGGGGTAATACAGACCAGTCAGTCTCACCTCTCTGCCTGGCAGGATCATGGAGAGGATTCTCGTGGAAGGCATGCTGAGGCACATGAAAACCAACAAGGTGCTTGGGGACAGCCAGCATGGCTTCACTAAGGGGAAATCCTGCCTGACCAATCTGGCGGTCTTCTATGAAGGGGCTACGGAACTGATAGACAGGGGTAGAGCAGTTAATGTCATCTACCTGGACTTGTGCAAAGCGTTTGACACTGTCCCACATGACATCCTTCTCTCTAAGTTGGAGAGACATCAATTTGATAGGTGGACCACTCAGTGGATAAAGAACTGGCTGGATGGCCGCACGCAAAGAGTAGTGCTCAGTGGCTCAGTGTCCAGCTGGAGACCAGTAACAAGTGGTGTCCCCCAGGGATCGGTGTTGGGACCGGTCTTGTTCAACATCTTTGTGGGTGACGTGGACAGTGGGATTGAGTGTGCCCTCAGCAAGTTTGCCAATGACACCAAGCTGTGTGGTTTGATTGATATGTTGGAGGGAAGGAATGCCATCCAGGGGAGCCTTGACACGCTTGTGAGGTGGGCTGACCTCAACCTGATGAAGTTTAACTATGCGTAGTGCAAGGTCCTACACCTGGGTTGGAGCAATCCCTGTTACAGCTACAGGTTTGGCAGAGAAGAGATTGAGAGCAGCCCTGCAGAGAAGGACTTGGGGGTGTGGGTTGATGAAAAAACGAACATGAGCCGGCAGTGTGCACTTGTAGCCCAGTGTTGTGGTTTAAGCCTCTATAAACTCACGCAGTTGCTCTCTCACTCACTCCCCACTCTTTCTTCTTCCAGTCCTGGGGGAATGGGGAGGAGAATCGAAAGAATACAACTCGCAGAGGTTGAGATAAGAACAGTTTAGTAACTAAGGTATAACAAACCACTGCTGCTACCACCAATAATAATAATAAGAGAAAATACAAGGGAAGAGTCTTTCTTCCCTCCCACTCCAAGGGGGGGGGGGGGGGGCAGGGGAAATGGGGAGAGGAATCGAAAGAATGTAACTCCCACGGGTTGAGATAAGAACAGTCCAGTAACTAATGTATAACAGAAACCACTGCTACCACCAATAATAATAATAACAAGAGCAATACAAGGAATAGGATACAACTGCTCACCACCTGACAACCAAGCTGTGAACTAAAAAAAAATACTCTTCCGGGTTCTGGCGCCCAGTTTTTGTGGTTTTTTTTTTGTTTTGTTTTGTTTTGTTTTTTACAACCTGGGCATGACATGCTATGGTATGGAATACCTCTTTGGTCAGTCTGGGTCAGGTATCCTGTTTCTGCTTCCTCTCGGCTTCCCCTCCTCCCTGGCAGAGAATGAGACTCAGAAAGTCCTTGGTCAGACCAAACCATTCTTATCCGTAACTATAAACATCGGAGTTATCAGTGCTGTTCCCAGGCCGAAAGTCGAAAACACAGCACTGCACCAGCTACCATGAAGGAGAAAAAATGACTGCTGCTGCTCAACCCATGACAACCATAAAGCCAACCATATCCTGGGCTGCATCAAAAGGAGCGTGACCAGCAGGTTGAAGGAGGTGATCCTGCCCCTCTACTCTGCTCTCATGAGACCTCACTTGTAGTATTGTGTGCAGTTCTGGTGTCCTCAACATAAAAAGGACACGGAACTGTTGGAACAAGTCCAGAGGAGGGCCACAAGGATGATCAGGGGTGGGGAGCACCTCCCATATGGCGATGGGCTGAGAAAGTTGGGGCTCCTCAGCCTGGAGAAGAGAAGGTTGCATGGAGACCTCCTAGCAGCCTTCTAATATCTGAAGGGGGCTTATAGGGATGCTGGGGAGGGACTCTTCATTAGGAACTGTAGTGATAGGACAAGGGGTAATGGATTCAAACTCAAACAGGGGAAGTTTCGATCGGATATGAGGAAAAAATTCTTTACTGTGAGGGTGGTGAGGCACTGGAATGGGTTGCCCAGGGAAGTTGTGAATGCTTCATTGCTGGCGGTGTTCAAGGTGGGATTAGGCATAGCCTTGGATGTCATGGTTTAGTGTGCGGTGTCCCTGCCCGTGGCAGGGGTGGTGGAACTAGATGATTTTAAGGTCCTTTCCAACCCTAACTGTTCTATGATTCAATGATTCTATGAAAACTAACTTATACGTAGCCTGCATTTAAACTGTGTTGCTTGGTTTTCAGTAAAATGTATAAGCCAGGTCACCTGCCCTTAGGTGTCAAGGAAGCACAGGGCTGAATCTGAAATGTGCCAAGTATTAGACTTCTTCCTGAGCCAGGACACTGTAGATATAATCGTTATACTATTAAAGACACAGTCACCAAATAAGAGTCCTTGCTGAGCTATTCCCAGGAAATCGGGTCCTAAGGGAAAGTCTTGCAGAAAAACCTGGAACTAGGTCTACAATATATGGAACTAGAAAGGTTTTCAGCAGGTCCATATCTCCTGCTGAAAGGGTGAGCCTGGTTCGAGTAATGAAAAACAGTCTTTGTTGCTGTCTAATTCCTTTCTAAAGGTACTGTCTGACAATACAGAGGCAAAACAAATGTCCCTTTCTCCCGAACTAAGAATTCTTTGATATGTCATAGAAATTAATCTAACCTCAGTACCCAGAAAAAAAATATGGATATACTGGCTGCTATTCAAAGGCATTAAAGGACAATGCAGTCATTAGGCACAGTCATCACAAGTTCATGAAGGGAAAGTACTAACTAATTTGTTATCCTTCTGCAATAAGGTCACCCAACTCGTGGATGAGGGGAAAGCAATGGGTGCATTTTTTCTGTATTTTAGTGAGTCTTGTGGTACGGCCTCTCAGAGTACCCTTGTCCACAGTTGTCCAGCTTTGAGACTGATGTACAGAGCACTGAGTGAAGGACTGGCTGAACAATAGTGCTCAAAGGGTTGTGTTGAATGGGGCTGCATCTGGCTGGTGGCTGGTCACTAGTTGCCCATGTTCCTCAGAGCTCAATTCCAGGCCAGTTCTGTTCAACATATTCACCAATGATCTGGATACAGGAGTTTAATGCGCCATTATCAAGTTTGCTGGTGATACCAAACTGGTAGGTGGTTTCTTGAGGGACAAGATTAGTCTGCAAGGTGCTATGTCTTGCATTTGTGATAAACACAGTGTTGACAGCACACTAACATTTTTGTTATTGCTGAACTGTTCCTATGCAATCATCAGTGGCATGAACTTTAACAACAAATGCTGCATGGAGTAATGCCAGACACAACTATAAACTAGGAGAGGAGCGAGAGGCTGGGCAGCAGCTCAGCAGAAAGGGATCTGGGGGTGCTGGCTGACATCAGGCTCAACATGAGCCAACAGTGTGCCCTGGCAGCCAAGGCGGCAAACCACACCCTGGGGTGCATCGAACACAGCAGAACCAGCCAAGTAAAAGTAGGTGATTACTCCACTGTATTCTGCATTGGTATGGCTTCACCTTGAGTACTCTGTGCTGTTCTGGCCTCCACAGTTCAAGAAAGACATGAAGATCCTTGAATGTGTTCAGAGGAGGAAAGTAGCAAAGCTGGTGACAGGGCTGGAAGGAATGTCTGGGTGAGGAGAGGCTGAGGACTCTGGGCTTGTCTAGTTTGAAGAAAAGGAGGCTACAAGGAGTGACCTCATTGTTCTCTGTAGCTTCCTGAGGCAGGAAAGTGGAGAGGAAGGTGGTGATCTCTTGTCCCTGGTGTCTGGGAATGGTTCAAAGCTGTGAGGAGGTTCAGATGACATCAGGAAACATTTCTTTGCAGAGAGTGTGGTCAAAGAATATAAAAGGCTTCCTAGAGAGGCAGAGATGATCTTAAGGTCCTTTCCAACCCTAACTATTCTATAATTCTATGATTCAATAGATTAAGCCTGTCAGCATTTAAGAAATATTTGGACAATGTCCTTTTGTTCAGCTCTGAAGTTGTCAGGCAATTGAACTAGATGATCATTGTAGGTCCCTTTCAACTGAAATATTCTGTTCTACTCTACCCTACTCTACTCACCATTGATCTTCAGATATTTTCAATTTGCCTGAAAATTGTGCAAATATTGGAAAAATAAGATTGCATCAGTAATTTCAAATATTTGTGACCATTTTAAGAGATATGAGAAGTACTTTGAAATGGATTTCTTTATTAAGAAAGTGACCTTGGCAATTCAATCAGATTTGTACCAGTTTTTTGCTAGAATGGTGTTATTTTTTTTTTTTTTACTGTATTTTATATGGTGCTATGGTTTGGATTTGTGATGAAAATAGCATAATACTGTACAAAACAGATAATACACTGATTTATTATTATGGAACAAATCTTTCACAGCATCAAGACCTTTTCTGCTTCTCACTTGGCCCTCCAGCAAGCAGGCTGGGGGTGCACAAGAAGCTGGGAGGGGGCGTAGCTGGAACAACTGTCCCCAGCTGACCAAGAGACGTCCCACACCACATAATGGCATGCTCAGGAATAAAAGCTGGGGGAAGAATAAAGAAAAAGGAGGGACATTCAGAGTAATAATGTTTGTTTTCCCAAGCAACTGCAATGTGTGATAGAACCCTGCTTTCCTGGAGATGGCTGAACACCTGCCTGACCATGAGAAGTAGTGAATGAATTTGTTTTGCTTTTCTTTTGTGTGCAGTTTTGCTTTGCATATTAAACTGTCTTTATCTCAACCTGCAAGTTTTCTTTTACCTTTCCAGTTATCTTCCCCATTCCACTGCAGGGAGTGAGTGGCTGTGAGGGGTTTAATTCCATTCCAGACATAAACCATAATGCTTCTGTAACTCCCTCTCTAGCAATACTCAAAACTAAATGAACCATTTTGATTTTACTGAAGGTAGATTTCAAAGAAGATAATTCAGAATGTGTAAAGCCATCAGAAACATTTTTAATATTGATGAGTGTGAAATTCAATTATGAAAATTAAAATAGAGAAATATGTTCAATACTACTTTATCCTGTAAGGATTTAGATATACTTGAAATGTTGCACTATTGTATTTGTCCTAATGACATTCATGTAGCATTATAATTACAGTACCCTCCATATGAATCTATGTCTAATATGTATCTGGGTCTGCCAGGACTTTTGTTCAACCACTAAAAATATGAGTTCTATAGGTTTCTAAAATTGTACAAATTTAGCTATATTTAAAAAACTATGAAACATTATTTCATTAAATATTATCTTTTTTCACTTTCGTATTCTTCTTTTCTCATCCCTTCCTCTGCTGATATGTCTTCCATTTGTCAAATTAAAGCAACTGACAGAGAAGATAAGGAGAGAAAAACTGCAAATTCTTTTTGGAACTTGCTTCAGAAAAATTTTAAAAGCAAGCCTTTAACTCTTAGAGTAAGCTTCTTAACATCTGAAAATAGATCATTTATTTACCAGCTTCACTTTTATTTCTTACACTATGATTAGTCTATATACTTTTACAGTTTAAAACCAGCTTAAATATAAAATCCTGCTAATGACTAATGCTTAATCTTCCTTTCTGTCACACAAATTCAAAAATAGTATGACAAATTGGCCTTCAAAATAGCACTGTTTATAAGCAATTCGTTCATGTGCATATACAAAATTATCTGAAGTTATAATTGCCATGGGCGATAGCAGGCAGTATGAGAATCTAGGCTTCACCTTATTATTTGCTGGTTGTTATGGTGTTCTAATGGAGAAAATATATATAATACTTCCATACTTACTTTCATTTTTTTTTTTTCTGCCAGAAACTGAATCTAAGAAATAGGTACTCTGTTATCCTCCTTATCTGTTAGCAACGTAGTACACAAGGAATCTTCTAAGTTCATAGTCAAACGGCTGTACACACTATGAGGAAGCAGAAAAAAAAAAAAAAGGTAATTTACTTTTCTGAAGTTTTTTTAAAAATTTTATCCCTTCTCTGAGGTGAAGGAAAATATTAATTTATTAAGCAGGATCAAATCCTGCCAGCAGGAAAATACTCCCATTGAAATGCAGAATAAGTCACATTTGTCTGTCAAAAGAAGTCTGAAACTGAACATATACTAAGCTGAAACAAATTAAGTGATATGCAATGCACAAATGTCTGTCAAGCTGGGTCACATGCTAAAATTTCCCACTTGAAAGCACATTTAATGTACTTTACTTTCTTTTCTTTTTAAACTACAAGAGATATAATTTAAATTTGAATTATGGTAACCTGAAAAGGCATCTTACTGGAAATGAACAATTGATCAACATAAACCATTTTACTGGGAGAAAAACAAATGTATAGAGTTTGTGGTTTGATTTTTTTTTTCCTGTTTACTCAGTTCCGTATTGGTGATCTAATTTTTTTATATATTTTTTATCTAACATAATTTAATCAAAATTAAGTAGATTTGCTTATGTCAGTATTAAACATCCTTTTTGATTGGTAATTAGTTACAAGTCTACAAAGATGCAGACCTATTTTAAACATTTGGGGGGTTTTATATTTTTGATTGTAACAAGGACCAGGATTCATTAGAACTGTGTGTGATTAAAGTATTTTCCTCAGATATTTCATTTCTGTCAATTCTGCCCTCCTATACATTCACTTTGTAGATTGAATCAGGGAGCTTTAGGAAGAACATTCTTCCAGATTAATGAGCGGAGCTTTGATTTTGTAGATTCACTTTTACATTAACTCCTTTATGGTTACAGTTGCTATTACCAAATGCTTTCAACTGTGATGCCGACATGATCAATTTACAGCAAAAAATAGAGCTAGCCTGAGCACATCTAGGAGTCTGAGCAGTGCATTTCAAGTGAACAGAGGTTCAGACAAAGTAATGAAATAAATCCTAGGATTACAGATAATTTAACAGAAAGGAATCAAATACTTGAAACATATCCTTGCCCATTATTAGGTCACACAAAAAATACAGAACATTAATCACTGATACCATCTCTTAATTTCTAAAATAAGTTTGCAGTTATAACAATAGTCCATTTTTGTTTCATTCTAAACAGGATGAATATTAGTCCAGAATATGTTCTCATAAATTAAGCTTGAATTAATAGAATCTCCAACTTCAGTCATTCATATTTGTCTAATAATGACCTAATTAAATTAAGAAATTCCTCAAATCAGTAAAAGAAATTCCTCAAATCAGAAAGTTACAGATACTTGAAAGCTGATTAATTACTCGTGAAATAAATCTGTCATGTTATTCTACCTGCTGCAATGTAAATTGGGTCAGCATAAAATTCACATGACATTTGCTTCTATTGGCTGAATCCTGAGTGCATATTCATACCATGCAACACAGCACTAGGCAAAGAGCCTTGAGTAAGGTTCAGAGTAATTGTTGATTCAGAAAACATGGTTCAAAATTGGCTGTAAACAAATGCACAAATCCCAGAAAATATGAATCTCTATGCTGAGGCTTAGCCAACAAGCCTTACCTCTGTAGGACTATTTAAGTGAGATTTGTTGTATTGACTTGTGTATCTTCCATTTTCAGACTTAGTTTAAATACACCTGGAGTGTGAAATCACCCTTCTGCAGTGAAGAACCCGGGGCTGCAGTTTAGAGGTTTAGGCTCTTTGCTGAGCAATAATATATATCCCCAAGTGGTGAATCATGGAGAAAGTTAAGCCACCCTTGTTTTCTTGAGCTAATACATACAATATTGAAGAGGCTTTTGGTTTGTGAATAGTCAGTTAGGAATCTGTGATGGTGAGGAAATTAATGGAAAATTAAATTAAATGTTTAAAAATGCAGTTTTTTACTTAGAACAAAAAGTATTTCCAAAAGAAAAAACCTACTATATGTACAAAGGTAATACTCGTTATAATTACTGCCTTACGAGACGTGTGGTACTACACATACTTCACTCTGGCACATATTTTGTTTACCCAAAATATTTCTTAGCTTGAGGGATTTCAGAATTTTAATGTAAAATTTCTGATGTACATTTTATTATTTAAAAAGAAAATGCTGTCAAGAACATCACAAGCATTGTAAATTATTGTTTATGTGGCAGGATCTAGGTTCCACTGTCAAACCTACTTACAAACATCAGTGTTATTTTTTAGAACTTGAAAAAAGTATTTGGATAATCAGAATATATTAATGAACATGCATGTGGTTGTTTCAAACATACTACATTAGATATTGTAAAGAAGCACCTGAATGGATAGCTAATCGTAAAGAACAGAAACTCAGTGTGGGTCTTAGGAAAATTGGGTACTTCAAATTTCAGTCCTTTTATAAAGGAGGTGACAGAATACTTAGTTCTGTATTTAAAGAAATCTTGTATCTAAAAAGGAGCAAATTATATATGAAATAACTTTAATCCCTGGGTATCACCTATCCATATGGAAGTGAGTGACAGAAGAGTTTCTGCAGTGACATAGTATCATCGTTTATTTTTGTAACTGAACTTTCTGTATATTCTTAAACCATAGAATCATAGAATGGTTTGTGTTGGAAGGTACCTTAAAGTCATGCAGCTTCAACCCTCCTGCCACCACAAGAGATGCCTTCCACGAGACCTGGTTGCCCAAAGCCTCTTCCAGCCTGGCCTTGAATACTTTCAGGGATGGGGCACCCAGAGCTTCTCACCACCCTCACAGTTAAAAATTTCTTCCTAATATATGATTTAAATTCACCCTCTTCCAGTTCAAAGCCGTCACCCGTTATCCTATTTCTTCATGCCCTTGTAAAAAGTCCCTCTCCAGGGTTCTTGTAGGCCCCATTTAGTTTTGTATGGCTTTATCATTAAAGAGCAATGTGAAATATATATTTCAGCAAAACAACAATGAATAAAGTGGAAAAAATGTGATAGAATAATGGCTTGCTTAGCAGTTCCTAACAGTGATTTAAAACCTAGGAATTTCAAAATTCATCAGAATTACACTCAACAAAGCCATTAACAGCAAACATTACTGTACTATTGTACATTTAGCTATATATAATATAAGCTTGAAGGTGTGTTTTTCCAACAGAGCTGACATAGGAGTCCTGGTAAAGTTTTTCATTTTATATAAAGCATGGACTGTGCCTAAATATAACTATGTGTTAAACCATAGTAATTTCAGCTTCTAAAATTAATAAATGAAGGAATTAAAGACTGCATAAATATATGTCAATAAGAAAAAGTATAAGGTCGAGTCTCACAGTAGTCTTACATATGCAAGAAAAACATCTGATAATGATGGAAGTGTCTTCTGGCTACTGGATCTTTTCCTAGAAAATGGGGTGGATAATACAGATGCTAAGTAATAGATTAGTGAGTATTATCCAAAAATTTTTTATTTAGTTTTATTCACCATAGTAGAAATAAGTCTTGCATTTGCAATTCATTATTTAAAGGTGAATCACTGCTATTCTGAAGCTACATGTAGCAGCAATCACAATTAAATAGGAAGGGTAAAAATTAAGATCATTTTTAAGAATTGCATTTAACATTCATAGATCCCAATCTTGCTTCAAAGTATTAACCTAAATGTTTATGAAAGAAGACATAGCCTTAACCTCTGGATATTTAAACTGAATAAAGACCAGTTCTAATTCCAGGTTTCAGTGCAAACATTTCTCTTTAAAAAGCAGTGCATTTTGTCATAGCAATTTGTGTAAAGATAAGAAGTCATGAAGTAGGCTGCCAAGTTCTCCCCGGCTCATTTGTTATGATTTCTGCTTCTGACACAATGTCATGGGTTCAAGTCTCAAAGTGGCACTCTGTAGCGCTCTACTGATAGAAAAGCTATCTGTACTTTAGGTGACATTTTAAAATAAGCTCTTTGGCAGTTATCCAAATGTATGCTAAAAATCATAAGAGGCATTTTCAGATGAGAGTTGGAGATAATAGCACTCTCTTGGGCAGCATCTCTTCTCTCTATAAAACTCACTCTGCTACCCAAGATTGTCTGTGAGCTGTTGCTGAACACATCTGTAATGGCTGCTTCATTTTCTGCAATGTCATTTTGTAACAAATAACTCATTATCCTTCAGAGATGCTCAATATCTTGGATTTGAGGAGTATTTTTAAATCAAATTCTATACAGAATCCACTAATCTATGCCACAGAAGCTTTTGTCACTTATTATAAATTAACTCCTTGATCCTAGCAGCAGTTTGACTCTTTATGTGCCAAAACAGCATATCCAGATTGTCTGAAGATTAGCCTGTTATGAGGTGAGGTAGTGGAAAAGTATAATGCCTAGGCATATGAAGGTGGAATAAGTAGGTTACTATGAGAGTAAGTATCTTCCTAAGGTTCTGTCTAGCCCCACATTTTTCCTACAGGACTGGTTTAATGCTGGCAAGAAGGGTAGTTTGCTCACTCAAAATAGCCAGAATAAATAAGACCAGTGCTGTGGACTGTTTGATATTGATCCTCTTTTGAAAAATGTTATTTTGCAGTCTTCAGTCATCATTCTACATTTCAAGTGGGTTGTTTTTTTTTTTTTTCCCCTTTTATTGCATATATACTCTTCTCAGCTTATTTTACTATGATATATTTGAATATTAATGTCATTATTGGTGATAATTTGTGGTGAGAACTACAGAGTATATGACTAACTAAAAAAAAAAACCAAAGCCATTTTTGGCAAATAAAGTAGGAACAATATGGAACTTTCCTATAACCTTTATCATTTTTGAACAGTAATAAGAGGACTTTAATCAGAAAGGCATAGTTGGCATACCTGAATGTGTAAAATAAATGTACAGAAGATACTGTGAAAGCCACAGGAAGTGGCATCTGTATCCATCCCAGATAACTGATTCTTCTCATTATTATTATGCTGATGAACTCTTCATTAGGCTTTCTACTGATCTGTGCAAAAGGAATGGACTAGAAAAATAAAATTCTTGTATTCTAACCTTCAAATACCTTACATGTGAAGTTGTCCTTGTTCCTCTTGTGATAAGAAAATAAATTATTGTGAGTGATGGAAACTATTTAGTAGTTCATCATTAAATTTATGTTGTTTCTTTTGTTAATGTTTTCTGATTCTACAGATAATTCTCTGATAAACGATTTTTTTGAGCAGTTGTGTTTTGAAGTTTATGGAACAGTATTTCTCATCTTGTGTCAAGGGCTTTGTGTACTTTAATTTTCAGTGGCTGGAATAATAGTGCCTTAAATATTGTCCAGTCAGAAAATAGAATTCAAGTCAAGAAATATGATTAAATTCAGTTACTCTTTTGTGTCTAATTCAGCTGAACCTGTGTAAGAGGTTGTGGTGCCACAGAGTTAACAGGGATTCCTATGAATTGCCTAATGTGCACACAATGTGCTTTAAAAAATAAGTAGTCTGAAATCTGAGGAAAAAGGGGTAATTTATCTTTATCAAACTACAGTTACAGCTGTGTTTGAGAGAGTTACGAGGTTGCAGGCCTCTAAACGGATTTGCTGTTGTATTGACTGAATTCTTCAAGAAGACTCTATTGTTCTGGTTCCCCCCTTCCCCCCCCACCCCCCCCCAAAAAAAAAAAAAAAGAAAAAAGCTTTAAAAAAAGTAATAAAAGAAAGAATAAGAAAGAAAATGCAGAGGCAGAGGAACAGTGGGGACATGACCAATGCCTAATAAAATAAACCACTTAACTTTAAAATCTTAAAACATTAAGTTTACATCAGGACTGAATTTCCATGTATGCTCAAAATCTACTATTAAATGTCAGATTTGCAAAGAAGTACCCTTCATGATTGCTGGTATTCACCAATGGAAACAGAAAGATGCAGTCCAAATTTTTATCTTCATATCTCTTCCTATCACAAACATACATAGTGTTAATGGAGTTGGGCTGTGAGTGAGAACTACACAATGGAACAAGATCATGTTGAAGAGAGTTTTGAATGAGAATGGGAAGGAATACATGTATGTCAAGGGCTAGGGATGTTAAGGATAACAGGAAGGGATTTTATAGGTACATTGCCAATAAAAGACAGGTTAGGGACACCGTGGGCCCTCTCCAGAAGCTATCGGGAGAACTGGCTACCCTGGATTTGGAGAAGGCTGAGGTTCATAATGACTTCTTTGCCTCAGTCTTTACCGGCAAATGCTCTGACCACACCACCCAAGTCTTGGAAGGCAGACGCGGGGACGGTGAGGGTGGGGACCCTGGGCCCACAGTGGGGGAGGATCTTGTTCGGGACCACCTTAGGAACCTGAATGTATACAAGTCCATGGGACCGGATGAAATCCATCCGCGGGTCCTGAAGGAGCTGGCAAATGAAGTTGCTAAGCCACTGTCCCTCATATTTGAAAAATCATGGCAGTCAGGTGAAGTTCCCGATGACTGGAAAAAGGGAAATATAACCCCCATTTTTAAGAAGGGGAAAATGGATGACCCAGGGAATTACAGACCTGTCAGTCTCACCTCTCTGCCTGGCAAAATCTTGGAGAGGATTCTCCTGGAAGGCATGCTGAGGCACATGAAAACCAACAAGGTGCTTGGGGACAGCCAGCATGGCTTCACTAAGGGGAAATCCTGCCTGACCAATCTGGTGACCTTCTATGAAGGGGTAACGGAACTGATGGACAGGGGTAGAGCAGTTGATGTCATCTACCTGGACTTGTGTAAAGCCTTTGACACTGTCTCACATGACATCCTTCTCTCTAAGTTGGAGAGACATCAATTTGATAGGTGGACCACTCAGTGGATAAAGAACTGGCTGGATGGCCGCACGCAAAGAGTAGTGCTCAATGGCTCAATGTCCAGCTGGAGACCAGTAACAAGTGGTGTCCCCCAGGGATCGGTGTTGGGACCGGTCTTGTTCAACGTCTTTGTGGGTGACATGGACAGTGGGATTGAGTGTGCCCTCAGCAAGTTTGCCGATGACACCAAGCTGTGTGGTTCGGTTGATAAGTTGGAGGGAAGGAATGCCATCCAGAGGGACCTTGACACGCATGTGAGGTGGGCTGATGCCAACCTAATGAAGTTTAACCATGCTAAGTGCAAAGTCCTACACCTGGGTCGGAGCAATGCCAGGCACAGCTACAGGTTGGGCGAGGAGGAGATTCAGAGCAGCCCTGTGGAGAAGGACTTGGGGGTGTGGGTTGATGAAAAAATGAACATGAGCCGGCAGTGTGCGCTTGCAGCCCAGAAGGCCAACCGTATCCTGGGCTGCATCAAAAGGAGTGTGACCAGCAGGTCGAGGGAGGTGATCCTGCCCCTTTACTCTGCTCTCGTGAGACCTCACTTGGAGTACTGTGTGCAGTTCTGGTGTCCTCAACATAAAAAGGACATGGAACTGTTAGAACAAGTGCAGAGGAGGGCCACGAGGATGATCAGGGGACTGGAGCACCTCTCGTATGGAGATAGGCTGAGAAAATTGGGGCTGTTCAGCCTGGAGAAGAGAAGGCTGTGTGGAGACCTCATAGCAGCCTTCCAATACCTGAAGGGGGCCTATAGGGATGCTGGGGAGGGACTCTTCATTAGGGACTGTGGTGAGAGGACAAGGGGTAATGGGTTTAAACTTAAACAGGGGAGGTTTAGATTGGATATGAGGAAGAAATTCTTTACTGTGAGGGTGGTGGGGCCCTGGAATGGGTTGCCCAGGGAGGTTGTGGATGCTTCATCCCTGGCGGTGTTCAAGGTGGGGTTGGACATAGCCTTGGATGGCATGGTTTAGTGGGAGGTGTCCCTGCCCATGGCAGGGGGGTTGGAACTCGATGATCTTGAGGTCCTTTCCAACCCTTACTATTCTATGATTCTATGATTCTATGATTCTATGACAACTCATTTGGTATAACATAGAGGTAACTTGATAAGTAGCTTTCTGTGATTACAAGGTCGGCCTGTAAGACATTTTCTGAGTTATTAAGAAACAGTTATGAATAGAAGTAAAAGTATACCTAGACAATGTATAAAAAAGTGGCAATGAAAAAAATACACCAACAGAAAATAATTTAGGAAAAATATGACTGCAGTCCAAAATAGCTACATATTTTTTCAAAGATGAAGAAAATAAATTTGATTATTTTTCACTGAAAGTGGTGGAGAGTCACCAAGACTGATGGTTTTTGATGAATATATTTTGTAAATACTAAAAATAAATTTAACTTCTTAACAAAGGCTCATTACAGATAATAGTCACCCAGCAAACTATGTTGTGACTTCTATTGTTTATCTGTACCTTGTTGAAACATTTCTTCTGTTTCTCATTGGTATAACTTTCCTTCATTATCTCTTGAACTTACAGGACATAGTAAAGAAATTAGGAAACAATTATGATCCTTGTGTGCATTTCAGTAATGCATTTAAGTGATCTATAACTTAGGTGATAAATTGTTCTGTTACACATCAGGTTTTATTTGTCTACTGCATGTTTCGATAATATATACAGAGGTTCAGTGCTATTTTTGCTGTCTAGTGAAGCTTAATGTATATGGACAAGCAAACATTTAGGCTTCAACACCAATTCTAAGGATACATATCAGCAGAATGTTCTACAAAAACCTTATATCTGTACTGTGAACATTCCTGCTTCACTTTCTTTTGCTGAGTTACACACATGCCTTATGTGATCTATTTTTTTATCATATGGAAGACTTATTTGTAGAGAAGTGTGGTAGTTCCAGAGCAGAAGCAGTGCCACTCTGAAAAGCTGTGAAGAGCTTTTTTTTTTCTTTTTTTCCTTAGGATGTGATATTCAGAATTGAATGAATAAAGGAATGAATATTCAGAGCATATCGTGATGCTAACAAAACCACTTAGCTCAGATCACACATAAATCCACTGAGTGAATGGACATATGCAAGTCTATAATTTATAATTTCATTACAAATTACTTAAAACTGAAGTTTATCAGTACTATCTAAATTTTTATTATACTGTATTTCTAACAAATACATTCAATACATGTTATTCCAAAGAGTTTTCCAGAGTTACATGAGTTACATTAGGTGCCATAATGAAAACGAAGAGGTGTTGCCTAAACAATTTTCTTGACCATGCCAGCAAAGATTTGCTGCAACGTCAGAACTGGAGCCACAATGCCCTAGCATTTTTGGAAAACCCAAACTCTTGGGACTTAAGTATTCTTCACAGAATCAGCTTCTGCATCTTGAGGATTACATGAAATAGGGGCACCAAATTTAAAACGTAGGAAAGCAAAAATGTGTATTCTAATTTCGGTGAAGGGAGATTACTTTAAACTGTTCCTCTACAGCCTGACTGCAGCTATTATTTGATTGTATCACAGGCATTAACATCAGATCATTAACCTACAAACGTACATTTTAGGTGACAAAATCAGATAATTAACATGACTAAACTATATTGGTCAGTAACAGCAGAAATAGTCTGTGGTTCTAACTTGAATGATATGCATAAGATGCAGTGGCACAAATTACATTAAAAGTTTCTGACAAAACCAAACTAACACACTTGAGAGTTCTAGGCAACATGCAGTCCAATTTCAGTGACTTGGGCCTTTGATGTAATTTAGGGCACATTTATGATTCTTCCTATTGCACTTAGTTCTGTGATCCTTTGAAAGCTTACTAGACATACGAACAGTCTAACAAAGCTAAGGACAGATTGATAGTGGTAGCTGAGATCATATGTGGCAAATTATAGTCTTTGAAGGCTTATATTTTTTTAAAAAGAAAGCCTGACTATCAGACTGTATATGTCTGATTTCCACTTGCAGTGTAAGCCTGTAGGGGAACAAGGACAAGGCTTCTTGCTAGACCCCAGTTACTTTCTGTCACTCTGGTCAGACAACTTGGGTTTGGTGCTGTTGTGCTCCAGGGAAATGACATGCTGCAGCCCTCTGCAGCATGCTGCTCGGTGCAGCCTCTGCTCTGCCAAGCTTCAGGTGTAAAATGACCCTTTAGGTTAATTTTTCCTTTTCTCAAGCTTTTCTCTGGGTTTTAGGAAATGAAAAGGATGAGTAGGTTGTTTAATATATTTTGTGAGTGTGACTTTTGGATTTAGATTTTCAAAACTGATTAGGGAGTTAAGCTACACAACTACCATTAACGTCAACCTCCTAGTTTGAGAATTAAAGCACTCATTTTGGGGTTTTACAATTTAATGATGATAAAAATTTTATATGCAAATTATGAGATTTTGTAATAAGGAACATTTGGATCCAAATTTTTCTCATTTTCTACAAGAAACTCTTGCTGCAGAACTGGTGGAACAAGACAAGGTGAAGAAAGGAAGTAGAACATGTCCTTAATTAATTAATTAATTCAGCTTTCTGAATTTTAGGGATATATACATATACATCTGAAATTAAATTTTTATTAACTCCTATCAGTGATAAATAAACAACTGGGAACCCACATAAGAAAAACTTTGGGTTTGGAAAGCTTTGAAAAAATGTCGAGCAAAAGTAAAACACTTGTAATAAACAGTTTAAAAATTCTGAATCAAGTTTTAAAGATGGTAGTCCAAATGAAACAAAAAAAAAAAAAAAAACAACCAAACAACCCAACCCAACCTTAGTAATGAATCAATATTTTTTTTACATTTTTTTTTTATTTTGTCACAGTGATCATGATTACAAATGTCAGACTTGAATCTATATTTCCAGCTTCCATAAGAAACGTGCATCAAACACTGCATGATCTGACAGCTCAGTAGTCTTTTGTTCCTAAAGAACAAAAGAATAATTAACTGCACTGATGCCTGGGATGTCTAACTTTTCATTCGAGATGTTTTTTCTATTATTCCAATAGCATTTCTTATTTAGCCTCTGGACTGCCTTTGGATTTCAACACAAAGACTGAGAATTCTGTTTTGTTTTTCAGGCTGTCATTGGTAGAGACGACTTGAATTATTCTCTTCATATGCTTTAAAAATACATCAATTTCCTTCAAGTCTGCTTAGCAAAATAGAGCACTTAATTGTAAAGAACTCCACCTGAATCATTTATCCTTCCCACTTCTTTTAAAAGGTTATCTATCTGCAGTGATAATGAAATAGCACGCAGGACAACAGTTCAGCCTCATAATTGACATAAATATCAGTTTATTGCTGGCAATTTATAGACTATCGTAATTATGCTCTAATATTTACCAAGTATTAAGCCAATCTTTCTATGGAATGTTCAGAATAATGTACAAAGCTCTCATGAGGAAAGAAAATAATGAGAATGGTCTGGTATTGCGGTTGAATTGTGCATATATATATAAAAGTCTGCTTTTTGAAGTGTGATATCCACTTCAGTCCATAGGAATGACATATATAATGTACAGATATACAAAATTAAACAGCATAAATTTTGAGGTCAGGCTTCCAGACTGGAAGCGCAATGTAACTAATCTCTGTAGCAGGGTGTTCTTCCTTCACACAAATGCTATCCAAGAGGTCAAAGAGTAGTTGGTATTATTAATATTTGTAATGCACTCAACAAATTGATTGGGAAGCTAGTCTCAGTGAGAGTGGAGCTCTGATATTAATTTGCTTTAGCTGAGATTTCAGATCAATATTCCATGAGCATATTTAGACTCATGGACATTAATTTTGGTTTTATTTTTTATTCCTCAGCTGTTGTTCTACAGTGAGCTTCCTCAATTTATTGTAATACAAATTATTCCATGTTTGCACAAAGTAAAATTTCTTAATTGACAAATGTACTAAAATTTAGACCAATAAAATTGTAAAGGCAGCTGTTTCAATTGCCAGTACAAAAGAAGTTTATTTCAGTCTCTAGAAATCTGACATGAATTTTGTGAAGTACGTCCTCACCAACACTTTGAGTTTCAATTCCAAAAATTAAACTTTGGGGTTTACGTTGGGAAATATTACATTTTTCATTAAACTGGAGAGAACTGAATTAACAAAAGAAAAATGTATGTGTTACCTTAATCTGACATTTTTTTCTTTGATGTAAAAAAAAACCTTTCTGTACAAAAAAAAATTTTTTTGTACATGTTCATGTGCAAAATTTTTTGCAGTTCATACCACAATGCAATAGCATAATTACATTGTATCAGATTAGAACAAATTAAAGATTGTCAAGCTATACCAAGTTACAAATCTGTCTGCAGCTGAAAATCTTTGTGTGCACTTTTGTATCAAAATACCATTTTCTCAGAGCAATGTTGTTCATAAAAAATAATGTTTTCACAATATTTTGAAGAAAAATACATATAGAGGTGAGAAGACAGAGTAAAAGTATTTACTCTGGAGTGAATATTATCACAATTACATGAACACAAAACCTACCATTTATAATTTCCTCATTTTAATCCTTATTCTAGTTCTTGAATTTGCTCTAAATTGCTCAAAGTAACAGTGGTTCCTAGAAGAATACAAGCTCCCCACCTCAGTGCCATTGAGCTCCAGGAAACCATCTGTCCTCTCAGGGAGGTGAAAATAGCTCTGGAGCCAGAAGCAAAGCAGCCTGGTCAGAGTGCTGTTAGCTCCCTTATATGCTAAGGGGAGATTATGTATCACTAGACTTTCAGAGCTTGTACTTGAACTTTCATATCAAATCACTCCCAATATTTTCTCCCACCACTTTCCAGCACTGTTGGCCTCATGCATGCCTGCTGTTTGACACTTGGACGGTTGGGTTTGTGGAGAAGAGTTTCATCCAGGGCCTTTTATTCTACTGCTGTCTTGGTCATGGAAAAAGAAACAAGCTGCAGAGCTCTTCTGTGGTGCTTAAGTATTCATAAGCTGTGTTTGAAACTTTTGACATGGTGAGATTGACACACATGGCACAAACTTAGCTTAACCAGGTTGTGGCCAGCAAGCCATAAACTTTTTTATTGTATCTTTATTTAATATTTGTGCACAAAAATGCTCACATTATATATGTCTTCCATATTCACTGTCCTAGTCTGTTTGATAGACCAGTCTCCTTGTGTCTGAAGTAATCTTTTTTGCATTTTCATTATGAAAAGTAACATTCTAGTTTGCAAATTAAAAATAGAAGATGTCTAAACAGATGGTTTTGGAAACTTTTCTATTTAAAAATAAATTAAATATCAACAGTAAGTTTAAATCAGATTTCTTCTATAGGACTTTTTTCCTTTGTGCTGAAAGCGCATTCTGGTTCCATGAAAGATTCACTGTCAGCTTTAGGTGATGCCTGTATTCCTGATATTTTCAAAACCCTAATTGCACAACAAGAATTGTATCTCAAGGTGAGAACTGAAAAATTAAAAATTCCATAAATTCCTTGTTTTGCTACTTGAAGTATTTTAGGCTTCAAATCAGACACAAACATAACTGTACTAAGTAAATATTTTTAATGCTTTCTTTCAGCCTGATTTTTTTAATTGTGGTTGAAAAAAGAAAATAAGTGAACACAATTTTTAGTAGGATAAAAACCTACAGAATTCACCCCAACCTGGAACTCCAAGACATGCAGTTTCCCTTCAAAATGAAATCCCCTGTCTCCTCACCTGCAGCTTTTTGAGTCTGTACCTTTCATTCCATTACTTAAAAAAAAGATTCATGGGATGACATTATTGGTGATATTAGGAAGATAAAAGTCACTATCACCACTCATAACATGACAGACAATGATATCCTTCAGGACTTTGTTTTGTTTACTTTCTCTAAAGATAATACGTTAAAATAATTTTGCAAGTAAATATTAATCTAAGAGATTTGGAATCACTTCAATCTAACAGACTTGAAATCACCTAAAAAAGGCTGTGTTTGATAAAATAAAATAAGCACTGCCTAAATAATAGACATACTAATGGAAAATAAAGAGTAATCAAACCATGGTGCTTGATTTATAGACTCAACACTTTATTTATATTTTAATTATAATTTTGAAAAAAAAAAAAATAGTAGTTAAGTATTTCTCTGCACTTCATCATCTGTTATAACAAATGATTACTCACATTAAAAAGTCCTGGCAGATTTTCACAGTGTACTTGTTACAGTATATTAAATTGGCATCTAATTCTTTTGAAGCTTCATTTTGGTTTTCAGAGTACATGAATATTATGCTCTGATGAAAATCACTTACAGAAAGAATAAAACTCAGGGTTCTGGTACATACAGTTCCAAGTTACACAGCTGCAAATCCAATTGTAATTGTATGATGTGATTTATTTTCCTTAAAAAAGGCCATCTGCGATGACTCTGACTTGCTCTGGGTGTCTAAATAAATTTTGCAACATGGAACAAACTATTTACTCCTACTTCTGTGTGACCTTCATCAGATTTAGCTTTCTTTAAGCCACAGATGTATACCAGTCTTCCCAGGTACTTCTTTTAAGTAGCCATCATATCTTTAAGGTCCCTTCCAACCCAAACCATTTGATGATTCTATGCATCCCATGATAGCATCTGCCCTTCTGAAGGACACAAAGGAAAACAAAATCATTTTCTTTTCCCTTTCAGGAGTCTCAGCTGGCGTGTCAGGCTGCATCTAGACTCATCTACAGAAAAAGACATAAGCCTAAACAGCTTCAATGTCCGTGGGGCCACATGTCACAGCCTGCCATCACGTCTTGTCCCTTCCAGCCCTGTGGCTGTGGAGTGAGTTTTACCAAAACTCTGTGTGGCTGGTGGGAGAAACCACAGGCCGTCAAGAGTTTCAAAAATTAAACAACAATAAATTTTATTGGAAACTTCTCTAAAACTGTGTCAGGAGTAACAATGGTCTTGGCAGGTTTCTGTTCTGATGAAAGATACGAAGTAGAAGGATAAAAAGAGAAAGTTAAAAAAAACAGAGAAATAGGATCACCACCTTGTGGACCCAGCAACACCTTCTAGGTCAGCGAGTGAAAATTCTTTCAGCTGCAGTCCTTGTGGTCCTTGTAGTCAGTGAGCCCGCTGGGGTTCAGTGTGAAGGGATTCACACACACGACCACAGGACGACTCCTTTTTATAGTGTCAGGCTTTCTTGAAACCCTACAACACGTGGAGACTCACTTGTGGGGGACCTGGTGAGCCCCACACCCAGTTCATTTTGTGGCCTTATGGGAGCAGTGGTGTCTATTGTGCTGTCTCGAGGTATTTTGCTGCCAGGGCAGTTGATCTTCACTGACTCAGGGCAGACAACACAAGAAAGCATCCCCCATCTTTGTGGAGCACAATCCCCTACTCTGCCCCCATGGCTTTGCCCAAGCCATAGTGAGCTGTCAGCTCCTTCTGTCTTTTGAGTTTTGAGATTAACACAAAAAGGGACAATTGACCTTCACAATGTCTCAACCCCTCTTTTTTCTCCCCACCTTCCTCCAAGAAGGATGGCCTCATCCATTCTACCTGCTGGGATAGCAATTTTACTTTGCCATTCCCTGAGCAGTGCCTGCTTATTGTTTGTTAGAATGCTAACTGACACATGCTAAAGTTGTGGTGGGAACCTGCATGTAATTAAATGGCACGAACTACCAGAAGCCAGGCCATAGACACAGAGTTTACCGCTTCATGCATAGGTTATCCTCCTAGAACTTCTCTTGGCTGGCTAAAAGCTTTGCCTATTTTACATTGAAAGCTTTTAAGCTTTGGGGTTTGGTTTTTTTTTTTTTTTTTTTGTTTTGTTTTGTTTGTGTTTGTTACTTTTTTTTTTTTTTAACCCTGGACACTGCATCTTTGCCGAAACATTTTCTACTCTCCCAACATCTGTTTGTTTCCTCTATCCTTTGAATTCTAATTTTCCAGAAATCCCAAGCAAAAATAGCCTAACATTCTTGGTGTTCTCCCTTGGTGTTTCATTCCTCTTCCAATCTTGGCAGGATATTTTGTCATTCTGTGGGTATGCAGCATCTCTGGGAAAAAAGAGTATTGGTATTGACAAGCTGCTTCCAAAAATTAGACTAGATCATAATAGGCAACAGATTGTGGAGCCATACAAGACAGTAATTTGGAACAACTGCTTTCTTTACTTCTGCACAACATGATTAAGGCCCACGATCAGTGACTCATTTGTATTACCCAGAGGCAATACAGTATTATGCTCAAAATCTTGTTTATAGGCAAACTAGAATCACAACTTAAAGCCAAAAATTTAGTTAGTATAACTGAAATCTGAAGTGTAATCATTTTTAGTGTAGATTTAATTGACATAGAAAAAGAAAGAATAACGATACAATTTACATGCTGTTTCCTCTCCTTTTGCAAGGTTTTATGCCCACTTTCTCCCTGCTCCTCTGCATTATACAGTTGGTGGTTTCATTTGGGTGATGCAGGTCAGGGGGATGTTACCTTGAGCAGTGGAATCCTTCACTGGGAGGAACATGATGTTCCTGTTGATAGCTTCATCTTCCTCCCTCTAGGATCCACTTGGGATCAGTTTTGGATGTCTGCTAACATGATTTTTTACACATTCACTCATTTTTTACACATTCGCTCATTCTTCATCCATATGCAGCTCCACACTGGATTTGCTATGTACATTGCCTTTTAAGTGTAGGAAATACTATTTCTTTGTTCTCTTTATTATCACCAAAACCCATTTATTTGATTAACCATTGGTGAGGTGTTCATAGCTGTGGGATATGCAAGGCCAAGCTTGTGCTCCATCCAATGCCTGCACTTCTCTACCCTGCATCCTGCGTCTCTTCTTCTCTTGGGTCAGCCCTGCATTCCTCCACACTGCATTGTTATGTTAAAGTCATAAATATCTCATTCTATGCAGAATAACTGCTTTTGCTGCAATCTACACAATGCATTGCTTTTATCACACAAAGATAAACAAGGAAAACAAAGTAACCATTAGTCAATTGGAGAAATTGCTATCACAACTCAGTGAAGCAAAGTTGCAGGCAGATTAGGAGAGGTTCAAGGAGAGCTAGCCTAATCTGCCGAGCCTCACTTCCAAAGCCTTGTAAATACAGCACAAAACTATGGCCTGTTAACAGGAATGGGGATAATATATTGCAAAGCTACATGGTTGCAATAGTTCTATCAAATCAGGATTTCCATATTAATGGCGAACAATTCATTTCCTGGGGAGCAATAAACAATGTCAGAATGAAATTGAATATTTGTCTACAAAGCACTCACAAAAGTGTAAGATCCACGGCTAAAATATCAACTTCTAGCTGTAGTAAGTGATTAAGAAATGTGACAGTATACAAGCTAGTTGCATGAAGGTAGTTAAACTGAAATCCTTTCTGTCACTGAGTGGGACAGCCTGATAGACTGAAGGCATACAGAGCCACCAGCAGGGACTTTATAGTTACGAATCAATAACTTGTAGTTCAAGTGCTTTTGATTTTTTACACTTTTTTCCATGTCAGAATAGTACACCATTAAGAAACTCTTCTCATTTTGCCAGGGTTGCAGCAGACTAGTGATCTGGATATTGATATTGGATCTCATGGTATACCAGAGGTACCCTCATTACCTGACGATGTGCCTCCTACTGGCTAGAAATAGTCCTGATAGAGAGATGGAAGGACACGGGTTGGGTTTTCTTCTGCCTGAAACACCTGGCTAAGTAAGACTTTCTGGCACAATTGCCTAAGAGATTCTGTATGCCTGTTACCTGCAAGGCACACTGGTCAAGGCTGGCTGCACCCAAATGATGACCTCTCTGATCTTGTCTTCAGAGCAGGGTGCTGCTGTTATTACTAACTTCCATAAAGCCATGCAGGGACAGTGAGACAGAGGTATAACAGCAACCTACCTCAGTCATTTTCGTCAATTTCCTTCAGCTGTTAGTGCATGCATCTATCTATGCAGGATGGTCTTATACAGGTTTTCCTGCCAGTACCTGGCATACTGAATGACTGGAAAGTTTTCTATTTATCTTAGTTGACTCTGCATCAACTCCTCGATGGTTCTTAACTTCTCATAGTCTGTAACTTGTTATATCTATATTGCTCAGCTGAGCTAAATGGGTAGAGCTTTCTTGTAAGCTTGAAATACCTCTAGGAGAGTATACCGAATTCACATAACTACTCACTATGCCTCTGATCTGAAAGTATGCTTTTCTCTGTTATTATCTGTGATTCAAAGCAAACAAAAAAAAAAAAAAAAAAAAAAAAAAAAAAAAAAAAAACACCCCAAAGCAAAGCAACAATAACAAAAAAAACCCAATAAAAACCAACAACAAAAACCACCCTACAATTTAAAATAATCAAAGTAATGTTCTCAGAGCAAGCTCCTTTCCCAAGGGTGCTTCCATGTTGTAGTGCTTGGAACATGGGTTACAAATATGAAGCACCACTTTTCCCTCTGCACAGAAAGAATAGAAAACATAGAAAACAGAGCTAGAAAATACCTCCTAAAAAAATCCCATTTACCTTAATAACTAAATGCAAGGTCAGTTTTTGTCAATATGGAATGACAGATCTTGTTATGAATTTCTATCCGTAATTCTGCTTGTAATTTTCTATTTCCAAAACATTATTCTATAGAAAAGAATGCTAAAGGAAGGGCAAAATGACAGACATTAAGAAACCTTAAACATTGGCTTATTAAAATGAAAATTAAATCCAAAAATTTTTTTAAGCAGATGCTCATGCTTGGGATGTATACTGAAAATTAATGAGAAATACCAAAAAAACCACTCCTTTTAATTCATTAGATATATAGTGTGAGGCATAAGAATATATATGCAGCAAGACTGCATGCCAAGAAAACACAACAGGAACAGTATTTTGTTGTCACATTCAGTGCCAAAGGCATTATGCAAAGTCTTCACTGTATCATAGAATGACAGAATGGTTTGGGTTTAAAGGGACCTTAAGGATCACCTAGTTCCACCTCCCCTGCCAAAGGCAAGGACACCTTTCACTAGAACAGGTTGCTCAAAGCCCCATCCAATCTGGCCTTGAACCTTCCAGGGATGGGGCATCCACAACTTCCCAGGGCAACCTGTTCCAATGTCTCACCACCCTTGCAGTGAAGAATTTCTTCCTAATACTTCTTTCAGTTAAAGCCATTCCCCCTTGCCTTATCACTGCCTGCCCTTGCAGAAAGTATGTCTCCAGTTTTCCTGTTGACCCCCTTTAGGTACTGGAAGGCTGCTATAAGGTCTCCCCAGAGCTTTCTCTCCTCCAAGCTGAACAAGCTCAACTCTCAGCCTGTCAGCATGAGAGATACTTCAGCCTTCTGATCATCCTCGTGGCCTCCTCTGGACCCAGTGCAACAGCTGCATGTCCTTATTATGTTGGGGCCCCAGAGCTGGATGCAGTACTCTAGGTGAGGTCTCATGAGAGCGGAGTAGAGGGGCAGAAGAGCCACGCTCTTTCTGATACAGCCCAGGGTACAGCTGGCTTTCCAGGTTGCAAGCGCACACTGCTGGCTCATGTTGAATTTCTCACTTAAGTCCTCCTGAAGTCTGCTCTCAATCCATTCTCCACTGAGCCTGTGCTTGCACTTGGAATTGCCCTGACCCAGGTGCAGGACCTTGCACTTGGCCTTGCTGAACTTTCTGAGGTTCATACAGTCCCATCTCTCAAGACTTCACAGTTCCTCTGGATGGCATCCTTTCCCCACCAACACACAGGTTAGTGTCATCAGCAAACCTGCTGAGGGTGCATTCAATCTCACTGTCCATGTTGCCGACAAAGATGTTGAACAACACCAGTCCCAATACCAACCCCTGAGGAACGCCATTTGCAGCTGGTCTCTACTTGGACGTAGAGCACAGCTCTCAGTGCAGCCATCCAGCCAATTCCTTTTTCCATTGAGTGGATAAAGGAATTACAAAGGAGCAAAGAAGAACCTTGGTATTATGCTTCACATCACATATTTCACATCCAGAGATGTGTTCTTGGCCCATGACTTATGTCAAGCAACATAATTTATCTCAAGTCTCTTACAGTGACCTAAGCAGAAAGAAATGGCATTGTGTTCACACAGATACTTCTGCAGGTTAGCTCAAAATGTTAACTAATTAAGTTTCTGCAATCCGTTCGTGTGCTGCACCCTCTGTAAAAAACAAAAGCATTAGCAAATTGACAGGTTGAAACTTCTGCATCTGTATGTGACTGAAGTTACATGCCCAGCTAGCACAAATTCAGAAATTCCTAAGCAGTGTGGGTTCTGTTTTAAGTTGTTCTTATTATCTGCATAAGAATAATGCCTCAAGGTTCCAGCAAAGGTAAATGTCCACCTACATCATGGGACGCATACATCCATAATTACACTTTGTCTGCTGTGGACCGAAACATGCTAATGCAGCAACTGAGGGTATTACTACTTTAAGGTGCACATTGCATCCTCTTATGCGGAGATATGTCTCCTGTAGTAAGAACAGCAGTAAAGCACAAATGTTACAACTAAGCACTACACCTTTCCTTCTGTAGGGAAGCAAAATAGTAGATCATAGAATCAATAGTATCTCTATTTCTCAGTATAGATTTTTGCATAAAGCCTGCAAATAAAATGTCATAAATGCCCTTATGCTATAAATAGTAATTTTTACTTCTTAGGATAGAATTAGTAAGCGTCAAGATAAAATGAAATCTATACACAGTCTCAATTGTAAGGTGTCTACGCAGTGGGTTTCTTTGGTGCCAATACACAACAAATGAGAATTCATCTTCTTGCTCTACAAATATTTCACAAGGCCTCCAACAGCTCTCCAGCTGTAACAGCTACTGCATCACAACTTGCAGTCTGCTGAATAACATCTTTAGAACTTTTTATCTGTACAGCTTCTGATTTCAGCCTTTAAATTTTACCATAGTTCATATGACACAAGTGATACTTGTATGACAGTTTAAGAGCTGCTGGAGGGTTCCATATGAGTGTGAGCCACTGCTCACTTTCTTTTGTTTTCTTCACTTGTTGTGCCCTGGGGAGCTTTTGTCTAAGTTCTATTAGTTTTCTTCTCAGAGCTTCTGATTTCCTTGGGAGCATCCCATGATTCAGCAGTCCTTGTCACGGCACAGCAGTACCAATCTTTTGCTTTCACCAGAGTGGTCAACTCAGGGCTACAAGTACAGCCTCTGCAGGGAAGTCCATGTTTTGAATGCAAGCTGCCACCAATACGGCATAAATGGCACCCACATAAGCAGACCCACCACTGAATTCAGAGAAGAACCCGTGGTGCTGCCCTGGTACTGACAGGCAGGCAAAAAGTTGGGAAATTTAGACTGTCTGCTCCTTCCTAATATCATTTCAATATCTGCCTCTATTTCTGACTTGAGTATTGAAGAAACTGTAAAATTCCTCAGGGACAGATATGAAAATGTTGGACTGTTATTGTTTGGAATATTTCTAATTCTAGTGGAAAACTTAGGATGTTTAAATAACTTTCCCCGTGCCCTATATGCTTTATGCAAGCACAGTATTTGTCTTGTAAATGGAAGGAATCCAAATAACAGATACTGAATTTTTTATTGCATTCTAATACTGCATACTGATGCCTTAAAATTAAGCTATGAGGCATCAGTTTGGCATTTTCCTTATCAATAGTCTTTCTTAGATTTCCCATTGCAATTCCAATTGACTTTAATATTCAAAGAAATTTAAATGTAGAACTACAAAAGACTTATTAATTTGTGTGGTCAGTCCATCTGCCTGCCAGTACGTGTTTGAGCATTTCATGGTGATTTCTGCAAGGTAGTTTAAAATGATTCATAGAATAAGATTTCAGCCACCACTGTGGTGGAAACAAATAGATCTACAGTCCAGTAAGCTTCTCCTAATAACTCCCTCTTCTTTCACGAGTTCCCTCCAATCTTCTGCTTCTTCTCCCTAGACCCTGTGTATAGATATATATATTTTGCTATTTATACTTTGAAAATAGTTATAACTTCAGTTGTTGCATAAGTAATCTGTATAATTTCATTTGTTTATTTTCTCTTTATAAAGCAGACAATGCAGTTTCTGATGGCTCTGTTACACGTAAGAACAAAACATATTTGCAGCTTCAGCTCAATGTGCTCTGCTTTACAATTATGGCATGCTGAGAGAAAATGTGTAGTGAACTACCATAAATCAGATACTGAGAGATAACCTGATGAGAAAATAAATGTTTCTGCTTGTTTCCGTACTACCTTTTTTGTAAAGAAATCTCAGTGTTATGAATTCCTAATCATTGCTGAAAAGCATATCACATAATATCAGCTTGAAAATTTTGCTGGAAACATATATGAGAAAAATTACGAGCTTTTGCCTTCTTTTTGTAATGTAGTTATAACATTTAATGGGCAAAGCTGTTCTAATGTTTATAATTACTGGCACCTTTAAAAACTATGAAATTTGATTGCTCTCAAGTTATATTTTTATGTATGTAGTTACAGAGATATTAGAGATATTAGACTGGCAGTGAATTTTAAAGTTTTGACAAATAAGTAAATACAGTAAAAATTCAGATTTATTTGACTGTAATAAATATGTGACATCACACTAAAAGAAGCCAGAGATTTCTATTTTGTGTATAACCATGTATTGACTCTGGAAGACAGTAATGCCTGGTTTGCTCAATTTCTTTTATGACCTGAACAAACTTTTTGTAGAAAAATTATGCATATTTATAGAGTTAAGACCCCAGCATGTTTCCCCTGGAAATTCAGTTATTTCCCAGTAGTGAATGTTGTGCTGCTCTTACATGAAGGTGCCTAGCATGAAGAAGGAATAATAATTAAATGTGGGGATAATGTTCAGTGCAGAACAATGGTGGAATAGCATTAGCTATTCAAAAAGAAATATTTTTTCTATTTATAAAAACTTGCTGCTCTCCACTGTGCAATAAACCTTATTGCACTGAAGACATACATTGTCAAACTATTATTTCTTTGTAGGCATAAAGGAATTAGGTGATAACATAGTTCTCCACTGACTGAAGGAGGAATAACTGCAAAAGAACAGTTCTTTATTTTTTAAATAATTTAAATATATTTTTGCAAAATGAGATAAGAAGTTTCAAGGGGAATTCTCCCTTTGATAAAATAGTTGGTCTTTCACCATGCTTCTTGATTACTGCAGTGACATGCTGCTCATCTTTTATGGCTATTAGACATGACTCACACTGACTTCTTTCATTACCTCCTCTCTGTCTCTCTCATCAGTTATTCATCACAAATGCCTATAAATACAGTGACCTTCCAGAAGTTTTTTTGAGCTTTGCCCTGGGTTCAGCAGTAGCAGTAATTTTTTCTCCTTCTCAGTAGCTGGTGCAGTGCTGTGTTTTTGATTTTCAGCCTGGAAACAACACCGATAACACCGATGTTTTTAATTACTGCTCAGTAATGTTAACTCTGACCAAGGACTTTCTGAGTCTCATGCTCTGCCAGGGGGGAGTGGAAGCCGAGAAGAAGCAGAGACAAGACACCTGACACAAACTAGCAAAAGGGGTATTCCATACCACAGCACATCATACTCAGTATATAAACTGGGGGCAGTTACCCGGAAGGGTTAGATCTCTGCTCGGGTCGAGCTGGGCATCACTCAGCGGGTGGTGAGCAATTGTATTATCTTCCCTTGTTATTTCCCTTACCATTATTATTGTTGGTGGTAGCAGTAGTGGTTTTGTCTTATGCCTTATTTACTGGACTGTTCTTATCTCAACCCATGGGAGTTACATTCTTGTGACTCCCCTCCCCATCCCTCCAGGAGAGGGGGGAGGAACAAGGAGGTGAGTGAGCTAGCGGCTGCATGTGTCTGAGTTACCAGCTGGGCATAAACCACTACAAGCTTATATAAAAAAGTAAAAGTATGATACCTTTTTTCCTACTCAAAGCAAGTTACAGAAAGTCAAAGCAACTGCAGTTCAAAGTTTATAGCTAGGAGAGGAGGAAATAGTGTATTTCACCCCATTTAAGTCTTTTGATACATTATAAAGTCTATTTGCACATTTCTGATGAAAGAGAACCTAGCAACATAAAGTATATACCACTAGAATAAGGAAATGTAAGGTGATGTTGGGGCATACATTTTGATGTTGGGGGGAGTGAAATCCAGCACTATCGTGGTTTAAGTCCAACCGAAACTCAGGACCACGCAGCCAGTCTCTCATTCCCCCCCTTCCTCCCCTCGCTCCCACAGGGATGGGGAGGAGAATCGAAAGAATGTAACTCCCATGTGTCGAGATAAGAATAGTCCAGTAACTAAGCTACAACACAAAATCACTACTGCTACCACCAGTAATAATAATGATAAGGGAAATAACAAGCGAGGAGAATACAACTGCTCACCACCTGCCGACCAATACCCAGCCCCATCCAAGCAGTGATCTAACCCTTCCAGGTAACTGCCCCCAGTTTATATAGTGGCCATGATGTGCTGTGGTATGGAATACCTCTTTGGTTAGTTTGGGTCAGGTGTCTTGTCTCTGCTTCCTCCTGTCTTCCCCTCCTCCCTTGCAGAGCATGAAACTCAGGGAGTCCTTGGTCAGAGTAAACATTACTGAGCAGTAATTAAAAAAATCGGTGTTATCAGTGCTGTTCCAGGCTGAAAATCAAAAACACAGCACTGTGCCAGCTACTAAGAAGGAGAAAAAATGACTGCTACTGCTGAACCCAGGACACAGCACGAAACACAAGAGCACACAAAGGGGTCAGGTGAACTCAAGGTTTATCTGCTCAAGCAGCCCCCGACCAGAAATGAGCTTTTTAAGGCAGAGAAGGGCAAAAAATTTTGTAGTGCCCCCCCAGATTGCCCTGTCAGCTTTTGCTAATTTGCAGTTGAAGGAAGATGGCCATATAAAATCCCCTGGGTACCAGAGCTGTACCACACAGCTGCATCTTTAATTTGAGAACTGGAAATCAGTGCAGGAGAATGAGGAAAGGGAAATATTATGTGCCAGTATCCTGGGAAAAGAAAATGGGGAAAGAAACAATTGCAGTACAAGAAGAAGCACACTATAGGAGATCAACTTTGGTGTGTTCTAACAATTTGTTAATATTCTACTGTTACTTTTGTACTGTTAATCTAAAAATTTCATTAAGATTTAAAGCTCCTGTGTCTCTTTATTTCCTAAATACCAAATGCTTGTCCAGCAAGGGATTAGGTAGCAAAAAGGAAATACTAAAAAAATACTGGGAATTTGCCAAAAAGAAAACTTCAAGTAGTGTTGCAAATGAAACTAATATTACAGCGCAAAAATGAAGGATAGGGAAGGCACCAAGCCTTCAAAAGTTTAATGTAACATCTAATAAAATTGAAATGTGCAAGTTTTTACCTCCTTCACAAAGATAAAGTGTCAGCCTTATATATTTCTGATACAAAATTTCACCATAAATTGCGTTGAATGGTTTGATTTATACCTTGAATTGCCTGGAAGCTACAAAAAAAGCTAGTGTGAAAAAACTTAAAACAACCCAAATTGGGACTGAATTGTCAATAAATACATCTTTCTGTTCTTGATGGCCTTGCTCCCTCTCTACTCATCACCTTGTAAGTAAACTTTATGTATGGTCCATACTACAGATATTTCCAGTACCTATAGTTTTTGTCATTGATCATAACTCATTATTTCCATCCATTTCCTTTCTAATTCATCCATATATTACTTTGTTGTAAAGATGATCAACAGCTTTTTAGTAAAAACCTGAGTGAAAATCTATAGTACTTTATATGCAGTCTATACTACTAGATTAGAACGATCTTAGAATGTGTTTCTAATTCAGGTGAAGCATTTGATTTTAGCCATATTGTTACAAGAGCAATGTAGGTGTATAATGTCTTCCTTCTGGGAGAAAATCCAAGGAAAAACTGAGATAAAGAGATTTTCACGTGCACAACATTTTGTGCATTTACACTAAACAGATAATATTTGGCAACATAACTATTTATTTTTCAAGGATGACAGCTGTCAAAGACATGATGCAGCCTTGGATTTAACATTGACAAATATAGTTCTTCTTTCAAACATAAATTGTTTGAATGTTTTAAAGCTTTTCTTTAAAACATATTATTTGTTAACAGACAGAAAATGAAGATGAAAGGCCACATATACATGAAATACTAGATGCTTACAGAATTTATAGGTATAACATGAACTTGTATGTATTTACAAAACCACTTAAAATGCACTTAGATGTAAACATAGAAGTAGACCAGGAAAGTGTCTAGCTTGTGTATCTTCCTGTTAAAATATATGAATAAAAATTCAAACCAAACTAATTTATAGGTCATGCTACTTCGGTTCTTTTATAACATAGAATTTACATTTGCTCATAAAAAGGAATTTTATGAATGGGGGCTTTTCGCCTAGAAAATCCATTTCTGTGATAATTCAGAGTTGGTTTTATTCCATCCTGGAGAGTACTAGAAAAATAATACCATATTTTTTTTTCTATCTGATACCTTTCAACAACTTTTTCCTTGTTTTCTTCTAAAACAGTTTTGCACAGTTGATTTATGACAGAAATTTTGAACCATAAACAAATATCATAATCTGTTAACAGAAATCAGATTTTAAATTCCCAAGTTTTATGTTCACAGAAATTTTATTGAATTATTTTAATTCAAAAATACAAACATTCCAGAAGCCATGTGCTTAATGAAAAAAAACATTAGATATGCCAATAGATTTCTTCATTTATCCCAAAAGCCAGACACAGTCTTGGCAGCCCACCTGCCAGGTACTCTGAGTTTCAGAATCCGTGCCTGGATTGCACAGCAGGATTTTCTATTTTAATTCTGCTTATGAATTTGACAATTTGGAATTAACTAAAGTAATTTTATGGTCACTTGTCTCTACTTTTCAAACCCAGCTGGTGAAAATGAGAAAGGCTGTTTTATTTCCTGTGTAATATTTCAATTAGGTTTTGATAGTTTATAGCAAAAAGCACACATTTCATATTTCTCCTGTAAGAGTCATACCAAGACATTTATGCATGCTTGATCAGAAGTGTTCTGCATGTAATAAGCCCAGTTTCAGTTAGACAGTCCAAAAGCTCTAAACTAGCAATTGACCTTTCTGCATAACTAGCTCTTTAATTTTTATGCATGAGTAGTATAATACTATGAGCTTATATGCAAGTATTTTGCTTTAAACCGGAATCAAATTAAACTTACACTTCCCAGTACAGATGTTCTTTGCAAAAGTGTGCTACAGTCCATCCAACCAAAAGTTAAAGAGCTCATTGCAGAGTTTGGCACCCCAGTCTCTAGTGAGGAAGCTCCTTTACCATCTCTGTCATGCTTAAACCAACAGTCCCTGGTAATTCATGACCCTTTCTTGCTGTTATTTGCTGGGGGAATTAAATAGTTTCTTATCATATGCACACAAACTATCTAGGGCTGAGTAGGTTAAATAAAACTGTTGCTGGTAGCTAGACACTGAGATTAATGTGTAATCTTTACTGGTGTAGCAAAGCCAACTTTTTTCCTAACGTGGTAGTTGTTCTGGCAGATTAAAAAAGAAGAAAAAAAAAAAAAAAAAGGAATTGTGCAGTTTTGAAGGTCTGGAAACATGTCGGCATTCACTTTTCCTGTGCCTGATCACTGAGATGGTGTCAGGTACATATTGTATTCTGTTGTACCTGGAGAAGAACACTTATTTGAAAACTCAGACAGAAAACAAAAGTTTGACTCTGTTTCACTCTTACCAGTTTCGGTCAACAAATATTTACATCTAAATTTGTGCTGCAACCCCATTTCTTTCCACAGATCACTATGCTAAAAACTCCATCCTTACTTTCGTATCACTTAATTAGGAAAAGTAAATTGGTCATCGGTTCACTTAAATATTACTGGGTACCTTCCTTCAGCAGCTCTTAATCTCTGCATGTATTGTAAGCAGACCAATTAATTGTGTAAAACAAAGCATTTCTGTAAGCCTTTACAAGACCTAGGCCAGTAATAATGCACATCTATAAGACAAGATAGCACTGTCTAACTCAAGATATTCAAATTTTTAACAAAAATTAAGGCTGAAGTGGCACCTTTAAAATGTTATTGTTCAGATGGGGTGAGCCCAACAACTTCTGTGGGACAAAGGACTACACTAAGAAATTATGTCACTGTTGACTTGAAGCTTGCCAGAAGATAAAGAATTTGCTATTTCCGTTGGTAGATGCTGCAACAATTACTATCCTGCTCTGTCAAAAATGTGTATGATTTCACAAAATTTGATTTTGTCTGGGTGTAAGTTTTGGTAACTAGCATCTTTTGAATTCCTTTAAACAATCATTGCTGGTGAAGATACTAATTTTAAACTTTTGAGACTTCTCTTTATCTTAATAATCTAAACATACCAACTTTTTTATAGCTTTTACTGTAAAGATCTTCTCTAAGTCTGTATATTATCTATCAGTGCCTTTTCTTTACTAGATTTTCATCATGCTTCTTAAAGTGTGGATGCCAAAACATTACTTCGCTCCTTTCACTAGCAGTTTCAACCATCCGGTATATTTTATTTTTTTTTTCATTGCTATTCACTGCCCTTAGTCTCCAAGTCTGCAGGATCCTATTTATTTTTTTGTTGCAAAGGTGCCCAGAGTATTCATTTCTCAACTTACAATCAATATTCTGAAGGATACCCCATATTCTTCTCCATCAAATGATTTGTCCTTTTACAAGATGTTACTATGAGGGTTAAAGTAAAAAAACTAAAGTAAAGTAGCAAGTATTGAACTAAGTAATTGCTTCTTGTTGGATCTGAAAATTAGCAGCTTCAAATAGGATAGAAAACTTCAGACATATCGATAGCCTCTGACTGACAAACACACTCAAGTTTGCTTATAGCTATCTATAAAAGCTGGTATAGGCAGATAGTGGTTATATTTTTCATCATGTAGTTCAGTTTTTTTCATACATGATAATACAAAGGGAACAGTAACCGACAAAACTATTAAACAAGCCCTTTCTATCAGGTAAAAACCTGGAATAATAGGATAATGGAACATTTAAATGCATTCTGGATTGGTTCCTTCATGCTTCTTCTAATCTGTTATGAATGACCAATCTTTGAAAATTGGGGGTACTATGGTAACTGGATATTTCAAGGTGTCATGGAGACAGAGCACTTTTCTCCTGAGATGCTAGTCTATTTGAGTTTGCTGCTAAAAAGCACAGAAGAGGCTTTTTGTTATTTTCTAAATGCAACTACTTATAAATGGTGACTTACACAAGGGTTGCATGATGCTGGCAGTTTTAATGCAACTTTTTTTTAAAACTACAAAATCAAAATTGAAGTGAAATGAATGCAGTTCTTCTCACACAATTAAACCTCTTCTGTATAAAGAGCAGAATTTTCTTGGCTGAATAGAATAAAAAAAATCCTGTCATTTTCTTTAGTGAAAAAAAGAAAAGCAAGATGGTCTGAGATGAGCTTCCATTATCATTATAAAAGTTAACAGATCTGGTACATCATAGTTTCTATTTAACCCAAATGTGTAGTTTGGGCACATGCTCACCTCTATACCTGTAACCAATCAAGAATTGATTTTTAAACTTAAAGTAGTATGCTCTGCAATAGATTTAACTTACACAATTTTTTTCATACTTTCCCCAACACATTACTCTTCCTATGAGAATCAGATCCTGTTGCAATGTGATTTGTTTTAAACAAATAAAAAACCCCACATCCCTTCCTTAGTTTCTGATGTCTCATATTAGGTTGTTTGCACTGAAAGTTTGCCTTGTTACACCTTTTTGTGTATCAGCTATGAAAGTCATGACACTGGTACCCAGAAGCTTTAAGTGTCACAGCTCTGTAGTGATTTAACCCCAGCCAGCAAGTATGTAATAGACAGCCGTTCACTCACTGCTTCCTTGTCCCTCCTGTGGGATGGGGAGCAGAATCAGAAAAAACCTCAAAACCCATGGGTTGAGATAAGAACAGTTTAATAACATGGAAAAACAAATAAACAAAACCAAACCCACAACCAACAATGGTAGTAATAATAATAGTAATTAAAAGGGAGATAACAACAAGAAAGAGAGGCACCTCAAATACTGTGTTCAGTTCTGGGCTCCCCACTACAAAAGAGTCATTGAGGTGGTGGAGCAGGTCCAGAAAAGGGCAATAAAGCTGGTGAAGGGTCTGGAGTACAAGTCTTAAGAGGAACAGCTGAGGCATCTGCTGTTTAGTCTGGAGAAGAGAAGGCTCAGGAGGGACCTTATCACTCTCTACAGCTACCTGAGAAGACATTGTAGTGAGGTAGAGGTCGGTCTCTTCTCCCAGGTGACAAATAATAGGACAAAAGGTAACAGCCTTAAGCTAAGCCAGGGGAGGTTTAGATTGGATATTAGGAAAAAATTCTTCACAGAGAGGGTGATCAGGCATTGGAACGGGATGCATAGGGAAGTGGCGGAATCACCATGTGAATCAAAGGTGTGAAATACCCCTTTGCCTAGTTTGGGTCAGGTGTCCTGTCTCTGCTTCCTCCGCGCTTCTTGTGCACCTCCTCACTGGCAGAGCATGAGAGGCTAAAAAGTCCTTGATCAGAGTAAGTGTTACTTAGCAACAATTAAAACATCGGTGTGTTATCAGCATTATTCTCAGACTAAAGGCAGTATACAGCACTGCACCAGCTACTAGGAAGAAAATTAACTCTATCACAGATGAAACCAAGACAAGCCATAAGATAGACATTTTTTAAAAAAAAAAAAAAAAAAAAATACCCAGCCTGGAAACAAGCACAGACTTTTAGCACAACTTGTCACTGATATTTTGAAGAATGTTTTCTATTTTCCTTATTATTTTTCTTTTATTTCTATTATCCTTACATAAAGTTGTCCCTAATTTGAGAGTCAGTTGCACACACAGTTTGACTGCACAAATAGCATTCATCTCTTTCGTCAAAATTTTTTTTGCTGAACCTAGCTCCTGCCAATTTCTCTACCTCCTTTATTTCCAGGAACTTATTAGTCTTTTCTTCCCTTTTCTTCCTTTCATGCATTATTGAATAATAATACCTCAGTGTCCAAGCAAATTTCTAAAGAAAGTTTCATATAGTTCTCTTCATATTGATTGTTTCATTATTTTTTAATTTATTTTTGTGATATGCTTATTTTGAAAAATGATGCATTTCATGTTTTTCTGACTGCTGAGTCTCTTGTCTAAGATTGGAGTTCTCAAAAACTCATCTAGTTGTGGCTCAAGTTATTGCCTTTGAAACCCACTTATTGTTCTTGAGATCGCTTCTGCTTTTCCAGTTTCTCAGTATCCATGACATCGATATTCTTTTAATTTCTAATCTTTTTAAATATGAACTATGATATGAACTATAATATGAACTAATATGAACTATCTAAGTCAAAGTCTGAACATAGGTACAAAATCATCTTGCTCAAGCTTTACCCTTCCATCACTACTACTGACATTTTTGTGTAATAAATCTTTCTGATCTTTGAACATGTGGCTGTAAATTAATAAAAAAAAATAAATCTTTTTTTTTTTATTTGGGCAGTTTCTTAGGTAAAGAAGTAAGCAAAGCTACACTATCTTCAGAACTCCTTATATTGCTTATGTTCCTGTCACCATGTTAAATATATAATTGTATACACACTTCTACCACAGCTGATTGTATGTAGTTTATTCCTGCCACTTATTATTGCATTCTGACTGCAATAAAGCTCATGCTTTGTCTAAATGTAATGGAAATTCCATCTCAAACATTGTCAGGCATAACTGTCATGGTTTAAGTAGTAACTCACGCAGTTTACTCACTCACTCCCCACTCCTTCTCCCCCCCGCTCCCAGAGGGATGGGAAGGAGAATCGAAAGAATGCAACTCCCACGGGTTGAGATCAGAACAGTCCAGTAACTAAGGTATAACACAAATCACTACTGCTACCATCAATAATAATAATAACCAGGGAAATACGAGGGAAGAGAATACAACCGCTCACCACCTGACAACCGAGCTATGAACTAACTCTTCCAGGCTCCTGCCTCCAGTTTTTTACATCCTGGGCATGATGTGCTGTGGCATGGAATACCTCTTTGGTCAGTTTGGGTCAGGTGTCCTGTCTCTGCTTCCTCCCAGCTTCCCCTCCTCCCTGGCAGAGCATAAGACTCAGAAAGTTTACTAAGCAGTAGCCGAAAACATTGGTGTCATCAGCGCTGTTCCCAGGTCAAAAGTCAAAAATGCAGTGCTGCACCAGCCAGCAAGAAGGAGAAAAATGACTGCCACTGCTGAACCCATGACAATAACCTATGGCATTCCATGAAATCCCAATTAGCTTGATGAAGCTAAAATGTAAATATTGAATGATTGCTCAAATTACTGAGTGAAGTTCCTTATGATTCTAGTGGTTTTGACTTGTTCTATTTCCCATTCTTCATATTCAGCTGTTATTAGATATAAGAAAGAAGTTCTTTACTGTGAGTGTGGTGGGGCACTGGGACAGGTTGCCCAAAGAAGTGGTAAATGCTCTATCCCTGGCACTGTTCAAGGCCAGGCTGGACAGAGCCTTGGCTGATGTGGCGTATCAGAGACAGACTCCGGTTCTGGTGAAATCTGAAGACCTTTATTACTCATCTCACATCCCTTTTATAGTCTACTAAGCGCTAAGCAGTAATTTTCCGCTCTTCTTGCTTCCTTGTCATCCTGATTCAGCAAAAACATTAAGGGTTACAAATATTTACATGGTTTGGTCTGGTTTTGGGTTGCACTTCCTGCTTTATCTTGCAAACTGCCTGCTTTGTTTTGCTAACCGATCTTTACCCTTCATTGTCCTCTTTACTTTTCCCAAGGTTTAAGCCTTGGCAATAACACCTGGATCCATTTCCTTAACTATTTCTGTCCCATTACCCACAGGCTGACATGGTCAGGTGTGAGGTGTCCCTGCCGGCAGGAGGTTTCAAACTAGATGATTTTAAGGTCCTTTCCAACCCTAACTATTCTATGATTCTATGATTCTATGATGATTCTATGATCATTCTAGGACTCTATGGCTCTACATGCCTCTAACACTGGGGGGAAATAAAATTGCAAACCCTTTCCAATCTTTTAAAATTTGTATTAATAAGATTACTTAGTGTTGTCCTAGTATTGTCCTCTATCCATACAGATCAAATGAATCCTTTTTTTTTGCATGCAGAGATAGAGTCCATTATCTAACACATTATCTCAATAGGTAGCATTTGTGCTCTTAGTTGGTCTTTTTAATCATGAATGATGCTTCAGATTTTAAGAATAGTGGTTCTTTTGACTAAGTTGGAGAAAAACATTTAAACCAGCTGCATATCAACAGAGAAAACATATCCTTAGAATATTCGTAAGGAATGTTCTTGGCCAGTGCAAGTTATAGTGTGCTCCAGATTTAACGTATACTTATTCGGAAATATAAGAAGTATGTTGTCTTAGCCTACCAGTTTTGCAAAATTCAGATTGCTGGTTACCTCTTCTATGGCTCCCTAGCATAGCTTCAAGGATTCTTCCATGACTGTATTGGATTAACTGCTTCAAGTCTTTAACAATTTCTTTTCAATTTTGCATTTACTTCCTGTCAAACAGTCATCATAGTGTTGTTGCCCTTCCCCAAGATGCACTAGCACTCTTCCAGTATTCTGCTCACAGCTTTTGGTTTTAAGTTAACTTGTTTAATTAGCAATAAACTTAACTCATGAAATAAACATTTTCCTGATGTTGGCTTAAACCAGGCTTGTTCCATGTTTTGACTTTGCAGCTGAGTCTGCCTTTCTAAGGGAGAGTATGTGCAAGTCTATTGGCAGAAAGCCGCAATAAGAATTAATTTAAAGAAAGAGGTGTAGCAGTTTCATTTTTCCTTCTATAGGAAGAGCACAAAAAAAAAAAAAAAAAAGTCAGTGTCTGTATCAGCTTTTTGACTCATTCTTTTTGAGCATAAAATTAGCATTCTTTTAAAAATATTTGTATATTATTTTTTGGCTTCTTGACCAATTAAACTTCAAATGTTACTTTTATAAGTCCTTGGGGATCAAGCTCCTTTTATGACAGAGATTTTCTGGTGCTTTCTTTGAAAGAGTCAAGAAAAATCAAACTATAACTAAAGAGTTTCAGCAAAGCAATACAATAAAATTTAAAAACCCCAAAGACTCAAAAAAATAGCATGAAAATTTCATAATCAGTACATGAAACTATAAATTCAAAAAGACATTTTCAGATACGTGTATGTTAAGTGTCTAGAAAGGAACATTTAGCTAAAGAATAATTAACTTTTCTTCTGGATGTATCATTACATAAAAATAAAAATATCTGCAAGTTTAAAAATGGCAACAATGGTCATAAAAAGAAAAAATCTTGTGGAAAAAAAGAAATCTTACCTCTTCCAGGAGTTTCTTGTCTTTTATAAGGCTAGAAAAAAGCATCAAGCACAGCAGGAGACTATTCAGAAATTGAGTTTTAGTTACATTATCTGAGAGCTGATGACCTTGATACAAATATAAAATGTGCAGAAACTCAAAGCTGGAAAAAAATTGCATTAACTCCAAGTATTAAGTGTTCCTTTTTGTATTTCATTAATGTCAATATGTAATTAAAATGGCAATAATATTTGTAATATCAAAGATGCAGTATTTCAATATTTTATTCTTCTCATTAGTAATATGATATGGACTTCATTTAGCTTAATTAACAGGGAACAACTCCTTTAATAACTTTATGACAGCCAAATTGTTGCTGGTTTTCGCTAAGAGGAGCTTGTGCTTTTTCTGTAACTTAAATGAACTAATCTTATCATGAGCTAATTAAGTAGCCTATAAAATTGTGATGATTTAAACATCTAAGAGAGAGCTCCCTAGAGTGTGGATATTTTCCAATGGCTCTAATATCACCAAGTATTGAGAGTTATGACCTATAACTGTAAAAAATGGAAAGGTAAACTCCAGTTTATTTTCTAGATTTAGATATATTTTGTCTTTCCTCCCAAGCTGGAAGGTCTGAATGGTTCAATTCAGATGTTCTTACAAAACAAATGCAAGAATACATATCTTTGTTCCAATTTGTACCAAATTTTCTTTTTATTACAGTTATGTAAAATATTTTAGAAAATTTGGGTTTATTTATTACTTTGTTAATCCAGTAGAGAACAAATATAGATCAATTGATATTGATTTTGAGAAACCGTGACAGAATCCAGATGTCCTGATGCCTTATGCACAAGACCATTGAATGCTCTGAAACTGCTATTTTAAGAAGAAAAGAAACAAACCCGAACCAAAGCAAAACCAAAAAACTCCACATAAACCCCCAAATTACACTTTCTATGTGGTACAACAGAAAAATAGGAAGACAACAGAAAAACAGGATCCATCACTTAGTCTAAAATTTCTCTGTTCCTGTAGTAGGGAAGAGAGAAGTGTGTGACTTCAATTATCCAAGATGTTACCAGAGAAGACAACACCCAGAAATGATCCCAAACCAATCTTTTGAAGATCACTTCTCTATTTTGAAGGTATAGGGATCTCTTGAAGGTAAAGAAACATGATAAGTACTATTTGATGCCTTTATCTCCTTAGGATTTACCTGGATCTCAGCTGAAATATAATCCACAGTGGAAGGTGTTTGTCACTTTTTAGAATAAGTAACGCTGAAGCCAGCTAGGCTCTCATCTAATGCATAATAATATGAAGAATGAAAAAGTTGTTGAGCAAAGGATATCTTACTCCTCATCTTGAGGCAGACAGGGAACAAATGGGAGGTTGAAAAGAGGAGGAGAAAGAGAGCAGCCTCTGGGAATCCTGTTAATCCAGTCTGGTTTGTAGCCAGAGGGAAAATAGTGATGATGGTTACAGGAACAGAATCTTCTTTTTAGCATAACTTAGTGGACTTTTAAGTTAAAGATACTGATCCTCGAAACAGTTCTGCAACCCAAGTCTCCTATGCCATGGACAAGCCTCTTTTACCTCCAATTTATGTAAGAGGCCGCTAATAGCTAATACTACAGTGTTTGGTGCTTATCTGCCTACACTAGTCTTTCAGCAGCACCTGAGGCAATACACCGACACCACTTCTCACACAGAACCTCCTGTGGAGCATGTCAGCCCGATCAGAGACTTAATCTGGGAAATAAGAAAACCACAGAATTAAGAAGCGAATGATTGCTGTTTCAGGTTCAGGCAATACCCCAAATACCTAAATCTCAAATTCTGATTATATATTTTGTACATATAAACACATAAAAAAGGATCATTTCCCTTTGCTTAGATGCTTGGATCAGAACTAATATGGAGACAATAAAATAAAGGGCTTTATTAAAGAACGTGTGTAGTTGATAGGCTCAAAAAAACCCCAACTACACTTGCCCTATTTCTCATATCTAATAACTTTATATTCTAATAACTTCGTAAACTATTTCAAAAACAAAATTAAACTTTAGTGCTCAGTGACCAAGACTAGTGCAGAATTTCTGTTGTTTTCACTTTTTTTTTTTTTTTTTTTTTACTGCTTCTACAGTAAAGTTATGCAGGTTTTCAGATTTTCAGATTGTTGTTGTTCAGATCAGGAGTTTGAATGCCTTAAGAGGCAGAGGTTGTCATCGGGATAGCCAGGGCTACCTGAAAGTGGTTCATTTTACTCAGCAGTAATGCTACCTCACTGCAAGGATCTGGTGCTGCTATCATGAATTTTCTTTTTGTTTCCCCATCACTATTGCTTGTTTAAAATTTTACTGATGGGTGCTCACTGGGCATCAAGGAAGGCTGTATGAAAATCCTGCTCTCCAAATTACTGTAATTTTTTACACTAGAAATTCTCAAAGATGTGCAGATTCAGGATTTTGGCAAAAGTATTTGTTATGACTGAAGATGTACTTTATGGTCTGTAAGCAATGCAATATCATCCTGACTAAATGATTTCAGTACCCCGGAGAGCAAGGGTAAAATCTTGGTTCATTTTAACACCTGAAAAATTTAACTTTTAATGGGTAAATCAGGGGACAGAAAATGTGGCAGGGAGGGACAGGAGGGGGAGAGAAAATGGGCACTCTTCACCTCTACATATTCTGGTTCTGAAAGATTAATTACTGTGTTCTACAAGTTCAACTTCCTATTTTGCTGTCTCCATGTATTGCTGAGCAGTACTTGAATACAGTATTGATATTGCTTGCACTCTGTTTATGCTGCTAGTACTGTATATTTACATTCAGACATAGCTGTACAAGCTTTGATAAAGATTAGGAATACAAATGAATAGCATTATTTTGTGATGACTAGGACAATCCACGTCTGCATAGGAATGACTTGGAGTGAACAGATCTCCACATGTAATTGTTCTTATTAGTCCTAAAAACAAGAAGAAAATGTTTGGATTTTGCCTGTGCAAACAGGAGGAAGAGGATGCTCGGCTTTGAATAAATTTACTTGTCTGTGGAACTAGATTTTCAGTTGGGAATGAGAAAAAAATCATTAAAAAGTGTTGTTGTTTATTTTTTAATTCTAAAGACCAACAGCAATTGTATTCTCAGAGATGAAAAAATAAAAAAAGATTTGGGATATTTCTTTCAGGCTGTACAAGTTTGCTCTATATTTGGTTGTTGCAGTGAAACTTGTTTTCTTGCTTCATCTCCCTCAAAGCACTGTTTTTGAGAAGATAGCTCTATGTAATAGGGAATAAAAAAAGAAAAAGTGTGTTGAAATATGCTTTATTTTATAAAGGCTGCAAGGTTTTAGGATCACTATTTAAAAGTCTAGAAAGTAGAGAGCTAAGAAGAAGAATTTAAAGCAGAGGAGCTACAAGGCATATCAGGAGGCACTGGAGAAAGCAACTGAAAAAAAGTGGAGAAGGTGTAGGATGGAGAATGAGGTAGAAATCAGTGGAATGATAAGAGTGATGTGAAAGTGAAAGCAGATAACTAGAAAGGATGAAGAGCAGCAAGGGAGGGAAAATAAATAAGAGATAAAGAAGGGGAAGAACCAGAAGGAGAGGGAAAGGAAACTTGAGTGAGCAAAAGAAGAGAGAACTAAGATTAAGGAAAAAAAATCAATGGCACAGTGCTGGAAGGGAGAAGATACTGAGATACTACAGTGATATAAAAGGTGTACAAATTATTGCATAAGCTACAAAGAAAATAAAAGAATTGAGACAGGTTTAAGGAAAAAGCATGAGAGATCAGAAGGGAATGGAGAAAGAAGCAATTAAAACGAGAAATTGCACTGCATTGCAAAGGCCAAGAAGATGGACTAGGGTACAGTGACAGAGTCAGTCAAGTCTGAGGTATCTTATTCCCTGTTAAGGATTGCCACCTAAATCACTGTAAATAATTTATTTTGGTTCTGAGCTGTGAAACTGAAAAATGAAGGTGAAAGAATCAGTTTAGTTCAAACTAAATTTAATTAAAAAAAAAAAAAAAGAAAAAATTCAAGTGACAGAAAGAACCCGAATCTATATACGACACAAGATGTGTGTTTTTTTCCCCAAATATTTTATACGTTTTTGAGTGACTACTTCCTGTGAATACATAAGCTGTTCCTTGGAGGAAGGCACCTGAGGATTTATACCATCTCAGGAACACCCTACAACACCCTAATCACAACTGTTTTCTCTCTCTGACTCAGAAAGTCCTTACATGAAGTAGATGCAGATCCTGAAGGAGCTGGCAAATGAAGTTGCTAAGCCACTGTCCACCATATTTGAAAAATCACGGCAGTCAGGTAAAGTTCCCGATGACTGGAAAAAGGGAAATATAACTCCCATTTTCAAGAAGGGGAAAATGAATGAGCCAGGGAATTACAGATCAGTCATTCTCACCTCTGTGCCTGGCAGGGTCATGAGCAGATTCTCCTGGAAGGCATGCTAAGGCACATGAAAAACAACAAGGTGCTTGGTGACAGCCAGCATGGCTTCATGTCCTGTTTTCAGCAGTAGCAGTCTTTTTTTTTCTCTTCTCGGTAGCTGGTGTAGCGCTGTGGTTTTGATTTTCGGCCACCTCAGGAACACCCTACAACACCCTAATCACAACTGTTTTCTCTCTCTGACTCAGAAAGTCCTTACATGAAGTAGATGCAGACAGCGTGTCCATCTCAGTGTATCCTGGAATCAAAAATCCGGGGAAGAATGGAACCAGACCTTTTAATTGCGCAACAGTGGGGTTAAGAGAGTTATCCCTCTAAGTAAAAAGGGTTTATTCCTCTGTTAGAAGATACAGGAAGGTTTTCATGTTCCCAGAAGTGAACACTTGCTCACCACCACAGCTGTGCAGTGTCAAAATAATATCTGGGAATAGGCTTATGAATACATCTTATGGACTGAGGTGCAACTATTGCAAATATTGCTTCACTTCAGCAGACCCAGAAGCTTCTCTAGGATTCCCTGTGTCATAAAATGATGTGTAGATATAACTTTGGAGCATCTGACAGAGATGTCTTGGCAAGAATATTTGAATATACATGAAGCAGGAACAGTTTCCAACCTAGTACTTACAGCATTGTTGTGAAATAGAGGTTTTAACAATTTTAGGCACTGTTTTTTCAGTCCACATATCCTGTGTGACTTTTAACGTGTGTGATATTCTAACAAATATCAATTCTGTGAGTTCTTGCACCTCCTAATTTTTTCTGAGAATTATTTATCAAAATCAACTTGTATTTGCAGTCCATGTCCAGAAAAACATTTTAAACCAATTGAGAAACAACCAAACCTTTACCAAACTACATAAATCATAGCACAAACAGTGCAAACAAATATTGGCATTTACAGGAAAGGCATCACAGAGTACCTAAATAGTATAGGAGTAAACTCATCTGTAGAAACTGCAAGAATCTACTGATATGGATTTATTTATTCTAGAAACAATCTTCACTGAAAGATAGTGACTTTTTTTAATCAGTTGACTTATGCCCCCAAGAATATGTCAGCTGGCAAAATATTAAGCCATTTGAATTCATGACAAATGAAGAGCAAGAGAACAAAAATAAACCAAAAAAGAGCATTGATTTGCATGTATTTTTCCTGTTCTGTAGTCAAACATGCCATAATGCAAATGTCTTGCAGGTTGGATGTTGCTGGAGCCATGAGTTGCGTAAGACAAAAAAGATAAGCATATTGGGAATGATGTTTTTACACCTTCACCAGACCCCCCCAACGGAAATATTGTTCTCCAGTTCACCATTACGTGCTCTGTATTCTACACATTGAGACTCATTTTCCCATTCCATTGCTGTGGATAATTCAGTCACTTATTGTTCATTCTTCTTTACCCTACAGGAGTATCTAGGCTAACTGATGCAGGGCTTACTTTGCAATGCCCTTTGTATTGCCCTCTAACACTCTCCCATGTCTGTGTTCTTAGATATGAGTTAGGAAAATTGACTTTTTTGTTTGAGTTCTGTAGCACAAGTATAACTGTTTGGAATTTGCTTTAAAAACAAATAAGGTATTGCACTTTACTTTCTGATTCAGCCTTTTCTTCTGGATAAAATTTTGGATTCACATGAAATTTTCTATGTAATTGTTAAGATATGGTTGACTGCAATACAATTCTTGTACATAGCCAAATGGAACCCACAGGTTTGATTAAAACATATCTAAAATGATGATTATGAAAAATGGCAATGGGCAGTGCTGTCAAGTTTGTAAAGAAGCAGTTGAAAATTATGGCTTGTGCACCTTGATAGTAAGTTTCAACAATCACTTGCTGTCATTAGGCACAGGACTGAGAGAATGTTAAAGCTGAAAGTTTTACAGGTAGTGAACATCCAAAGACATACTCCAACTGAAGCATAATGGAGATGTAAAAGAAATAGAATGCAACAAGCTAAAAAGAAAAGTAGGCAGGTGATGTCTTGGGGAAAACGAACTGAAAATGTAGGAGAAGAAAAGGTAATGTACTCTTAAGTTTCAAGGTTAGAGTCCAATCTTCATTACACTGATGGAAATATTAACATCATTGCTAATTCCATAAAAAGGCTGCCATAAAACCCTCAGCATGTACTTTATCAGTTGGAGATAATAAAAAGGGGAGTTAGCAGCAGCAGGAGATATTCCATTCAAACAAATCAGAAGCAATTCTGTTCCAATAACCTGCACACATTTCTAGAGAAGGACTCCAACTGCAATGACTACTTTTCTTCTCACAAAAAAGAGAAAAAGAAAGTAGCTAGGCTTGTAGAGGGAAACCCAGCAGATATGCTAAAAGGAAATACAATTATAACCTCTACAATTGAGTGCGCCCTCAGCAAGTTTGCCGATGACACCAAGCTGTGTGGTTCGGTTGATACATGGGAGGGAAGGAATGCCATCCAGAGGGACCTTGACACGCTTGTGAGGTGGGCTGATGCCAACCTAATGAAGTTTAACCATGCTAAATGCAAAGTCCTCCACCTGGGTCGGAACAATGCCAGGCACAGCTACAGGTTGGGCGGGGAGGAGATTCAGAGCAGCCCTGTGGAGAAGGACTTGGGGGTGTGGGTTGATGAAAAAATGAACATGAGCCGGCAGTGTGCGCTTGCAGCCCAGAAGGCCAACCGTATCCTGGGCTGCAACAAAAGGAGTGTGACCAGCAGGTCGACAGAGGTGCTCCTGCCCCTTTACTCTGCTCTTGTGAGACCTCACTTGGAGTATTGTGTGCACAGTTCTGGTGTCCTCAACATAAAAAGGATAAATTGGGGCTGTTCAGCCTGGAGAAGAGAAGGCTGCGTGGAGACCTCATAGCAGCCTTCCAATACCTGAAGGGGGCCTATAGGGATGCTGGGGAGGGACTCTTCATTAGGGACTGTGGTGAGAGGACAAGGGGTAATGGGTTTAAACTTAAACAGGGGAGGTTTCGATTGGATCTGAGGAAGAAATTCTTTACTGTGAGGGTGGTGGGGCCCTGGAATGGGTTGCCCAGGGAAGTTGTGAATGCTTCATCCCTGGCGGCGTTCAAGGTGGGGTTGGACATAGCCTTGAATGGCATGGTTTAGTGGGAGGTGTCCCTGCCCATGGCAGGGGGGTTGGAACTCGATGATCTTGAGGTCCTTTCCAACCCTTACTATTCTATGATTCTATGATTCTATGATCATCATAACAGAGAGGTGATAAGCTGAAAAGTACTGGTAATGTCTAAAAACACCATGTAAAATAAATAGATGTTAATTTTAGTAAGCTGTTAAAATGATCTAAAATAAAAAAATAAATCAAAATTTGCAATCTATAAAGGCTTGCAAGGATTTGTGCGGGTATAATCTGGAACGGCAGTAAATGTTTTAAGTACCTATAAAGAAAATGAAAGAAAAATCACAAAAAACAAGTAGATATTCCTGGGAAACAGCTGATGTGTTTGGGAATGCACCAGGGACTGGAAAGGAAAAAAAGATCAGAAACTCTTGGATTATCTGGAGGAGAAAATAAAAAAAGAAAATATTGTAATTAAGATGTTGTCAACATATTGCAAGTATATAAATAAAATGAAAATGAGAGGAACTAACATGTAAATGGAATAAATGGTCTGCTAGGAAATTAATGTGTCAACTATGCTGAAAGAGGACACAAGCTACACTGGCTGAATGCTTCCTATGATCACAGAAGCAGTATGAAAGACAAAATAAGACAGCATGCAACCAGGGACTGCTGTGAAAGAGTACAGAAAGCATGCACCATAAATCCAGTTCCAAGTCTCATTCTCTGACTAGAGCCCTGCTCATATCAACACAAGGTTTCACACACCCTCACATATTAAATTAAGTCTAAAAGAAAAAGTTGCCTGAAAGGCAAAAGAATAAAAGTAAAATTTGGAAGATATTGACAGGAAAATGAATGATATGAGTTTCTAATGCAATAGCAGTTCTGAATGTAAAGAGCTTCTGTAAAGTTAGCATTTCTAGAGAAAAGCATTTGGTTGTGTAAAATCACTACATTACCATATGAACTGAGAAAACACTGTGTTACTCCCACATCACTGTTTTGCAGTCCTTGTCTACCATGAACAGGTTTAACTTGCAATAAAACCCTGAATGTGCACAGAATATCCACATGAGCAATTCCTGAATGCTTTCTGCAGCTTCAAGCCATTAGGAGGGAGAAAGGAGCATAAAGGGCAGCATTAAATTTCAAGTATAACTGGTGTTTAATTTTTTTTTTTTCAAGTTACAGTACTTTTCAATGAATTGAATCCTCAGGAAAAGAGGCGGTCTGACAGCTTTGAAGAGTTGAGTATGCGTTTTAGCACAGGAACTCTATACCATCCGCAATTAGAACTGAGAAAATAGAATCATAGAACCATAGAATCATAGAATACTTAGGGCTGGAAAAGAGCTTAAGATTATCTAGTTCCAACCCCCCTGCCATGGGCAGGGACACCTCACACTAAATCAGGTCACTCAAGGCTCTGTCTAACCTTCTCTTGAACACTGCCAGGGATGAAGCATTCACAACTTCCCTGGGCAACCCATTCCAGTACCTCATCACCGCTATAGTAAAGAAATTCCTCCTTATATCCAATCTAAACTCCCCCTGTTTAAGTTTTAACCTGTTATTCCTTGTCCTATCACTACAGTCCCTAAAGTAATTCACAGACAGTTTGGAAATTGTGGAAATAAGAGAGTTCATTCAGTGGTTCGGGTAATCTAAGTTTGGTGCAGAGTGTATGGACATCTGAGACAACATAGGGAACAATTCCATTGATTGGGTACCATCCTCTATACCTGTATATTAATCCAATTCAAAATTTTCCAGGCATGTAATCATATTATGAAGTTTTAGTTATCAAATTAGCTAAAATGGTTAGCCCGTATCTTTTCTAAATCATAGTCCAGCATTCCATGCTCTATGTTTAATGTGTACAACAGGATCTTGGGATTACTGTAATTTGGCAAATTCCTGAGAAATAAATTGTTTTCTCAGAAAAGCTTGTGTATCACAGTGTCTCTTTCAGAGAGGAAAGTGTCTCCTCCTCCTTCAGAAGACTGGTTAAAGACAGCTTTCCTTTTTCAACCCATATAGCAAAGTCCTTCATTTCCAAAGTATTTTTCTGTTTTTATGAGTGTGTGATGAAAGATAAGATGCTTTTGCATCCTAGTGGATAAGAAACTTTTTTTCCCCAGCAAGTTACAGCTACAGATTGAATTTTATATGTCATTTATCTATTTTTTAAGAATCTGTATTTGAACCAAGATCTCAGAAAGTGAGTTTGCATGTTTGAACGTTAACATCTTCAAGCTCATTTAAAATGGACTCCTGCTCTTGAATGTGACAACTGTACCTAAAAATCTTTGTTTGCAGGCTTTGTTTCCATTTTTTTCTGGTTTGGTTTGTTTATTGGAAAGAGGAATACAAAGCCAAGGCTGCTCATGGCATTTGAACTGAATGTAGGCTATAAAGTTGCACGTTGTTGTCAAGAAATTCTGCAGACTAACACTGTTGTCTTATTTTCTTGGTTTGACTTTTCTGTTATCTGTGGGATATTCTGCAGGTTGCATTTCAGTCAGATTGTCAAATATTGATGTCCATTTCCATTCTCTTTAAAAACTATGTGCCTTCAACTGAATCACCACATTACTGTGACACTAAAGACCATCTATAACCAAAGAGCAGTGCTACTTCCTTTTATATGTATGTACTATTGATTTAAGTTGAACAGATCAGCCAAGCTCCACACCCCCTTTACCTTTAAGGCATGAATTTGAAGCTCAAGGTCTGAAGCTGCAAACAACTGCAGGCGCGACTGGTGCAAATCAGCAATTCAGAGGAATGTTACAGTGGCATCAGTAGCATCCACAGTGTGCCCACCAACATGAGAGAAGAAGAAAGGCTTAGTTGAGGGTCTAGTAAAGTTTGGAGTCTCTTGCGCATTAAATTCTAAAGTTCTTCACATAAACTGGAGCCTTATGTATCCAACTGCCCTTTCCTGTGTCACTGGTTATCTTACATTACGAATCAGCCTGGAATAAATGCTGTTCATGTTCCTACAAATGTAAAACCCCTTTTTATTTTCAGGGAGTGGCATTTTTGCTAGTTTCAGATATAAAAACAAAAACCAAAACAAAACTAAACCCCAGACCCAAACAAAACCCCCCACAAAACCAAAACCAAACCACAAACCCACCAAAAAAATTGCCAGATACTGTCTCCAAATAATTTCACAGAGATAGATATATCAAAATTATATGGAAAATATTCTACTGCTGAAGAATCATGGGATGAGTCTTACAAGTCAGATACTTTTTGTTTTATTCTTACAGCTAAGGTCAAGCACTTCAAAGGAAGGAGTTCAGGGAGCTGAGACTGAGCAACAAACTGTGCATAATTAGAATGCTCTGTTTTAAGCAGCTCCTATATATTTGACACAAGTGAATATTTATGCTATAAAACCATATTTTGTGTTGTGCAGCTCTACTGCTTGTCATACAGGTTTTCAGTATTTCATTTTACAGCATATATTTGCATTCAGAATTCATTATGCACACATCACAAACACTACACAATGGCTGAGTTTAAACAAGTCTGTTTCTGTACTTTTGGATCAGATACAGCTGGCAGACTAAAGTACAATAAAAGCAGCGAACCTCATGATAACTGAGCAGCATATTCTGAAACCTACAGGCTCTTCCAATTAAAGGTTTCAAATTCTTTAACTTATATAGCTGTTTTAGGGTGCCCATGTTTTTGCAAGTTTCAATAAACAGAGAGCCCTGCAAAAAAAAGAAAGTGTCAATCAGAAAGCAGTAACAGGGAAATTTTCCTTTTCTCTTCTTTAGTGGCACTCCTTTTTAAAGCATCAAAAAGAAATAAGCAAAACTTCCAACCTTTTTGCTTTTATTATGAAAATCTGCCTGTCTCAAAAAGGATTTTTTTGTCACAATAATAACAATAATAAAATGTGGAAAAAAAATCTGACCTGGGTTTTCAAATGCAATTAATGAGTAGGTTTCATTTGAATTCCTGTAAGAGAGAAGCTGATACTGAGCAGTCCAAAACCTTTTCAGAGCTCCAAATCAATAACCAAAATGATTTGACATTTTTGGGAGGGAGAGAAGAATAAAATTTTGATTTCTCACTCTAATGGAAAGCACCATTTTTCTCTGCCTGATTCTTCCACTAAGGAATAATAATACGCACATTTCTGTTGAATGAGTTGAAATCAAAGGTCAGTACTTAAATTTACCTTAAATTAATTCATCCTGCTGTGTCAAGCGATTTCATTTCCCACATTTCCCTCCTTTCTGCTCTTCTAATCATCAATTCTCAAAGTCATAAAACATAACCACTCAGAAGAACAGGGCTAAAAGAACAGCAAGAGGCATTAAAAAAACCCAACCAACCAACCAAAACCAAAACACCCCCAAAACCAACAATCTAAATTAAATGAAAGAGAAATCATTAGAAAAATCATTAGAATTAAAAAAAACAATCTTACTTGCTTTTCTAAAAGGTTTTGGTTTGGTTGTTTTTGTTGTTGGTTTTGGGTTTGTGTTTTGCTGTTTGAGGCTTTTTTTTCCCCATTGAAACGCTGATCATAAATATTTAGCTGGTCATTTTTAAGACGAACCTTCTTTTTCCTAATGTCCACTTTGGCTGCAGTGCACAAGGATAAAATTTTAAAATTAAGTGCATTTGGATAGTGAGGTTTTTTAGTATGGACATCTTGTGTCCTGATTTGCAAAATTGACTCTGAAAAGAAATGGGACATTTGCTTTACCATTTTTTCTTTTTCATGATCATCCTTTATAAAGTTGGTATTGGAGCTATGAACCCAGTTACGGAGCTGTGCAAACCTAAAAGTCTCAGTTTGTAGTCTTCCCCAGAAACCCACAAAGATACATAAATAAATAAGAAAGATGAAGCTGATGAGTTACTTTAACACAGCAGACAGACTGTTGTTGTATCATATCTAAGTGTCCTGTATGTAGGACTATACATTGTAGGGGGAAAACCCAACAGCATAAGACAGCAGCAGCAACTGGAAACCACAGAAGAGAGTATTCTTTCAGCTCAGCTGTTCTGGGAAACTCTCTGAGCTTGTTGAAAATTACAAAGTTTGTCCAGACTTCAAAATAATCACACACTTCTGTGAAGTCCATATCGAGGAGATCTTTGTTTCTTTTTTGTTTAGTGAAGTCTGCTTTGAGGACTAGATCCTCAGAAGAGACACTTTTGTTCACCATTGCAGCAGATATCAAACACGTATGTAGGCATCAGAAGTGCCACTTCATGGTCACTTTACTGAGAAAAGTAGAAAAACACATGTAAATAATCACCCCAGAACATACCAGTTTTCCCACTGTCTCTTGTGCTCCCAAAGAATCACATCTAAGTCAATAAAACCTGACTAGTACCCCTGGAAATGGGCAGTGGAAGTACTTCTTTTAGTGTGTAATTTAGTGCAAGAAGACAACATAAAGAAACCCAACAGCTGCCTTCTGCCTCTCTTTCTCTCTGAGAGCAAACAGAGGAAAACTTTTAATGCAGAACACTGACAGAACCATGTCCTTAATACAATAATATAGAACACATATTTAATAAAATTATCACCTTTAAAAAGATTCTTAAGAAATATTATTATTGCATTGGTTTAGTATTACATAGAGAAAAAAAGAACCAATATATTTCAGCCATTTTGAAATATGAAAAACTAAACATTTCTGGCTGCTTAAATGAGGGGAACGGTACAATTTGACTGTGAATGACACTTAAAAGCATCCATAGCTGGGATTTCATACTGTAAATTACATTTCCCTACCTGGCTTGGCAAACGTCAGATAAATAATGCATTTTTACTTTATTTGCATATTGGCTTGCTATGAAACTAGCAACTGTGATTCACAAATAAGTCTTGTGTCTGTGGAGGGGACATGCATAATGTGTTGTGTACAGCATTTTAATTGTAGTGGTCATTAGCATTCAAGATTGTGAAATATCCCTGCAATATTACTAACAATAGATATATATTAAACATGTAAAAAAGTTATTTTCAATGTCTGTATGAAGTAGGGTTGCTCAAGGGGTTTTACCAATAGCTGGAAAACATCCAGTTTATTTCAGTACTTTCAGCTGTAAAACAGTGATCAGCAAGAGAATTGGAAACATATTCAAATTTCATTATAATGCCCTATATATATGATGTCACTGTTATTTTATTTATTCAAGCACAGTTAAAAAGTGCAAAGAAAAAGAGCCGGTGTAAAACATATAAAAATATGGGATTTATAAATGGCTTTTGAAGATTTTAGGCTTTATTTTTTTTACAGTTGAGAGAAAAGTGATACATTGGAATTCTTTTTATTCACACAAGCAGCACATAAGCCAACTATTTTTTATCATACCTTTTACAGATGAAAACTGAAAATATGGTGTTGGAAGAGCTTTATCAGAGATAAATAAGGTCTGAACCTTATGAGGACAAATGGAACACATGGTAAAATCCTTTGCATATTTTGGCTTTCTTTTTCTACTTTGGCATTAGTACTGTTTCTGATTCTATTCTGGAAAAGGGCTACTACAAAATGTCCCACTGATGAACTTCTTCTCACTGGATTCTTACAGAATATAATTTCATACTTACACCCATTTTATTTCCTGTCCACCCTGGGGAATGGGAAAGCATCCCCTGGGATCTTTTGAAGGATTTGAGATTAAATTTTCAGAGAAATTACTTATTATGAGAATCTGGAAAAGGGATTTTTCTTCTGAAACCTTGAGAAGCTAGGTTTCATGCTTGATAAGATGATAGAGAAATATACATGAAGTGTTTGAAACTTGGATATTTGAAACAGCCGTAGCTTGATGCACTGGTGAGGCTGTGACTTTCTGTATAAGATCCAAAAATGGCGCTCTTTGTCATATTGATTATAAAAATGTCTCTGTTTGAAGAAATCAAAAAATTGTGGGTTTTGTAATAGTTGTTGAGCCAAAAGCTTTGCTCTTTTGGTTTTATTTATTTAATAATTTAATAGCATCTTTTTTTTTTTTTCCTACGGTGAAGGTGAAAAGAGTTGCACACATTTCTCTGAACTTGCCCAGAGATGAGAAATATTGGTATACGAGACTACATGTTTGATAGAAACCACGGTGGTAAAGGTGATGCTACTTGGGTGGAGTTCTGTGCCTTGCAGCACCAGAGACAAAGGGCTGGCGTGCTGGAGCTGCCCCTACCCTCATTCACAGCCCAGGGAGAGCAACATGCAAGCAGTTTCATGTCCAGATTCAGTTAAAAATGCTGTGTGTTGAGTTCATATAGCAGGATAACAACTTCTACAGCTCTCAAAGCTTTCCTGAGGTCAATGCTAGAATTTATTTCATAGCTTACAGAAAGCCCATATTGTTTTCATGAGAACGGCATGCCAGTATTGTCCTTAAGATTTCAAAAGCCTTCCTTTTGAAAGAGACTGTAATGGTTACGATTTAGAAAGAGGCATAGCAAGTCGTGGTATTTCTTGAATGCCACCAGAAGTCCATGCCAGTGAAATTTCTGGCGTGAAATCGCATGTTTCTACAAAGTTATGATGTTTAATTTGATGAACTATAACAGTAGTTTAGTTTACCTTTTAAGCATTAGACTCATTAAACCAGGATTGGGTTTTTTTGTATTAAATACTGACAATGGGGAATAGGCTATTATTAAATGTGGCGGAAAAAAAAAAAATTGTTAATAATCTTGTATCTGCTTTCAACAGAAAGTGTGGTATGATTTTTTTTAGGCAACATCAAGAGATTTTGGGTACAACTATGCTGAAATTGTAGTATAGCTTATTCTGATAGGCACACAGAGGTAACTTCTTTAATGACTGTTAGCGTGGGATATATTTGTGTCTGGTATTTTCAAGGCTTCTACAGCAAATCCACCTTGGCTAAGCAGGTTCATAACATTTCCAGGTCAAACAGAAGGACTTGCTGACCAGAATTCAGAATTTCATAGTGGATTAACTGTCTGACACGTTTTACAGCTTCAGCAGGCTCCTCTCTGTTTCCGTCCCTCTCTCATATATATATGCATACACTGAAATAAACCTTTAAATATATCAGATTCATTTTTGTGTATATTAATGCATAATATGAGTCACTGAGCCAGCTGATATTATTTTTATTTTTATAAAATAATATACTTTATAAACAGTTATTTTGAATCGTGTAAATAGGGTTCAGTCTAGGTTAGAAAGAATCTGGCCCATCCCATGAGAGTGACTGCAAAACTTGTCAGTTATTGTAGAAGATATAAGCTACTGAATTGCTTATCTCATGTTTGAAAAGGATGATCCTAACCAAAAGGTTGGAATTTTCCTCTCAGATCTACAAGGCAGATCTCCACTCCATTATTATTCTTTCCCCATACGCATGGAACTTCAAAGGATTATGTAAGGAAAAAAAGAAAAATATCTTAATCAAGATCAGCCATGCACATCTTGAGAACAGAGTTTACATTCAAATGAGGACTGACTGAAAAGTGAAATGTTCATTGCTGTGACCAGAATTGTGTGCAAAACTGAGAAAGCAATTTACGCTGTCAAGTTCAAAAAGGAAATGGACAAAGCATTTCGGAATACATGAAAGGGAGTCCTCTTCTGTTGGCATAGGAGAGGATTAGAAAATCCAGTAGACAACTTGAGTACCTGTGAGCTAAATTGTGCCTGTAAGCACAGCCCTCAGCAAGAAATAGTGTATATGATGAGCCACCCTGAGAGATACATGCCTCCAGGTACAGGTCTCTGAGATGTAATTGCCTCCTCCTTGCTAGTCTATAACGGAGGCAAGTCATACCAGCCTTCACAGATTGGCAGACAGAATTGAAGACAGTCTAGAGCTGATGAAATAAAAAATCTTTCAGTCCTCTCCTCCAGCTCTGTGTTCCATTCCTGAATGCAAATATATGAATTTTTCTGTTTCTTCAAGGAAGAAAATGAGACTCTGTCTTCCTTTCATAGGCATCTATCATGGAGAACTCGTTAATGGGAAAAGCAAATTTCTGTAGACATGTGGATATTTTCAACTGCAACACCTCAGAAAGATACTGCCATTGTTGCTGAAGTTATGGGAGAAATCTGACCAAATTAATTCAGGTATGTTCCAGATTAGTCACTGAGGCAGAGTCACTGAGGCCATCTAACCATCTATGGCAGGAGAAGCATATGGGCACAGCCTGCTGCTTTCCCTCAGAGACCAGCTAAGGAGGCAGGCCAGGAATGCAACTTATGCTTCTGGAAGGGTAGAGAGGATTCATTAAAACCTGCCAGTTGTTTCTTAAATAGCTAGTTTAATATATTCAAAACAAAAGCATATGCAATTACTGTGCATTTTGGCATTGAACAACATGGTTCTATGCCTGGAGACATATTTCTGCACTAAGGTAGTCAGACTACAGTCATTCAAAAAAAGAATAGAAAAAAAAAAGCTTTAAAATATTAAAGTATTTATGTCCCTTAGCTCTGTTTTCAGTTGCATTTTTTTCAACAGGTAGTTCCATACCAAGAGACCATCTGCTATGCAAAATGTAATCAATCTCTCTTTTAAAAGGATAACAAAAATCCCCCTTTCCATACTGGCATTTTTAATACAAACAAGGGCAACTTGTGTCCTTTCTGCTCAATCATGAGGAAGAAGAAGGAATTATCCCTTCCTAAAATAATTTGCCTAGTAGAGGTTGAAGGCCTGGGGGTATACCCCACTGATGTCCAGAGACTTTTGGAAGACAGAGGTCTCCCTTCAGAGCCAAGAAGCAGTGAGATGTCACCTTTGGTGCCATGCCTGTGCATGAAGAGAGGGCATACATACGGTGCAGCTTCATTGAAAGTTTTGGTTACATAAAGCTTTTGTGACAACCCATACCCAACGATGAAATAGAAAGTGACATCTTAAGGTAACAGACATCATGAAGGAAAAATACGCAGAGGAAGCAGCTGTTCTCCCACTGCTGCCTCATCATTTTTCTGTCAATCATAAACCTTTCTTCCTGTCTTATTTCAGAAATACATTTATGTTAACCATGTTAGATTATGATAAACAAAAGATTAAGCACAACCTGTATGCAGCAACTGTGTGAGCTCAGAATTCAAAATACAATTTCTTTTTTATTTTTTTCATTCAAGTTTTCACTTGATACAAGCTTAAAATTGCTTGAAAATTCATTAAGCCCACTTCAAGACTTATTAAATGTACCATACATAACCTGGCCATTTTGCACTTTTCCAGATATTTTTTAAATTACTCTTTCATTGTACGCTTTATTTCATGTTTTTTATTTTCATGTTGCTAGGCCAATATATGAATTCAAAATTGAGATGTGTGCACTTACAGAACGCTTGCAAGCCTTTCTGTTTCTGTGTTTTAAGTACCTTCATATTTTGTGCCTAATTCTTCTGCTGCACTCTTGTTCTGAAAAGAGACAAATAAGTTTAATAACATTTGCTTTCTCTATAGTTAATATTGTTCATTATATTAATTGAACTATAGAACTAATATACTAAAGTTCAGTATATTAACTCTGGGGTCGCTGAGGCTTGGTAAGGTCTTATACATTCTCCAGTAGCATTATGGATATTCCACTTTCTACTCAAGTGTGTCTGCTCTGTAGATAAAGAACACTGTAATCCACAAAAACTTGCAATGAATAATTGTTTTAAGCTACTTGCTGCAGTTTAGTTTATGAATATTAGCACTACATGCAATGTAAAACACCACATGGAAAAACAAGGCCAAGTTAATGACTTCAGATCCATTGAAGACAGCAGAGTTTTATTATGGTTATCATAGAATCATAGAATCATTCAGACTGGAAAAGACCTTTAAGGTCATCGAGTCCAAACATTATTATGTGTTTAAAAAATCATAAGAACTTTAAAGATTCACAAAGGGAGAGGAATGCTAGAGGAAAAGGATTTGTTTCTGCCTCAAAGTACTATAGTGACCACTTGCTAAATATTCACGGAAGATTCAGTGCTGTGTTGCACTGCTAATATCCTTGTGTGGAGGAGCCATGTACTTGAGCGAGCATTGGTCTTGAAGCCATCAACATTCTTTGGCCTTTCTGCTATGACTGTGAGTTGTGGTGTAATATTTCTATTTGTGATATGGCAATTTGACTCTGGAACAATTCATGAGACCACATGATGCATCTGACAGCTTCTTTTTTGCTGCTCTGTTGAGAAACCAGAGAAAACAGTTTATAAGTCAGTTACGAATTCATTTCTTGGGTGAAACACAAGTACAGTGCAGCCCATTTTCAAAGTGGGCCTTGAAAATTATTGAAGTAACTTAAGAATTAAAGAAGTTATGGTCATACTGAATCACAACAGTTGTGTCCTCTTTTTACCCCTTCATCACTTTCAGTTGTTCTGAGGACATGGGGACTGCAGTTAAGAATAATATACATGGCTTAGTACCAACTTCCATACTTCAGAGTATGAAAGAAATATTGTTCTTACCACAGCAGTATAATCTGAAAGTTACTATTTTCACTAGGGATGTGGGGCATGGAGTTTTCCATCTTTTCTTTCTTTTTTCTCATTGAAAGTATGAATTCAACATCATATCAAAGGCAGCAGGAGATAAGGATGTACATCAACATATTTGTCACATCCATCCATGTACATCCATGTACATCCATCATAAATATTCCCATTTTCCTAAGTCTTTAAGCATTCACTGGAGTAGAGTTGAGAGCACAGATATGCACTTTACTAGAAGCTTGTTTCTATAAAATTTGGCTGAACAATCTCCCTCTCATCTCAGAGCATCTACTTCTATGGGAAAGCCAGGGAACCATTTCCCTGCATATTGAGATGAAAGCTGGGTCAACGACATCTCCTCATGTCCTGATTTCAGTTGAAGTAAAATCTGGACGTGTGGGCAGCAAAGGACCTGTGATATGCTCCAGTACATCTGACAGGGCGATTAAATATTAGGGCCACCACAGGGCACAAATGTTGTGCATGTAGATAAAGGTTCAATATAACTGGTAAATATAATCCAACAGACCCTGCTGTAGCCAGAAAGACTGATGTTTCTATGCTGGTTTCCATGCTGGGATGCTTAGTGGTTACATTATTTCTCAGTGAGCATTTCTTAGCTCATACTTTCTTGGCTTCCTTAAAAGAAGAGACACAAGGAGTTTTTTTCATCTTTTTGGTGATCTCCAAGCATGGCCCTCACTTGTTCTGTGTGTCTCACTTTTTGTTCATTGATTTTTCTTTTCATTTGAATATGAAACATTCTGTACAGAATAAAACTCGTAGTTTAACATGACACTGTTGTTTGTTTTTTTGTTTCAGTACAGCACACCAGAAACTAAATTAGGTCAAACCTGAGCAGATATTAAGATTCATTTCAGCAACTAAACAGAAAAAAAAATCATTTTGCTCTTATAGAAGCTTTTTCTAAATAGAATCATAGAATCATAGAATAGTAAGGGTTGGAAAGGACCTCAAGATCATCGAGTTCCAACCCCCCTGCCATGGGCAGGGACACCTCCCACTAAACCATGCCATCCAAGGCTATGTCCAACCCCATCTTGAACGCCGCCAGGGATGAAGCATTCACAACCTCCCTGGGCAACCCATTCCAGGGCCCCACCACCCTCACAGTAAAGAATTTCTTCCCCAGATCCAATCTAAACCTCCCCTGTTTAAGTTTAAACCCATTACCCCTTGTCCTCTCACCACAGTCCCTAATGAAGAGTCCCTCCCCAGCATCCCTATAGGCCCCCTTCAGGTATTGGAAGGCTGCTATGAGGTCTCCACGCAGCCTTCTCTTCTCCAGGCTGAACAGCCCCAATTTTCTCAGATAGAAGGCTCATGTTTCTGCTGGAAGTCTATTCTATTTAGACTGCCTAATGGTTTTGGATCCAAAGCAATCCCTAACTAAGCACATGTTTGGAAGAAAGCAAATGCATCTGCTGCTTTCTGTTCCTGAGAATTCCTAAGCAACAAATTCCAAAGCCATGTATTTTCTTTCTTTTTTTGAACTTCTGGAAAAGATTACCGATAATGAGGTATGGCATTTTGTTACCTCTATCATAAGCTGCTTTCTTCAAGCATCAGCAAGTAGGTAGGCATAATGACAATGCTATAAAACATGAAAACCAAATTTGACCAAGTCCACTAATAAAAATAGACTAAGTTTCATGTGACGAGATGTAGTGGATACAATGTGGAGGTGAAAATGGAACTGACTCAACAAATAAATACTGTTTCCCAGAACACAATAGAAACCTGAGACTAGAAAAGAGGAAAAAAAAAAAACAAAACCAAAAAAACAGATGCATCCCTGTTGAAAGAAAAAAAAACAGCTAAATAATCAAAGTCGCTACAACAACTATTGTTATATAATATTCTTAATCCTTTGTCTTCCTGAAGATTAAATCCTTAGTTCAGTACTCAGGAACTACAATTCACTATGAAAGACTGACATGAAATATATAAAATTCATATTCAGGTTAGCTTTAAGTGTGGAAGTAGTAACAAGTACATTCATGCTCACAGAAGCAAAGGACTTTAAGGAAAAATTGATGGCTAGTATCAAAAATTATTTTGTCCAGTTCTCATTTAAATTGGAAATGTTTTAAGAAATATTTTTAATAGGAATATTTCATACCAGAAAAAAATAATATATTTCTCTGAATTAAACCCATCCTATTTCATTTTCTGAATACTCTCTGTGTCCTACTCCTGTTGAGAGAATGGACAGTTATTCACTGAAGCTGTTCAATTAATGAATATATATTCATTAAAATTCTAATCTACTCAATTTGAGGAAGAGGTAAAATTTACTGAATAAATTATTTGTTATGAAGTATTCATCCACATTTAGTAAATATGTAATTCCCTCTAATTTTTAGTAAACACTGTAACATTTGTTTTTCAAAAGGCATTAAGTAATCAGCATATCAGCTGCTGTCATCTCTAAGTTGAGGGTTATGGAGATGTCTATGGACCATATTCAAACCTCTTTCTATTCAGAAAAAAATTATATTTATTATCTCAAAGTCAATGCAATCTCCCATAATTTATATCTTGTAAGTGAAACTAAAATCTTGCTTTTTCTTTAATCAGTTTAATTATTATAGATAATGAAACAAATTTATTATTTTGTTGTAAGCACTCCTTCAGCTAATAAGATTAATATATTTTAAAAGGTTTTTTTTCTTTTACTTCATTTTTTTTTATCAAAATTGTCAGCAAGTAATAAGAATTAATGTAAAAATGAAAAATAAGAAAGTTGTACAGCTTTCCTCTTCAAAAGTTTGCTGGTTGCTTTTGACAGTGCTATTAGAACCTATCAAGACTGCATGGAAATGCCAGAACAGCCAACCTTTTCCCAATTGTAAAGAGATTCAGACAACTAAAACAAGGAATTCTATGTCTTCAAAAACCAAACAACCCACGCTGACAACTCATGATAGGTCTAAGAAGATTCCTTATTGAAATTTCATTGCAAAAAGCATAATAACTTCTGGTAAAAAGCAGCCCATCTTAAGAACTTCAATATTCATATGAGGGAATGTCAAGCTAGCCAAATATGCGGTATCTTTAAAGATAGAAGGACCTATCTGAAAAGACACAGTAGTCTTGAAAATTTCCATACTCAGAACTTCAGTGAAATAAGACTTCTACGAGAGAGGCTTTGTGAAATAGGCCTATAATTTCATTTAATCTTGTGTAAAAAAAGTGTCAGTAGGAAAACTTAATTCTTCTGGTGACATCTCTTTCCCCATTATGCATTAATTATCACTATAAATTATCACCTTGTAGCTATTACATCTGCCAACATTATCATGCCCTGTACTTACTACATTTGTCTGCCTTTTCTCTCCTAGTTTCATCTGTTATCTGGTTTATCCTGGGATGTTCTTTAAGTGAAATAGGAAATCTGCCAACAGCTTGATTTCCTTGTGGAACATGGTGAAATTGAAATTGCATGTTTTGCTAAGTGGCAGCAATGTTTTCACTTTAAAACAACAGAATGCAATTTGTTCACTTCTTAGAACTACACAAGCAAAGTTTTACTTACTAACATGGGCCGTGTCACTTCAATTCACTGAGAACAAAAACACTGGAATGGTATTAACTGTAGAAATATGTCATATGCATTAGCCTAGTCTGAAAACAAGATGCTCATATGACCTTTTGGCATCAGCTAACGAATTAACTTTGCCTGTTTGGGAATACTGACTCCAGCTACATCATTTATCTTGACTAATTATGTGTTTTCTCTCTTCTATGTCAGTATCAATTGTGTAAGTGGAGCACTTTCATACTGTCAAGGAACAGACTGACTGCAGGAAATCTGGATGGATTTTTTTGAAAATTAAAGTAATTCTGTGGCTTCATACATAACATCCAGTAGAGGTTAAGCTGGGTCATCATGCATTAAACATGTCAGATATTTGCCTTCAGCTATTCCTTTGTTTGATCCTTTGCTTTCCAAACTTACCTGGAGCACAGAACTCATGTCCCTAGTCCCTTTCAAGGCTGTGACCCAATGAGTTCTTTTCCCATACAATTGTGACTCCAGCCTCCCATCCCTTCATCTAAAAAGTCCTTCAGGAGCTCCTCCCTCTGTCTTTTCTTGCACAACCTATCCCATGTCATTAGCACTATTCCTATGCCTCCTGAGCTGTTTCTGTCAAAAGGCGGGTGGCATGGGAAGGTGTTTAGGAAAGGATGGTCAACTGTTGTTTCTGTGCCAGAATCCAGGAATAAGACTTCCTTCCCACAATGTTGTACAGCACCACAAAAGGATAAGAGAGGGCAGCTGCATGTAGAAACAATCACCCTTACTCCTCATTACCAAAGAAAACAGCCACAGTCTCACTCATCTGGCTCTCTGGGTTAGGAGGAAATGGATGACTGCTTTGATACTGTTCATTCTAAGAATTAAATCATTCAGTCTTCTGACACAGGCAAAACAGGCAGAAGAACAACGACTCCTCCAGCATATGAAGACAGACTTGAGGAAGTTAGGGTTGTTCAGCCTGGAGAAGAGAAGGCTACGTGGAGACCTCATAGCAGCCTTCCAATATCTGAAGGGGGCCTACAGGGATGCGGGGGAGGGACTCTTCATTACGGACTGTAGTGATAGGACACAGGGAACAGGTTCAAACTTAAACAGGGAAAGTTCAGGTTAGATATCATGAAGAAGCTCTTTACTGTGAGGGTGATAAGGTACTGGAATGGGCTGCCCAAGGAAGTTGTGAATGCTTCATCCCTGGCGGTGTTCAAGGCTGGGTTGGACAGAGCCTTGGGTAGCATGGTTTAGTGAGAGGTGTCCCTGACCATGGCAGGGGGGTTGGAACTAGATGATCCTGAGGTCCTTTCCAACCCTAACTGTTCTATGATTCTACGATTCTATCCCGCTGTCCTGGGAAATGGCCTGATTTTCCTACACCCAAAGTCAGCTTTGCACAATGTTAACAATTGCGACTCTTCAGATTTTAATGTTGCAAAATCCAAAATTAAATGGAATCTGTGAAAATAAAACTCACTTTGAAAACACAGTTTTCCACCGTTTTACTGATATGATGGGTATTATATGTTTTTATATTCTTTTCCCACTTGAACTGTGACTTTTAACAGAATTAGACATGCTCAGTCTGCTCCCCATAATAAAGCCTTGTTCTGAATTGTCAACTAAGTAAATATCACTTATTTTCTGAACCCAGAAATGTATTTTTTTCCTGTGTGTTCAGTCCAATTTAAATGCAGTATGGGTAATACATAGAAATGTGATTTGTCTATTAATAAATCAAGCTAAAGAGTTTATTTATCCACCGTATTAGATTTCACGGCAACCCAAGGCATTTGTTTCAGATAAATATTTTGCTACTAGAACTTGCTTTCAGTTCTGGAATTTTAGCCAGTATTTCCCTTTCAAAATTCATGATCAGTGACCCAGAAGAAGTTCAGACACACACTACCTAAGTAGGGATTGGTCCTACTTTGGGCAGATTTAATGTCTTTAACTTTTAGTCTAACTAAAAAGCTGAATCATCTTCAAATAATGCACTTGGAAACATTTCAGTGTGGTGCTACTTGAAAAGTTTTACCTCTCTGGGCCTCATCCCCTTTCCACAAGATTGCAGATGTTTTGAATTGCTAGTACTCATTGTTATGTCCTGTTAAAATAGACTAATATTTAAACTTTTTATTGGCATCCATTTTAATACTTCTTTTGTTCATGCCCTGCATACAGATCCAGACAACAAAATCTGAAGTACAAGTTTATAACTGTTAGCACTACATCCAATTGAAACATGCTAGCACAGTAATAATTTATGTAAATTTAAATTTACTTCTGTTCGCAGACTAATTTTCACATCCCAGGTGAGAAAACACATTAGCACCTCATACAGAGAGTGCTTAATATTGAAAAGGTATAAAAAAGGCATATAAGCATGATATCACAGGATTTTTTTTTAGGGGGTGTGTGAGCTAATGCATTTGTGTACAAAGAATGATGTTATCAACACCCATAACACCAGACTTCTGAATTTAGGAGTGGATCAGAAACTTGTAAGATCTAGGTCATGCAAGTAGAGGCAAGAGAGCATCAACAGAAATGGAAGTTGCCATGTTGCTGTGATTGAAAGCTACTTGTGGTTTCTGTAAAATGCCAATTTTCCCACATCCACCAATTCCATTTCTCTAAAAAACACACTGAGATTTTAAGGTCACACTTTACTTACCTTTACCTGTTGTGTTTTTTCTAGCTGAAACAGGTTGCTCAGAGAGGTGGTGGTTCTGGGCACCCTAATCTAACTGAAAATGTCTCTGCTCATTGCAGGGGGATTGGACTAGATGACCTTAGAAGGTCCCTTCCAACCCAAACTATTCTATAATTCTATTCTATTAAGTCCAAACGAGCACAAGACGAGCCTGCAGTATGATCTGGTTTTTTTTATTGTACAAACTAATTCATTGTGATGATCACATATTCTTAAAATATGATAAGCAGGGAGTTCATGAATACAGAATTTTTCATAGGAGCAAATAATAGCTGTTGCTGTTATTGATTTGTAGCTACCACTGCTGAAAACAAAACATACCTTTGGACAACACTATTGTGGATAAATTTAGACCTAACTGTAAAGGAACACGTGAAAAGCTCCTGCATTACTTATCACCTAGATATTAACTTTCAGTGAGACAAGGAATTTGCTGCCTATTGCTGAAATAGTCCTGATTTTTAATTATGTTCATCAAATGAGATGAGGTCAAGAACATTCAAGAATTTTTAATTTATTTTGGAATATTAAACTGGAGCTGAACTATTATTTTTCTTACAACATATAGTTTAGTATAAGTAACGTAATTTTAGAGTAAAATCAGTAGTATTCATTAAGTTTGTCTGTGTAAATAAAATAAACTAGATAAATTAAACCAAATTTGTTTATGAACAAATTTGTGTGGGATTCAGCTTCAGATTAAGACACCTAAATGCAGTTGCCCACATGAAGTTGCCTAAACAGAAGCATCTTATACTTTCTGGGATGCACTAGGGTACATAAAACGTTAGAATAAAGCCATCAGGTGTGATGCATAACCACATGCCTCTGTAGCAGGAGGTAAAAAGCAAGTGCAATAATTCCCCAGCACCAAAAAATGAAACAATATGCCCTGCTTTTAGGCATCTGAATCCCATCCCTTGTGAATAAATTCCCAACAGAAAGAAAAAGAGTTCAGTTCAGTTGTCTCCACTTGGATCTCTGGCATGATCTAAGATGCTCAGGAGCATCCAGCCTGGCCTGATAAGGTGCTGGATTTAAGCCATGAATTAGCTATTATGGCCAATACAGTCCATGGATGCTAAAGAGCTGCTCTACTCAAAGTATATAACATTATTTGGCCAGTTGAATAACTCTAGGGTCCCCTAGCTTTACTGACTAAAGACTTTTCATTTCCATATATTTAGGGATCCAGTGCTATTATATATTTTAGGGTATCTGAGAAGCCTGCCTCAATCTGACAGACACGACAGAACATACATTCAGTTCGTGACTCTGGAGTGACACCTGCAATTGGTCATAAATCCATTTTGAAACTAGTACATTTCAGATGGCACTGGATGTCCGTGTGTAATTAAGAAGGAAAACTGTTGAACTGTAACTATCTAAGATAGCTAATGGAACAATAATTCTGTATTGCTTACAATTCTGCGCCCATGATTTCTTTTTTTCTCTCTCTTTCTACACACACAAATTTTTGGCTCGGTATCTACTTCATGCTGCTATAAAACATATTGTTGCTCAAGTTCCTTTGAATAATTAAACTTAACCTATTTTCCTTTGGCAGTAAAATGGGGAGACAAGAACTTCTAAGAATGGGTTGATATAATCATATGTGATGATTTTACAGCCACCTCTTATTGTTTATTTCTAATCCATCAGAATAGGTGTGAGACATTTTGCATTATCTTTTGCTGTATAGCCTCAGTATAATGTCGTAAGTACACAGAAGAAAATTATAAGTACAGGAGAGCAAAGGAGAACCTGATCTTGCATTAATGAGTCTTCAGTTATGTGGCTACCAAATTAACCTTGACTAGGAGCAATAAGGGCAATGCCAGAGATATATCAAGCTGCTAATTGCATGCTTTCAGTGCAGAGAATCACCACAAGACAAGACATTATTACATCTGGCCTACCCATCTTTTTATAACGTACAGCATAGGGAGATATATGACAATCTATAAAGTCATTAGCAACTGTCACATAAGAATGATGGTTTTGGAAAGGGCTGTTATATTCTCTTAGGAAGAGAAAATATAGACAATCCAAAACCTCTGTCAAAGTTTTGAGGGTCTTAGGGTTATACCTTTGTAGCTACAATGCCATTATGGCTTCAGGCACTTACTTCCTGCACTATAAAGCTAATTTAAAAGTAATTTTGCTTCAGTACACCAAAGCTAGATTAGAAATTTGGTAACTAATCATAAGCAATTATGAATTATGTTCATATTTCTACACTCAGGCAATTCCCTTTATGAGTTCATAACCTTGTCATAAAATCTCACATCTAAAATGTAAAAAGCAGTAGATTTGATAGACATAAATGAGTCAAGTCCATCAGCCACTTTAGGAAAATTTGTTTCTTTGACCTCATGCTTCTTATAGGTACAGGTTCTCAGCTTTGACAGAAGTGTAATCTGAGAGGATTCCCAGAAATGCAGAGAGAAATAACATGCATAAATAAAACTATGCTAAAGGCAGGCAGCAGTTGTTTGCATGCTCGGAATACAGGAAGGTTGTTATATTACAGAACACCCCTACACAATAAAATGGTAAAATGCTGGTCCCACTTAAGTCACTGAAATAATGCCTTTTTATTGGTGGTTAAGGACCTGGTTCAGTGAATCTTAGATTTGCTGGTGCAAACACATTACTACTGGTTTCCACTTGGACATGGAGCCATTGCCTGCTACTCTTTGGACAAGGCCATTTAGCCAATTCTTTATCCATCTATCAGTCCATCCATCAAATCAGTATGTCTTCAAGTTAGTGGCAAGAATGCTGTGAGAGACCATATAAAAGACCTTATAAGGGTATATTCCCTTTTCTCTAGTAACTGGGGACTTTGCCTGACTGCTGTGACTTTTCAAATATGATAGAGAGTGGCTTAGCAGCTACATCTGCCAATTTCTTCAGGACCCTGGAATGCATCTGTCGTGGTTTAAGACGTAAATCAAGTATTTTGCTCACTCACTCCCCCCTCTTTCTTCCCCTCAGCTCCGGGAGGGATGGGAAGGAGAATCGAAAGAATGCAACTCGCACAGGTTGAGATAAGAACAGTTTAGTAACTAAGGTATAGCACAAACCGCTATTGCTACCACCAATAATAATAATGGCAAGAGAAATACAAGGAAAGAGAGTACAATTGCTCGCCACTTGATACCAAGCCCGACCCAGCAGTGAACCCCCCACCCTTCCGGGTCTCTGCTCTCCGTTTTTACATCCTGGGCAAGACGTGCTGTGGTATGGAATACCTCTTTGGTCAGTCTGGGTCAGGTGTCCCGTCTCTGCTTCCTCCCGGCTTCCCCTCCTCCCTGGCAGAGCATGAGGCTCACAAAGCCTTTGGCCAGCCTAAACATTCTAAGCCATAACTAAAAACATCGGTGGTATCAGTGCTGTTCCCAGGCCGAAAGTCAAAAACACAGTGCTGCATCAGCTGCTAAGAAGGAGAAAAATGACTGCTACTGCTGAACCCATGACAGCATCTCATCAGATTCCATGGGCTTGTGTTCATTTTCCTCAGGTGGTCTTGAACTTCTTTTCTGATAGGAGGTGCTTGAGAGTTGTGATCAGCACTACACAATCTATCTGGAGGAAAGATGTGCTCCAGGGTCAATTGTGGGTCCAAAAGTGTTTATCATTTTCATTAATCAATAGAATAATGGTACAGAGTTCATTCTCAGCAAGTTTGTAGATGGTACAAAACTGGCAGGAGTGGCTGATAGACCAGGTATCTGAGCTGCCTTTCACAGGGACCGCCGGCAAGCTGGAGAAATGCGCAAACTGGAACATCATGAAGTCCAGCAAAGAAAGTGCTGCTCATGGGAAAGATTAACCCAGTGCATCAGTACAGGCTGAGGGCTGACTGTCTCAAAAGTGACTCTGCTTGGACTCCTGCTAGGCAACAAGTGGTACATGAGGCAGGAAAGTACCCATATGGCAAAGAACGTCGACTGCATCCTAGGCTGCATTAGGAAGAGTGTTGCCAGCAGTCTGAGGGAGGTGATCCTTGCTTTCTACTCAGCACTGGTGAGACATCATGTGAAGTACTGGGTCCAGTTCTTGCCTTCCCAGTACCAGAGAGACATGGGCATACTGGAGCAAGTCCAGTGAAGTGACACAGATTTGACTAAGGGATGAGATCACCTAATATATGAATAGAGTCTGAGAAAGGTGAGATTGTTCAGACAGCAGAAAAGACAGGGGTATCTTACAAATTACTTAAATGCATATTTTGTTATGCATTTTAAGAGCTTAACAAAATATGTTCCCAATCATGGCTGGGGTCTGTCACAATTCCTGTAATGTAAATCTCATGCAGTAATACAATCATTATTCTCTACTGCATCAAAGACCCTCTAAATGACATCACTTCTATCTATAATATCTGCTGCACCACTGGGCTGGGTGTTATTTGTAAATTTGCTGAGGGTGCACTCAATCCAAATGTCCCCAGCAAAAATGTTAAATAATACTGATCACAATACAGAACCCTGAGGGACACCACTTGTTTCCAGTCTCTACCAGGACATTAAACTACTGAACATAACAATTTGAGTGATACCATCCAGGCAAATCCTTACCCACCAAATGGTCTACCTAGTTGTCTGATAATGAGATATTTGCAATTACATCAGTATCTTCAAGTGTATACTTTTAATGTGTGACATTGCACACTACATACAAACTACATGCTACAGTCTTGGGGAAGAATGGGTGGAAAGCTGCCATCAGAAAAGGACCTAGTGGTCTTGGTCAACAGCTGGCGGAAGATGAGTCAGCAGTGTGTCCAGGTGGCCAAGAAGGCCAAAAGCATCCTGGCTTGTATCAGATCTAGTGTAGCCAGCAGAAGTAGTGAAGTGGTCATCCCCCTGTACTTGGCACTGGTGAGTCTGCACCTCAAATACTGCGTTAATTTTTTGGGTCTCTCACTACAAGAAAGACATTGAGGTGCTGGAGTGTGGTCAAAGAAGGGCAACAAAGCTGGTCTAGAGCACAAGACTTATGAGGAGCAGCTGAGGGAACTGGGTTTTTTTTAGCCTGGAGAAAAGGAGGCTCACGGGAGACCTTATCACTCTGCAACTACTTCAGCAAGGTGGCTGTTGGTCTCTTCTCCCCAGTAGCAAGAAATAGGAAGAGCATAAATGGCCTCAAGTGGTATCAGGGGAGATTTAGATTGGATATTAGGAAAAACTTCTTCACCAAAAGGGTCATCAAACATTGGAACAGGCTGCCCAAGGATGTGGCTGAGTCACCATCCCTGAAGGTATTTAAAAGATTTGTAGATATGTTGGTCAGGAATATGGTTTGTTGGTGGGTTTGGCAGTGATGATTTGATGCCGGATTTGATAATTTTAACGATTTTTCTAACCTAGGCAATTCTATGATTGGATGATAATAGACTTGGAATCCTTTTTCTTGCCCTAAACTTTGCACCTAGGCTTATTTTTATTTTTACCTCCCTTGAAGGGGAGTTTACTTTTTCTGAAGTGATGATATTTACAACACAAACTAGCAGTGATATTCCCTTGAATATAAACAAACCAAGAAAAGTAGAAAAGTATAACTAACGTATTCATATTAGCATGCTTAAATCATTAGTGGGCACGAAGGTGGCTTAAACTCTGAAAGACAATATGTTGGCATCTCGAGATTATTTAACCTTAGTGAGATATAGACTATCAAATGGCAGTCAAGCCCATAGGTGTACTTGTGTTTTGGCTTCTCAATTCTAATTAGCTCACTTGGACTAGAGAAGCAGCAAAATATGCAAGTTTCAGTTATCTGAGCTAAAATTAGCTTTGTGATTTAAAAAAAAAAAATACTGTATTTAGCAGCTGTTGTACAAATTAAACTATGCAATTAGACAGCTGTTCTAGTATAATAGTAACACCATAAAACATAAATATACCTGGCATGTTTTTCAGAAGAATGAAAGAGCTCCTGACCACACAGGTCTTATTCAGACCTTCTTTATCCACAAAGGATGAACAAGGCTTTGAGCAGCATATATGAAAAAAGTGATGTGTAATTTAACTCTTGCTTTTGTTTACACAAACTGGCTACCCTCTAGTACAGGCATAGAATCTCTCCAGTAAGAAATTCTTTTCCATTTATCCAGCAGAGTACATGAGTGGTGGAAAATTTTCAGAATAATAACAATAATAAAAACAAACATGAAAAGAAGTGTTTATTTTTTATCCAGCAGGAAGATTCTATGTTCCCCTGTACCTTTACATTTTCAAATATATCAGCCCAAAATGGCCACTTCAATGGAAAGTCACCCCTAACTTTGATTTCATAATTAATTAAAAGATCAATGACTGTTCTGCACAGCTGGGTGTTAAGCTGTCTTAGAATGTAATTTTAGCCTTCTGATATACAATTTGGAGTCTTTTTTTTTTCAAATGTCACATAAAACTGACAGAGTAAGTTTACAGAATACCTAATGAGAAAACACTACATAATTCTTAACACAGAGAACAAGCAAACAGTTTTATTCCTGTTTGTGCAGCTTAACCTTCTGCAAAAGTAATTAGGTCTATAATTAAAAAGCTATTTGAAATGATTAAAACCCTGTTATCTAATGGCATTTAAAGACAAATGCAAATGTCGAAAGGATGAATTAATTAAAATTACTATTGACAAGAAAGAAAGTATGTTAGCGTTAAGGGCTAGAGGATGTTACTCACTGAAATGTTACAATATGAGGTGAAGTTAGATGTTCAGAGGATGTGATGAAGGTTGAAATAATTTTATCTGGCATTTTGTAATGCGATCTGCTACCATCATGAATATATATTGTTATGTACATGCATATATATATGCTTCAGTCACTATTTATAATTTAGGATCATACAGATTGCTCATGGGAATCCTAAGTTTTATCTCTGCTTTCCAGCCCAGAGCAGTGTGAAATGCCACAAGAGCATGCCAGCTCACAGCTTCCTTCCTTTTTCCCTTCCTTCCTTGATTATAAAAAATGAACATAAGATGATACGCTTAATCTTTGATAACAGGACTTGTAACTTTCTTTACCATCCTAGATATGGAATCATTTCTTTACAGGTGTCGTGGTTTAAGTCTATAAACCCATACAGTCGCTCTCTCAACTCACTCCCCACTCTTTCTTCCCTCCGCTCCTGGAAGGATGGGAAGGAGAACCGAAAGAATACAACTCCCACAGGTTGAGATAAGAACAGTTTAGTAACTAAGGTATAACACAAACCACTACTGCTACCACCAATAATAATGACAAGGCAGATACAAGGAAAAGGAGAATACAATAGCTCACCATCAAATATCAAGCCCGACCACCCAGTGCACCCCCACCAGTAACAATAATGACAAGGCAAATACAAGGGAAGGATACAATAGCTCACCACCCAGCTCGACCAAGCTGTGCACCCCCCCACAGTGCACCCCCCCACAGTGCACCCCCCCAGTGCATCCCCCCCATGTACCCTCACCACCCTTCCGGGTCTCTGCTCTCCGTTTCTACCTCCTGGACATGACGTGCTGTGGTATGGAATAATCTCTTTGGTTAGTCTGGGTCAGGTGTCCTGTCTCTATTTCCTCCCGGCTTCTCCTCCTCCCTGGCAGAGCACGAGACTCACAAAGTCCTTGGCCAGCCTAAACATCACCAAGCAGCAACTGAAAACACTGGTGTTATCAGCACTGTTCCCAGGCCCAAAATCAAAAACACAGCGCTGCACCAGCTACCAAGAAGGAGAAAAAATGACTGCTACTGCTGAACCCAGGACAACAGGACATTCTGCTTTCAGAGCATGAAGCTCTCTTTGTTTTATCTTACTGAATTAGTTACAACAGAAGAGTGTAACCGAGACAACATTGCTTTGCCTTCCCATCAGTGACAAAACATCTGTGGCAATTAATACTTAGAAACTGCATATTTTGAGCCATTGGGCTTGGTCTGAAGTGACTGTATATTTGAACAATTTCTGTAATTATCTTCTGGATATATCATTGTCACAGTGAATTTTTAGATTATGTTCACTATATGGTTTAAATGGCTATTTTTCAACCTGATTCTTAAAGGCAATGATACTGATTACTAGGTAAATTCTCTTCCCACTGCATTGTTAAAACACCACAGCCAGTAAAGATTAATTTTTGGTGCACACTTCCAAATGTTAACACGAGCCATCCAAGTTTCTATTACTCAGTCATATCCAGCAACTTCTATTAATTAATGCGACTTATTCTGACAGATCTCTATTTATAAGGCTTGTGTCTTTTCAACTTCATTGTAAGGAGTTCAAGAGACACTTGATCAGGAATGTCTCTGTAAGGGAAAAAAGCCTGTGAAATATAAATGATCAATTAACTACAGAACAGCATATCTGTGTTTTCAAGAAAAAATGTAGCAATGGCTCATTATTTCTCAAAGGCAAGATTCACAAAAAGAAACCATAAATTTAAAATGGTTTGAAGAAAATGCAGATTTCAAACTTAGAAAGATAATTATCTTTTGGACTGAAAATTTCAGGATGCTTCCTGTTCACTTTAAAGACACAAGAAAGCTCAGTCAAAATTGTTTGCATGAAAGACGTTATCAATTACTGGTAGTTCTACAACAAACATTTTGTTATTGATTAAAATGCATACTCTCTGGAGCATTTCTGTTCTGACTGAACAGATGTCAATACATGTTTATTATCTCATAGGTAACTGTAAGTCCAAATTAACCTCACGTCCAAATTTCTTTTCCGTATTAAAAAGATATACATACACCCTCTTCAGCACCACCATGGATTCAGCAGAGGGCTGGGACATGCACTCAGTTCTAGGGGCTCAACGTGCACCTGTGCTGTACTGAGTAGGTACCCACAAAATCTATCTGAACCCATGAAGAAAGCATGAAAGAGTCCACTACATAACCAAAAAGTGTTAGACATTTGTAAAACAGGCGTTTTGCACTAAAAATATGTTATCATTTTACTGCACCTGTATGTTTTCTGAGAGTGAAATAAATGTGTAAAACACGTTTACTTTGCTCCAAAGCTAATGATACTGTGGTTATTGTTCTGACAGATTTCTGGGTTTATCACAACTGTCTGCAAAGTTACTAAATGTTTGTTTCCTAAAGCCAGCTACAAGTAGGACTCTGGTTCAAAAATTATACTTTCTCATTCTTGAAAGCTAAAGTGTTACATTGCCTTTTCAGAATTTGGATAAAGCAGGGGAAAGAGAATTTTTGGAATGATTTTGTTTATAATTTTTGGTTTGGTTTGGTTCAATTTTAATGCGTTTAAGGCAACATGAAGGAGTACAAGGGATCCCCAACACTAACGCACTAGCTTCTATTATCAAAGGATCACTGTTCTGCTCTTAGTTTTTGCGTGTGCCTTCTTTATCACTGTCTATGTTGTCAGTTTGCATTTAAGCCCTATGGGGCTGGAGCTGGCAATATAAAATGCAATGTGTTTTCACAATATCATTCCAACTCAGGTTATGGCATTCAGATAATGATGCAACATATATTGAATCATCTTAAAGTAACAAATTATTTAACTAGTTTCAGATCTTTCACCAAAAACGGTCAGTGAAAGTGTGTATCTTAGATTTTCTTTGCTATGTTATTAAACACTTTAATTAAGTTATTAGCATAGAATCAGAGAATGGTTAGGATTGGAAAGACCTCAAAATTATGTAGCTCCACCTTCCTTGACATGGACAGGGACTCCTCACACTAGCCCATGAACTTCCACTGTTTTAATTTAAACCCTTTGTCCCTTATCCTATTGCTACAATCCCAGACAAAAAGTCCCTCCCCAGCATCCTTGTAGGCCCTCTTCAGATACTGGAAGGCTGCTATGAGGTCTTCATGCAGCCTTCTCTTCGCCAGGCTGAACAGCCCCAACTCTCTCATCCTATCTTCATATGGGAGGTGCTCCAGACCCCTGATCATCCTCGTGGCCCTCCTCTGCACTTGTTCCAACAGTTCCATGTCCTTTTTATGTTGAGGACACCAGAACTGTACACGATACTCCAAGTGAGGTATCACAAGAGCAGAGTAGAGGGGCAGGATCACCTCCTTCAACCTGCTGGACATGCTCCTTTTGATGCAGCCCAGGATACAGTTGGCTCTCTGGGCTGCAAGCGCACATTGCTGGCTCACGTTAAGTCTCTCATCAACCAACACTCCAAGTCCTTCTCCGCAGGGCTGCTCTGAATCCCTGCTCTGCCCAACCTGTTGCTGTTCCTGGGATTGCTCCTACCCAGGTGTAGGACCTTGCACTTGGCCTTGTTGAACTTCATATGGTTGGCAACAGCCCACCTCTCAAGCATGTCAAGGTCCCTCTGGATGGTATCCCTTCCCTCCAGCGTATTAATGGAACCACAGAGCTTGGTGTCATTGTTAAACTTGTTGAGGGCACACACAATCACATTGTCCATGTCGCTGACAAAGATGTTGAACAGAACTGGTCCCAACACCAATCCCGGAGGGACGCCACTTGTTATCTATCTCCAGTTGACCACAACTTTATGCATGTGGCCATCCAGCCAATTCCTTATCCACCGGCTGGTCCGTCCTTGCCTCTCCAGTTTAGAGACAAGGATGTCGTGCGGGACAGTGTTGAACAACTAGCACAAGTCCAGGTAGACAGCAACAACTGCTCTGCCCCTACCCATCAGTTCTGTAGCCCTGTCATAGAAGGCCACCAAATCAGTCAAGCATGATTTGCCCTTCGTGAAGCTATGTTGGCAGTCACCAACCACCTCACTGTTTTTCATGTGTCTTAGGATGTTTTCCAGGAGAACCTGCTCCTTGATCCTGCCAGTCACAGAGGTGAGACTGACTGGTCATGTTAAATGTACTATTGTTTATATGCACCAAAGCCTTCTTTCCTAAAGTCTTTATACAGAGCACAACAGGGAAAAGAATGTCATTAAATTTCAACCCCAGTGTGAATTACTGCTTTATCCAAAAATAAGAACGGTTATGCTCTAGGCATAATCTGCTGCAGTGAGGTCTTGATTCAGAAACTGATTGCACAGTACACAAGTAAACAGAGCAAACATCAGAACTGGTTAGCTCCCACTGCATGTGGGAGAAGTAGGTTTGACAGAAAAAACTTGTAAACCTTGGTACTTTTTGACTTTGATGCCTTCATCATGAAAAAAACAAGGTTAGAAGAGGCAATCGGGAGTGATTGAAATGTGGATTGAAAACCATTCTTCAAACATGCAGGTGGGAGAGAAGAGTTCCTTTATTTGGCCTCATTACTTCATGTTTTTGTTTGTTTGTTTGCTTGCTTGTTTGTTTGCTTGCTTCCAAAATCCCACCCCTGCTCATCTCTGCTCTAATTTTAGGCAGTTTTCCTTACTGCACTATGCATTTGAGTTTATGTCATCTTTATGTGGGGAGGCGCTGAAATAAAGAAATTAAGACAACCAACCTATCTGAATGGAATACTGTATATATTCCAAAGATGCATTGCTCCTCCCAGGGTCCTGAGGGAACTGGCAGATGCAGCTGCTAAGCCACTCTCCATCATATTTGAAAAGTCACAGCATCAGACAAAGTCCCCAGTTATTAGAGAAAAGGGAATATCACACCATTTTTATAAAGCATAATAAGGAATGGAACTATTGATCTGTCAGCCTCTATTCAGTGTCTGCTAAGATCATGGAACAGATCCTCCTGGAAGTTAGGTCAAAACATCCGGAAGACAGGGAGGTGGATAGAATTAGCCAACATGGCTTCACCAAAACCAGATTGTTCCTGTGTAGTTTGTTGGCCTTCTACAATGGAGTGACTGCATCACTGGACAAGGAAAGAGTTATGGATGTAATCTGCCTGGACCCTTGTAAGGTCTTTTATACAGTCTCTCGCAACATTCTTGCCACTAACTTGGAGAGATACTGATTTGATGGGTAGACGGATAGATCGATAAGGAATTGGTTGAACGGCCTTGTCCAAAGAGTATCAGGCAGTGGCTTCATGTCCAAGGGGAAACCAGTAATGTGTGGTGTCCTTCAAGGGTCCTCTTGGAAAGCCACTGAGGGAGATAAGGCAGTGGCCATGGTGGCTACTCAGTTTTCAACTACTTTACTGTGAGAGGGGTAGCTTCCATGCTGTCCTTCCATTACCTGGTTAGCTGTCCCAGAATAGGCTGGTAGTAGAGGGCCAGAAACCTGGGGTGAACTGATTCAAACCAATCCTTTCTTTGCTAGAGCAAATTTATCCAATTGTAGCTTCCAGCTAGCAACTCCCTGAATAACCAATTTTTCTTCACAGATGTTGACATACCTTATATGAACTATTCTGCATGACTTTTTATATTACCAGCCTTACAGACTTCCAAACAGTATAAAACTCATTTGTTAATTGCTTTTTAATGTGACAGACATACCCTGCTATGGATGGCTTCTGTTGGGTTTTTTTTGTTACTGACTTTGCTGGTCTTTGGCCTCCCAAAATATATAGGCAGTTATCTCATCATGTCAAACTCTGTATGGTTAGTTTATTTCCACTGAATATGTATACACTCACGTGTGGTAGAATTATTAACCCAATAAAACTGACAGACCTCTAAGTACTATATTTATCTTTACCTGCCATATTCAGAAGTAAAGACAAGTAACACTATAATTCATGTTGACTTAAGAGATGGTAATTTATTAAAGCCTTTTTGGTGACAGAAAGAAAAATAATCCGCTTATACTTCATAACAAAAATACATCTATATGTTTGGAGTTACGTGAAGGCTTCACTATGGTATTCACTACTGGCCATTTAGAACTGTATCTGTGACGTGAATTCTTTGGAGTTCGGTGTTGTACAAAAGTTACTGCTCCTTATTTTCAGCTCTGCAGTTTCTTTATGAAAAAAGATTATATGTAATTAATCTTAGCCATGCTCATTATTTGTTCTTTTTTGGGGAAAAATAAGACTTATGGGTAACTAGTGGAAATAGAACATTTCTTTCAGTGATGCCAAAGGGTACAGTAAATAGCTATCAGTGAAGTTTTTTCTTTGGCTTTTTCATTTGGCCAGTTAAATGGCATTAGAAACAGACCTATAGCTACATGAGAAAGACACAAGGTAAGTTAACAAGAAATGTGATCTGGACCTATTTCAGGAAATGTCTGCACTCAAAGCCTGATGTTTAGGATGTTAAACTTTCTCTTTAGTATGTTCTTAATGACTTTTATTACAGTGTCACAAAGAAATCATAACAATAATGCAAATGACCATCAGCAACAGATGATGTTTAAATCATTTACTTTTGCCAGCCATCCTGATTAATCCTAAATATAGTACCACTCCAATATGGTACCCTCTTAATGATCTGAGCTACATTCCAAATTTTCACTCAGTCAGACAGTCACAAAATGATCCTTTTATCTGCAAGGTAGAAGACTAGAGATAGATGTAGATGAATGATTTAAAAACAGAATGTAACCATTTAAATGATAAAAGAGTGATGATGTATTCAAATTTAAAAAGAAGACTTAACCTAAATAAATTAAACATAGGCAGGTATTATGAATTAACTAACTAAAGTCATGAACTTGAAATCAGCTAACTTATGAAGAAACCTCAGTTTCACATGAGCTGCAGTTTATTTTTAGTACCCTAAGTGCCTTCTGCACCAGTGCTTCATTTTCAATACAAGTAAGTCCACTGAGGATCCCCATATCAGGTGCTTAAACCACTGGAGCTCTTATTTGGAGCTCACCACATGCTCTTACTTGGGAGCATGACCAAATCTCACTGGCAGGCTCAGGCTCCCTTCAAAATGCAATGCTATCCTCCTGTCTTCTTCCTTGATTTATATGTTAATTAACCACTGCAGCCTATTAAGCACAGCCTGATGAACAGAAGCCTGCATCCACCCTCTGACCCATCTCCAAAATATTGAAACCAACACTTTTTGGGAGGATGTTTAACTTAGTGAGGATATGCAAGCACTCCTCACTCTTCTCATTCCTTACTGTGTCAGTAAGATGGTAATTCAAACTGTCCTGTGCTTTAAAGAGTGGAATAGAGCAGGTCTTCGGTAGGGTACAAATATGGCACACCATCATACCCAGATGAAGGAGGTAGGCTGAGGCCGCAGGGGGCTCAGGCAGCCCTGGTGATGCTGCTGCAGCTGATCCAGTAGTGGAGGAAGCAGAGTCACAAGTGGTTGAAGTCAGAAGGGACCTCTGGAGGTCATCTTTCCACCTACCCCTGCTCAGGCAAAGACACGGAGAGCCTAGGACCATATCCATATGTCTCCACAACATCTCTGGGCAATCGGTGCCAGTGTTCCATCACCCTCCTAGTAAATAATTTATATATCTATTACTTATGTACTCATTATTTAATAAGATTCTCCCTAAAATCTTCTCTTCTGCAAGTTAAAAAGTCCCATGTCTCATCCTTTCCTCATAGTAAAGGTACTCCAGACACTTCATCATCTTTTTACCCCTCATTGGACTCTAACTAGTATATCCATGTCTCTCTCGTACTGGGGAGCCCAGAACTGGACATCAGCAGTGCCGAGTAGATGGGAAGGATCACCTCCTTTACCATAATCTAGGGCAATATTTTGTTTAGTGCAGCCCAGCCCAGTACACCACTAGCCTTGTTTGCAGCAAGAGCACACTGCTAGCTCACGCTGAACTTCTCACGTTGCCAGCAGTCATAGAATCATAGAATAATAGAATGGTTAGGATTGGAAAGGACCTTAAGATCATCTAGTTCCAACCCCTCTGCCATGGGCAGGGACACCCCCTATTAGACCAGGTCGCTCAAAGCCCCATTCAACCTTCCTTTAAACACTGCTAGGGGTGGGGCAGCCACAGCTTCTCTGGGCAACCTATGCCAGTGCCTCACCACCCTCACAGTAAAGAATTTCTTCCTTGTATCTAACCTTCCTTAAATCTCCTGTTTAAGTTTGAACCCACTGCCTTTTGTCTTATCGCTACAGTCCCTGATGAAGAGTCCCTCTTCAGCATCTTTGTACCCCTCCCCCAGACACTGCAAGGTATCCATGCAGCCTTCTCTTCTCCAGGCTGAACAGCACCAATTTTCTTAGCCTGTCAGTCCTCCTGTTACTATAAAGCTCCTTCTTTTCTCATGACTGTTTCTAAGCTGTGCACAGGCCCAGGTGTGCTGGGTTGTGTCCAGGTGCTGAGGGCACCAGGAGTCTCTGCAGCCTTGCCACCTTCCTGGGAGCTGGCAGTTGCTGTGCAAAGTCATCTCCATTACAGTGCAGCTGTGACCCTCGATCAGGATGCTGTGATAACAGCTACACTGTGAGAAAGAGATGTTGGAATCTCTTCTGGCACCTCCCCACGTCTTGGGAGCTAGTCAGGTCCTTGCCTTAGCTCCCTGCCTTGCTGACCTGGTCTCTCTAGGCAGCTAGAAATTGAGGCTGTGCCCGACTGGCACAGCCAGACCTGCTCCGCTCTTCTTGCTGGGACACCTTGGGGCTGCATCCCATGTGGGTGAGGGCACTACCAGCAATTCTCCCAGCTCCCAAAGCTCTGCACTAGCTGCCCTGCTGCTCCCCGACTCCAGGTTAACAACCTGGGGCCAGAGAGCTGATGTGCCACACTCAGAGGGTTTTTTACCTTCTCTCTTCACACCACTGATGCAAAGGACAGAGGCTGCTGGACCTGCATAATTTTTACCATATTTGTACCTCTGAATGGCTTTTTTATGCACTGATCAGGGGTTATAACATTGGAAAAGCTTCAAGTGAACCAGATTCTTTTATGAAGTTAAATTGAATAATATTTTACCTATTTGCATATTTGTTCATTTTTTTACTGTAATAATATTTGCTGGTCTTTGTGAGAGT